>OX376074.1:6480028-7730028 GCA_947361185.1 Charanyca ferruginea | reverse complement strand
TAATACAGTATGCGTATCAGTTTTTACAAAAAATATAAATATTGTTTCCTAGTTCCAGCTGTCAAAATAGGGCTAAAGCAGTAGACAGAGTGTAAGCTAACGTTTACGTTATGAAACGTTTATAAAAATCACACTAGGCCGTCTGTACAACAGTACAAACATGACAAGACAAGCATAAAATAAATTAAAATCAAAACATTTATTTGCTGCAAATCCTGATTCTAAAGTGTTAAATTATATTAAATCTAAGCGTGATCGAAATTCTGATCATTGCGTCATGAAATTACGTGAATTAATATCAAATGACTATTATTATGTAAATTCTTACCTCCATTGCATATTCGGATTCATCTTTAAAGAATAGCAAGTGCATTTTAGTCAGAAATGTAGTAACCAGTTTCCTGTATTTTGTCGATTGAGGAAGTGTGACTACTATTCTCGTCTGAATACAAAACAAACAAACAAAATACAATAGATATGTTTACTTGAAGCTCATTCTGATAATAGGTACTGAATCATTGGTAATAATAATAAGTCAGCAATTTGTTAAGAGGATGTAGGGTAAGTAATTTACAACCAAATATATATATTATGTATAAATATATAATTCCTTTATTGTAGGCTACACAGGTCCATAGATAAATGCATACATATTTTAAAACCTAAAACTTGTGCTAGTAGATAAATAAGTCTTAAGAGTATGAAAATAGCACTTCATTTTGCACTAAATTGTCTTTAAGAAGAATGAAATAATAATAATTAGGGACTGGGCAAAAAAACATAAGAGCCAATTATTCAGTAAGAATCTACGTTGCACCGTAACAACACTTGAAAACTTTAGCGAGACGAAAGTTCACCTGAATTTTTCAATCATTAATAAAATAAAAGAAATAAACTTTTTAACAAAAAAGTCGAATTAAGCAACAGTAACACCAAACAAATTCAGTAATTCCTTAGTTTTCCACCCTCAGAGGTAGAATATTTCATGAAATTTATATTGGACCAACTTTGAAGTATACATTATCCTTTAAAATGAATCATCGAAATCGGACTATTCCGCAAAAAGTAATGCGTAAATTAAAAAAAACGTGCTGAATTGAAAAGCTCCTCTTATTTTATCGGTTGGTTAAAAAGTCGGTTATGGGAAGAAAAGTTTATGAAAGAAACTTCTTGAGTCCTACCAGTCACAAATAACCTGTCATTAATGTTTCAAAAAAGTTAAAAAAAGGCGTTGACCTCCATTAATCACTTAGGAAAGAGCTGATAATCTTCAGGTGGCTGAACAATTTTTTTTGAACCATAGCTTATAACTCTTCGATCAAGTTACATTTATACTAAATCAAAATCTGCTTCGCAGTTTGGATGCCACAGACAGATACACACGTTAAACTTATCTTGTTCTGTTTAAAAAATACTTACAATTGAAATGAACACCATAAGCACAGATATAATCGTTTGGCCCAATTGGTAAAAACTCTTGTCCGAATGTAGTACTACATATATCAAGCCAGTGCCCATACAGAATAGATATAACCCAATTTGTACAACACTATACAACCAAGTGGTAGGACTTTTCTCCCCAATCTCCTTCCCTGGCCACGCATTAATAAGCATCAAATTCAGACGCAAGACTCTCATATATCGGAAATCGGTTGCTTTTTTGATGTCGCCTCTAAAAGTAAAGATTTGTAGATATTAAATCTATTCTAAGCATAAGTTTTGTATGTCCGGACGCCAGCACATCAAGCCATACAAAACTGTTAAATTTTCCCAATTGAACATGAACCTTAGTATTTGTAATAAAGTTGAAAATCTATCAAACAAGTTTTACAGATTGTTGTAGCGTGCTGTGCTGGCTTGTGATTTGTGATAAATGTAAGATCTCATTTTTCATTAGGTTTGTTTTTAGTATGAAAAGAATAGATACAAAAATGATTTTATAAACTGAACTACCTAGTTTTCTTATGTGATTGTTACTTGAAATATTGGTATAGTTTATTATTTCTTTGTCATTTTAAATTTTATTAGGTTTTATTTATAATAAAAACTAAAAATATCCATATTATCCGCTTTATCCGGATACTCCGGATAGTTAAATATTAAAATCCGTATTATCCGGATAGTAAAATGAACGGATATTGCAAGCCCTAGTGCCCTCTGTACTTTATTTGCAGGATAGAAATGTAAACACATTTGAAGGTGTGGTTTCTAATTATAGGCACACTTACAAGTCGGCTGCATCTTCGAAGAAGACTTTTTTAAATCTTTGCATTGTTTTAATACGCTACGCTTTGGTTCTTAATATGATTATCGTCAACTGCAATAACATCTAACATGAATTTGATCCGACACAGTCTTTTATAATACTTTTTTAATTGATTTCTAATTAAAAGTGTTTAATGAGTAAGTGGATAGTTATTATTCTAATCAATTATTTAATACCTAGGAAACGTTGAAGGTTATGGAAAAAGAAGTACACACGGCTACACATCAAGCTATACATTTCCAGTTAATGCTGATCTCGCATGGTATAAAATTTCCGTACAATGCGAGGTCTGTTTATGTTGGAAATGTATAGCTTGATGTGTAGCCGTGTGTACTATTTCTATTATCTCTCAAACATCGTATTATTCGGCTGCCATAAAAGTCTAAATCTACTAAAAAGAGCATTTAATTGTTGAGAGTTTGTGAATTACGTCAAACGAATTCATAAAGCATTTATTTGTGCTTGTCCCTATGTCTATGCCTAAACCTATGAAACATTCGGATGGTTAATTACTTCTTAAAATCAAATCTTAACCTTATCAGAGAAACAGTTCTCGTAATAAAACCTTTCACTTTCCAATCTATATATACAGTCTCAATCTATCGAAAATACCTCTACTTTACCTACATTTTTGACATTTATTAGATTACGATTAGATTTCGACGTTTTTAATTATGGCAATTGGCGTTATAGTCGGTAAACAAAAGTTTTGTATGTCTCTCTAGATGGCGTTGTTAGAGGAGAGTCGATTGCTGAATCGCGCTTAGGTTTCGTTACGGGGCGAATTACTTCTGGTTCGAGTTGTGTTTTGGCAGTGGCCTTTGTGAACCTTATTTTCAATTTTTGACGATCTATAATATAAACTAGCTTTTAACCGCAACAACATGCGCGTGAATTATTTTATGATCCCTATTTTTTTAAATACGGTAAAGTACACTTGGGGATAACATATTATGGCTTCCTACGATCTAAGCTAAAGATATTTTGAAATCTGATGAGTACTTTCGGAGTTTTTCTCCTACATCCAAACTTACAAACTTTACCTTTTAATATTAGTGTATTTAAATATTTTTTTATTAGTGTAGATAAAAATGCTACCTATTAGTATATAAAAATCACTCAGAAAACAGACAAAATATAAAAAGTAAAAAAAAAATGATTATAATTAAAATTTAAGTTTTTGTTTCCGAATACATACCTGTAGTCAATTAATATGGCATAGTATTGTATTTTAATTATCAAATAATCAAGGATATTCGACATGTGCAAATGCTTAAGTTTTTTCCTTAGTCATTATTTTAACCCTACATTAATTAAATACTATAACTACCTATACCGATAAATATGTTCTACTTAAATAATATATTTTAAGTAAGAAAATTTACTTTGGACCCTCGGCGATAATGTGCCTAACCCATATAACCATTTTACTTATCGTTTTCACGAACAAACGAAAATGAGTGAATTAAGGAATTATTCGTGCGAACTCTGGTTAAAATATGGTAAGAATGTTACGACACAGTACCGTAAATTAGAAACCAAATGTTACTGTGTCGACTGTTCCCCATTTTTAGTTGCAGCGACTGAACAAACACGGAACCTCGACCAAATATTGTTTCAGTGTCTATGCTAAATGTCGAAGCGGTTACGTCATCATCATTATCATCACCATGTCAACCTTAAGATGCCCACTGTTGGTCGTAGTTCTCCCCCATGGGGGTTGGGGGGGTTAAGCCGTAATCGCCATGCTTGGAAGATGCATGTTGGCGATCGCAGTAGGAGTAGGTGTTACGGTGCTCAGAAGGACGCTGCTGCCTATCCCCGGGTCAATATCCCTCTGTAGCTTTCTACGACGCCCAGAAATGGGGTAACGTGGTGCTATTCGCGGTCGTCACCACACGGCACAGCCGGCGCGAAACGGTTACGTCAAGTTCCTAAATATGGGAAAGATGAACGGCGTCGCCAAGGGCGGTTTAGGAATAGGTAGCGAGATAACCTATACGCATACCAGCAGGGCTGATTCGGGGTGGGGAAACAGTTTCTAGAAGGACTGGCTGGAGGCCTTTACCACAAAGTTCGTTAAAGAGACCACTCAGAACAAACCGCCATTTATGGCACGCACGCATTGACATTATGTTTATAGGCATTTTCAGGCAGTTTCAAGCAGACTTCAGTCTCGACTGTCACGTGTTGTCAAAATGAATAAATGATGTAATTGACATTTCATGACAAACAGGAAAAAATTGTTATAAAAAAATTGCAAAGAGTGTCAATAAAACCTACAGAGTCAATACAGTAGCAGCCCTAGTAAGGGCGGGTTGCTTTAACTAACCATTACTGACCGGTAATAGTCAAAAATGGCGCTAACTATCGTCAAATCAAAAAAATGGGTTGTTTCACAAAATCATACGTCAAAAAGTTACGTTAAATGTAACGGGTTGTTTCATGACATAAAAATCCGTCAATTAAAGTTAGTCAAAAAGAGATTCCATAATATTTTGATGTTCGAAGTAGCTGTTTGACAACACAAAATTACGATGACAGGTCGGTTATGATAATAGTAACTTTTTGACGTATGATTTTGTGAAACAACCCATTTTTTTGATTTGACGATAGTTAGCGCCATTTTTGACTAATACCGGTCAGTAATGGTTGGCCGACGACATCGTCAAGATCGCGGGTAACTGGTGGATGCAAGCGGGAGGTTGACGCTCGTTGTGGCGTTCTATGGGGGCGTCCTTTGTTCAACAGTGGACGTCTTTCAGCTGATGATGATGATGATGATGTAGATTAAGTCGAAAGTACTTGTCACAAATATACATATCAGTAAAGTAAAACGGTTGGAAAGATATCGAGATGTTTTCGCAGGATTTTATTCTCACATACTTACATTTTCCGGCTTACACATAGATGTTAAATATGTCACTAGGGTTAAAGAGAGAATTGATTTGACAAAGGGATGTATTTGTTGGCTGCCGAAATCAAGACAAAGTAGCGTTGGATTTACATATTTATTTTAGGAATAGAACGCGTTTTCTTTTTACACGCTCTCTACGTACGAGTACGGAATTTCGGATATTCAGGCTGACTTTTAATTCAGATTCTGATGACTGATCTTAGGGCCAAACCACACACGCTACTTTTAGCATCGGCGATCGGCGATTTAGTCGCATTTAGAAGCTAAACGCAGCGACTAAGCATCCCATAGCGCACACTACGAACGCCAAACGCGGCGACTTAGTCGCTTCTCGGAAGGTGGTGCGCGGTGTAGCGATCAGTCGCTGCGTCTACGCAGCGACTGATCGCTACACCGCGCACCACCACCATTGGCATCGGCCGGCCGCAGTGTTACCAGATACACCAAGTAATAACAGTAGGTACAAATAGCCATTATAGCATCATTTCACAACCATATAGACATGATTTAATCATAAACGGTATATTATTATTATATATGCGCATTTACCAGCTTTTCTAAATTGGAGATGATTGCTGATTTTAATTATTATAATTCTGCAAATGCATATTTGTTACTCCCGCGAATAATATTTTTATTACAACAGGCCGGCCACTAGTCGGTATGCAGGGTCATCGCACCTTTTCTTATGTATATGGATCGTCAGGAGCGAGCGATCGAGGAGTGCCGAGCGGTATAGTAAGTACATCGTCAGGAGTATGGGCGTTCCCATTATCCCATTAGGGATAAACAAGACCTGTAAAAACAATTACATACTATTAGTAAAGAAAACACAATACAAATGGTAATCAGTAACAAGAATAAAGTAAGTTAAAGGTACAGCAACAATACAGTTAATCGAACAGACCATTAAGGTCTCACAGTTCGTACAGTGGTCAAGCCACCCAATGATAAACGAACAAACCCTTATGGTTTACAGTTCGTACAGCAGCCTAAGCCACCCAATGATAAACGAACAAACCCTTAAGGTTTACAGTTCGTACAGTAGCATAAGCCACCCTGACCCAAATACAAAGTGTATCGCTCGCTAGCAGCAAGCCTATACAGCTATGTGAATATACAGCAGCGCTGTACCAGGTAAACCGACAGTATTGTCGGGAGCAGGAACTCTTTACTGTGTCGAATCCGAGGATCGACTCCCATACTTACAACCTCTACCTTGCAACCTCTCCTTAACAAGTCTGCCCAATGACACACGGAAGTGAGTCACGCGTTTACTTGATACAAAACACTAAAATGTGCTAAATCTAATAAGACATCATTATAAAATAATCAAATAATACAATAATAATTGTCATGAATAAACAATAGTGATTTTATAAAGTAATTCGTTTTACATTTAAAGTAACGTGTCAACAATTGTTTTGAATAACACCATCGATAACAATTATCGAAATAAAGTAACCACAAATCTGCGTATACACTGAGTACTTAATAAATCATGTTTCGAATTAATAGACAATAATTTACAGTAAAATCACTTAAATTAACAATAAGAAACATAAATCATAACAAATTTAGTTATCACCCACAATTGTGATTAATAAACCGTCTCCGACATATATATATTTATATGGATATATATTATACTAATAACTATGCACCTTCCATGTTATGTCTTCACCTTGGTTGACAGGTAAAGAATGCCTCAGGCATTAAGTCCGTCTTTGTACGTGAAGTATAAATAAATAAATAAACAAACCTGATACTTAGCTGCAAATTGCAAAAAAAGTAAGAAAATTACAATTTCGCGGGCTGCCCTGGCACAGCAACAAAAATTTATAATCGTTTTTCTTTCATTTTACACGGTAATGGCACGGTTGTTTAAAATGAATGCATGGTAATTTTAGTCTAAAACACATTTTTAATCTATCAGCACGGTAGTTGATAATTTGAATCTGGTAACACTGCATGATTTGCGCAACACGACTTGAAGTCAGTGTTGCACTAGATTTTGACGAAGCTATACCTTTACCATGGATTCTAATGAAACTGCCCTGCTGCTTGTTTTATTGATAAATCGAAAATATCAATCGCTCCGAAGGCGGTATTGGTTACATCGAATAACCAGTTCACGTTTTACTTTTGGAGAGCATTCATTATTTCATATACTTAATACTAAGAGATGAACGGATATTTTTTTTACATTTTGGAATGTTGAACACTTCATTTTAAGAGTGTTTGTTATATCTGGAAGCTAGTCCAAGACGAAATGATACACATCTAACTATTTAACTAACTATATTCGTGATGCTTATATATTCTTATAGAAAAGTTTTAATGTTCTTTACTTAGCTCTTCGTTTTTAGAAATGAATCGCCTCGTATGCAGTAGTTATCGCCCTTGGCACTTTCATGAAGCCATTCTGCATAATGCATGCTTTTCGTTTTTCATGTTTTCAAACAGTTTTGGTCATAGTACCGTTTCCTAATGTTCTGAGCTGGAGATTCTAACCTTTGACTCCGTTATCCTTCTTCTCCACTATTATTTTCCTCACTATTGTCAGAAACTACTAAAACAGCAAAAATATGGAGTCTTAAATTACAATAAGTACTAAAATTGCTGCAAATGCAATGCAAGCAAAACATACTTACTTTTCGTCAAGAAAATTATATACATGTAAAAGAAGTTCCTACCTACTTTATGTGAGACTGTGACTATGGTAGAGGCTCTATGATACGTCACAAACGTCTAACTGATTTAAGCAAGACTATTACAATAAAATAATAATGTATAGGATTTGTGAACATTATATGTTGTTTCTCTTATTACAGGTAATATTAGTGTACATAGTTTTAAGTTTGTATTGTAAAATGTATTTAGTTTCGTATTTAATAAAATTAACTCTTATTACAGAGCAACGCAATTGATTATTACACAAATCCAAAAGAAATATAAAATCATATTATAAAACAACATTTTGTTTAGCTGTATCCTATTTAGAATGGAGAAATTAAAATTTGAGTTTGTAGTCAAAGCCTGTGAGGACCTAAAAACTAATGTCATAAGCATAACGTCAATTACGGATGCCGACAAATGTACGTTTTTAATCCCGGACCAACTTCAACCAGTGAAACTGCATGATACAATAACGAAAACTCAGGCATACCAGAAAGTGAAAACGACACTCCAAAAAAGACATGAAAGAAGACATGTATGGATATCGGTAACACAAGAAATTAATAATGCTTATAGAGATGAAGAAAAAAACATGCAGTTCAAGGGATATTTGTTGGAGGAAATCGTACCAGAAACATATAAACAGACTACTACTACTGGAATTTCGGAAGAGGCGTTGACAAAAATACTGGAAAACTTTGCTGAAATGAAAAACAATAATAAAAGTTGTAATATCAGTAATTTATCACAGAAATTTGTTATACAGAAGTTCAGTGGAAATACATCAAATGTATCACAATGGATGACGATTTTCGAAACGGAATGTGCACGATTAGAAATAAATGAAGATTCGAAGAAAATTGAAGCTCTCCGATTATTTTTAGATAATGCATGCGTCGACTGGTATAGTTCTATGCTCATAAAATACTCTATTAATTCTAATTGGTCAATATGGAAAAAAAACTTTACTGAAACATATGCAGCTAAAGGTTGGTCACCAATCAGGTATGGAATGTCATTTAAATATAGACAGGGTTCATTATTAGATTATGCATTAAAAAAAGAAAGGCTTTTATTAGAAATAAATAGATCAATGGATAAATCCACTATGATTGATTTAATAGCTACTGGACTACCTAATTTTATAATGGATAAAATTGACAGAATAAGCTTGAAAGAAACTGAAGATTTATTTAATAACATCAGAGGTTTAGAACATTTAGTTACTAAAAAGAATTTGGATAAAAAGATGACATTTAATGAAAGTAAAAGTAAGGAAAATATTAAAGTGCATCCATGTACAATTTGCGAAAAAGAAAATAAACCAAATCGGTACCATCCTGAATCCTCTTGTTGGTTCAAGAATAAAAATGATGATAGACCAAAAAGAGATCAAATTAGAAATGTTAATAATTCGGAACTAGAAATAGAATTAAATGAATGTAATCCAAAAAACTAATAATTCCACCATTAATCAAAATAAAATTAATAATAAACAACAGCATAGAAACTTTGGGAATTTATGATTCAGGATCAAATGTTTCTTTGATAAATTCAAGATTGTTGTCCTTGAAAAATAACCCAATTAGTAATAAAAACGCTAACTTAAAAACGATTAATGGTGTAAAAAAACCAATAGGGTTAATAACCTTAAAGCTGAAAATGTTTGAAATTGAAAAGGATATTGAAGTATTTGTGATAGACGGAGATAATTTTGATTATGATTTCTTAATTGGATTAGATTGCATAGAAAAATTTCAGCTAATTCAAAATGAAAAATTAGAAATTACTCAAAATATCCAAAACTTCAAAATAGAAAATAAATAAAAAAGAAATGGATTCCATTAAACCAAAAATAATTCCTGGCATATCAGGTAGCAAGGTTGATGGAAACGAACAATTAAATAATAACAAAATGATGGAGGTTTCAGAAGAAAGTACTTGTTTAACAAACAATAACTACAAAATAAACTTTAATGAGCATATTAAAGTAAGAAACTTTAACATAACAGTAAATGATCTTGACGTTCGGAAACAGTCACAAATAAATGAAATGATTTGCAAGTATAAAACACTGTTTGCCAAAGATAAATATGATATAGGCACAGTAAATGGTTATGAAGCGCATATTGATTTACTAATAGATAAATATTGTAGCAAAAGACCATATAGGTGCTCAATTGACGACAAAAAAGAAATAGAAAATCAAATATCGCAATTACTAAAAAAAAAATTAATTGAAGAGTCATATAGTCCATTTGCTGCCCCGGTAACATTAGCTTATAAAAAAGAAGAAGGCACTAAATCTAGGTTATGTATAGATTTCCGAGATTTAAATAAAATAATAGTGCCCCAATCACAACCATTTCCTCTAATTGAAGACTTAATGGTAAAGACACGAAATTGTAAATTATTCTCTACACTTGATATAAATTCAGCATTTTGGTCGATTCCATTAAAAATTGAAGATAGGAATAAGACGGCATTTGTTACTCAAGAAGGGCATTTTCAATGGACATGTTTACCGTTCGGCTTAAAAACTGCTCCGGCAATCTTTCAAAGAATATTAAGTAATATTATTAGAAAACATGGACTATCAGATTTTACTGTCAATTACATCGACGATATTTTGGTATTTTCTGAAACATTCGAAAAACACATTAAACATCTATCATTATTATTGGAAGCGATTTTGAAAGAAGGCTTTAGATTAAAATTCTCTAAATGTAATTTTGCACAGGACTCTGTCAAATATTTAGGCCATATAATTCAAAATAATACAATCGCTCCGCTAAAAGATAATTTAATTGCTATAAAAGATTTTCCAGTACCAAACACACAAAAAAATGAGGATATAAAACAAAATAATAATAAATTAACATTAAAAGATAAAATATACTACAAGAAGATTGGGAAAAAAGAAAGGATTGTACTGTCTGAAGAATTTTGTAAAAAGTTTATTGAAAAGATACATTACCTTTACTGTCATATTGGAATACAACAAATGGAAAGTAAAATTAAACCATTTTATGTAGCGAAAAATTTAACACATAATATAAAAAAGATCTGCGACAACTGTGAAATCTGTTTAAAAAACAAATCTAGAGCTAAATATAAATTTGGACTGATGTCTCATTTAGGTCCGGCTGCTAACCCGTTTGATATAATATCTATAGATACTATTGGCGGATTTGGTGGTTCACGTTCTACAAAAACATATTTGCACCTTTTAGTGGACCACTTCACTAGATATGCTTATATTTTGACTTCCAAGACTCAAAATTCAAGAGATTTTATTAAACTTATTAAGACAGTGCCAAAAGAAAATAAAATTGGCATGATCCTATCTGATCAATATCCGGGTATAAACTCAAAAGACTTTAAATACTTTTTAGATCAAGAAAATATACCTATTATTTTCACAGCAGTAAATGCACCTTTTTCAAATGGTTTGAATAAACGATTAAACCAAACGTTAGTAAATAAAATAAGATGCAAGATAAATGAAAGGACAGATAAATTAGCCTGGACAACTATTGCTCATGAATGTATAAAAAAGTATAATGAAACAGAGCACACTGTGACAGGATTTTCTCCAAAATATTTATTGGAAGGAAAAAACGTTAGTATTTTACCAGAAGAATTGAAACAAGATGTAACATTTAGCAATTTATTGCAAGATAGAAAAATCGCGTTAGAGAAAACCATCAAATCACACAATTATAATAAACAGCGATTTGACAAAAATAGAAAAAAGTGCGAGTTAAAAGTAGGAGACTGGGTTTATGTTGAAAACGGAAATCGATTAAATAGAAAAAAGTTAGATGAATTAAAAATTGGACCTTACCAAATTTTAGAAATAATATCAAACTCAATCTATAGAGTGAACATAGGACATAAAAAAATAGAATCCAATCTATTCCATATAACAAAATTAGTACCAGTTTCGGAAAGTTGAAAAAAAATATATTACTTAAGTAAATAATTATAGAAACAACATTATTTTGGGGGGGGGAGATGTAAAAGAAGTTCCTACCTACTTTATGTGAGACTGTTACTATGGTAGAGGCTCTATGATATGTCACAAACGTCTAACTGATTTAAGCAAGACTATTACAATAAAATAATAATGTATAGGATTTGTGAACATTAAATGTTGTTTCTCTTATTACAGGTAATATTAGTGTACATAGTTTTAAGTTTGTATTGTAAAATGTATTTAGTTTCGTATTTAATAAAATTAACTCTTATTACAGAGCAACGCAATTGATTATTACACAAATCCAAAAGAAATATAAAATCATATTATATACAATTCAGTCATTTTTTATATTATTTATTTATTTTCTGCGGTTAAATCAATGGGTATTTACGCAGAGTACATAATTGATTTACAAAATATGCCAGTTGGCTACCTGCCACTGTCAATGTAATTGTCACTTGTCACTCACTTAAAGCGTGCCATTTGCCATGGCAACATCGATAGCTTAAGATATTATATATTATTTATTTCATCGCGTGTCGTGCGAGGTCGCGGGCAACCGGTGAACGCAAGCAGCAGGTGCCAAAGAAAACTTTTGTTGCTGCACATATTATTTCCCTTTTATAAATAAGTATATTTGAGGCTGAAGTTGAATGTATAATGTATGTAATGTAATGTAACGTAGAATAGAGTTAAAACAGGTAGATCTACCAAAAATTTGGTAGATGTGACAACACTGCACCCAGCGCAAGCGCGAGGAACACCCCCCGTCACCTCTCCGCCAGCCGACTAGCGTTGCTATACTATCGATATACATTATCAATCGACCTATCGATATACATTATCAATCGACCTATCGATAGTAGTAGTATCGATATTTATCGATAGCTCAGAACGGAGCAATACCAGATTAACTAATAGTTCCTTGGCAATACTATTGAATGAGTGTAATACTATTATTATCTACACTAATATTATAAAGAGGAAAGATTTGATTGTTTTTTTGTTTGTTTGTTTGCATTAAATACGCTCCGAAACTACTTAACCGATTTGAAAAATTCTTTCACTGTTGGGAAGCTGCACTATATCCGGTGAACATAGGCTATATTAAATTTTCAAAAATGTTAGGGATCCATACTAAAACTCCAATAATGTAACCCAAGGTGTGTAAAAATTACCAAAAAACTTTCTTACATCGCGTGCGCTGTCAAAACTATTGATTATAGAACAAAATAATGTACTACGTCTTTGCAGAACACATAATTATCTACAAAAAATATCGCGACAGCATATATCTAACTATTACAGTTATGTCATAAGTGTTTTTTCATTTAAAAAAATATAAATAAATGCCACCGCTATAATAGTTATTTGTTATACAAGAGTGCAAAGTTGCTTTTTAACCGCGTGTTCAATTTTGATGACCGAGCAAGCGAAGGATTCTAAAATTGAATCACGAGCGCAGCGAGTGATTCAAAATTAGAATCCTGAGCGTTAGCGAGGGAATTAAAAGAGCACGAGGTGAAAAATCTTTGCACTCGAGTGCAACACGTAACTTTTCATTCCACCTCAGCGAGGAAATGACTAAATGCAAAAAAAAACGTTTACAAAGTCTGAGTTTTTAACAAATTAAAAAAAAGTTGTATGATATATTCGGCACCATAGAGGTAGCAGTAAATAGGTTTAATGTTTTTTTTTAATTCACAAACTTAGTGCACACGATGTTCTAAATTCAATTTACTTTATCCTCTAGAGAATAAAAACGGCTTTTCCACTCAGATATTGAAGATAAATTTACTTTATCCTCTAGAGAATAAAAACGGCTTTTCCACTCAGATATTGAAGATTAAAAATACTCTTTCCGAGATGGTGGGATGAAAAAGCTCTTTTATTTATACTTTGGAATTAATACTTATCAAAATAGATGACTTCATATTTAAGTCTGCTTCAATACCATTAAATGACTTTTTGAGTTATTCAATTTGGACATTCCATTCGAAAGATATCACAAGTTCCCTGACAAGTTCCCTGACATCGAGAATTTGCACGAAAAGGACTTTCATTGGTTGTGTTCTAGGGCAATAGTGTCACCCAGGAATGATAGTGTCAACGAAATAAACAATCTATTTATTCAAAAAATTCCCGGACGAATAAAAAAATACAAATCGATAGACACCGTGACTAATACCGAAGACGCAGTCCATTATCCCCAGGAGTTTTTAAATTCATTAAACCCTTCTGGACTGCCACCACATGAATTGACTTTAAAAATTGGAATTCCAATTATGCTTTTGAGGAATTTAAGCCCTCCAAGCATGTGCAACGGCACGAGGCTGCTTATTAAGGAATTGAACGACAATTTAATTGTAGCAACCATTATGACCGGCCCAGCAGCTGGTCAACTAGCTCATATACCGAGGATTCCGATGATCCCAAGTGACCTGCCAATCCCGTTTAAACGGCTTTCTTTTTTCGGTGAAAACATCTTTCGCCCTAACTATCAACTATCAAAGTCCCAAGGCCAAACTTTCGAATTAGTAGGGATTGACCTACGAAAAGAATGTTTTACTCATGGCCAACTGTATGTTGGTCTATCGCGGGTCGGAGGTCCTGAAAGTCAATTAATTTTGCTGCCACAAAATAAATTAACATTAAATATCGTTTACAGGGAAGCTCTGACTTTATTAGCCCCTTGACTTTTGATTTAATTGTTCACTTTGTCAACTATTTTATAGATCTAGTAATATGCCAGTCTGTCTGGCGGATTCCTAAATGCTATGAAGCTTTGAGAACTTTATCTTCATTAAAATCATGTCATTACTCGAATTGAGGTCTTAAATACATAAATGTTTAATATGAAGATGAGTTTTCTTCACATTACTTACACGATGTAAGAAAAAGTATATTATGTTTTACATTTTATATAATAATAAAAAAGGTTTCATATTAAAAAAAGATAGTATCTAACTCTTCATCAAAACATCATAGTGGAAAGGATTTTTTCTATTTATTATAGTATGTATCTACTACTTCAACGTTACCTAAACCGTAGCCTTTTGCGACAAAGTATAAAAGGCATACAAATAATACCCAACACAATTTGACGTTACATATAACTGGCTATTACTTCAAGAAATATGAACGAGAAAAAGCCACGAGCGATTGCTTTTTCTAGCCTGTGATTTTCTCTACTCTATTTTTTCATAATAACTCGGATCGTTTTGATGGTAAGGTGCTTACATGATATCGTTAGTACCTAACGGTTATTATATTTTTGGTAAATTACCTTTACACACACACATCTTTTTCGTAACTGGATATTATTATACAAGGTGGAACACCACAGCGGAAACTTTGACATTGTTTCAGTACAATATTTCAATTTTTGTTGCTTTAAAAACTAGCTTTTGTCCGCGACTTCATCTTCGTCAAAGGAGAAACCCAAACTCCATAGAAACTTGGGCCTGGCGTTACAGGGCTGGAATTTGGCCAGGAATTAAGGCATTTAGGAAGGCTTCACCAGCTCAATTTTCACGTCTTCCAACAATGGCCAAATTGGTAAAATCAGACAATTTTTACCTACATTTTAGGTTATTTTTATCATTTGAGTTATAGGTTATGTTGGTTGAGTTGCTGTTGTTTTATTTTTATTTTGTGTACTAATTAGATATGTTGCTGTGCTCTACAGGGTCCACGATTGTGCCTAGCTCATAACGATAAAATGTGAAACTTAAAACATTGTGGAATGCAATGCGCCTGCAGTTTATCACAATGAGGCTTTAGGTACTTACATACAAAAGGCTCAGGGGTGACTTCAGATTGATCTGATATTAATTTTAGTGAAAACTATATTTATTAGACAAGGCCCATTTACATCAAAACTGACTTGTATTTGTTAATATTGCATCTACAAGGGGACTTGATAGAATCTCAGATTACAGTAACATGAGATTGTAATAATAATTATAGTAAAATAAAATAAAAAAAAACACTTTATTCTGATAAGTGGTTTTATTAATCATCCTTCCACAAAACATCCACTTTCAGTTTCATCAGCTCTATAATAATCGGGCAAAACAATAAGAGTTTCAACAGTAGGTGTCCTTGTCGCAGAATATGTTTCTTGCTTAGTTGGCGATTCTTCTAAATGAGGAATGTCTTGGTGATTATGTCCTATTTGCTCGCACCCAACAAGAGTGACAGACAACATTAGAAGCACCCACCTGAAAATAATTTCTCTAGATTAAGGGGGGCCTGTACACCATAGGTAAATAATTGTGTGATGAGCACTTGTTTGCCTTGTGTCTGGGTGTTGTTTATCTTTATATGTATGTATTTAAAAAATGTATTTGTGTATGTATATCAGCTGTCTGACACTCATAGTACAGGGTCTCTCTAGTTTGGGGTCAGATGGCCGTGTGTGAAATGTCCCCACATATTATTATATTATTAATTATTAATATAGATGTGTGATGTGATATTGCCCACTTTGAAAAGTAAAAGTCTGATCTAAATAAATCCTACAATTGAGAAATCCTGATGCAAAAGCTTGACTATTGTCACAATGTCATTCTAATTCTCATAAATGTTTTCACATACCAAATAACATTTTTAATGCCCTTGTTATTAAAACTAAACTAAATAATGTTACTAATAAACTGTGAATAAAACTAAGATACTAACCGTGCATGGTAGGATCTATTCTCTTATAACTTCATGTATTCTGCGTTCTTGCACTTTACCAGTTCCAAGTTGATGGCAAAAAACTCTTCTCTGAAGAGAACATCCACAGTGAATACACACTTGTTAATGTCCTATAGGTGTTTGCTCACTCTCTTCTATTCTATTTCCATCAAGAGATACAGCATTGGCATGATTCCATGAAGCTTGGCCGATATAGTCTTTAACCTGAAACAATCATGTATCATTATAGACTATTAAACAATGGAGTAGCACATTTGAGTAAACATAAGAGGCTTTATTACATTCCCACTGCAGGGACACAGGCCTCCTTTCTGGGAGAGATAATAAGCCTTAATTAACCAAGCAGGTTCAGTCTGGATTGGTGATGTCACATGACTTAGAAAATGAATTTGTTGCACATACTGATATCTTTTATAAAATAAAACTATCAACAGACAACAAGCGATCAAACTATTCAGTTTGACTGTATTAAATAATTACATAGTACAAAATGTTATCATCAAGAATATTGGATATGTACCTACTTACCGTTTGAGGCGCCACCCATTCCTGAACAATTGAAAAAAGCATTTTATCTTCCAATCTTCGCCTTCCCATTGTATTGCAACGGTCCGTTGCTATTCTGCAATTAATTCACAGGCAAGGCACAGGCTCATGATGTTCACAAAAGAGCAAAACACTGATATGCGATTTCCAGAAAAGGTCAGCAGGAGTGGCAGGGTACAGTGCCAATGTTCAAGCGAGGGTCAGTCCGAAAGCAATCAATTTCGGATTCGACCAGAGGTCGAAAAATCCCGAGAAATATGGAAAAAACATTAACTTCCTCAAAAATACGAAAAGCGAATGACAATAAAGTACTCTTTAATCTGTGACAATATTGATTGTTGACAGATATGACATTGACATTTGCAGTTTACTAGTGCAACCCGTGGTGCAATTGATTTGATCGATTATTCATTTTTTTTATGATTTAGATGGTTATGTTATGACATTAAAAATCATTTATTGATTGTTTTATACTAGTTTTATTAATATTGAAATGATTTTATACCTAAAAAAAAATATACTAATACAATAGACTATTATTTTATTATTTGAAATAGTATCGATTTCCTTTAAATCGATCTTATTCTTAGGGTACATTCTATTGATTTAATGCCAGCGTTTGTGAAGTTAGTGATATATAATGAAATAAGAGTTTTAACTGTTTACAAAAGTTGTTTGAAACAAAAAAATAGAAATCAACTTATTTTCTACAGTTGGCCATTGCTATTGAGGCTAAGATTTAAATAGGTTAATAAAGAAAAAAAAAGAGTTTTTTGGTACAAATCTGATTCGTGGAACGGTTAGGCCCAGAAACGGGTTTCTCCTTTCTAACGGATCCTTAATTATTTTCGTTGATAATAAATTATAGCTTATAACCTTCATAGATGATTCCTGTTTGTATTGGTGAAAACCGTATGAATATCCCTACAGCAATTTCCGAGATTAGCAGGAACGAACACTTTAAATTCAGTGCGTTTGCGGGGGTATTCCAACTTAGTGAGATTGTTTAGGCGCCTATTTTCTGTTCATTTCTGTCACCCTGGGATACTTAAAAAAAACAAATGATTAAATTTCAAAACCTGTATTTTTACCATATTTGAGCTAAATAGTGAGTCGCTTAAGCACTTACTTACTTCCAGTTCATTTCTGCTCTCCTGGTAGTTTTAATAGACAGGTGAATTTTAAAACGTCTTCAATCGATATCATTCATTACGAATTCTTCATGCACTTCACTATGTTTGATCGTGGGTGCATTTCGAGGAATAAGATTATAATATATTTCATTTAATTTTCTAAGCGCACCTGACGGGTGCGTTTCGAGAAATACTTTAGGTGCGATTCGTAGGACGCGTTTCAAAATGGGTGCGCTTTGAGGAATACCCCCGTTTTCGGACTTTCATTTATATTAATATGTAATGATTAAGAGTATCTATTCTATTAAAAAGTGGTACACTTACAAGGTTAAAATGTAGAATAAAATGCCCCAGTGTTCACATATTTTTAGAATCATGTACTGAAAACATAGTAACAGGTTTCTTTAACAGTTCCACTCTGTATACCTAAGTACTAGACTAAACAGCAATGCGCTTTGGTATTTGAGCTACGAAACAAAAAAGAAATTAATATATTATTATATTAAACCTTCTTCGTGATATAGATCCCAACCACAAACTAACAATCAGGCGGGACCTTGATAAAAAGCTTAAGGGCGTTAAGCTTTTCAGTACCAGTCGTTTACCGATGCGGTGCGTTATGACGTGTGAGGAGTTGGAAGGTCTCTTAAAAAAAAATTTTTGGTCCCATACACATCACCCATTTTACAACAATATACTTGGGTACAATAGCACACATTAGGTAAGTCATATTTAGTCAGATTGCATTAGTAGGTAGGTAATAAAAAAAACGTGAAAGGTAGGTTTTTTTTTTTAAAAAAACGTTGCCCCTCACTTGGAATTTCTTCTGTAGCGTGGGTGCGTTTATAAACATATAAACTCACATACTCAAACAGACCCGTGGGGTGTCCGGGCTAGAATAGCACCCTCCCCCCTCCTTTCCATCCCGAGGGTATCGTCGAAAGCGACTTCCGTGTACTTAACGACTTCACTGCGATCCCCAAGATGCCAGCCAGACCCGGAACAACTATCTGTAGGCCTACAAATATTTGTTCCGTGCGGGGATGGAACCCGCGACACGCAGCGCGGCAGCCGGTCGCTCAGCCACTGCACCAACTGAGTCGTCAAAATTAAAATGAATGAATTGAATTATGGTATGTCATTTTACAATACAATTTAAAATATAATGGATTCGATTTAATGGCACTGAAATAATAGTAGATTGTTATACAAGGAGCTAAAATGACCCATTATATACGAGATAGTCCCGAGCTTTAGCGAGGGAGTAAATAGAAACCGAGTTTTAATGGGTTTTAGCGCCGTGTGTTACACTATACTTTTCACTACGATTGCGAGAAAATAAAACAATCCAATACAATATGAAATATATGTAGTTTATTTTATTAAAAATTAAATGTACAATTTGTACAATTCTGGATATTTAACGAGATGTTTTTTCCCGGTAACTTAATTTCAGTCCTCTGTGAAGATGAATGTTAGTTGTCTGTGGGGTAAAGGCGAAACACGTAGTTCCAGGTTGGAGGGTCCGTCGTTCGGATGTTGCTTGCTCAAAAAGGCCGTCATTGTAGCATACCAGAGCGGGGATAAAGTAGCATTTCATCCTCAAGGGGAAAAAGTTTTTTTTTTTAATTTTTGTGTGTCAAATATGACAATGAGCCTATAAAAACGAAAAAGTCTTTAGTCATAAGTAGAATAATCATGAATAAAGACTCGACTTATTACTGTTTCATAAAAAAAGAACCTCATTTTAATTTTGAAAATGGAACTAAAATCGACGATCTCTGGTAGAATGCATGCAATGTGTTGCGGCTACAGAAGAAACAAAAAAAAAAGACATTGGCGCGAGATCTTTATAATTTTTTTCTAATTTCAAATTGAATTGGTAGTGACCGTAATTAATTTCTCGCAATCGTACTGAAAAGTATAGTGTAACACACGGCGCTAAAACCCATTAAAACTAGGTTTCTATTTACTCCCTCGCTAAAGCTCGGGAGTAAAACTACCTCGTATATAATGGGTCATTTTAACTCCTTGTATAACAATCTACTATTATGTCTTTGATTAGGCCGGATCACGAGGCCGGATCCAACCAAGAAGAAAGAAGTCGGTTAAAAAGAAAAACTTATAATTTACGTAGGGAAACCGAATCAAATAACTTGTATTATCTAAAGTCTTTAGTCGCTGATTACCTAAAACGCAGTCTGCCAATTTCGGGTTATGCCTAGACCTAACGAGAGATCGGCATATTGATATTTAGACCCATTGCGTATTAGTTAATGAGCGAAGTAGGCGAATTGAGATTTTGGTTTAGTGCGTATTAGCTCAAGGGCGAGGTAGGTATATTGAGCGTTTGGTAATGAGCGAGGCAGGCAAATTAAGACTTAGTTTCAGTGCGGTATGCGGGCCCACCATACCACAGGCCATACTCCTGGTGGTATGGTGAGTCGTTTGGGTTAGGTTAGAACTGTGACCACCAAAGCGCGAAGGCGAGCGAGCTAAACATGATTTCGACTAGACCTTTTTAACTACCTAAATCTTATCGTAAATGTTCAAAATTGTCAAATAACTTCATTGATAAGTAGAGATGAGAAAACAAAAGAGTAAATTAAAAAATAACAATTTAAAGAATTTAAGAAAATCAAAATCGTACACCACTTATAATAAGAAACCTCTTTTCTATTTTACCTCGAACAGAAATGGGATTTTGCAATTTAAAATAAATGCGCAAAGTAAAGATTTGTAAGTAAAAAGGCGGTGTACTCCTATGTGTACTTACGAACGCTGTTGATGTGTTGTGAAGCAAAATCTGTGAAAATGTTTCACTCCAAGTTTTCATGTCTATGCATTTTTAACTGTTAGATGCAGAATAAACACTGGATTTTGTCAAAACCTCTCGTAGTTTTTTGACAAATATTTCTCTGACTGACACCAACCCATAGTATGACCTGGGACACGAACCCAGGACCCCATACTAAGCATTCGACCACACCTACGACACTCCATACAAACGAAATGACTTAATTACCTACACTACTATCAAAATAACAGATTGTACAAATACGAGCGTATCTGTGCGTGTCTACGCGCCGCGAGAACTAAAAGCAGTTTCGAGAGCACGTTCCACGCGGGAAAATGTGAGGAACAGGGTTTCGGAGGGAGGCGGGGCGTGTCGTTACTGTAGGTACGGTAGCACATGAATATTCATGTGACGGGTAGTACTAATATTTATACTGTGACTCGGCTGAAAGACCAAGCGACGGGACCTGTTACACAACAAAAGTGAATAGACATAACTTGAAGATAAATTATCTAATCCTGAAAAGTTTAGACCAAGAGTACTGACGCATACGTAACTTATAGGATTATTTTTAGATCTATTCTTACAACTAGCGACTAAGCAACCAGCCCCGGTTTCACACGGATAACAATGCATAGCCATCTATAGCTCCCAGTCGCCATGACTTTTCCCGCCACCTTCAACAATCATCCAAAATCAAAATCCACCGTAACAAATTATATACCTAAACCTTTTTCATGAATCACTCTGCTGTCTATTAGTGAAAACCGCATGAATCGCTTAACTAGTTCCTTGTATAAAGAGGCATATAATTATGTATATTATCTGGGTCTGGGCTGTGATTCTGTAAGACCTCATTCTACGCTTTGATTCTGAATCCGCTGTGAGTTTCTTGATTGGCATTCTAAAAACTTGCGACCACCGAGCGTGTCAGCGAGTTGAACTAAATTGACAGGGAGATTTTGACAGATAAAGTATGAGATGACGTAAGAAGTGGCATTCTGTAAGGTCGTCACTTACGCCGCCTCGCACTCGAACCCGATTCAAAGTGACAAATATATCAAGGGCATTTTGAACCTTATGCGAAGTGAGAGTGAATAGCCATGTGAGATCATGAGATGCGAGTTGTTGTTTGAATTTTACAGAATCGACCTACTGGTCTCCTCTCACCTTATGAATGAAAAAGGAGAGGCCTCTCAATTTTTTTTTATCGTTACGCTACGAAACGCAATTACAGGTGGTTAATTTTTTCAGCTACATTTTTCCACTACTTTAGTATGTAACACTATATACCTATAATACAATTACATTTATTATTATTCCCTGATCCCTCTTTAGAGTCCTGCTTGCTGGGACCCCGTTCCTACTATAGGGGTACTACTTTTTAATATTTTCAAATGTTTTTATTTTTACACAAACATTTTGAATTACGATAACGTCGATAACCAATATATATGATATATTTTGTAAGTGCCAGTTTAAATTATTTTAAAGTCAGTCAGGAGTACCTGGTGCAGTCGCAAGTCTTTCAAGTTGGCATATTGGGCCTCCATCTGTCTTTTTAAGCGGTGCATTAATAATAATAATAATAATAATATGTGAGGACATTTTCACACACGGCCATCTGACCCCAAACTAGGGAGACCCTGTACTATGGGTGTCAGACAGCTGATATACATACACAAATACATTTTTTTTTGTAAATACATACATATATAGATAAACAACACCCAGACACAAGGCAAACACAAGTGCTCATCACACAAATGTTTACCCTGGGCGGGAATCGAACCCGCAACACGCTGCGCAGCAGTCGATCGCTCAGCCACTGCGCCAATCGTGTCGTCAAATTAAGGCCTAGCACAGCAACTTTGTTATAAATTCATAAGATGGTGAGTATGTAAATTAGTTTTACAAAGATTAACAAAGGTTGTACAAGATAATAAGGTAGATATACTAATTTCTATATCGAGATGTATATGTTAACGGCAATCTGTATTATTCATGTATGGTATACAATGGAAGGCAATGTATAGAATACTTGGGGCGCCCAGGCAATGTATGAAATGTTATTAATACTATTGTATATTACATACTTTACCTAGGTAATGTATACTATTCCTAGGGATTGTATAAAGTACCTGCTGGCCCACCGGCAATGTGTATAATAAATAGATTTTGGTCTATATTTAATAATGTATCTCCACGTAATCTTATCTGCCCTACACCTAGAATGTCGTCTAAGTCCGCGTAGGCGCAGAGGGGCGAGTCGCCCCGCGAGAGGACACCGAAGCTGCGGTGGTGAGCGTAAATCACATCTGCGACGATAAGCTCGCCTGGGACCGCCGGAACCCCGCAGCGCAGCGACGGAGCGTAACAAAAGTAAATCAAATCTACTTGACAGCCTCTTTCCCTGCTCTCGTCTTTTATACACATTACCGGCTGCGCATTCGGTATTGTATAGAATACCTAGGCAAATAAATAATTATAAAATAAATAATATTTCATACATTACCTACCCGTTTTAGGTATTCTATACATTGTCTAGGGCACTACCTTGCCAATGTATAGAATACCGGATTATACAGATTGCTGGTAACATATACAATTTCATACTTAAAGTCACTTCTTTTTCCAATGACGGTTCAAAATTCAAAATGTTTTATGTTCATAGCGGCAAAAGTTGAAGGAAAGGAGGAAGAAAAGGAAAAAAAGCAAAAAAACTTTTTTTTTTAAACATCTTTTTACGTCACATACATAACAATAATGGTTAACATTTGGTGATGGGAGACTCCTTTTATGCAAATATTATTATTTTTTTATTCATTAATAGGCTTGCATTTGACCCACGGATATCGATTTGACCGCAATTCACCTGATCTTAAGTGATGATGCGGCCTAAGTTGGAACACGCTTGCCTAGGATGAACCGGTTCACTCGTGCGTTGAAGATACCCAGATTATACTGACTGTAGTAGGAGGCTCCGCTCTTCCATACCTATAAAGCCACATTTACACTCAGCCTTGTTGAACGGCAGCGCGAGTATGTAAATAGGTCACTCGCGCTGTCACTGCTCATGCCGCTGCCATTGCCGGGCGCTCCCTCGATTGACCGTTTTTCCGCGCGGTCAAGTCAAAGGCCGGGCAGCGCGAGCGCGAGTGAGTGTTTATATTCAGCATTCTCGCTCACGAAATAACGTGTTTTGTATCAAAGTCAAAGTCAAAGTCAAAGCATTTATTTCAATTAAACCATTTGCAGGCACTTTTGAATAGTCAAAAAAAAAGAAAAAAAATTGAAGCTAGTTGCTCGTTCCAAAACGTAGGGTAGGTCTCTATGGAGAAGAACGAGCAAGAAACTCCACGGACACTCTTTTCAATCAAGCTTTTACAAAATCCAGGCTACATTATTCTTGTTGCTTCTATATGTGAAAACAATGTAAGTGAAGAGAAATCCAAAACATTCAAATTAAAAATAAATTAATATAAAAGCCATGGCAGTTAAGAGATGACCAATCTCAACTGACAGCGCCCGTTCACGAACATGACGCGCGGATCAGCACCACTTAGCTCAACCATTTTGAAGGGAACCGAATGATCTAACCCGCACGCCACCATCAGTGAGACATTTAAGCGAGCATGACAATGCTCTCAACTGCCATGCTCATTTATGTCAAACACATTGAATAAATAAATGGCTCCATAGTTCTCACATTTACATAATAATTGAAATAGTGCTATTAATTTATACAAAGCTAAAATTTCCAATGTATGTAAGTATGTCATTCGACAGATAAAATATAATAGGTAAGTAAATAATAATAACGGTACACGTTATTCATGTCAATAATAAGGGGTGAGCAACATAATTTTCTTCATTTCAGCCGAAAGACGTCCACTGCTGGACATAGGCCTCCCCCAAGCAATGGGGGGTTTTGCCATAATCGCCACGCTTGGCAGGCGGGTTGGCGATCGCAGTATGGTTGTTACAAAGGCACAGAACGCTGCTGCCCATTCTCTGGTGAGTCCCTTAGTCGCCTCTTACGACACCCACGGGAAGATATGGGATGGTGCTATTCTTTACGTCCGACACCATACGGACGACATAACATAATTTTCTTGCAATTAAGAAATTCCCTAAAGAGGCTGTGGAGCAGGACCAGCATTATGCCAAGCATTTTTATCATTGATATAATCTTCCAACTTATAATATGCTTGCCTACATAGTGTGCGTTTAATGCATGTTTTAAATTGCTTTTCATTTAATTGCAAAATATCGAGCGGTATTTTATTATAACATTTTACACAATACCCCATAAAAGAAGTATGTACTTTTGACAATCTGAAACTTGGTTGATATAATTTGTTCCTATTTCTAGTATTAAAGTTATGTCTATCACTTATTTTACTATACAGATGAAGATTTTTACGAACATGCATGATGATTTCGTATATATATTGACAAGGTACCGTCATGATATTAATTTGTTTAAACAATTCTCTTAGAGACTCGCGTCTGCTGAGATTATAGATGGCTCTGACAGCCCTCTTTTGCAGAATAAAGATAGAATCTATACATAGGCGTATATAGAGGGGGGGGCCGGGTGGGCCGTGCCCACCCCAGTATGGTCTTGTGCCCACCCCAGGATGTTGGGTTAACGTTTACGATTTGAAATTCTAGGATGGACACCTAGGAAACTTCACACAAAAATCATTTACGGCCGAGAAATCTACATACTTACATAATATTCGACAATAATTGTTATCTGTTTACATTTATTACGCTACTACTTTATTTACCTGGTAAGAAATGTATTGTTAAGTATAAATTTAACCCTTTTTCATAAACAAACTTGCCGCGTACCATGCGGGTAGTAAAGCTTTTTGGTCCCTAGCTAAATCGGTCGAGTCAAACTTCTGTCGTTCCTCACTGCCTCCATTGCTGAAACCTGATGGTTCTCTGGCTCACACTGCAGGAGAGAAAGCAAACCTATTTGCAGAATCTTCGCATCTTGATGCAGGAGACGCAAATTCCCCGACCTTAGCTGGCAGCACGACCTAAATGTCTGATACTCGCTTTTACCAAAAGGAGGTTCGAAAAGCGTAACGCAAATCTTGATGTGTACAAGGCCAGTGGACCAGATGGACCAGCTATAGTTCTGAGGATCTGTGCACCTGAATTGTTTCCTGTACTGACACGCCTCTTTCGGCTCTCTCTCGAGACTAGATTAGTGCTGAAGTCATGGAAACTCGCCAACGTGTAGCCCGTGCCCAAAAATGGTAGTCACGCCGATCCTACCAACTATAGGCCCATCTCGGTCCCGTCCATTATCTGCAAGACAATGGAACGTGTCCTCAATAACAGGCTCCCGGCGTACCTTGAAGCTAATGATCTCCTCAGTTATCGTCAATACAGCTTTCGCCGAAATCGGTCCAATGCGGATCTTCTCGTGTACGCCACTCACACCTGGAGTGACACCATCGAGAAATATGGGGAAGCACTTGCCGTCTCCCGGAACATATTTGGCATAATGGCCTAATCAGCAAGCTTCCATCAAATGGCTTGGCGTCTGGTTTCTATACATGGATATCGGATTTCCTGAGAGATCGTTCAATTCGAGTAGTCATCGATCAGGGCTCGGTACTCTCTGCAACCCTTTTTTTTGCTGCATATCAATGATATGCTGAAACCCGGTACCTTGGGTACGCAGATGACAGTACGGTTGTAGAGAGTTATACGTCCAGCGCACGTGCCAATGCGGCTGAAATCCAATCTTTCCATGGTCGAACGCTAGAACTTGCCCCTCAAGGCAGTCTTCGATTGGGGCGATGCTAATCTGGTCAAGTTTAATGACGCTAAGACAAAGGCGTGTCTTTTCCCTGCCAAGAAGAGGCCTTTCCATCTGGCCCCTTCTTTCCGACATGTATCCGTCCCGATCACTGACCATCTTGAGCTTCTAGACGTTACTCTGCCGCCAAATCTTAACTTTGCTTTTTCAAAATCAAAGGTGCGACAGTTCGTGCCGTTACGTCGGAACAGCTGCTCATCTTATACAGGAAGTTATTGATAGACGTGCACAGAAGCTCATTGACAACGACTCTCAGGTTAGGGCTAGGCTCCAGAGAATTGAAAATCGCCGCACTGTTGCTAGCCTATCGTCGCGGTGTTTTATCGGGTACATTTTGGAGAGTAAGCTTTGGAATTGCACAATTTAATTCCCCTATCCCTATTCCATCATCGGACGAGCAGAGATACGGCGAAGCGTAACCACTATATGGTTGAAGTTCGACGGTCTCGAACCAAGCGCTTTGATACCACATTTATTGTGCGAACTGCCAGACTATGGAATTCACTGCCCGCCTCTCTGTTCTCTGATAAGTATAATCAGAGTATCTTCAAGACACGAGTGAACCGGTTTATTTTAGGCAAGCGTATTCCACCTTTGACCACATTATCACTTAAAATTAGGTGAATTGCGGTCAAACGCAAACTTTTTAGAATATTTGAAAAGCACTAAGTTCAAAACGTCAGTTTACAGTTCATTGTTCAAACATGTGGAACAAACATAACGTTACGTAACATAGGTAATTGAAAATAACTTAACACTTATTATTGTTATGTATGTGGGTAACTTTAACTAATTAGTCAATAAACAGTCTGCGTTAAGTTGCCTTGTTTCATTGACGTGTCCCGTATTTATCACTGGCGACGAGCGGTGCTACCAATACATCTACGCGTGTTAACATTTTGTTAAAAAGGCCAATTGGACGTATTGTTAAAATATGTAAATAAATCCTTCATACTACCTAACATTTTATGTAATGGTGAAAAGTGACACAAGCCGTCTCTTGTGAAAAGTGTTTAGACGTTGTTTCTTTTTCTAGTTCCATTTCTTTATAGTAATAATAAATAGCTAGGTACACATAAAGTTCCAACAGGTTATGGGCCCAGAACCACCCAGAACGTAAAAAACAATAGTACAATAGTTATTTATCCGAGAAAACGTAAAAGTACCGCGATTCGATAAGATTTATTTTTCACTGGTTCCAAACCGACCGGCACACAATGTGAAGTCATTGACTGGAAATAACATGACTATGAATTTGAGACCTAGAGATGCAATCAAAAAACCCACTTACCTTGGATTTGAGAGTTATTATGCACCTGCACTTGTATCAAAATCATGTGATATTGAGCCTACTACTGTGGAAGAAGCACTGTCAAGTAATAATTCCAATGAGTGGAAAGAAGCTATGGACAGTGAATTTAAATCTTTGATAGAGAATAACACTTGGACATTAGTTGATTTGCCTGAGGGTAAACGAGAGATTCCCTGTAAATGGGTGTTCAAGGTCAAAACTGACGCTGATGGTAATTTTGCGCGATATAAAGCGAGGCTTGTTATCAAGGGATTCAAGCAAAAAAAAGGAATAGAATATGATGAAGTGTTCGCACCAGTAGTGAGACATACATCAATCAGATATCTCCTAGCTTTGGCTGTCAAACGAAAATTATTTATTGAGCAGCTAGATGCTGTTACAGCATTTCTCCAAGGTGACATAGATGCCGAAGTATATATGAGTCAACCCTCTTATTATAAACATGGGGATAAAGTGTGTAAATTAAATAAATCAATTTATGGATTGAAACAAGCTAGTCGTCAATGGAATCTAAAGTTAAAATCTGTATTATTGGAGATTGGTTTGACTAGTTCATCTTTAGATCCATGTGTCTATCATCAAATAAATGGAGAAGAGGTGATTTATGTAATTATTTATGTTGATGATCTGATGTTATTTTATAATAATAAACAGAAGGCAGGTAAAGATTCTTATAATGCACGAAGTAAGCATATCGACATACGCTATCATTTCCTGCGAGAATTAATTAATGACAAGAGGATTGAAGTTCGCTACAAAGAAACAAATAGCATGGTTGCCGACATTCTTACTAAAGCTACATTCCCGGCGCAAGTTCAAAACTGTGCTCGTATGATGGGATTACATTTACAAGGGGAGTGTTAAAATATGTAAATAAATCCTTCATGCTACCTAACATTTTATGTAATGGCACAGAATACTTAATAGTACTACGTAGTAATGGTTAAGAAGAAATAAAAAGTGACACAAGCCGTCTCTTGTGAAAAGTGTTTAGACTGGTTTAGACGTTGTTTCTTTTTCTAGTTCCAGTAATAATAAATAGCTAGGTACACATAAAGTTCCAACACGTATAGAACCTTTTAATTTAGCAAGTAACAATTGGGAGGCGTATATTCGACGAGTCAATCAATTTATTACATTGAATAATATTGACGAGACGTTAAAATTAGCAACTTTAGTAACGGTGGTAGGCGCGGAGTGTTACGAATTGATGTGTGATTTGTGTGCTCCCGACACGCCTGAATCGAAATCTTTTGATCAAGTAGTTGCACTAGTAAAGGAGCACCTGGAACCAGACAGGTCGGAAATCGCCGAGAGGCATATTTTTCGGCAAAGAATACAAAGGCAAGGTGAAAATATCACACGGCGCTACGGCGTGTGCTTCGGCTGGCGCGGCGGCCGCGCGGCCCGGCGGCGGCGGTGGCACACCTGTGCCAGCGCAGCAGGATGACGACGGCTTGCATCGGATCAGCGCGAACGCGGGCGCGGGCGGCTCGCGTGGCGGCCGGGCCGGCGCCGGTGGCGGCAGCGCGGGCTCTGGGTGCGCGCAGGCGCAGCGCACATGTTCGCGATGTGGTAAATCGGGCCATTCCGAGGGCAAATGTCGGTTCAAGCAATATAGTTGTGATGTGTGTGGTGAAAAGGGCCATCTAAAAGCAGTGTGTGTTAAAAACAGGAACACAAAAGAATCTAAAGGTCAGTTTTTTTTAAATTACTCGGATTCGGAAGATGACATTTGTAATTTCTATAATTTGGTAGTTAATAGTGACGGTGACGGACCGTACTATGCTAATTTGACCGTTGAAAATGTTAAATGTAGATTTGAAATTGATACTGGAAGCAAAATATCTGTTATTTCTAAAAGTTATTATAACAATTATTTCGCAAACATTCCAATCGAAGATAAACTGTTAACTTTGAAATCGTATACAGGTGACGTCATCGAGACCATCGGTTACATTGTTGTTAACGTTGTATGTGGTAAACATTCTGCTAAACTTAAATTATATGTCATTGAAAATGGCGGCCCGCCGTTAATGGGCCGTACTTGGATCAAATATTTAAAGTTGGCTATTGTGGAATGTTACAATTTAACAGATGACAACTCTTTGGCGGCATCTTTACGAGAAATGTTTCCAGAGGTTTTTGCTGATGGGTTAGGCACATTTAAATCAAAATTTCACTTATATTTAAAGGATGATACACCTGTTTTTGTAAAAGCACGGTCGTTCGTTACCACTAGCCTTACGCCAGCCAGTGGAGCAGGAGCTCGAGCGGCTGCAGCGGGAAGGGGTCATCTATAAGGTGGAGCGATCAGACTACTGCACTCCTATAGTTCCAGTGGTAAAAGCTAACGGCAATATTAGACTGTGTGGTGATTACAAAGTAACAATCAATCCACTTTTAAAAGATTACCACTACCCGCTGCCCCGCATTGAGGACTTATTCGCAGCTTTAGGTGGGGGAGAGGAGTATAGCTGCTGTTTGTCGCACTCTTATCTACCACGGGATATGATGAAAACTATTGTCGTTACAAATGTAAAAAACAGGACTAGTGACATTTCAGATAAAGGGAACTATAGGCCAATCTCTTTAGCCACGATTGTAGCTAAAGTATTTGACTCTCTGTTGGATAAAGTTTTGAAAACCAACATAAAGTTGCATGATGCTCAACGTGGTTTTAGAGAGGGTCTATCAACTGAAACTGCAGTTCTATGTTTGAAAAAGACCGTTAACTACTATACAAGCAACCAAACTCCCGTTTTCGCCTGTTTTTTAGACATGTCAAAGGCATTTGACATGGTGTCTTATGACAAGTTGTGGTCTAAGCTATGTGACGCAAATGTACCTAGTAGGGTGATAAATATTTTTAAATATTGGTACTCCCATCAACCAAATTGTGTGAGATGGGCTAATGTAATGTCTAAGGAGTACGTTATGGAATGTGGAGTTAGACAGGGTGGGCTAACCTCCCCTACCCTGTTTAATTTATACATAAATGACCTCATTGTCGGGCTCAGCAGTTTACATGCTGGCTGCTACATAGATAGGGTTGCTTTTAATAACATTAGCTACGCTGATGACATGGCACTGCTGAGCCTGTCAATGGTGGGTCTTAGGAGACTACTTAGAGTCTGTGAGTGTTACGCTGAGGGACACGGTTTGAGATACAATTCGGTCAAGAGTGAGTTGGTGATGTTCAAGGCGGCTAACAAGGTCACTGAGAGCTACCCGGCTGTCTTTTTGAGTGCTTGTGTCTTGAACCGTGTTCGTCAGTTTAAATATCTAGGGCATATTGTTACGGAGGATTTAAAGGACAATCTAGATGTGGACCGGGAGCGAAGATCATTGGCGGTGAGGTGTAATATGTTGATCCGGAGGTTCTCACGCTGCACGGGTTCAGTTAAAATAACACTTTTTAAAGCATACTGTCAAGTATTTTACACGTGTAGCCTTTGGACTAGCTTAACTCAAAAAACCGTTAATGCTCTTCGAGTCCAGTACAATAATGCATTCAGGATGCTGTTGGGGTTGCCACGCTTCTGTAGTGCCTCAGGGATGTTCGTGGACGCCCGGACTGACAGCTTCGCTGCAATCAGGCGCAAGCGAGCAGCATCCTTGTTGCACAGGGTGCGTGCCAGTACCAACAGTCTCCTGAGTGTCATTGCCAACAAACTGGATTGTCCTTTGATCTGGAGCCTATGTCAGCTACATGCTCCTGTAGGTATATAATGGTAATGTGTACTAACATAGTTTTTAAGTTTTATGTTACTAACATCTTTGTATTGTATTGTATTTGTATACTAACATAGTTTTTAAGTGGTCATGTACTAACAAATCTGTACTTTTATGGAATTTTATTCCGAAATAAAGATATTATTATTATTATTATTATAGCAAATTAGACTTATCAAACGCTTTCCAACAGTGTATTTTACATGAGGATTCTCAACCGATGACGGCAATCACAACTCACGTTGGCACTTTTGTATACAGAAGAGTACCATTCGGAATTAAATGCATACCCGAAAATTTCCAAAAAATTATGGAAGAAACGTTAAGTGGATTGCCATCAACAGCGGTTTTTGCGGATGACATTTGTGTAACTGGAAAAGATAGAACTACACATTTAGCCAATTTAAAAGCGATGCTACAAAGGCTCCATCAAAATGGTTTGAGAATAAATTTTGCAAAGTGTGATTTCTTTAAAAACAGTGTTACCTATTTGGGCTATAAAATTGATAAGTTAGGTTTACATACAGATAGCAAAAAAATTTACGCCATTGTAGCAGCACCTGAACCTACTAACGTTACACAGCTCAAGAGTTTCATGGGACTTGTAAATTTCTATTCAAAGTTTTGTGTCAATATGAGCGATATTTTTAAGCCCCTTTACTGTATGTTAAAGAAAAATGTTGAATGGCAATGGACTGACGAGTGTAATAGGGCTTTTATAAAGATAAAAAAAGTGTTAAGCCGCGCTCCTGTTTTAGCACATTATGATCCAAGTCTCCCGCTAATTCTATCAGTTGATAGCAGCGCATATGGCGTGGGCGCAGTGTTGACGCAGCGCCACGCGGACGGCTGCGAGCGCCCGGTGTGTTGTGCTTCAAGGACGCTCAACTCGGCCGAAGTCAATTACTCGCAGTTAGATAAGGAAGCGCTGGCTATTGTTTTCGGTGTAACTAAGCACCATCAATATGTTTATGGCAGACATTTTACACTTCGCAGTGATCACCGTCCCTTAAGTTATATTTTTGGTAAAAATAAGGGATTACCAGTGACCGCTGCCAGCCGCTTACAGCGTTACGCTGTTAAGTTGGCTGCCTACGACTTCAATATTGAATTCGTAACATCGTCTAGAAACTGTTTTGCAGACGCTCTTTCTCGCCTTCCTCTAGACTTAACAAAACGTCAAGTTAGAGGTAAAGGCGAAGAAGGTAGCTATTTAAATTACGCGCAGGAACATTTCCCAATCAGTTTTAAAGATATTAAAACTGAGACTCGGAAGGACGCATTATTAAGTAAAATATACGGTTTTTTAATGTACGGATGGCCCACTGATAAATTTACCGATAAAATAGAAAACGCCTATTACAATAGAAGAGACAACTTGCATATTGATCAAGGCTGTATTATATGGGGGTATCGAATTGTCATACCAAGATCGCTACGTGAGCTAGTTTTGACTGAGATTCACGATGGGCATCCAAGAATCGTCAAGATGAAACAAATCGCACGTAATTACGTATGGTGGGAGAACATTGATACCGACATCGAGCGCGTGGCGCGCGAATGTGTTGCTTGCAGGGAACTGCGGCCCGCGCCCCCCGCCGCTCCACTACATTCGTGGCCATGGCCGGCAGAGCCGTGGTCACGTCTGCATGTAGATTTCCTCGGCCCGTTTAATAATAAATATTTTTTTGTGCTGGTTGATGCCCACTCTAAGTGGATAGAAGTGGAACCTGTTAACACGACATCAGCCACCATTGTCATAAACTGTTTAAGGCGGTTGTTTGCGCGTTTCGGATTACCTAAACGCATAGTAAGCGACAATGGGCCACCTTTCTCATCCTTTGAGTTTGCTCAATATTTGGGACGCAATGGTATTAAACATACTTTAATACCCCCGTATCTCAGAAAGGCACAATTAGAACAAGAAGATTTTAATACTGCATTAAATCGTGTGCGCAGCGACCAGTTGCGACGCGAAGACAGCCACAAGCGTCCGCTGCGCACGCTGGCTCAGCAAGAACCAGTCATGTTACGAGATTACACTAAATCTAATCGTAAGTGGACTGAGGGTGTAGTGACCGAGCGTACTGGGCCTGTTTCCTATACGGTAAAAACGAGTGCCGGTCAAACTCATAAGAGGCATATTGATCAGCTACAAACTCGTAAATCGCGGCATTCTTTGAGTAAGGCGATTGACGTAATATCTTACGATCAAAATAACAGCAAACAATATGCTACAGAGGACTCAGTTTCTAAGGGCGATACGGACGACAAAGATGAATTCTTTGATAGTGTGGTAGAGGGGGCGGGTATCGCGGCGCGGTCTCCACGGTCAACTCCGCCGTCCACGCCACCTGCTACTGATAACACTTGTCGCGTGCGCAGGAAAGCGGCTATTCGTTGTCAAGAAATTCTTAAGAATATGTAAACACTTTGTAACCTTGTCATGTTATGTATATGAATTGGTATTGTTGTATTCTAAGCATTATATCACTAGCGTATTGTTTGTAACTTATGTTTCTTCTCACGACTATATTTAAATGTGTGTTTGGTATTATTCGAAAAAGATTTCTGTGCCAAATTTGGGAGGGAAAAGTGTTATGTATGTGGGTAACTTTAACTAATTAGTCAATAAACAGTCTGCGTTGAGTTGCCTTGTTTCATTGACGTGTCCCGTATTTATCAATTATGAACTTTGTCACTACAAAAAAGTTTATAATAAATGTAAAGTTATTTATGAAATTTGATACTAATCGAATCGCACCTACTCGCTGACAGAACATTGGGTGTCGACTCTGCTTCATCGCATCGGCCATGGCATCTCACGGGCCAGGCCCCCCCTGAAAAATAAGTCTAGATACGCCAATGAATCTATATCTGCAGCCCGTCCCCAAAGCAAAATACCGTAAGACATGATACTATGAAAGTAACTAAAATAGACTAGACTAGACGAATTCAAGTACGTCCTTATTTAATAAAATGTTACTTTCACTACTTTTAACATTCGGTAAAGCGAATCTTATGCACTTGGTTTTCTTCTCATTTAACACTAAGTTATTTGCAGTAAACCAATTATGAACTTTAATCATGGCGTCATTTACGTCGTCATAGTGCTGTGCCCGTCTATTTACTTTAAAAATCAATGAAGTATCATCAGCAAATAACACCATTTGAGGTTGATGTCTCAGTAAATGCGGTAAATCATTAATATAAACTAGAAATAGGAACGGACCCAATATTGAGCCCTGTGGTACTCCCATTTTTACTTTCAAGCCCGATGAATTTACACCGTTTATTTGAACTTGCTGCAGCGTATCATCTAAATACGATTTTACTAATCTGAGAGCTAGTTTACAGAGTCCGTAATGCTCAAGATTCAAAAGCAGTGTTTCGTGATTTACGCAATCAAATGCTTTGGAGAGGTCACAGAAAATGCCAATGGCATCCTGTGACTCCTCCCATGCGGTAAAGATATGCTTAATCAAAGTAATACCGGCATCAGTAGTGCAACGCCCTCTGGTGAACCCATACTGTTGATCATGTAGGATGTTATTGCAATTAAATGCAATTATTGTTACCCGACTCCGGCAATAAAATTATTAAATAGGTTTTTATTCTGTACTGACTCAATTTCCTTCATCCACCATCTTCTTTGACGACAGCGCCTTTTGTTTTTTCTTTTAACACATATAGTTGCATATACTGAGCAGACATAATGTTGTCGCCGCAACAACCTCGACGTCATCCATTGTTGCGAGTCATTCAATAAAGAAGTATGAAGGTTCAGTGTGAACACTCACTCGCTTCGGTACTCGCGCAGAAGTATTTAAGGCAATATTTCTGGCAGCGGCAGGAGTAGTGGCAGGGGTTAAGGATAATAGGGAAAGAAATTTTCAACATACTTACTTATTACATTTTTTTATAACTGTATGTCTGAGTGTTAGTGTGTGTGGGTGTGCGTGTGGGGGGTGTGTGTGGGTGCGTGTGTATGTGTGGGTGTGCGTGTGGGGAATGTGTGTGGGTGTGGTGCAATTTTTGGGGATTACTTAGAACTGAAACTCAAAAAAAAAGTTACATAGAATACGTGTGGGGTCTATCTATGGATAGGTCTTCAAAAATGATATTGAGGTTTCTAATATATTTTTTTTCTAACCTGAATAGTTTGCGCGAGAGACACTTCCAAGGTGATAAAATGTGTCCCCGAAGTTACAGGCGGGGGGGGGCCCCCGCCTGTAACTTCTAAAATAAGAGAATGATAAAACCAAAAAATATATATGATGTACATTACCATGTAAACTTCCACCGAAAATTGGTTTGAACGAGATCTAGTGAGTAGTTATTTTTAATACGTCATACATCGTAAACGGCAATTTATTTACCTTTCATTCAATCAACTCAAATATAAAAAACATCGATTAAAGTTACAACGAACTACAAGAACTTTTATATTATGTTACTTGCTGTTACGGAACCCTTTATGGGCGAGTCCGACTCGCACTTGGCCGCTTTTTTTTTAGAACCGTTTGAACGATGTACAGTTTTCTGACAGAAAGCAGTTCGCTAACGTGATACAAACTTTCAGTAGAGTATCGTAACTCTTTAAAGTAGGTACATTATTTTTATAAGGCTCGTTGAGCTCGTTCTAGATTCATAAACTTACTCTTAGCTGCACCTTCCCATAATAGGGATACCTAGGACAGATTGCGCAAGTGCAATAAATGTTAAGGATATTAAAATTTATTTGTGGGTTTTTTTAATTATATTTATTGGAACGAAATGTCTTACCTGCCATGATAAGTTTTGGTCAATTACGACACTTAAATATTTCGTTTGTGAGATTTTGACATTGAAATGTCTTTTCGTGCACTCCAGTATAGGCTCCGATTTCACGAAAAAGTATGGTCCTCTTATATCTCGGAGAGTTGTAGGTAAAGATATGATATTACAAGAGCTGTAAGGTGCAAAAAGAATTATTCGAGAAAGTCGAAAACGAAAAAAGTTATGGACAATTTAGTCAGCTACAATTTGAGCCTAAAGCAAAGACGATCGGGTTAAGGGTTTGCCCTGTAGCCTAACCTTTTCGATAAAAGTCAAAAAATCAGAACGACATTTTTCAGAAATCCGATCCAGCCTGTCCCTTTGCGGTCCTCCCCCAGCGACGCCAAAAGCCGAGGCTCGTACCCCACAGGGGGTGCCCTTAGCGTGTAGTCGCTTAGTTTGTAAGTTATTTGGCCCTGGGTGGAGGCCCTAAAAATAATATTTTTTAAGGCACCACAGGAAAGTCCGGTTAAGCAGCCGACAACCTCCTAGGTTGACAAGCGAGATGCCATTCGGAAAAAAAACGTCATTTTTCAAATGACATTATGACTTCATGTTTCGCAGAGTTCCATAACGGCGTTTGTTGTCAATTATCGGGAAACCTTTTCCTTATCCCGACTTGCTCGTCGCTCCGCAACAATATTTTTTCGAATTCTGTAGATTAATTGAATGGCAAAGTTCAAGATGTCCCCAATGATATAATACACTTAGATGCGTTACCCGCGCTCAATAATGGCAATATTAAAGCAAGGCAATTGCCGGGGTTTCACTTAGTCACGTACCACCCAGTGTCGCGGCTATACGTCAGTATCGCTCGTAATGCACACATAACTGACGTAACAAAATATGTATGTTTATCTTTTTCTAACAGGTGTACGCTGTATGCTTATGTCCTTTTCTTTGCACTGTATAATTGTATGTGCCTACTGGTATGTAGATATAAAATTTTGCGCCGTTTTAAAGCGCACTAATGTTCGTGTATGACGCGTCTATTTATAATACGTCATTGGATGTCCCTAAGTCCTTTTTCTGAGGTTACAGAAATGGCGCCAGTAAAGTTTCAATTTGACTTTGAAACGACACCGAAATACAATTTATGGCGATAATTGGTAAAAAAAATATAACTTATATATCTCTTTAATATGAACGATGTAGCATTTAAATTCAATGAGATATAATAAAATAAATCGATATAATGGTTTAGCCTAAGTCCCTTAGTCCATGGACTTAGGGATTTTTAAGCTGGACTTAGGGAGTTTTGACTGAACTTTGGGATTTAATCCATACTAATATTATAAATGCGAAAGTAACTCTGTCTGTTACGCTTTCACGATGAAACGGCTGAAATCCGGGACTTCGTCTGCATCCACTTATAACCGACATTCACGCGGATCAAGTCGCGGGCAAAAGCTAGTAGATAATAATAATATTGGACATTTGGACTTAGGGGGGTTTTTTTACCAAAAAACAAATATTATACAAAATGTTATTATAATCGAAAATAAAATTATTATTAAATCGACACTATTACAGTAGGTTACCTTTCCACTGTTCTCCTTACGAACTAAAATTATTAATTAAAAAACTAAAACGACTGTGCTATTAATTTTTACAGTAAGTTGTTGTTGTTGTTGTAAGTTTAACCGTTGCAAATTTATCTTCGTTCATAACGAAAACTCAAGTAGAACTTATTAAAAACACTAAAAAGTTAAATTATTTAGAAAAACGATCTTTTCTGTCAACTTAGTGACATTACAGTAAAAAGTCATGGACTAAGATTTCACCTTAGTGAGCATTTTAAGGGATTTTTAAGGGAACTGGAATCACTGGACTTAGGCTATTATGTGCACAGAAAAAAATACACTTTAGGGACCACTCACAAAGGTCTTAAATAGATAAAACCATAGACAATGACCAGCTTAACCAGCTGTGTCAATAGTGCATAAAATCCCTAAGTGGACTTAGGGACATCTTGAACTTGGCCATTCAATTTTCAATGTGCTCGATAGTCGTGTGAGGCACGAAATCTGTGACTTTTTTGTTTAAAAGTCGTTCACGGAATTCTAGATCCCGGATTTGCAGCACCGTCCCAACTCGGGAAGTAGGTATACGTAAGTCGTAAACAAAAGAAATAAAAAAACTATTGAAATATTGAATCAACATTCTCCTATTTCACTGACGACATCTATTATGCATTCATTGAACTAAATAGTTCGACTCTACCTCTACCATGAAGATATAGGTATAAATGGAGCCAACACTTAGAATAAAAGCTTGAAACCAACTGTGGGCTGATGCTCTCTTTCTGAATGCATACATAAGAACGAGACAGTGGTATGTGTTTTCTTTATCTTATGTATGCATTCAGAAAGAGAGCGTCTGCCCACAGTTGGCTTCACTTAGGTATTTAGAGTGTTGCCTCCACTTTAATCTATAAGCTTCTTGACCTCTACCACTCTTCCTACAGAGTAGAGTATGTAACTGTCTTTCTCTACAGCGCACCACAGATAATGTAAAAGTAACAAGTGCGCTTTCATCAACGCCATCTGTGTAGGTATTACGACTGTTGAAGTAGAGATTGCCAAGTATATTTTGATCATATTTTAAGGGTAGCAATAAAACGAGTGACTATAAATTACAATTTTAAGTGTCAAAATTAATTAATTTGGGTTATATAATTACTAAGTGAGCGACTGACTGTAAGTGACGAAAAATCAACAGAATAGTATCTTACAAACATTAATTTGAGTTACTTAAAATACAAAATGAGCAGCTTCATAATATTTGAGCGACTTAATATTTGTTTGAGTGTCAACGTTACGTCCTGCATTTTTTTCAATATTTGGCAAATGTATTTTTTATACTGAGCGGCATTTTATCTTAAATGAAGTGTTTCGAATACAAAAACCACTTTGAAAAATACACTAATGAGCAATTTAGCGATAAGACATTCACGAGAGTTGAATGTTCAATACAAACTTCAATACAATAGAGGGGATCTGGCGCTCGGCGGCCGCTGCCGCGGCACCGCTCGCTGCGCTCGCTCGCCTTCGCGCTTTGATGGTCACAGTTCTAACCTAACCTAACCCAAACGACCCACCATACCACCAGGGGTATGGCCTGTGGTACGGTGGGCCACAGGAAATCGATTCTATCTTAATATTGAAGTTGCCCTCTCTGTATTTCCAGTCGCTCACTTAGTAATGTAGTCGCTCGGATAAAATTTTAATATATGAAATGGATTTATCACAATCCACTTTTTGTAAGCTTGTTCTGGATTTTATTATTAATCAATAATATTCGTCGTTAGTTTAGTTAATTTTTCGCTTACTCAAATTCATACCGCTCAAGTTATTAATACAGTATGTCATCATCAGTCGCAAAGCTTTTTTTTAATCGCTCGTTTTATAATTCCCCATATTTTAATAGAGAATGGTGCCGATTCTCTTGTACATACACCGAACTGAACTAAACTATGCCTAAAATTTCTTATTTTTGGTTACGAGCTTGTTACGAGATTCTATTATTAAGCTATTCTGTAAACAAGGTTTTTTATACGTAGAAACAATTTTGACACAACAACAATATGATTCGAAGTACAAAAAACTGAAGTAAAATTTAAATGACGGGAGATACAGGAAGCACAATGAGATGGCGTAAAACTATATTGTTGTTTAGATTTTAATAAATTAAGATGTAATAACCTGTATTTGTTTTCATTATCTGTGACGAAGTGATTTCCTAGGGTTGTAAGCCGAAAAAATTAGCTTTTAACTTCGGTGATATTTTTTTCGGTTTTCAATAAGAAAAAAACCCCCATTACCTAATTTTATTGAAATCGACTAACTACACAGCATTTTAAAAATGTATTAAGTTTGCATGATTTTCTTGCCATTTATTCCGGCGTACTAAACTTAATTTACTAATAAAAAATGTGATCTAACCGAGAATTTCTTAAAGTTTAGAGTTTCAAATAAGGTGCTACCGATCAATTTCGAATGGGTTGGAATGGTCTCGTACAGAATCTGGAAGTGAATATATTCACTTCATATCCTAATCATATTATTAAAATAAAAAATAGAACATTATTTTTACTAGAATGAATTTCGTGTTGTAATAATTTTAGTGACAATCATTTTATTCTTAGCATTTTATTATTAACCTCTCTGCCGAATCGACCACAGCTGCAATTATAATCTTCCATAATTATGATTTTCCAAACTTTTAAGAAGAGATATGTCCTTAGTTGATGACAAGTAATTTTATTCCTCACCTTTTTATTTGCGGCTAAAAATTGTTTAATTTTGTGAGACAATTCTAATTTTAGCAGAAAAACGTTAAATTCCGAATAGCAAAATTGCTTTTTTTACGAAATTGATTAGTTAATCAATTTGTTGTTTAGTTAAACAACATTAGTGCTGTGACTGTCAAAGTAAGACAAGTACAGTTAAGTTGTATCACTTTAGTCAATTTCAGAATGGGAAACGTCGTTTGACAGAAATAAACTAAATTTTTGGTCATTTTTTTTAGTATATTTTAGAGAATTTTGTGATTTTGTGATTCCAAAAGTTAGCCTGTTGGTTCTGGTTGGTCCTTAGCTTACAAACTTTGACAAATCACACGGTTTGTTGTCAAAGTTAGCAAAACAACAAGTCAAAATAAACTGGGCATCCTGTACACACTATGAGTTTTGCTCTTAATTATTAGCAATGGCAACATTAAATTATATAATTGTTTTTGTTATTTAGCAATTTTTAACTAATAGATAAAAAATAACAATAACATTATGTATTATTTATCTTGTGTAAAGATATTTTATCTCATTGAAGATTAAGAGGTGGCATAGTGAATACCCTTGCACGATAAAAAAACGGAAACCTAAGTGACCAAAGCGCCCTCTCGCGGGAATTTCTCATTGAAAATACATCGTGAATGTGGCGTGTGTTGTTTGGAATACTGTGAGTCGTAAATAAAAATGCTTTTGATGCATTACTAAATCTTGTTAAAAGTGAACTTCATGTGTGTTAGAACATTAAACAATCAGGAATCATTCTGTGAATAACAAAATCTGGCGTGATAAAGTGATTTACTTCGGGTATTTGTCATATGTTGCACGCCTTCCTTTGGATTTCAATGAAGACAAAAAAAAATTAATCCGTAATTCCGATGCTAAATTGATAATGCTGTAAGTTTTATATTATTGTTTGTGATCTATCTTTCCCAGTATATTTATAATTAGTAAGATTTACGTCTGAAACTGTCTTTTTACTTCTGGCAGGTTACTTACGTTAGTGTCAATCTTGAGAAGTTGAGAATCTTAAATTCGTAACCATCATCCTCTATAGAATTTTGGATACCAATGAAATGAAACACCATTTCACTGTACAGTATCAATATTAAATACTATGTGCTTGTAATAAAATGATTTCAGCTGTTATATTTTTTGTTACAGAAATAGACACAACCAGTCTTCCGGCACGTTATTGCGCTTTCTCGTGACAATGCGGTGCCTTAAGTGCAAATACTGTTTCTAAAATGTTCATGTCATTGATTTGTGATGATGGTTGTTAGAGCTGAAACTGAATAATATCAGAATGAGTCACAATCTGGCTGGAATGCCATCCTACAGGCTGCCAGGCCCAGGACTAGGGCCTCCAGACTTCAAGCCTCCGATGGATACGCCGACCCCGCCAGCGCCAGCACCGAGCAACCCTAAAAAGCGGAGGAAAACTTCTAATGCTAATAATGCCTTGACACCACCTCAACCACCTCCCACGGCACAAGATCTCCTGCCTCCCCCATTAACAGGATATGGAGACACTATAGTTGCCTCAAACCCTTTCGATGACTCCCCATCCACCGTATCACATAATGGCCCTATGATGAGTCAGAATGGATCAATGATGAGTCAAAACGGTCCAATGGGGATGATGGGGCCGATGCATAGCATGGGTGGCCCACCAATGAGACTCATGAGCCCACATGGTATGAACCCTATGAACCAACAGATGCCTCCAAGAGGTGGGATTAGCCCAATGGGAAATATGAGTCCTATGGGACATATGGGTGGAATGTCACCTATGGGAGGACCCAATATGGGTATGAGTAATCACAGCATGGGTCCAGGAATGGGCCCTACTTCAAGGTCAATGGGCAGTCCAATGAGTCCCATGAATTCTATGCCAATGGGCTCACCAATGTCATCGGGACCTATGGGAAGCCCTATGAATATGGGGTCAATGGCTGGCAGTCACATGAGTAACAGTCCCATGGGGCCACCTATGCACAGTCCTCTTGGTGCGGGATCAATGAATGGGCCTATGAATGGTCCTATGGGAGGTGGAGGGCCTGGCATGAACGTTCCTCGCATGAATGGACCAATGGGACCTAGCTGCTCTAATGGTTCAATGGGACCTAGTAATTCAATAATGTCTTCTAATCCAATGCAAGGTGGTGGTATGGGACCAGGACATTGTGGACCTATGAGACATGGAAGTCCAATGCCATCAGGAATGGGTAGTGGTCCTATGGGTGGCAATGGACCAATGACCTCCATGGGCCCAGGCCCACCTTATTCAAGCAATCATATGGGACATGGAGGACCAATGGGGATGGGAGGAAATGGATCTATGGGGATGGGTCCAGGGCCAGGAAATATGGGTAATTGTGGACCACTGGCCGGAATGAGTGGAATGGCGATGGGTGGTCCTGGAGGGCAGGGAGTGGGTCCAATGGGCCAGAGCATGGGTATGTTTGGACCAAAACCTATGCCAGTAAGTGCTGGTAAAGTGTACCCTCCTGACCAACCAATGGTGTTCAATCCTCAAAACCCTAATGCTCCACCCATATATCCATGTGGAGTGTGTCACAAAGAAGTACATGATAATGACCAGGCTATATTATGTGAATCTGGATGCAACTTTTGGTTTCACAGGTATGTCCCACTTAATACGTATTTACTTATGTATCTATTACACACAATAACACAATAATAATAACAATAATACAAGCAATTCTTGTATATACATATCTATAATCTGAATCTTGGAAACACTTCATGAAGGTATGCAGGGGGTTTCAGGGGCGATCAATCGATCTAGCTAGGTTCCTATAAAAAAAACACGAAAAAATTAACCTAGCTAAGCTTGGTCGCCCAGGTACTAATATTTTAATTTCATTAATGTAGACTTGCTTCATCTGCATCTCTACTTAGTATAAAACAAAGTCACTTCCGCCTGTCTGTCCTTTTTGTATGCTTAAATCTAAACTATGCAATGGATTTTAATGCGTTTTTCATCAATAGATAGATTCAAGAAGTTTTATATGTATAATTTGATATTGTGTGTGTGTGTTAATTTGTTGAAATATGACCATCATTTTTCAACATGTAACTCCACACTGTTAAACCTTGGTGATATCCGTGTTGGTTGCTAGTTCAATATAATTTAAAATTAAAGTTTTTTTCTTAAATAATTTTTACACATCACTTTAATAATATGTACTAATTAAACTCATAACATATTTCAAAATACACTCATTTACTACACTCACTAAAGAAGAGTTTCTTCTTTCATAATAAAACTTAATAAGTTTATCATCCTGTACCATTCTTTATTAACACTTCAAACACAACGTACAGAGGCGGACTTAATGCCATAGGCATTTCCTACCAGTCAACCTTTAAGTTCTTTGTGTGTGTTGTATTAATATTTGTAATCTTGCAACATTTCAGAGGCTGCACAGGACTAACGGAGCCAGCATTTCAGTTGCTGACAGCAGAAGTGTATGCAGAATGGGTTTGTGACAAGTGCCTGCAGTCCAAGAATATACCTCTGGTGAAGTTCAAACCGTAGCGATGCGCTGTGCCCCCTTCGCCCCCCCCCTCCTGCCACCCATTTGAGTCAAACCCCTCCCCTAACATCACAAGATATTTATTTCACTTCATCAACTAAGATGGACACTATATGTGAATACAAGTAAGTAGGCTTGGGCATTAAGTTGGTGTGTTTGATCAGTTTAACAATTGGTCTGTTGGTACCCTAGCTAAGGAAGATCTCATGTTGGATAGTTACATTAAATTAAGAAATCTAAATGTATTGAAGACTTAAAAATCAATTTTGAATTATGTTAAATCAATATACAATTTAATTGCTGATGACTCCACAGAACAGTTGGTGAATAGTTTATTGATGAAAATGCAGACGGTCCTGAAGTCTAGTCTGTTATGATTGTCATTTTATTTATTTTTAACCTAAATCTAAGAAATCGTGGTTAATAAGCCTTGTATGGAATATATATAATAACATGTGTTCCTCATAACGCATATCTGTTAAAGCAAATAAATGTTAAAGTATTGGTAGCACATAAATGGATACAGAACTCCAAAGTATAAGCAATAAAAATGGCTGCCCAAGAAGTTTTTGATGCCTGTTATGTGTGTTGCTTTAGTCTGTGCATATTGTAAATATTTTTTAAGTAAATAAGTTATAAACGTTCTCCGCCTTATGAAAATGTTGACCTAAATGTATGCATTCAGTTTTGAATGTAGTGCACATGAGATCCGTTGTTTGTCTTTTACACAATGTATTATTGTGGTCAGACTTGAGACAGTCAGATTAAGTCAGTACAATTTGTAAGACACCTTACGAGATCCTAGTTTCACTATATTGATAATGATAATAATGTACTTATTATTTTGGTGCCCTAGTTTGCATGTAACATTACGCGCGTTATCTTTATGTACTTGTAAATATGATGAATCCATACGCTTTGTTAAGTATAAGGGTGTTAAATGTGTTTGTCAATTTTTTAACTTTTGGAGATTTTTTTAATTATAATTAACTTGTAATATAAGTTATGTAAATATACAAGTAGCTTAATAGTGAACTGAGATTATACACCGGAGAAGCTGGCTCCAACATTCGAGTGATTGTGTTGTCACATAGTCGCGGAGGAAAGTACCTAATCGCGGCAGCTTGTTTTAATTATGATTTTAAATTAATTGGAGCCAGTGCATAATATACATTGCGAATCTTTGTTCCAGTTTACCATGTAATTAAAACATAAATTAAATATTTAGTAATCAATTGAAGGTTCATCCCGTCATGGTCGACTAACCGTCTTAAACGGGATGTAAAAAGACACATCATATAGCTAACGCATATTGCTCATTAAACTAAATAACAATAAGCAAAATATGACGCTGGGAAATTACTTTTATTTTTGGTGCGATAAATCACTTTATGGCTGCGCGCAATTTAACGCACGCAAAACATTGTGTTTACGGGTGATCGAAAAGAACAAGGTTTCTCGTAACCCCTGTACTACCCCTATTTAAAGTTTAGTTAGACCATTTAAAACATACACGTTTCCGTAAAAAAAACGTACAAAAACAACCTTAAGAGCGCCCATCCCCATCGAACGAACTTCAACGCGAGCGTGATTGAATTTTTTTTTGTTTCAACCAACGCAAAGCTCGATAACAAACAAGTGAGTGAGAACGCGATAACATCACTAGAAAATTGGCGCGCGGAAATTTCACAAAACTTGTTCCAGGACATACGTGTTTTAGAAAAAGCCTTAAAAGTTTTTGGTAAAAATGTTTGAAATTTAGAATCTCCATTACATGTGCAAGGTGTCTATGACGCAGTTTTTTTACTTTTTAAATGTATTCAGAACGCATTATGCACGGCCAAAGTTCAGATAAATTTCTTCAAAAAAGCTGATTTTCGGACTTGTTTACTGAATTTGTTTTTCAAAAAAGTATATTTTTGGCTTCATACAAACCTAGATTTAAACCACAAGATACCTGCGTGTTAAAAATATTTGGAAAATAATTTGTTATAACGCCGTAATCGCGTACGAGCGTTTGTATGGGAAATATGACGGAATGGGCGCTCTTAACTCCGTAACCAGAAGGTTCCCAGGTACTCATATGGTACAGAACAAAAAAAATATCACATTGACGGGAAGAACATGTAACTATCGACTTCATTATGTGTCTTTTTACATCCGTTATACTAAAAAGTCTCAGGTCAGATAATTAGCTGCCAAATCTTACGTTAACCTTTTAACCGACACGTCAAAAAAATAAAATCGTGCCCTCGGCGCCAAGCTACGAATTCATTCTTTCACTTTAAGGGTCAGGACACATTGATCGACGGCCTTTCGCACTTTGCCGATTGAAAAGGAGCACACTAGTACGTATGATCCACCGCTTACGGAAGCGTTCGCATCCGTACACAACCGTCAGGTGCCGTACAGCTCCGTATGCAGACGAATCGTCACAAGCATCATAGAAACACCTCATACTGTTGTTGCCTCTTAAACACGATGGGCAGTTCAATTTTCGGAGCCGTCATTTTTTTTATTATTTCGCAAGTACTTAAAGAAAAACGAAAGAAGCAGCGCAAAATTCATTGAAGACGTTATTGGATCCATCCGTTGTGGAGAAACAGAGTATGTGTAGGATACTTTGCGACGCAGTTTCCGAGCTTGATAATAAATCCTGATAAATTCTTTCATTATTATGGTGACCTTCAGTCGTTCGCCGCCGTCAGCCGCCGATTGCAGTCTATGCCCGCCGACGAACGATCACGTTTTGTGTCAGTCCGCCGCCGGAGCGCGTTCGTCGTATCGATGCGAAAGAATGCGTACGTCGTTTCACACTTTGCTCTTTTTTTGTATGGACAAACCGTCGAACGCCTTCGATCAATGTGTCCTGACCAAAAACGAATACTAGGAATAGATACTAGCGACCCGGCCCGGCTTCGCATGGGCCTATAGCCTTCCTCGATAAATGGACTATTAAACAAAAATAATTTTTCAATTCGAACCAGTAGATCCTGAGATTAGCGCGTTCAACCAAACAAACAAACTCTTCAGCCTTTTTAAATTAGTATAGAAGTATAGATTTGTTTTTGTCATCTTATTTTTTAATATAGATAAACTATAAAGAAAGAAGTTCAACTAATATAAATTAGATGAGTCAAGAAACATAATTAGGTAGCAAAGGAAATAAAAAAAAACAATGTTGTTTTATGAGCTTTATTTCCGTATAATCTGTCATGTAGGCGTGACTGTGGCTGGGGATATTTTGTCATCGATTCGTGACTGGGGGGTCAAAAGGTTAACTGATAAAATTGGTTGATCGAATAGCAACCTGTCAGAAGTTTACACGAGATTCGACAGCAGTTTAAATTAGTCTTTCAATATAAGGGGGCAGGTATGATTAGGGTTGCCAGATGTAAATTTGATATAGGAGGGCAGATGGGTCCAAAAAGGAGGATTTTCAAAAAAAATAAGGAGGACATTAGTTTCTAAAATTAAAACGAGCTGATCTGGAGCAGTTCTGAGAAACATGCAATGTTTTTAGCACTTTTGAAGTAGATTGTCCACTGTTTGCAACTTCAAATCATAATACTTCATCAGGATCGCCATCGGATTTCGATTTAAGAAATGAAATAAAGTTACAAAACTGGTCATGTAGTAGATAACTTAATATCGTCAATCTCTACACAAGCATTAAAAACGTATAGAAAAAGGAGGACTTATAGTAGGTAAGGGAGGTCAAAATATGGAAAAGGAAGACATGTCCTCCTTTTGGATACCATCTGGCAGCCCTAGGTATGATGTACCTACTGTGCAGCAGTTCACATTGTATAGAAAGTACAACTACACAAATTACAGCCAGTTATATAATTTTTCCTTTAAATTCAATTCAATGAGTCATTGTAACTAATTGTTCATAAAATTTAAAGATGTTGCACTAAATGTTTGAAGGTAAATTAAAAGGTACTTTAACTAATAAACTAAATTATGTTGAAAAACTGTCAAATCAATAATCCATTACCAGTAGTGACGATGTTACTTAAAATTATGGTTAAATCCTGATTATTACTTAAATTAGGAACATTAAAATTGCCTTCAATTACTGTTTTTTAGAACAATATTGACGCCTTAGCGCAGTGATTTAAAAAAATATAAAACTTTTCTGCAACTGAGTCTACAAAAACCAACTTTAATTAATTCATGATAGATACCTTTTTTGTTAAATTATCATCCGGTAATGTTAATCCGAGAAATTCATGAAGGATACTGATTCTGTTGTTCATCAACTAAACAAAATAATAATGTCGCTATCTTTTCCTAACAGGCATGGTTAGAGAGGGACAATAACAATAATTTATCAAACAGCGTGTTGATATGGTAGGTGACGACGACGTTTCGCCAAAAGTTGTCTTAATTTTTCTTCTTTTATAATGTTATTAATCGTTCTATTTGCGAGTGAAATATAACAACAGTTGGTGCACACCAAATTAGGCCCCTTATTCACAACCATTCGATACGTTTCCGTGTCAGTAAGGAACCGTATTCGACAATCTCATTTCAGACTTCAGTCTTCGCATCGAATTTGAACTGTCAAAATTATTCGGTTTCGGATTTGAGAATTGCGTTTGAAGGACATCTTCGATATCTTTTGACTTTCGATTCGGTACGGGATCGAATCGAATGATTGTGAATAAGGGGCCAGGTTCAATATCTATTTTTGCATGAATATGCCATCATACTGCCCTAACATGGACGAATCTGCAAAATAGCAACTTGTCAAAGAAAGTTCAATAGCGAATGTACAGAGGCCAGCACGTCAAGGTACAACAATCTGTTAAATATTTTTGATTGATTTTCAACTTTATTACAAAAGGATAAGGACCATGTTCAATTGGGAAGATTTGATAGTTTGGGATAGCCTGATGTGCTGGCATCTGTACATTGAAAGTTTTTAAAACGATATCGATACGATATATTTATTACATAATCGCAATTTTTGAACACTTATTGAAAAGTTGCGATTTTACTGATCCAACAAATTTAATTTATTAGTACAGACGCCAGCACATCAAGCCTTACCTAACTGTCAAATTTTCCCAATTAAATATGAACCTTATCCTTTTGTAATAAAGTTGAAAATCTATCAAAGAAATGACAATTCCAGATCCTGCCCCACCCATGTACAGAAAAAGTAACACATGTACAGAACAAGTAAATTAATGAAAATAATTGTAATGAATATAGAACCTTTCTATACTAAATTGATTTTCTTTAGAACTTGCGGATTACGAAATACCTACCCACAAAATACAAACTCATTTTACCTAAAATACAAATTAACCTATAATCAATGTCATTATTGTTTTTAGATTTAAACGGAAACCGCAAGTTCTACAGTCACTAAGACTAATGTTTAGTAATCAGCAATAAATAAACAGTAAGATGCTACATATTGCACATGACTTTTATTGAGTGGGGCAAAGTTGTATAGAGTTTCTGGCATTGTCCTTTGAGAGATTGTAGTAGCTTGATGTACAGTCAGCAAAAGAGATAGGTATGCAGGTCATCGGAAATGGTTGATGTTTACTTAGAAACTGATGGATGTTTTCTAATGAAAATTAATTAAATCATTGAAATGTTTATTCTCTATTAAATTTATTTAATTTTATTCATAAACATCCATCGGTTTCTAAGTAAACTTGAACTATATCTGACGACCCTGCATACCTCTTTTGCTGACTGTACATGGTGATTATTGTATTAATTTATGCAGATCACGAAAAGCGAAACTACTTATTTATAACAAATGTGACCTTTGATTGTTAAGTATCAAATGTAATTTTTTTTTTTTAGCACATTGAAATCCTCGCTGTGAATGTACTTATCAAAATTAAGAATTTGGATAGGAACACTTAGGTTGGCTATAAAGCCGGAATTTCTCTCCAGAGTTGTAATCTGAATTCCTGGGTTTTAAGAAAATCTGTCGCGAGAAGTATTTAAGTGTATGTGATTCTCATGATCAATTCATCATTTCTGAATTCTGAAAGAAATTGCGACTGTATATAGTCAACCTAAGGAATAGCCTATCTATACAAGAACTTATTATCACAAACTGCATCTCGTTTTCACTTGAAAGTACATATTTTTACAATTTATGTGTAAATGAATAATTTTAGGAAGAAGTCTCCTTAGAAACAATTCTTTTGTTAAGTACAAATAGTCAACTATGTACTTTACAATAAGCGATCACTTTGAATATTATACGTTTCATAATAAATTATGTTTACAATCATTTAATTTTAGGTAGTAAAAGTTTGACGCACACTTAAATGCTACTTACGTTGTTCGAAGCCCAGCGAAGCATGCAATACTTTCGTACTTTTTATATCCATCTGTGCGCTGTGTGTGCGTGTGGGCGATTTCCGTATTTTTAAGAACGTTCGCATTATGTCTGTCTCTCCAATCAAAAATATCTCTAATATACCATAATTTTTGAAATTGTTGCCAATTCTGTTGTGCACGAACTAAATTAATTTTAAGCTATTTATATCTCTTTCTCTCCAATAAAACAAGAAAGAGACATATATTAATAAGAGTTGTCATTTCAGAACGTATTGATTAAAAACACTGCGAAGTTCAAGGGAAAAACTAATTTGACATCTTATTGTGAGCGGAGTACAACTTAGTCCTTGTCTGTCGCCGTCTTTTTCTTAAGCTGCCTGGTAGTAAGAGATACCAAATGTCTAATTTTAATTTAGTTTGTGAATAAGGGAATCAGCACCGATTGTCGCTGAGATAAGATTTCGAACGTTTTGAATTACGGAAATTAGCGTGCTGTTATTTTTTATAGAACTACATTTAGCTTATTTTTAACAAATCCTTTTAATTATTTATATTTTCAATTTCAGCTCTGAGAATAGCTAAACATGCATGGACATGGAAATTGTATCTATTTCTATAAAGAGTACAAAAAATAATAATGTATTAATTAACAATACAAAGCACTTAACATGTTTTCTGTCATTGTACAATTTACTAGTGAAAAACTTATTCCAATGATTTTACATAATTTGTCTAATTAAAACATTTTTTGTTTAATCTTTATAATGTTTGTGAATGTAGTAGAAACCAAAATTAATCTACCTAGCATTTTATTGAGAATCTTGCTAAAAGTTTAAACCTTTTCTTGATTTATTTTCACAACCATGACATTGATTTAAGTAATAATTAATTTGTGAAATATCCTCGAAATTATATTATTTCTGTAATAATTTTAACCTAACCGTATTCGTGCGAAAAATGTATTTTTATCGCACTCTGTATGTTGTGCTAAAATAATATATTATCGTTCTAAAACGACTGGCAATCGAGAGAATACATAAGTATTTATAATTGTGTAAATATATATAATATGACTTCACGAATAATTACTGATAATTGTACAGTTACTTCTATCTTATAACTTTACATAGGATATTCGGCCATGAATGTAATAATAATTTTAATGCGGTGAGCACATCACAATTAGTTGACGAAGGACTGCTGCTATTGTATATTAATTTCACTTGAAAATGTTACTACGTGTTACACTATACATGCAACGCGACAGTTGTGAATGTCAGAGTTGTAATTCAGAATATTTTATGAAGTCTAAAATAGAATATCAGTGGTCTCTTATACTTGTGCATAGTTTATTTTGTATTATGTGAATAATAACAAGCAATAATAAAATTGTTATTTAAGGGATTTTATTTAATTACCTACACCCTATATAATCCAAATTTGTTTTCTGAATGTTCTCACAATGTCAGACTCCTACCCTGGCTCAAATTTGAATGATGTCATAAAGCCAGATTTGAATACAAAAAGTAGGTACTTAAGATCAGCCTTTTTTCAATGTTCCTAAAGGCCTATTCAAACCTGAGCGATATTCGCTGCTGCCGCTGTGGGTAGAGGTACATACCGCGCGGGTTTCGCTCAGGTATTTAGTATCAAGTACCGCGGCTAGAGCGACCTGAGCGATATTCGCTGCCGCGCGCGGGAGCAGCGGCATGCATCCCGCCCCTCACAACTCAATACCGCTTAGGTCTGAACAGTAATATTACCGCATACCCACTGGGTTTTCTCTGCCGCAGACGGTAGCGAATACCGCTTAGGTATGAATAGGCCTTAATACTGGGATACGGTGAGACAGGGAGTGTGCTGGAAGCCTGTAATTTACTACGCGGACCCTGTGCGGATTTATTCGGTTCTAGGGGTTTTCAATTCAATTCTAAATATTTAATTTGGTTAGTTACTTTAACTATGTTAGTAATCATAAATATAGCACAATTAAACATTGGGCAAAACCGTGACCAATTAATAAAATTCTAACTTAAGGCGACGATATACGACTTTTACAGATTTTAAACTGACAATCACGTCAAAATGTGCAGTGTAAATGATTTGAAAAAAATATATGTTAAATTAGAACATTCTCTTAATCACTTAGTAAGTGAATATATTAAATTATATTCATATTATATAGTTAGTTTAATTAATACGTGAAGTTGTGTCTGACGCGGACAAAACATTGACAATCACACAAAATCTACCAGGTATAATTAAACGAAACTTACACCATCTTACAGACAATTTTATTATCTATCTTTTAGTATACGCCTTTTTTTTAATTTTGAAAGAATACTACTTTTATTTAATTTTTTCGACTAAATTTTGAAAGTTTTGGACGCAGACTGCGTCCGTTCTGCATCAGTTTATCGTCCAAAACTCTCAAAGTTTAGTCGAAAAAATTTGAGAGTTATGAATGTTTATGAATTATACCTGGTAGATTTTGTGTGATTGTCAATGTTTTGTCCGCGTCAGACACAACTTCACGAGTTAATTAAACTATTTAATATGAACTTAATCAACAATATTCACTTTCTATATGATTAAGAGAATGTTCTAGTTTAACATATATTTTTTTCAAATCATTTACACTGCCCATTTTGACGTGATTGTCAGTTTAAAATCTGTAAAAGTCGTATATCGTCGCCTTAAGTAGGCCAGAACTTCATCTACCAACCACAACTTCACCTCGACCGCGTCCCTACAAACGGACGCCGCAACACATGCGTTTGTACCCAATGTCTAACGTCGACTGAGTGTAGACATGTGTAAGTAATGCGATTGTTGCATTGCGCGTCATATATCTCGACCGCGTACTGTAGCATTACACATGACTCGACCAAATTAAGCATGACTCATGACACTTAAACATGACGCGCGTCGCGCGGTGTCTCGCAGACTCGATCGCCGTGTGTGCAAGCGAGAAGGAGCATGCGCCGGTAAGCTGGCTACGAAATAGGTGAACTATTATTTAGAATTGGAACCGTATTGTTCACAGTTTAAGGTTTATGTTTTATTAATACCGCGGACTGCCTAGTACGTAATGTTTAAAATCATGACTCTTGCCGCACTTGGCACACTCGCTACTCACTCACACACACAAAATATTAAGACACATAAAAAAATGCAATCATTGTGTATAAAAGTGATTTTTAAATACGTCAATATTCATTGTCTTGGTCAATAATCAATACCTATTGCCAGTCCTAAGCCTGGAATGCCCTTTCGATTAAATTATTCCGTAGATTTTAGTTAAATGTGAAGGAAAATCGACTTTATATATATGACAACAAAAGCAACTATTTATTAGTGTAGTACGAGGGCGCATTGCGTTTGACGATTGTCACATCACAATATCACTTCATAGCATAACGCGCTATATCATCTCACGTAATGATGTATTGCATTCTACATTGCGAGCATTTCATTACAATGACATGGCGCGAAATGAAGCGCGCTGGATGGCGTGTGGCGCTTCATTTCGCGTCATGTTCGGAGTCATGATGTAATGTCATATTCCTCGGTGCGAAAAGTAATGTCATATTACATGACTTTATAGTGCACTGTTTTGCGCATGTCTAACTGAGTGGCTGGACTGTCGACTTACCACCCAATGTCTTCAAGATAATATTTTTGGGACCCGCCCTCACTCACTGCTCAAAACTGCGGCGACTCTCTTGTGTAAGATAGCGTAGAAATCGTCTGTTCGCGAACTTCAGTAGCGAGCGGAGCAAAGACTATATATTCTCTTTGGAGCGGAGGGAAACCCAACATTACCCTAAAACAGGGGTCGGCAACCCGCGGCTCGCGAGCCGCATGCGGTTCTTTCCATGTGAAGATGCGGCTCTTCAGTTCCATAAACAAAAATCGTGCAACCGATCATACTAAACTAATTCCATTTACTGCACCTGCTACAGATTATAAAGTATGAAAATTGATTAAATAGAACTTTTAAGTAAGTAGCGGCTTTTTAAAAACTGTGTAATTTCGTAAGTTGTAACTTTTGACTCTTTCGTTTCAAAGATTGCCGACCCCTGCCCTAAAGGCATCCGATTCGGTTCGGTTTTCCTTCATCGTTTTGAAAGCAATCACTGCTTTGAAATAAATTGAACACTTACATGCCTGCCTGGGATCGAACCCACAACACGGAAGTCGGGGCAGTTACTTCTGTAGCAGCTGATACTTACGTACGATAATCATACATTAGGAGCGCACGCAGCCGATCGCCGCCGCGCGCCCGAGCAGACCACAGAGTACATTGCGGACTAAACTAAGCAAGGCAAATACCTGTTAAGCCCGGATGAACTAATGGAGATCGCCCCAAAGCAGATCCTGCAGTTCATAACAGCTGCACGGTTTGGCGGCGATCTCTAACCAACACAAGCGGCGATCACAATAGACCAAATCTGGTCGCAGTGATATCACAGCCGCAAAAAGCAAATAAAAAAAAATAAAAAGCTAAGCAAGGTGAAAGGAATGTGGGCCGGCCGGCTGTATCATCGCGATCGCTAACGAAAGGAGCGCGGCACACTCTACAGATCATTATCGCCTTCTTATTTGTAACAGCAACTCCTAAACTTCCACAGAACATATATACCTACCTTAATTACTTCTGTTTCATTGCGACCACAGCCCGCTACATAAAAGCAACATTAGCACTAAGTACTAGTAGTAGAGTAGTGTATTCTGTCCATGTGTGTATTTAAGTAAAGTGAGTTGTCCAATTCCTAGCACTTTATTTTGATTTATTGCAATTATTAGCTTATCGTTTTGCGAGGACTGTTTAGTTAGAGAGTAGTTAAAGTATTATAGATCCCATTGTAGTTGTTGGTCGCGACTGCTGTGCACGGTTCGATTCCCAGATCGGGCAGAAAGTGTTATTGGGTTTTTCCATTAGAAATTTCTCAGTTGCAGCTCGGAGTTTGAAAGTTGATGGTGTAACACCCCAGCTCACTCTGTAAATACACTCACGGTAAAAATATCTTTACTGTGCCCCAGTGACGTGACGGACGGATCGGACTATATGAGTGAAGGAAGAGGGAGTGTACCTGTATTTATGCACTATAATAACTCCCGCGTAGGTATGGTCGAATAAGCTTATTGGTTTACAGGCAAAAATATTCAACTTTCTACTACAATTTTTTTTTATTTTTAGTAGGTACAGTCAGCGGTCATAAGTAGTATGCCACCGGAATGTTCATATTTGCCTGCACGCAGGTCTGCGCCTGTTTCTGTGTGTGATCCGATGTTTAATGCAGACAGGAACACGCACACATTGTAACTACGAAAGAGCGATGTTGGTTGGTCAGATGCATGTGTGGTCAACATTAGATAACGTATCCTACCTACACCTGTTTTTTTTCTTAATAATGAATTATCGAGAACAACGCATAATTGAAACCAATGCCAAAATTCGTTACGATTGTCTTAAGAAGCGATGGCAGGATCGCACCGAGTAGGTCGGTATAAATTAAGTGTGCACGAGAGTGGAGAAGGTTCGAATCTCAGAGCGAGCCCTCGACGCTTTTTGTTCTTTTTGGTTTTGTGTCGGCGGTCGGAGTTCAATTATTTGAATTCCGTTAATTTACAATGAGTATTTTAGGCTACAGAGGGTAAAAATAGGTAGTTTAATAAAAAATAAATAAAAACGCTTTTTCATAAGAACATTTATTTGTCATCACCTTTAGAATAAACACAATAGGGTATTACACCCATTTTTGAAAAGTGTCTCAATGAAATTCTGTAGTGCTAATATGCCACCAAAAAATACACAAAATTTTTATTCAATCGATAAGTGCCATAAAAATGCATCAAAATTTTCAATTTTCAAATTTCGCGCGTAGTTTGACGAAAACGCCTCATACGCCGTATATCTACACGGTTTTTTCTTTTCCTAAAATCTCTTAACCAAACGTCTCACAGTATTTCTCTAGAAAAAATAAATTAATCTTTATTACACATTTTGAACCACCACATCGAATAAAACAAATAAAATCACATCACAAAAAAAAAAACTTACACTTAAACGGGTTTCATTGGATATTTCTGTTATATTAAATCCATTGTTATGCACGGCTATAACAATATTCGCCCTGGCTTCAATACTTATATTGGCTTGCATTTGTATTAAAAGTCAAACTAAACACCACTAATATCAGTAACACAGACTCTCGTAACTAATTCCACCAACCAACAACGTCATACAATTATATTACTGCCAGTAAATTATTTTTGTTTCAAATGTACCCTCAATTTTTATGTGACTATACCCTGTTCACAATAAGATTAGACATTTACAAAAACCTTTTTTACAGTCCGTTCAACCGATTTTGACTCATATTGCATTGGTAGCATGACAAATGGCAACTGCAGTAAACAGTTGTTATTGTAACCACTTTTTTGCCTCTTATGCCATCCTTAAGCCTACGGAATAGAAGTCAAAATCGGATAATAGCAATTATTATTTAAATATATAAATATAATCAGTCCAGTTCAAAACTGTCAAATTATAAGTAAGTACCTAATTTGCTCAGATCAAAAATACACCAGTCATTCTGATATCAGGCTGGCGGCTCACTAAGTTTTTTAAATAACTCTAGTTTTATTAAAGCTAAATTTTACGCACATTCCTCACATTGCTAGAACATTGCTTTCCTGTGTATAGAATCACTGATTTATGTGGTACAACATACACCCGTCCACCTGATATTCACTAAATTAATTTTAATCAAAAACATGGTTCACTCTTACTCAGAAAGTCGTAATTAAAACATTTTAACAATCCGTGGAAATCTCTTAGTGAAATCCCCATTATTGCATTTTGACTCTGTCTATTGCGGAACGAGTGGGAAATAAAAAGTTCCAATCGTCACCGTGTGGGAACACACGAGTGGGAAAAAAAGTTTCGTTCCTCCCCAGTGGAACGAAACTTTTTTTCCCACTCGTGCCCAGTGGGTACGACGGGGCGGGGACGATCGGGAATAACCTGAATAAAATTTTAAGGTAACAAGAATGTTTAAATAATAGCAAACTTGGGTTGAGTATCATTTTATTGACGTGATGTCAGTATGGCATACATTTACACTATTCTATGATAAAGTAGTTCTTATATATCGCTAAAAATATCTGCATGAATACAACAAATTAATCTACTAAGTAGGTACCTATCATTTTAAATTGTAAATAATATCTAAAATAATAAAAATATGACAACAAAAATGCATTGACCATAATTATACAAAAAAAAAATAAATATGAAACCAAAATATACCAAATTATAAAATTAAATGTTTAAATATATTGGACAGCTTACACTTAAATAGTAATATTAGACAGTCCATTATTATAAAACATGCATTGGTAATGTAAAAAAGTTAAGAGCCACTTGATATGTTTCAAAACTTTGAAACATTTGTACTTTGCTACAACATTTGACACCAGTACAGGCAGCTCCTCTATCATAAAATTATCATAGCTAATACTTTTTATTTACATGAAATAGTTATGTAGCTGATGTTAACTTGGGGACAATATTATTTACTATGTTAAAATACTGATTTTATGGCAAAACTGCACCATTTTTATGGCTGAAAACTATTTGTGCCTTATAGTCTTGATAAGCAACATATAATAATGTATACCTATTATACCTATAGAAATATGATTCAATTCTTAATTAAAAGTTCAAAGTAAGAACAATATTAGCCATAATCTGTTCCAAATGAAGTCAATCCTTTACTCTGTATGGCAAACAAAACAGCTGCATCAAGGAAATCCTGGTGATTATCATTTTCAATTCTTACTACACTAGTAGGTGCTGCATCATTATTGTGGAGATTCTCATAAAGATAAGCCAAGCCATTTCTAGCATGGAATGTTGGAGACAGTACTCTTTCATTATTTTCATTTTCCAGTTCAAAAGAGAAATATGATTGTACATTATCCATAGCATATTCGAATTCATGTTGACTTCCTCCATCAGAATGAAGGGGTGAGGAACTCCTTTTCACAGCGGGACAGCAAAAGCCATGATTGCATGTGTCTTCAAAGTACGTGCTCAAAGTAGAAGAATGTAAAGAAGAAACAGAAGAAGAAGGAGAAATTGAAGTGTTTTGTAAACCATGTGCAGAGATTGCCATAAGAATTCCTTCATTTTCAACTCTTTCAATAACTGGAAGATGGATAAAGTAGTTTCCTATATCAGCATGTAATCTGGCAAGGTCACCTTCTGTTGGGTCTTCTTGAAAGCATTCCAAGAGCTGGTTTATTGTATTGTCTGTAGACCCTAGTGTCATCTGTAAAAGGAAGCCATAATACACCAACATTTAAAACCATTGAACATAGGTAAACCAATTTATTATTTAAATGATATATCAACCAAATCTAATTATAATGCAGGTGTTTGAATTACCTGTCTTTCCTGCCATCTTGCTATGCACTGATCTTCTGTATCATTCTCTGCCCAAGTTGATCGAAATCCATGACGACAGTGGGTAAGCTTGAGTGGGCTACCATTTCGTGAATAAATTTGTTTGAGAGTCCCTGATTCAGGTTTGTCATGTGAGCTAAGTTTTCTTGTGTGATAAAATTTTTGCTCAGCTATTGTTGCGCTTGGTGTGAAAATGTTATGACTTGGAACTTCAGAGCTATAATCTCGTGTACTTGACTTGAAAACGGATTGATCAGGCTCATCAACCACTGAGTCCAAGGAATCAAAGTTTTTATTCAATAGGTAGCCACCTAGTGTTTTAGTGTCTTGTTGTGTACCTTTGTTGTTACTATTACTTGAACTACTTCCACTGCCTGAAGGACCAGCTATTTCAGGAGCGGTGGATTCTTTATCAAATAGCTTAGTTGGATCATTATTTTCATTCTTCAAGTGATATTTCCCTTTAACTTGCCACGCAAAACGCGCTTTCTTGAGTGGGCGCTCGGAACCATTGAATTTGTCGATTCCGTCGCCATTTTCTTGTCCACTACTCGACGATCCTTCTGACGATTCTTCCAAGTTCATAACGAAATCTTGCAAAATCTGCGCTTCTCTAATGTTTTATCAGTAAACAAACTAGCATCGCTAATTGCAAACATATGATTGAGTGACAAGTCGGTAATTACACGATAACTCTGGTTTAACTTTCCATTTAAAAGGGCACTTTTAAATGGAATCACACACTAACTTGATTGTTTATGTTTATCATTATATTTGTAGTAATTAACGAGAAATTCCTATAGTTTTACTGTACTGACGTTGGACAAAAATTTACAATCAATAACTTAAAAGAAATTGTCTAACGAGTACGAGTACGAGTAGTTCACATTAGGCATGGGCAAAAAATATCGATATATTAAAATATCGATATTTTTCCATATAATTATCGATATATATGGTCGATATTTCGATTATCGATATTCGATATTTATTTTAGAGTATCGAATTCATATCAATTTCGATTTTTGACGTGACAACGTCTTATAATTCGATAGAGCCGGCTGCACGCACAAAAAAACATGACTCATGCGGCGTTACCATAACGCCGCTCTGAGGCGTTCCATGTAAGGCTTGAAGTGCAAGCGAGAGCGCGGAATGAGCGACAAAGAAGCACAATCGGCATGATTCTTTCGCGTTGTCACGTTCAACTATCGTCAGTAAACCGACTTTACAGACAACCAATTTTTTTTTTAACGCAACTCTCTTCACTTAGGTATCGTTAACTTTAAAAAATCCCGATTCCCGCCACAATCTTTATGAAATGCAATATAACAGTAAGACTATTGGCTGCGTGCACGAAAATACTAATGCTATTAGTGAGAGGCGTATGACCCTGAAGTTAACAGACAATTAACAATTTTCGGATTTTTTTTTCTATTTTCGTCTTTTCTTTTTTACGAAGATTGAATGCTTTGGGAATTTATGTAAATCAAATCAAATCAAATTCATTTATTTGCGTAAATAAGGTACAGAATGTTCTTATAAAATAGTATGTTGATCTCTTATTCTGCCATTAATTTCAGCGTGCAAATTTTACATAATTATTATTATCTATAGAAAAAATTAATTGACTTGAATTGGGCATACATTAAATAAATAAAGTATCAAATTGTATTAAATTCATTTTAAATTGATAACAATTCATTATTAATAATGTGACAATCATTATACTACAGTTCACGACTTACAACTTATAATCTAGGAACTCAAGTACACTATAAAAGCATTTATGAATTAACATTTTTGTCAGAATACGCTTGAATTTAAAAAATGGGAGTGACGTTATGTTACTTGGAATTTTATTATACAATTTTATACACATAATATAACTGTTGTTCGATGTAAATACGAGATTTGTTTTGGGTTTATATAGTTTGTTGGCATTATGAGATCGAGGGGCATAATAGCTTGTCGATTGCTGAAAAATACTTTTATGCTTGTAAACAAAAATACAGGATTCCAAGATATAAATGCACGGTAGAGTCAGTATCCTATATTTCCTAAAGTATGGACGACAAGAATCTATTTGTTTCAACCCAAAAATAGCCCTTAAACACTTTTTTTGCATTACAAATGCTTGATCAATTTCGACACAGCGACCCCAAAGAATGATACCATACCGCAAAATGGAGGATATATAGCCGTGATATGCGATAATTGCAGCGTCCCTAGATATTTCGCAACTAATACGCCTCAGAGGGTAGACAAAACTATTCATTTTACCACAAAGGTCTTTAACATGGTTTTTCCAAGAACAAAATTGATATAAAAGATATTCCAAGAAATTTAACTGACTTAGTTTCTGTCAGTGGGTTTCCTTTATATGCTACATTTAGGTTCAAAGGTTTTGATCGGTAGGTATGAAATTGTATGAATTTTGTTTTACTGATATTGACCTTTAGATTGTTCGCTTCTAGCCACTCTACGGACGTTTGAAGAGCCATGTTTATTTCCTGTTCATAGCTATTTTATCGTTACCTTTTAATATAATAGTGGTATCGTCCGCAAATAGTATACATTTGTGATTCGAGATGTTTACAAAATCATTTATGTAGAACAAGAACAGTGGCGGGCCTACAATACTGCCTTGAGGCACGCCACACCTATTTAACAAAAACGAAGACCGAAATAACTCTCGCGTTTTGGATTGTTCATTATAGCTGAATACTTCAACTGCCTGTACTCGGTCAGTTAGATATGATTTCAGCCAGTCGTATGCTTTTCCCCTGACTCCGTATCCAGAAACTTTTTCTAACAACCGTTCATGACTGACATGATCAAACGCCTTACTCATGTCCATAAAGAGCACTGAAACAGGGATTTTATAATCAATAGACTCTGTAATTGATTTTATTAATTGAAAAGCTGCTAAAAATGTGCTTCTATTCTTGCGATAACCATTTTGTTCATCCTTTATAATTTGGTGTTTTTCAATGAAGCTTGCTAATTTGTTCCGGAATACTTTCTCAAAAATTTTAGAAAATATTGATATTTTTGCAACGGGCCTATAATTGTCCATTAGTGTTTTATTTCCTTTTTTGTATAATGGTTTTACTATTGATCTCTTTAATATACCAGGAAATATTCCCTGTTCAAGTGAGAGGTTGATAACATATAAAAGAGTGGAACCTCTTTTATATATTATCAACCTCTATATTACTAGAATTATATTTACAGATAATTTTACAATGTCAGTACGAATTTCATCATAACCACACGCTTTCGAATCATTTAGGGACATAATGATCTTTTTTAAATCACTGCCGTCCAGTGGGTAGAGAAATATAGAATTGCTTATTGATTCGATATTTTCCATATGATTTAAGCTGGGATGGTCTGTATTATCTAGATTATTCATGGTGTCAGAGTTTATAAAAAAATTATTAAAATGATTAGCAATAGAGTCAGGAGTTACATAATCGTTGTTGTCAATTGTAATTTTCGAGATACATGTGTTCTTTAAATCTGTGTCGGTATGTTTTTTTATCAGATTCCATGCTGCTTTACACTTATTTTGAGCATTTTTCATGTAATTTGTATTATTGTGTTTTCGTGACGTCAAAATGCATTTTTTCAATAAATTACAATAATTTATATAAGCCTTTTTATGAGGTTCCGTATTTTTATGTTTTAATTTATACTTAGTGGAAATTACTTTTATTTTTACAGCTAACTTTTATTCCTTTAGTAAGCCAGTTTAATTTACTTAATGCTTTATTAGTAACTTTTACGCGAATAGTCGGAAAACACAAGTTATAAAGAGTAGAGCCATTCTTTGTAAAATACAAAATCCTTACACTAACTGGTATCTACATTTTAGAAGTAAGCAAATTTGTAAGAAAACACCAGTTACTGTTTCCACTAACCAAGGACCTTCGCCCACAACATCGCAGTGTTAGACGCCAAAACAAAAATGAATTAGCCTTACCAATCTCAAAATTAAGTATGTTCCATTCAGGACCTTTATCCATGTGCGTAAAAATATATAATAAACTTCCAAATTCAATCAAAGATATAGAGTACGAAAATAAATTTAAAAACAGTCTTCAAAAATTTCTTATATTAAAATCGTATTACACTCTAAAGGAATTCTTTGACGACAAGTTTTGACATTGAAACTCATCTAGTACACAACACACACAACAACTGCAATTTTGACTGACTATATCTACCCATGTTATGTTATTTTATGATTATTATTGTTATGACTATTTATTTTACTTAAATTTATTATTATAATTAAATTTACTATTTTAATTTGTGAATGAAAATGTTGACGTAACTTATTTAAATAGCAAATGATGGATGCACTAGATTAATTGTTATATTATTATTACCTATCTTAAATTAGTTATTCGTTAAAGCACAGTGGTTTGTTTATTGTGACACTGTTGCACTTCAAACTTTTTATATTGCTGTGCCCTAGCAGGGTTCATGTATGAAACCTATGTATAAACTTGTAACAACCTGTAAACTACATGAATGCAATAAATGATGATTATGATTATGATTATGAGTAAAAATGTAATGTAATTTACCGAATGCTTCATTCGTTGAGGTTTCTTTAAATACATCGTTAAAAGACAAGCACGAAATTGAATCTAAAAACTTATTCTTATTTTCATCGCTATAATCTCGTTTGAACTCATACCACCAATTCAGAACTCGTTGCTTCCGCTTTGTATGAATAATCATGCGAAAACTGACGATAAATATCGATATATTTTTTTCACTTGCCCATCCCTAGTTCACATTCACAGTCATAGATAATACACACAAGGATAGTCAGGCTAAAAAACATACACTATGAGACTTGCGTCACTCATTCGCTAGTTCACTGTTCAGGCTCTATCTATAGCATGAAGATATAGATATAAATGGAGCCAACGCTTGGAACAAAAGCTTGAAACCAACTGTGGGCTGATGCTCTCTTTCTGAATGCATACATAAGAACGAGACAGTGATATGTGTTTTCTTTATCTTATGTATGCATTCAGAACGAGAGCGTCTGCCCACAGTTGGCTTCACTTAGGTATTTAGAGTGTTGCCTCCACTTTTATCTATAAGCTTCTTGATCTATAGTCTCTCGTTACTGTGATGTGACTGGCATTCATCATGGCATAATGCTCTGTGTGTAGGTGTCGTAGTGAGTGTGCAAAAAAGTTCGACCTCGACAAACTTTCTTTGCTTGCAACTTGCAATCAACATTTTAAAATATTTGTGTAATAATTAAATTAATGTATAATCCTCTATTTTCTTTACACAAGGATGTGGTTAATTTGCAAAGTTTAATTATAACACACAATAACACAACAGCAACTAGCGCCATTGTAAACCTACTCCATGTTGTACCTAGCTATGGCCACACCAAGGACATTCCGGTCACAGCCACGCTAAATTATGCGGCGCCACTGTGCCAATTGTGCCAAAGCCTGTTTGGGCGTTTTATATTGTCTATTCGGAAAGCTTTTATATAAAAGAAAATACATAGATCACATAGATGTATTATTATTTTCTATTTTCATTTTTCAGTGTACCTAGCTAGCTTCTACCTACCGATTTCGATGATTCTTTTTTTAACAAAATTGATAGTGTATATCTCAAAGTTGGTCCTATAAGAATTTCATTAAAATATTCTACCCCTAATGGTGGAAAATTAAGGGATGACTGTTTTTTTTTGGTGTCACCGTTTCGTAATTATGTTATACGGGTTTCAGGGAATTGCCATAGTAGGTCCCACATCCCATACTATGTGAAAATGAGATATTCAATGTAATACTGGGTAGGGTTTTAGGGTTCCGTACCTACCTCAAAAGGGAAAAGTGGGACCATTTTCGGTACCTACCTATAACGTTCACGAGTCTTATTCATTTGAAATAAGTTTGTTCGTCTACACTTCTACAGGTATTCTCTTTTTTGATGTCTGGACTGAATACTCAAACCTCACGCACGCAACGCAATGTTTCAGGCTGATAGTAATATAATACCTACTCTCTATGGCCGACGACGTCTGCAGACGGACAGACGGTAGATGGAGCAGACAGTGGAGAACGCGTTTGTGCAAGCGTACCTATAGTGTGGGACGCCCCGCCGCGCCGCGCCTGCATGATGGACCGGCGATTTGAAGATGGTGGCTGGCAGCGGATAGATTCGGGCTGCCCAAGACCGGGCTGGTTGGCGATCTCTGGGGGAGGCTTACGTTCAACAGTGGACGGCAATAGGCTGATATGATGATGTTGATGATACTCTCTAGAATATTTACTTTAATTTATTTCTTGTTATAGCGACAGAAATACTCACAAGTGTCGTTTAAATATTCTGTAGGTACTTACTTAGAAAAATAATAGACCTACCTAAAGGATAAATTCGAACGGACTCTGGAGGCAAGTAAGTTTGTACTATATTTCGACATATACCTACCAGAAATTGACAAAAAAAAGGTAGTGAGGTGGTGTAAGAATGAACGAAATTGAATGTTAATGTACCTACTTAAATGTAAACATTTTGTTTGAAATTTAATATTTTTTCTTAAAAACACGATACGTAATACACTATTAAAAATCTATACACAGTTACACACACATCACCACCATCTATATCTTTACACTATTTAGACAAAAGTAAAATAATATAATTTTTATTTTGTTTCATATAATTGCTTTTTTTGTTCTCTTTTTTTTATTCTTCTTTTTTTTGGTTGTTTTTATTCTTTATTTGGTTTTTAAGAATAAGAAAGGAAATTACTTTTATAACAATTATTTATTGTTCTAATATTCCACATCTTACATATGAACATTTAAAGTATTATCAAATTAAATCCTTCTTAGGGTTCCGTAGCCAAATGGCAAAAAACGGAACCCTTATGGATTCGTCTGTCTGGCCGTCCGTATGTCACAGCCACTTTTTTCCGAAACTATAAGAACTATACTATTGAAACTTGGTAAGTAGATGTATTCTGTAACCGCATTAAGATTTTCACACAAAAATAGAAAAAAAAACAATACATTTTGGGGGTTCCCCATACTTAGAACTGAAACTTTTTTTTCGTCAAACCCGTACGTGTGTGGTTATTGAACTAATATTGCTACGTATAGAACAGACGCCGCAAACAAACATTAGTGCACCAAGCACGGCAGTGCGGGGCGTGCGGTGGCGGGGCTAATCAGTCAAAGATGCGATGTCACCGTCATAGAAGCGACACTTTGTTAATATTCTGCCTACCTAATTGGGTACCGACGGGAAAATAGTAAAATAAATTGAAAGAGGTTACTGGACAGATTATTTTAATTATAATATTTCTTTTAGATACCTATAAGTACTGGATTTACTTTGCGGAACAATCAACAAACAATATAATTTCATCATACATTTTCATATGGCTTGTATGTATGTACTTATATTAACTGGTTTAGGGTGGTTAAAACTTAAGGTAAAATTTGTAAGGAGTAAGGTCTCATTCCTTTAAAATTTTACCCTAAGTTTTTATATAAATCCATTTTTCCCTATCTTTACGGGCGGCCCAGACGTGGAAACCTTGAATAAACAAAATGTGACAAATTATCTCTAATAAAATTCAATAATTGTTTTTCATCTTTCATGTTTTATCTTTTTTCATTAGATAACCACAATCTGTTCTATTTTAAATATGTGTAAAATTACTATTTTCCTCAATAAAATGAAATGTCAGCTAATTCTACATTCACTTGGTACACACACAATGTCACGTATTTAACTTTTAGTCTATGACAAATGACGCAACATGGCGTCCGCTAAATATTTTGCTCGAATTAAGTTTAAAAATATTTATCTAGTCACTCACCGATGGAAAGTTATTCCTTTGCACTTGCCCGTATTTCTTGAATTATTAGTGCAATATCGTAACACACACGAAGGCATATTTTTTTTTCAACATTTGGTGACCTTCCTCAAGGAAGAGTTTTGGCCGAAAGGTGTGCTGTATCGGCGTTTCCGCGGTCGGCTACGTGCCACCACGCAGCGTAACACGACGCCGTCTCTTCGTGTGCAGTAGTTTTTAAGTTTATTGTTATAAAATATGTATTAGTTTATAATTATTGTTTTTATGTGTATGTATGTATTGTGTTTTATGGGCCTGAGTTGCCTGATATAAAGGATTAATAATAATAATAATATTTAATGAGTTATCACGTTTCTTCGTTTTAAAACAAACATGACTTAGGCACTCAAGAGCTAGCAAGCAACTAAGTGAAGTGCAGCCCGCGGGCGACAGACACTTCCAAAGTGGTAAAACGTGTCCCCCCCCCCTGTAACTTCTGAAATAAGAGAATGATAAAACTAAAAAAAATATATGATGTACTTGTAAACTTCCACCGAAAATTGGTTTGAATGAGATATAATCAGTAGTTTTTTTTTTCTACGTCATAAATCGTAAACCGCAATTTACCTTTTATTCAATCAACTCAAATATAAAAATAAAAATCTTTTATATTATGTTACTTTCTGCTACGGAACCCTTCATGGGCGAGTCCGACTCGCACTTGGCCGCTTTTTTATCATTCGATCTTTGCGCAAAATCATTCACTATCCCAACACTAATAGTTTTAGTATGGTATATTGGTATCATTATTATTCTTTGAACTGTCAAATTACTGAATAGAATTAAAATTTAAAAGTCGAACCTTAGTACCCTAAATATTGAGCCAGCTTTAAGGCTTCAATATTTAGGGCGTATTGGTGTACCTAAATATATTCGCCTTATTTGGATAATACAAAATCGACTTTATTTTAATAAAAATAGGGAACATTTTGTATTCAGTATTCATCAGTATGCATTCAATTATTTTTAATAAGTCACGTGCGTCACCGATGGCGTTGCCAGGTGTCCCGATATGCGCGGGACGTCCCGATTTTTAGGGGTCTGGGGACGCGTCCCGATTTGCACCTGATCGGGACAGGGACACTAGATACCTATCCCGATAAATTACAACATTTATAAAAACCATTAAGTACCTATTATTAGCAAAAATAAATAAATAACAATCACATCACTATGCCAAGTGCGCTCACTAGCTGGAGCTGCATAGGTAACCATTTTTAACCGACTTCAAAAAGGAGAAGATATGTATGTTCGGGCATAACTCCGTCATATACAGACGGATTTTTTGGTTCGAATGGGGTTTATTCCGAAATGGTCCCTTATAAATTTTATAGAAATTGATTCAGCTCTTTTTGAAAAAGTCAATAATATCACAAAAAAATTACAAGTAGATGACGTTTTAGTTTCTTCAATCTTTGAAGGTCTTTCAATCTTTGTTTTAACTGTGTCGCCGTTTTTTTATGGATTTGGATGTAAAGGCGATACTAAAAAGCGGAAAATAGGGGGGTGTAGGGGGCGGTGGGGGTAGAGGGGTAGGGGAGTAGGGGGGGTGGTGGGGAAGGTGTACCTATGCATATATAATATACTAGCTGTTGCCCGCGACTTCGTCCGCGTGGTTATGAAGATATGAAGTTTAATGATGTTGAACGCAAACTATTTTTATATTTCAGTCAACAGAAAATGCCTATTTTAAGGCACCAATTTGTAAAAAAATAAATGTTATTTTCGTAAAACCTACAACCTACCTATACACCACATTTATGGTTTTATTTTCAGGCTGCAGTTTATTTCAATTCATTATATATTTAAAGAGATGGCATTTGTGATTATGATACAGTGGTCTTCTTCGTTTCGAATCGATGGTTGTGTTCTTTTTTTTTGTGTAAGACTCATATCCGTGGTTAGACTGCTTGGGCCCAGTAGGAGCTGCATTAATCGCACCATTAGTGGCGTTTTTAATGTCCTCTAAGGTGCAGCTGACGGGTCACTGGGCACTGTAGTAAGTGGGCCATTGTCTGGTCAGGAGCACCGCGTTCACACTGGGTATCAGTGGGAACTATAATCCCCCATTTTGATAGGTTGTGTTTGCAGCGGCCTTCTTGGGAGCACACTCTATTGAGTCTTTCCATTTAGGCCACTGCAAATCACTTCCAAGAGTCAAGTGTTCCTGGATTGAAAGAAGTTCAGTGGCGGTGGGTGATGTTCCCACAACTTTTGTCTGACCGACGCCGACGTGGTCATTCCTGGATGAACTGTGTGCTGCGGAGAAAACTTTTCCGATTCTTCAGTATACTCAAAACTGTTGTACGTTTGTAGGGGGGATGAATAGTATATATTTTAAATGTGAGCTTACTAAAATTAAATCTATAGTTTTACAGAAAACGATGGTCAATGTGGGATACACAAAGATGTATAAAATATTGTCTGGAATTTGGTAATTAGTGTGGTGATATGTGAATACCAGGTTCTACGTATTATACGATACTTTTAACCACAAAAAAGCGTCACAATAGTATCCAGGGGAAAATACAAAGAAATATTTGAGCTTTAACTTTATGAATCTAATAACTAAAAAATATTAAGACCTTGATTCGTATGAATTTCATTAAGATGTATTATCTATTTGTTTTATTATAAGTCATCAATAAATGTTTGTTGATCACATAGAGTTAGGTTATATTCCCTTAAAACTGGCCCTGTCGTAAAATCTGTTTCTACGTGACATGGGTACATATACAGGTACAAAAAGCAAAGGATTTGCGAAACTTGCGAGAGCAAGTCCAGGCTGTCACAAAATTCTTTCTTTGCAAATGTCTCCTACTAATAAACTCTAGACTTGCTCAGCTCGGTACCTAGTTCAAAAATGAATCAATACTTTCATACAAACTTAGGAGAGCCATTAGACCTGTTTAATCCGGCCCTGTCGCAAAATCTGTTCTTAGCGGACGTCTACTACTTATTAACTACCTCTGCCGAATTTCAAGTTCGTAGCGCAAAAAATGAAGGACTTTCATACAAACTTGCGAGAGCCCCATTTTACCTCTTTAATCCGGCCCTGTCGGAAAATCCGTTGTTAGTGGACGTGTACTAAATATTAACTATCTCTCTGCCAAATATCAAGTCTATAGCACAACAATAAAGGATTTTCATACAAACTTGCAAGAGCCATTAGACCTCCTTAATCCGGCCCTGTCTCAAGTCAGTTCTTAGCGGCCGTCTATTAACTATAAATTACCTCCCTAGCAAATTGCAAGTTTATAGCACAAAAAATCAAAGACTTTCATACAAACTTGCGAAAGCCATTAGACCTCCTAAATCCAGCCCTGCCGCAAAATTCGTTCTTAGCGGACGACTACTACTTACTACCTACCTACCTCTGCCGAAATTAAAGTTTGTAGCGCAAAAAATTAAGGACTTTCATACAAACTTTCGGGACCCATTAGACGTCCTTAAACCGGCCCTGTCGCAAAATCCGTTCTTAGCGGACGTCTACTATCTATGTACTACCTCCCTGCCAAAGAACAATGGCGAAATCTTAGCTGACTTAAATTTGAGCGTCTGAAAGTGACTATATACGAAAGAAATTCCTTCATTTTTCTATGATTTTTTAAAGTATCACATTAACCAGTTAGGGCCGGATAAAAAAAATTATATTAAATGAAAACTTATTTGACTTTTTCATTAAAGTTTCGTGTTGCCATTTTATATTTATTCTGCCAAGTGACAGCAAGTACAGTATAAAAGTATTGTAATCAGTTTGTTATTACAATTAAACGGGGTAATTGAATTAACAATACAGTTTATTTATAAGTGTAATTGTTTTTTGCAGGTAGGTAAAAATACTGTGGTGTAAGATAAATAAATTAGTTTCGATTGATGACCGGCAAAAAGACTAGTAACCAAAATCTAAAACAAATAGCTTGGTAATTGACCAAGAGTCGTAGACAGATCTGTCAGTGACACACAGAGTAAAAATAATATTATTGACAACTGTTGATTAGTTGAATAGTTGATATTGATGTTCATGTTGCATTACAACTGGGATTACCAACCTTATACGATATTTGTACAAGATATTTCATTCTGAATTAACTAGGTGAAGAAAATACTATTGCGATATTGCCCTTTTACTACGTCAATTTGGATTATAAAAGTTACATAACCTACAAAAGTTCATGACCAAACATCTATTATTCTCGGCCTTCTCGAACAAAAAATCTTGCACAAACTAGTTCAGAAGGTGACGCTGAGTTAAATAGGATTTTTTTCATTTAAATACGTAGGAATTTAATCTCAACTAAATCAATGTATGGGCGGCTGCCATTGTTCTTTCATCTTATTATGTCCAGCGGTTTTTGATATTTCGTGATGAGTGAGTGAATGACCTTTCGCTTTTATAGATATAGATAGATTATTATATAAAAACACTATGCAATAGCTTTACCGCGGCAGTCCCCGAGTGCCACAGTGCTTTTTTTGTTAAAAAGTGCTTTTTGGTGCCTAAGTACTTGTTCTCAGTTATCATACAAATTAATTACGAAACGGTGACACCAAAAAAAAACAGTCATCTCTTAATTTTCTACCCTTAGGGGTGGAATATTTTCTTGAAATGTATATGGGACCTTTAAGGTATACACTATCGATTAAAAAAAGAATCTTTGAAATCAGACTACACTGAAAAAAGTTATGCGTGGTCAAACATGAAAAAAATGTTCATAGAATGAAAACTACTGGGCCAAACTATGTTAAATTTTTATGGGACCAAATGGCAACTATTCCGCATCAAACTAAAGAAGAATCACGTAAATCGGATCATAAATGTCAGCGTAATTGGTGTACGTACAAAAAAAATACCAATCGAATTGAGAACCTCCTCCTTTTTGAAGTCGGTTAACAACTAAACTTATTTTTATCGTTTCTAAATGACGATTTGGTGACGGCACGGTTGGCGCAGTGGTTGAGGTAATGACTGCTGCGCTGCGTGTCGCGAGTTCGATTACCGCACGGAATAAATATTTGTATGGCCTACAGATAGTTGTTCCGGGTCTGGCTGTTTGAGTATGTGAGTTTATATGTTTGTAAACACACCCACGACACAGGAGAAATTTCTAGTGTGGTAAACGTTTTGTTTTCAAAAACAAAGAAAAAACTGTCTTTGTGTTTTCTTTTTCTCTCCAATATTAATGTCAGTCTTTAATTATTGTAAGTGGTTTTAAGTTCTTAACCGTTTTAGTAAATAAATATACAATTGAATGAAAAGCAGAGCACAGCACAATTATGCTAGTGAGAGGAAATGAATAACGCCGCTATTTTAGATCGACACGGGTTGGCGAAACAGCATCGCATTTTAGTTGGTTCGATTCCTAACCGAGGCAGCTATTGTTCTCACTATGCTTAACAAACTAGGTACATGCAGGCCAACATGACTAAACCACGAAAAGATGATTAAGTATTAATATTATTGTAAGTAAATAAAAAATTACAAAAAAAAAAAAACAGCATGAAACCTGGAAAAGAACGGCTACTTTTTATGACGATCGAACTACATGCGGAATGCATCAGCTTGTGGAGTAAAAAGAATGTATTGTGTTTCCTAAGACATCGATATCTACTTAAATCTCAATGAACGAGTCGTAATGATTATAATATTCGACATTTGAATTTAGACGTCAACAATTTATTATATTATGTGTACATAGGTGTTAGGATAAAATGATAGGTACCTACTTACGCATAGTTACCACCCAGAGGGTACCTAACCTGAAAATTAAAATGCGCTTCCATGGCCAAATAACCTTGACCATACATTTCCTCTGACGCAGAATCGAAATTCGTTAAATTTTTGGGTTTTTTTGTTTTAAAAAAAGAGAAACTATCTTTTGAAATAAAATAAAACGTGAATTATTATATTAATTATTATTATTATATTTTTAAGTTACCTATCTATTAGTGTAATCTTCAAATTAATAGCACGTCAACTTTAGCAAACGATACAGTAGGTACCTACATGTTTTCAATTATTTTAGTAATTTTTTTACAGAGAGATTTAGGTGTATAAGGGTACATGAAAAAAAATAAGAACGTGGAATGTAATGATAGGATATTGAACATTAAGGGTATATGTGTTCTGTGTTAATAATATGCTTTTAGACGTAGTTTGTTTCTCCTAACTATTGAGTTTATAGCCCCTGAAGAACGAAGAAAAACGCAGTTTTGGTCGGGGTAGCGCCTTATGTAAGTAAATTAGAAGGGAATTTATTAAATCTAAAACGCAGAAGTACAAAAAGTAGAGAGCCCTATAACGAGATAATCACCACACAAAGAGGGGAGGACCGCATTCCCGGTCACAATATTAACACGATGATAATATCCAGCGACCACTGACCAGTCGCTCCCTAATCGTTGGCCTGGCGTAACCTAAATACTTATTTGTCACCGTTCAACATCAAGTTCAGTGATAAAATTGTAATAAAATCTGTGGGAAAGTGGGCGTTACCAATATGCAGGTACGAATTCAAATCAATAAAATTAAATAAGTTTCCTTTATTATCTAAATAACAGGTGCATATTTTTAATTTTAACTACCTACACATAGATATTTTATTAACAATTAAATAAGGTAGTGGAATTCCCGATTTCACGTTCCTCGTGTTACTAAAATGTTGCGTGGTTGTTATTCAATCAGTTTCGACGGAACTGTGTAATCATAATTATTCATTTCATTTTCAACTTGTGTGTGAGTCATCGGCATTGCCGCCCAGGGTTCACAGCTTTACAAATAAAATTGGGAATTTAAAAAAATACTCAAAATGCTTTTTAAAATGGTTATATATCCTAATCCATCATATCCGTATCTATTCATAGCCTAGCCTTTGTTTCTATTATTTATCTACTTGGTTTGCTACGGCCATTTATTCTTATTCAAATGATCACTAAAATAAAAAGTAGCTTCTTTGAAGTCCTTTGTTACAAGAACAAAGAATATGAAAGCAAAAGAACACTATTTCAGTTTCATGAACTTCAATGATTTTTAATATTATTAACTATATGAATCAGCTAGTTGCAACTATTATTATCCGTTGTGATTTTAAATCATAATGCACAGGTCAATTGATCCAAACCTTTTTCGGCAAAAAAAACCTGTCCTCAACCAAATAGTTTTAACAGACCATTAACTATTTTTATAGATCGTCGTATTTTTATGTGTTATCTGCGTGGGATTTGTGGCCTGCTTGCATGTGCAGGCCGGGCCTCAAATGACTGACGCACAATTAGATCAGACCCTGGCCGATAAGAACACGATGCAGCGACACATCAAATGCGCACTCGGGGAAGGACCTTGCGATCCTGTTGGAAGGCGACTTAGAAGTGAGTTGAAAATAGTAGCCACCTTCTTAGAATAATGTAATTGACAGACTTTAAAAAAACGAGGAGGTTCTCAATACGACACGTGTATTTTTATATAGGGTGTTCGGTAATTCATGGATAACCTTGAAATGGCTTATAGTAGAACTTATGGCCATTCAGAAAAAAATAGAAAAAAAAAATTACAAAAAAATTATCATTTCTAGAATAAAGTAAAATAAGGCAAGTTTTTTTTTTACTTAATCTTAGGTACTACTTATGATACATTTTTATTTTCGTATTTTTTTCTGAATGGCCATAAGTTCGACTATAAGCCATTTCAAGGTTATCTATTAATTACCGGACATCCTGTATGTTTGACCATGCGTACATTTTTAGTGTAGTCAGATTTTGAAAATAATTTTTATCTCAGGTAGATAGTTTATATCTCAGGGTAGTCAATACTCAATATTCAATACCATCAGTCCCAGTCCAGTTCAGTCTCAGTCCCATATTTCAAGAAAATATTCCACCTCTAAGGGTGGAAAAATAAGGGATGACTTAATTTGCTTGGTGTTACCGATTCTTGATTAATAAGCATGATAGAAAGTAGGCACTAAGCAGCGAAAACTAAAAACTTTTCAAAAATTCAAATATCCTTCAATACTTGTCTGTGACAATACAAAACCACAAACAGAACCAAATACGACCAAAAGCGAAATCAAAGTTATTTTCTACTTCTTTGTTTCTGAAAACCAGTCTCATTTGATTTTTTTTTTTTTTTTATTACAACGTGATCAAGAACAAGAACAAGACCTCGCGTCTAGATTTTTAATCGAATTGTGACGTGAGCATACAAATAGTAATATTATATAGTTATAAAAATAGTTAAAAGGTTACTATTTAAATAAATTATACCATTTGGTTTGAAATGAATGAAGATGAAAAAAAGTTGGCTTGACTTTGGTAGGTACGCTTTTGTTCAATCTGCAAAAAAAAAAAGGATTACACTGGGCATACCACGGAGGCTAGTATGAGTTGGTGCGAGAAAGGGAGGCCCCCTTTCTCGGGAGGGAGGACTTGGGGAGTCCTAATTGCACAGCTGGGCGGTGTAGGCTAAAACACTGAAAATTGGCAATTCGTCTGGAAACGACAGAGAAAAGCTCGCACAACTTTTTTATACTTAAAGTGGACTAAAAAAAACAAAAAAGAATTAACAAAAAACATAACCCTCCTTCTGGCGCAGTCGGGTAAAAAGACAACCGCCTTCAAAAAGTAAAAAATAACTTTCAATTCGCAAGTCGGCGGCTTTGGTTCTGCGTGTTGTTTTGTATTGCCACCGACTTGCGAATTGAAAGTAATTTTTTACTTCTTGAAGGCGGTTATCTTTTTTGTTAAAAAATTTTTTTTTCGCTTTTTAGTGCCTACTTCTCATCATAGAAATTAATTACGAAACGGTGACACCAAAAACAAATCTGTCATCCCTTAATTTTCAACCCTTAGGAGTGGAATATTTTCTTAAAATTAATACGGGACCAAATTTGAGCTATACACTATCAATTAAAAAAAGAATCATAGAAATCGGACTACACTGAAAAAAGTTATGCGTGGTCAAACATAAAAATAAATATTTAAAAAATAAAAATATCTTCATAAAATGAAAACTACTGGGCCAAACAATGTTAAATTTTTATGGGACCAAATGTCAACTACTTCGCATCAAACTAAAGAAGAATCACGTAAATCGGATCATAAATCTCAGAGTAATAGATGTACTTACATACATAAAAAAAAACCAACGGAATTGAGAACCTCCTCCTTTTTGAAGTCGGTTTAAAATAAATATTTTTTAAAGCCCTGTGTACCTTTAAAGGATAGCGTTTATCAGTATCTCAAGCTTACGATATTATTATTTTTTTTCCCTGTTTATGGGACCCTATTACTAAGACTCCACAGTCCGTCTGTCTGTCTGGCTGTCTGTCAGTCTGTCACCAGGCTGTATCTCATGAACTGTGATAGCTAGACAGTTGAAATTTTCACAGATGCAGTATTTCTGTTAGAAACAAAAATAGAATAAAATAAATATTTAAGGGGGCTCCCATACAACAAACGTGATTTTCTGCCGTTTTTTTCTCCATGTCTAATGTTGTATAGATAATGGTACGGAACCCTTCGTGCGCGAGTTCGACTCGCACTTGGCCAGTTTGTTATTTCATAATTTTATATAATAATTCTGTATTAAATATAAAAGCTGGTATAAATATAGTCCCATAGAAATATATCTACTTACTTTAAGTATATGCCTGTCAGCAAGACAATGTTATGTGGGGGGGCTGATGGTCCAGACTGCACCGGAATTTAATGACGGCACTTCTAAGCTTAATCTTCCGTTTTCCAAAGTTTGGAGCTATGATCAACTTAGAGCCCTTATTACACTTGGCGCATTCAGTAAATAAGTACTTAGTAAGTAGTAACTGAATTTAGTAGCGACTGAATTTAGTCGACTTAATTTAGCCAATTTAGCCACGAAACGCCGCATCAATAAAAACAAATACAAATTCAAAAACGAATACAATCACGAGATTGTAGGTAGGTATTCGGTTTTGAATTTGTATTTGCATTTTTGGCTTCACTCTGTGTTCCGCACATTCTATCTGTCCTTTGTTTCATAATCTGAGGTCGTGGTCACCTTCGTGCTATTTTATACCTATAGGTAACTGGTTTCTGTACATTAGACTGCAGTCAGTCGTCATATTAAATTGTTCTATTGTGTATGTTATGGTGGTTAATTTAGTTTTATTGCAATAATATAAAATATGAGCAACAAACAGAGCAAAGTAATTTAATTTTATATAAGTTTTCTAAGCCATAATAAAATTATCATTTTGCCGCATCATGTAGGTTGTACTGATGAGAAAAAAAATGCAAATAGGATTTTTCTTGCTACATACTTTTTTATTGGTCTGAGTCTGAATTGCTACTAAATTGTACCATAATACCCTCCCTCATCAGGTTTGAAAGAGTATTAAGGTGTAAATAAATTATATTAACAATATAAATTATATTAAGCCACACCATCAGAACAAATGATTTTAAGCTCTTGGACTTAATAATTAAAATTTCATTATTATCACACACACTTTAAATTCATGTTATGCAAACGATCGTGAGTGTTTCTGGGTTTTTCTTAGCTGCTCTAGGTAAGTATGTGGAAATGTGTATAGGATGTAATTACCACTTTCCCGTCCGCGGGTATTATACTCCCCAAAAAAGAGGGGCGCGCGGTAGTCCCGGAAAGCATTTTAAAATTAAAATTAAGTAATCAATTCTGTAACAAAATGTCTCAAATGAATAATTTAATTAGGAAACGGTGACACCAAAAAAAATCTGTCATCCCTTAATTTTCAACCCTTAGGGGTGTAATATTTTCTCGAAATTATCAATTAAATCATCGAAATCAGACTACACTGAAACAAGTTATGCGTGGTCAAACATAACAATAAATATTTTAAAAATAAAAAAATGTTCATAAAATGAAAACTACTGGGCCAAAATTAAATTTTTATGGGACCAAATGGCAACTATTCCGTATCAAACTAAAGAAGAATCACGTAAATCGGATCATAAATCTCAGAGTAATCGATGTACATAAGTACTTAAAAAAAAAACCAACCGAATTGAGAACCTCCTCCTTTTTGAAGTCGGTTAAAAACTAGTCAAGTTTTTTAATAACATGAATCCCTTTTATTCCAGCTCTGGCCCCGTTGGTACTTCGAGGGGCCTGCCCGCAGTGTTCGATGCAAGAAACGCGCCAAATTCGAAGAACCCTTGCGTTTGTGCAACGGAACTACCCTTGGGAGTGGGCGAAAATCGTGCGCCAATACGGCTGAATTTGTTGTAATCACTATTAGTCATACTACTATTAACAAATTTTATTTTTTTTATAATGAAAGGAAGGATGAATGTATAGTACCTTTTTTGGCGCATAAGCGGAATGGGTTGGACTATGTAATTTTTTTCATAAATAGACATCAATGAGTTGTCAACTAAAGCCATAGTCATAGAGCGACAATGGTGACTTAAGTAGATGAACTTCCTATTCACAAAGTAAAAGGTAATTTGGGTTTTATTATATGCATGTATAAAAAAACCCAAATTACCTACCTTTTTTAGACTGGTGAAATATAGCGTGCATGATGAGGCCGTGGCAACTTCGTTTAATATTATTACTATTGCATGAAATGTTATTCGTCATCAGTGTGTTCCAGTTTCAAAAGGTTTTATTTTCATTATGATTACCATAACATATAATGTTTTTTTAAATATTTCTATGTGCTTGATTTCTACTGATTTATTTGTAATGAACTAATGACGGATACCAAATTGTGGGGAGAAATAAATATAATTAATCATTTACGCTTGACGGAGCAATCGAAACAGAGACATTCATTAATTATCATCAGCATGCCAAATTAGGTCATTAAATTATAATTTAGAACTATATTCATGTTAATTACATACCTAATTAGTTAATTAAATAAACAAATTGGAGACAATAAGATTTGCCACAACAAATATTATGTTAAGTGTCTATTAATTTGATTAGCAAATACTAATTAATGATTTTACTTACTTATATAGGTGGGTACCTAATTATCATATAATTATCGGCTTAATTGACTTACAATTGTGTTTACAAAGAAATTTTATGTTGACATAAGCATATAATTTATGTTGTAGGATCTTCCTTTTCACCTATGTGTTTGTATTTCATTGTAGTAACTCACTAAACTTTTAGTAGATATACGATTAGCAAATGCACATCCGCGAAGTCTACATAAGTAACATATTTTTTTGTAACTTTTTATTTCCAAACAAATATAACATGATCCGTTTCCTGTTCTCATTATGTGTGTCTAAAATAAAATACTATAAATGAATACAATAATTAGTGTTTTATTCACACCGCGCTCACGTAACGTTGACGCACAATCTCAGTGCAAGCCATTGAGTGTGTATACGGCCAAGTCGAAAAGGGGGGATTGTGAGTTAAGTAAGAGGTTACCGCACCACGACTCGCTCCAGCATTCTCCAACCAGACGTACGCTTAAACGCTTCACTGGCTTCGAAAAAGTATCGTGAAATACTGTAGAAATCATAATACTGAGATCCGGGTCAATCGCTAACTAAACGGCTCACTAGTGCAACGAAAGTAAAAGTGTTTCGATTCTTCGAGTTGCTCTACGTCACTTCTAACATGCAGGTAAGTTGCAGTTTCTCTTATAATATCTGTTTTCCTGTTCACGACACGTTCCAAGCTTTTATTAAGTTGGTAGGCTGTCGAAGGACAGTCGGTTTCTTGATTTTACTACCTGTTAAGCACACACTTTGACTTTATAAATGAGTACAGGTTTCTGTTGTTAATTCGCTAATTTATGTATACGCATGTTCTTTTGGCATAAAGATTAATTATTACGTACATCTAGGATGCCGATCCATATCTGGAAAAATCGATTTTCTGTTAGTAATCAGCTAATGAGTTAAACTGATTGAAATAAGGTTGCAGTTACCCAATTTACTAAATACTTTGCGGTACAATTACATACAGCAATCTTATGCACGCGTCATGGTTGTAGTACGTATTGGTCAGCCTAACGACCACTTACATAATTCAAAGGTGTCCTAGTTAAAATCGTATTAAGGACTATGGTCCAGTTGCTTGTTGCTTATTTCGTGAATATAGCATCATTTCTGAATATTTGCGTAACATGTGCAGATTTGGCGGCTATAGTCTATGTCAACATAACTTTACACGTGCAAATTGGTGTTAGCGTGTTCTTAGAAAATTCAGCTATTGTTTACAAGTTGGTTATTAGCTAAAGTGGAATACTTACATAATAATTACGCTTTTACACGCTTAATACCTCAAGAGAAGCTTCTTAGAAATCGTGATAAGTATGTTTTTCTTTATTTTAGACGATGAAATAACCACGTCTCACGTCTCGTTTATTGTAGGTGCTTGCACTGTAAAACAATGTAATTTATCCAAAATAACTTTTGTTTGTTTACTCCTACTTGTATGATTTGATGTGTTTCCAAAACTAGTTCGGTTTCATAAATTCTTATTTAATTCGAAGGCCAACGTGACTCAATCGCCTTTTTTTACATCTGAACCAGATTTTAGCACCAAGCTTTGCTTTATTAATTTATGCAGCTCGCGATAATGTTTGACAATTCTCTCTTTTAACCATTTGCATTGTTTGACACATATTTACTGTCGACAGTAGATTTATTCTACTTTCTTGACATAACATATACCTATTTATGTTCTAGAAAAATGATGTTTACTAACCTATTCATCAAGATTATAATAATATTTGATTTGAATTTACATGTCATGTTTCTATTGCTTAATTACTTATTCCCTTCCCTCCTTCAACATTTCTCAAAAACCTTTAATAACGATTTCTGAGTTCAAACTTGTGCGCTCTGTTTAGGCGTCCCACAGGGTAGATATTGGGACCAAAGTTGCAACTAGTCTAATTATATAATTAATCTCATTTTATTTTGTAATTTCAAGTTGTTCTTACTTATCTTCATAATATTATCATACGGTACTTTTAATTCCGTTCTCAGAAAACCGTAAGCTTGAACTTTCGGTAAACAAAAAGGTGGTCTATCTACCTATTATAGACCTCTGGGCTACTATAGGCCTACTTTTTACTTAGTGTCATCTTGCTTCTACTTTCATCAAACGCTTGGTGACTTACGAACTGCAAGCTCTTGTTAGGTGTTTTCAGGGTCTATATTCGGACCAAAGTTACAATTAAACCATGACCAACACTGTCATATAGTTATGACAACATCAGATTATCACAAAACCTTTGAGTATTAAAGTAACCTTCTTACTTTAATTTCAACTTCAGTGCCATTTAATTTAGGGCCTGCCACACTGACAAACACTGCAAACACTGCTATTCAGCTGCATCCGGTCAGACTGGCTGGAACTCTACCCAAACGTAGTTGGAAAATGGCTAGGCAGATGATGAGGAGGCCTGCCACCATCCCTTAAAACAGTATTAAGTACTTTTATATAACTTTATAATTTCCACTGTTGAATTTTCAGCTCTTTAACACGCTCTATAGAGCGTGTTAAATCGAACAGTGGAAACTAATAAAGTTCTATTTTCCTCAAAAACCTTGAAGAGTATGTGTGTGCTCTTGGGCTTACCAGGGTCTATAACCTACTCGGGCCGAAGTTTCACTCGATCAATGGCAACTTACGAATTGCGAGCTTATTAGCTTCGGACACATCCCTCGGAGTCGAAACACGGACGGTATTATGTTTTGTGACTACAAAGCGTGTAGTTAAGTTATCCCTTGTGAAGTTGTTATTACTTATGTCACTTCGTCGTATAGGTAATCTTTACGCAGTGAGATTATATCATAGGTAATACTACTACCTAATCCTCCAATTTAAATGCTCAGCAGTCAACAGTCATCTGGAAGTAGGCGAAGGGCGACAATTTCGTTGATTTATCACGTCAGTGCAATTTTATTTGTGAGAACGCTAGAATGATGGGTCCTATTATGGGTTTGTTTAGAATGTATTACATGGTCGCCGTTTACAAAAAACAGAATAATTCAAGGCTTTATTTGTATGCTTGTGCGATGGTTGAGTGAGTGTTACTATCGACTGGTTATCAAAACAAAAAAGTTTAAGAGATAATGTTTTAAGCCCATTCAATGCTAGGGCCGGCCCACACATCACATGCAAACATAGTTATTTTTTACTTTTCTTTCGATGTTGTTTTATAGAATGTAAAACCACGAACTCGTAAATTACTATTTATCATAAAATTAATGAGTTTGTGGTTTTTATAATACTTTCTTGTACGTCAAGACGACAACATAGGATTTCTTTACACAATTAATTTAAATCCATTCTAAACCACATGATTGATTGCGGTCGGTAGGCAGATACTTACGTACTTAAATCGAAAATGTAACGGACTTCAACTTACCTAAACTCTGGGTTAGTTCTTAATAACAAAGATACTCAGTTATGTTTTCTGTCAATATTCCGTTAGTCCACTGCATCGCAAACAGTTTTAAATAGAACAGTTGCAGAAACAAACTTATTTCTTATGGAAATGTCTGCTTTTACAGTAAAAGTTTCACTAGCATGCGTCATGTTTGGTACACTCGGCTACACATCAAGCTATACATTTCCAGTATAAGCTGATCTCGCCTTGTATTCAATTTCCTTAAAATGAGAAGTCAGCTTAAACTGGAAATGTATAGCTTGATGTGTAGCCGTGCGTACCTGGGCCTCAAGTCTGCTATTACAATAGTGTCAGAATGGTCGATCATTGATTTCATAATTGTTGATTTTGACAGGTTTGGTAATCTACTAATATAATGGCGTCATTATGACTTTCCAATGGTCAACCACTGACACGCCAATGAAAGAAATGATATAGAATATTATGGTAATCTCGTACAAAATGACAACTGAATGAGTGACTGAGTGGCGGTAATCTGCTAAAATTTTGATAGTTCCTTTGATCAGTGACCTACCATTAGAACGTCATTGCTTTTAATCCGACCAACCAATGATCGACCATTATGAATTTAGCAGATTACGAACTTTTAGCAAAATGACAATGGGATCGTGTTAGAATGAGGAAATTATAAAAATAGCAGACTTGGCCCCCTGATGTTCAGTTTCCCCTATTCATTAGGTACCTACGTCTTACATGCTGATATCGGTAAGACCACGGACTAATAAAAACAAGTTGATATTGTTTGTTTGTTTATTTGTTGTCTTGTTTTTATTATTCCGTAGGTTAGACCTGGGGGCCAAGTCTGCTATTTTTATAATGTCATCATTCCAACACGATCCCATTGTCATTTTGCTAAAAGTTCGTAATCTGCTAAATTCATAATGGTCGATCATTGACTGCACGATGACGTTCTAATGATAGGTCACTGATCAAGGAAACTGTAAAAATTTTAGCAGATTACCGCCTAAGTCAGTTATTCAGTTGTCATTTTGTACGAGATTACCATTCTAGGTATATCATTTCTTTCAATGGCGTGTCAGTCGTTAACCATTGGAAAGTCATAATGACGCCATTATACCTACCTACTAGTAGATTATCAAACTTGTCAAAATCAACAATTATGAAATCAATGATAGACCATTCTGACACTATTGTAATAGCAGACTTGAGGTCCAGGGGTCGGCAACCATTTGAAACGCAAGAGACTATAGTTACAATCATGTTACAATTCACAAAAATGTCCAGTTTTCAAAGAGTCACTAACAGTTTTATTTATTCAATAAGCTTTTGCCCGCGACTTCGTCCGCGTGAATATCGGTTATCGCGGATGTAGACGAAAAAGTAGCCTATGTGTTTCCCCAGGGTTCAAGCTATTTTCATATTTCATCAAAATCGGTTCAGCCGTTTCATTGCGAAAGCGTAACAGACAGAGCTACTTTCGCATTTATAATATTATTATAGTATGGATATGGAAAAATGGATTACAATATTTTCACCGCATGATTTAAAAAACCGTTCATAATCTATCTCGCGAGACGAAACGAAATCCGAATATGATTTCATGCATACAGTATGATTTGTAGCAGGCAATGTGAACAAAAGTAGCAGGTGCATGCAGTAAATTAAATTAGTTTCATAATAAGTATATGATCTATTGCACGATTTTTGCTTATGGTAAGTACTGAAGAGCCGCAGCTTGACATCGAAGGTTGCCGAACCCTGTGTTAGACCAATGACGTATTATAAATAGACGCGTCATATACACGAACATTCGTTCCAAAACCGTTTCTTGCGAAGAATCACAGGAGCCCCTTTTTACCTTCGCAACGAGAACCTCCATCTCGATCTAAAAATACCCACCATCCAGCAGTTCATGAAACGCTCAGCCAAGCGCTTCTTCGACACTGCTGAGAAACACTCTAACCCGTTAATCGGCCGCCCGGTACACTCCCTCCCGTATTAGTAAGACTCGACGACCGAGACATACTCTGACCGACCCTGACGATGCTATTACTCTCCTCCAGGAGAGCAATAAGGCCAGAAACACAAACACAGACCGCCGTCATTCCGTCCTCGCCGCCGAGGCCCGCCGCGACGACCCCGACCCTTGCTCGTGCCAGTCCGCGCCGCTGAGCCTGTAGTTTTAAATTCGTCCCTAAATAATGGAAATCCGATCCAGCCTGTCCCGTTGCTGTCCTCTCCCAGCGATGCCCTAAGCCGAGGATCGTACCCCACAGGGGGTGCCCTTAGCGTGTAGTCGCTTAGTTTGTAAGCTATTTTGCCCTGGCTGGAGGCCCTAAAAATAATAATTTTTAAGGCACCACAGGAAAGTCCGGTTAAGCAGCCGACAACCTCCTAGGTTGACATGCGAGACGCCAATCCGAAAAAAAAAAAAAAAAACACGAATATTAACTGCACTTCAAAACGGCGTAAAGTTTTATATCTACATACTAGTAGGCAAGTACAAAGAAAAGGTCAGTCTGTCTTTGTGTAATTTGTGCATCTTTTATACACACATTAAGGCATTTTTCTTTGAAATTGTCACAAAATTACGAGTGATACCTACTGACGTATAGCTGCGACACTGGGTGGTACGTGACTAGGTATAAGGGTGCTTCCCTGACCAAATAACCTTGACCATACATTTCCTCTTTGCCGCAGAATCGAAATTATTACAAATTTTGGGATTTTTTGTTATAAAAAAAAGAAAAACGAACTTATGAAATAAAATAAAACGTGAATTATAAAGATTTTTAAGTTCTATTAGTAGTATTCTATTAGTATCTATTAGTGTAATTTTTAAAATTAATAGCACATCAACTTTAGCAAAAGATACCTACACGTTTTCAATTATCATTTTTTTAGTCATTTTTTTTACAGGGAGATTTAGGTGTCAATAGGGTACCTAAGTACATAAAAAACAATAAGAACGTGGAATAGGATAAATAAATAAAAATAAAAATAAAAATAAAAAGCCTTTTATTTCCTATTAATTTTACAGTTTTTAGATTTGTTTGTTTGTTGAAAAAAACATTAGTTTGAACTATCTATGTAAGTATTTTTTTTTTCTTTTTTTTTTTACTTTTTTTTGGTAACGGGAACCCCCCTCAAGGTGAAGGCCTCCTCCAAAGATTGCCATCTTTCCCGGTCTTTAGCCATAAGTTGCCATTGTTGTCGAGCAATTTTTTTGATGTCGTCATCCCAACGCGCGTACGGTCTTCCTTTGTAGCGCTTGCCCTGTGGTCCTTTCCATGTTGTGACCGTTTTGGTCCATCTGTGGTCTTTGAGACGCGCCACGTGACCAGCCCATTTAAATTTTAATTTTAAAGCGTGGTTTAGAGCGTCTATAGTTTTGGTCGTAGCTCTTATTTTTGTGTGTCTTATCTTCTGTATTTTTTTTATATTGACCATGCTGCGTTCCATTCCTCTTTGGCATGTAATTATTTTATTTCTTATTTTATTTGTGAATTTCCATGTTTGACATGCGTATGTCAAGCAGGGGATAAGACATGAGTCCATTACTTTCTGTTTTAGCTTTATGGGCATAGCGCTTTTGAATATTTCTTTGCAACTCCAGTATTTTTCCAGGTATTCTTGACTCGCCTCTCAACTTCTAGTTCATTTCTATTTTTACTAAATCCAATCTGTTTTCCCAAGTAAATATATTGTTCTACGTACTCTAAAGGTTTGCCATTAATTGTTATGTTGGTCTTTATGTGGTTTGACATAGCTTTTGTTTTTAATATGTTCATTTCGAGGCCTGCCCGTTTGCTAGACTTGTGAAGAGATTCAATCATATCTTGTAGTTGCGAAGCAGTTTCTGAGGGCAGCACTAGGTCATCTGCGAATCTAAGGTGGTTTAAATATTTGCCTTGTATAAACAAACCTTTGTTGTTCCAGTCAAGTTTACTTATGATGTATTCTAGTACCGCAATAAAAATTTTTGGTGATAGAGGGTCCCCTTGCCGGACTCCTCTTTTCACTGGAAAGCTTGGGCCAATGGTTTCTAGTTTTCCTTTACTAGTGCACTTGTTGTATATATTTTTCAGTATATCTATGTACTGTTTCTCTACGTTATGAGCTTCCAGTGTTTCCCAGATGCTTTCGTGCGAAATGGTGTCGAAGGCTTTTTGATAATCAATAAACGCAATATACAAAGGTCTATGGTATTCCAGGTATTTTTCAATGATTAGCTCTAAAGTATGTATGTGGTCTATGGTGGAAAAACCCTTCCTAAAACCAGCTTGTTCGATCGGCTGCTTTTGCTCTAGTGCTGTACTAGTTCTGTTGTTTACTATTGTGGAAAAAAGTTTATATATAGTTGGCAGTAGGCTTATTGGTCTGTAATTGCCAATGTCTTTAGGATCTCCTTTTTTATAGAGCAGGATAATATTGGATTCAGACCATTGTGATGGTGTTTCTGAGGTTTCCAAAATCAGGTTAAATAGATATAGCAAAGGTGCGGCCAGGATGGTGTGGGCCACCTTTATAGCATCATTAGTGATATTATCCGATCCTGGACTTTTTTCAGGTTTTAGTTTTTGTATTGCCTCTATAATTTCCTTGCAATCTATTGACTCGACCATGTAAGTTGGACTTTCAGATGTTATGGTTATGGACTCGCTTGGGTAGGTAACATCACTGTGATTCTGTGTAGTAGATTTGTATAGATTTTTGTAGAAGTCCGTTGCAATGTTTATGATGCCGTTACGGTTGTATTTCGTTCGACCAGACTCTTCTAAACCCTCGATCCATGTTGTTTTAATAGGATATTGAACATTAATAATATTATTTTAGATGTAGTTTGTTTCTCTTAATTGATGAGTTAATAGCCCCTGAATAACGAAGATAAACGCACTTTTGGTCGGGGTAGCGCCTTAATATTGCCAATATAAACCGCGGGTAACGCATCAGTGTATAACATGTATATATATAATTGGGTTAGACGAACGTATTGCAATTTCTTCGCCAATATTCACTGATTTGAGGACCTACTTGCCTACTTTATTTATACAGACGAGATGACTAAGGCACAAAGAGTTGTATACCAGTTTATATTCGTTCCACTGCTGGGCAAAAGCTTCTTCTCATACAGAGAACGTCGGGGTGAGGTGTCGGTGTTGTTGAGGAGAAAAAAAAGTTAATGTTGAACATTAAGTTTATTAAGTAACAGTTTGAGAGTGAATCAATAAATAGTGTTCAACATTAACTTTTGTTTCTCCTCAACAACACTGACACCTCGCTACGTAACCCGACGTATTTTTGATCCATATGTCGCTGGTTCATATCCGGCTCGAAGGACTAAAAATATGTCGTGGTAAATAGCGAGGTGTCGGTGTTGTTGAGGAGAAACAAAAGTTAATGTTGAACACTATTTATTGATTCACTCTCAAACTGTTACTTAAAAAACTTAATGTTCAAAAAAAAAATGTATAAAGTGTATACCTTTTTTACCTTTTGTCTAATGTTATTATTGTAAATGGAGTAGGTTCATATAGGTAATGTTCGAAACAAACGAGTTAGTGAGAACGCGATAACATCGCATGAAAATTGGCGTGCGGAAACTTCACAAAACTTGTTCCAGGAAATGCGTGTTATTGAAAATGCTCTACAAGTTTTTGGTATAAATAAATATTTGTAATTTAATCTCCATTACAATTTACATGTATAAGGTTTCTATGACGATGTTTTCAATGTACGAGTACATTATGAACGGCCCGTGCAAGAAAATTGATTTTCAGACGTCTTTACTGAATTCGTTTCTCAAAAAATTTGTTTTTGATTACATATAACTGAAACCTAGATCGATTTATCGCCCCCGAAACCCCCTGCATACTAAATTTCATGAAAATCAGCAGTTTCCGTGATTCAAATTGCTCGTTTAAAGGTATTAGATTAGATAAACTTAGATATGAACTATAAGATACCTGTTTTTTCGAAATAATTAAAGGAACATTTGTTAATAACGCCATAATCACTTACCGAGGGTTAGTAGTTAAGGGAATTAGGTATGATTATGATCGATTGGCCGCTCACTCGCCTCTTGATTCAACCACTCAAATGATGATACTGAAACTTTAAAACTTTGAGGGGTAGAAAAAGGTATTTTAAGGAACATCAGTTTTACAAATAAGTATATTAACTGCTTATTTTTCAAAATACATAACTAATGTGTCACAGCAGCATAAAATCCGGATAGGAGCTTTTAACTACTGTAAGTAGATCACTTTCTATAAGTAGGATTATTCTTTGCTATTAGTCAGGTTAGAAATAGTTTATGGTAATGTCGTGTTTGCCCAGTCGTTCAGGCACCCGCTTTTCATACACGAGGTTATAGGTTTGCAACCGAGCAAGCACAAGCAAGTAAAAGGACAATGCCAGAAACTCTATAGAACTTTGCCCCACTCAATAAAAGTCACAATAAGTAGCATCTTACTGTTTATTTATTGCTGATAACTAAACATTAGTCTTAGTGACTGTAGAACTTGCGGTTTCCGTTTAAATCTAAAAACAATAATGACATTGATTATAGGTTAAATTGTATTTTAGGTAAAATGAGTTTGTATTTTGTGGGTAGGTATTTCGTATTCCGCAAGTTCTAAAGAAAAACAATTTAGTATAGAAAGGTTCTATATTAATTACAATTATTTTCATTAATTTACTTTTCTGTACATGCGTTACTATGTACATGGGTGGGGCAGGATCTGGCATTGTCATTTTTTAATTTCATATTCATTCATTTTTTCATTTCTGCTTCGAAAAGGGGCATAACAGATGTTGGCAAAAAGGCTGCCAGGCTCAAGTAGGATTGGGCGGGTCACCTCAGCTGCATGCAGAGTGACCGCTGGGTGAAAGTCTCCTCGCAATGTGTGCCTGAAGATGGTCGGCGTCGCCGAGGACGGCCCAGAAAGAGATGGCGAGATGACCTGGACGTTTACCATAAGGGCTGGTTCGAGGGAGCGCGGGACAAATGTTCCTGGAAAGACTTGGGGGAGACCTTTGCTCAGCAGTGGTACAGTACAGGCTACTAACAAAAAAAAAGTACTTTTCTAAGTTGATCTTGGACCTCACTGACATTGGTGAAGGAAAACATCGTGAGGAAACCTGGACTTCCAATTTACATAAGTCTGAAATCGCCAATCCACCTTGAGCGCACGTGGTGATCAATGCTCGTGCCTTCTCTGTAGGAGAAGAGGCCTTTGCTCTGCAACGGGACAATAATAGGCTGGTATTATTATTATTAGATATAGTAAATAAAAAGTTAGGCAATTAAAAAAGTCTCAAAAATTGCTCTGCTCTGTTCTCGGTGTGCGCTGACCCTAAGAAGAATTCAAGTTCATTGACCTAGTGATCCAATACTACAGTGTTTAAATTTGTTCAAAATTAAAACTGTACCTTTGACCTAATTACTGGACCGATTTCGTAATTTTTTTGTATATCGTCAGAAAAGGCGATAACAAATATGTCGTATAATTTATTGCCTGTATGTGGTCCCCATTCTGTATATAAAATGGGAGCACGTGTTAACATTAGTAATGCATTAAATCAAAATTACGATAATGACGGCGTACTTAATGAACTTAGTAGTGCGTTACTTAAAACAGTAATTATGTACAAGAATTTTGTTGTTCTAAATTACCATGCCATAGTTTTATTTCATTCTAATCAAATGCTAATTAATACTTATAATTAAGGTAGGTAACCACCTAAATATGGAAATGCGTCGGTTTCAATTACAATTTTATTTAACTAAAATCTAATATTTACTATTTATTCATATAACAATTCGCATTGTGTTTGAATGGTGTACTTACAAATGAATTTACTACAGCTAAAAATAATAAATTATGAATTTCAAACAGTATTTAATCAATAACTTATGATACGTAATAAAAAGATTTTCGATAAACTTATTTTCCGAAAAGTATAGATGATTAGGCATTGAGCAATGGTTTTAGGGGTCTTGTAGGCAAAAACACTGACCGTCAAAACAACTTTTGTATCATTCACATTCAACACACGTTGACACATCACACTCATGCCATGCCATAGGTCAAATCTCGCGTGGTCACCAAAATACAAAAGAAAATAAGGATGTAGGAAGACTGCTAAACAATAGGGCAACATCACACTACGCTGTACCTAAAGGTACTTAAATATATTGCTAAGCATCGATCATTTTGATTACAAATTCATTAGATTTCTAACCACGTGCCTCTCGATAGCACACAATAGTGACTGTTGTACAACCGAACCGAAAAAAAACTGTACAATTACAGTCGAAAAGGTATCGTTAATAAATTGTTAAGGTGGAAACTTCGATTTTTTTGCATCATTTCTGGTACCGTAATAAAAAATATGGTACAGGTAAGTAATGTGTGTTTTGGGTCCCAAAAATAAAAATCATTTTTCAGAGCTATTTTAGATCAATGAAACCCTCGGTTCGTGGGGTCCAAGTGCTCATCTACTTTTTGAAGAAATTTCCAAAAGGTTGGTTGACACTTCCCGTGATCCAAGGGCTGGTTTTTACCTCGGACAGAGGTTAAGCATTGCCATCCAACGTGGCAATGCCGCCAGTCTCTTGGGCACATTCCCAGTTGACGACGATGTGGGGGAATTTTTTGATGCCTTATTGTCTTAGCTTTTTTTTTTGTTTTAATAGTTATAGGTTTTCCTTTTTTTATTTATTCGTGTAAATATTGTACATTGTATAAAAATAATAAATTTATTCAGTTCACTTTTAGACCAATTATGTTATTAACTTATTACAGTTTGATGTACAGACGCCAGCACATCAAGCCATACCAAACTGTCACTTCCCAATTTTATATGAACCTTATTATTAAGTAATAAAGTTGAAATCTATTAAAGAAAGACAGATTGTTGTAGCTTGATGTGCTGGCGTCTGTACACTGCGTATAATAATGTCACTTTAATGGTGTGTCTTTTTACACCCCGGTTAGGTATATTTTTTTTATGACTGCGATAAGTAGGTACTTACATATTTATACTTTAACATTTACACTTCGATTCGAACCTGGAAATCACATTACATTTACTGAATGCTACCAACGGTCTTGTTCCGGAAGGTGATTGAACCTGCGACCTTTAGATATTGAAGAAATTTTACTTTGCATGAGTCACTTCAACTAATTGCCTTCCTTTGTCCAATAAAACGTTACGGAATATGTTAAGAAAAAGAACCTAAACAAATATCAACACAGTCATGCTCCGAGTGCTCAAGTCATCGGATAAGAACATCACGCCTTATTCCCGAAACGGTTAGATATAGGCACGGAAACACCCTAAGTAAGCCGGACTGTTTGTACAAACAAGCCTCACGCACATATGTGCGTGAGGCTTGTTTGTATCATCATATCATTGTTGGAATCCATTTTTTTCTAGTCCGTGACTATGATGTAAATATTTACATCATAGTCACGGACTAGAAAAAAATGGATTCCGCGCTGAAAGTACCGACTACCGACCGTACCGATCTAAGTATGCGTCTCGGTTTGCGCGGTGTACTCTATGTGCTTCACTTTTGATATGCGCGGCGTGGAGTCGTTCTTTTTTTTTCTAGTCCGTGGATATAGGTAACTTTTTTATAATAGGAAGAGTGTTATGTACCGGTCAACTGCTGTGACATTGCTTACACGCCCAACATTGCCTACACTCCGAAAAACTCAATTATTGCCGCTGAGAAATATTTTTTGCCATATAGATAGCCAACTTGCTTTTAGTAATACTATACACAGCAAAAACATTTCTCAGCGGTAATAGTTGAGCTTTTTGGAGTGTAGGTAATGTTGGGCGTGTAGGCAATGTTGGGCGTGTAGGCAATGTTGGGCGTGTAGGCAATGTTGGGCGTGTAGGCAATGTTACAGCAGTTGACGGTACCCTCCTATAGTTAAGTATGTATTTACAGTTATGTACTTATGTCTAAGTCTTAAAGTCCCACTCCCGTGGAGTCCTTCTTTTTTTTCTAGTCCGTGGATATAGGTAACTTTTTTGTAATAGGAAGAGTATTATGTACCCTCCTATAGTTAAGTATGTATTTACAGTTATGTACTTATGTCTAAGTCTTAAAGTCCCACTCCCCATGTTATAGGGGGGTGAGTTCATATTTTCAAATGATAAACTCGCCTCCCTGAGTAAGTCTTTTGTTCATGACTGTACCCATGCAAAACCGCGGTAAGTCCCAACTCATGATCCTTGTGCAATCATTGTTTTCACTACCAGTCAAGCTTGACGTATCGATTGAATAAAATTCGTGCCTCATAATCTTGTTAATTACGAGTTTGAAGCCTGTTTCATGGTTGTTTTGGTGCTAACCTACATCTATGAGATTTAGTCTATGTTGGTAGTTAAGTGGCTTTTAGGATTTGTATTACTTCTAAGACCCACTCGCAAGTCAAGTCATTTAGCAAATATTTAACTCATATTTAAATGTTTTAAATTAAATGACTTGAGTTAGTGAATAAATTATAAAATGCCTTGTCCTTCTAAGATCGATGTAGGACGTTGGTAAGTAAGTAAGTAGGTACCTATCTAGGCTATCTACCTAGATAATTATCACCAATGATTAGGGCTCGCACGCTGATTCATTTATACTATAAAAATGTGAGAATGATAGTTTACGATACAATATAACAATAATTTAATAATAATGAAAATAGCTTTTGAATCCTGGGGAAAGACACAGCCTTTTTAGGTAATCCGCGACTTCGTCTGCATCCGCGATAACCGACATTCGCGCGGACGAAGTCGCGGGCAAAAGTTTTTTTATAATTTTTGAGCTGTATACAAACTATTGGAGTTTTTTTTTTTCACAGCTTACTTTTATCTAAATCTGGAGTTTATTGCCCATTCTTCTTCAAACAAAACTTGGAAGGGGCTAATAAAATGACGTTCAGAAGTGCCTTTAATAGTTGAACTTTTGACTTTTCGCTCTGTGTTGTGTAAAGATTTATAATAAGATTTTTAAATTTCAAGGCTACGGTATCTCTTTAATTTCGAAGCACGTAAATTTCCTAATTTTGCAACAGTTGGTAGTGAACAGCCAATGAATAATAGATTGGGTGTCGCGCTGTGTGTGTCACTTGTTGACGGACGGAACATGGGCTTGCATCGATCAAACTCTAATAAATGAATTTAATTTAATTGTATAATGTTTAATGATGTCATATATTTATTAATATTAAATTACTACGGCGCAAATATAATAGCCTGAGCCGTTTGGGCCCGTCCGGGCTCATGGGGTCCGAGTGCCCATATTGTTTTTTGGTGATATCGCCAAGCGGCTGATCGACTCTTCACGTGATCCGAAGGCTGGTCTATTCTTGGGTCAAAGAATCAGCATTGCCAAACAACGTGGCAATGCTGCCAGCCTGTTGGGCACGTGTCCCGTTGACAGCGATGTGGACGAGTTTTTTGATGCCCTTTGAGCTGCCTTTTTCTTGGAATTGTACATAATATTATTATTTAGATTTTTAAGATTTGTATGTAACTAAAATTGTAATTTAATACTAATAAATTGTTAACACGTTCAGTTCAATGGTCATGGTGAAAAGTATTATAGACGTCGTATAATTGCTGTAGATACTACCTAGTTCTATTCAAATTTAATCCATAATTAAGTAAGTACTAAGTTAAAAACTTTTATGACGTGGCGGTCACTAGCAATTTAGCAAAAAATACCATCACCACACCGAGCGTGCTGTTCTAATCTAAACTATACCTCCTACTATTTGATAAACGACCAGTGCACTGATAATAGTGTAACAGGATATTATAATTATGGCTCTGGTGCCATAAATTGTATCAAATACCTATGTAATTAAGTAAGGTACCTATTACATTCCCTGTAGGTGTACACTCAAATAAACTCACTTTCTGTTTGACTGAGCTTAGGTTGGGAATAAGTCATACGCGAGCGAGCTTCATCATGATCCTTTTCGTCCATGTTCCACTCCAAAACTTCACGTACTTAGGGCGACACATGAGCGAAAACGATTTTCGAGCCATAAGTAGACGTATTTGCTCGTATCGTTCCAACTTCAAAAGACTAAATTAATGTTATTTATTTATAACCACCGCTGCACCGTATGTATTCTGCATAAGCCAAGCATTCCATGCAAGACAGCCATGTATGTAACTACTAGGTCCATGTATCTACTAGGTACTGTGAATGTGAACGCTTGGCATGTTCACGGTACCTATCGTAATGTGTTCATGTAAAGGTTCTCCCCCACAGGCGCGTTATTATCGACCGATAATATCGGATGCGTTATTGCGAAATCTGTTTTTATTACATTGTGTACTAGGACGGCTACGAAGTTACACACTGCTGCGATCATAAGTTCATTTTTTTTTTTTTTTTTTTTTATTTAAGGAAAAACAAACAGTAGCACAATAAGAAATAGTCTTAATATCTAAATATTACAATTTAACAATCGTGCTACCCACAACGTTCTCCGCAGATTACAATTAAAAGTAATTAAGAAACTAGCTAGCAAAGCAACACAGATACAATTTATTGATACCTATATATATATCGGACACTGTCCCAAAACTTATATAATGGATTTTAAACTTAAAACAAAAGTTCGATGCAATAGAAGTAGGACGCTTGCGCTTGCGCTCCGTCCTGCGATATTCCGATTCCGATATGAGTTCTTAGAACATTTATATTGATACACATGCAATCCCACACATAGTTGCGAGATCGTTAGTACGTTAAAGGACGAAATTTGGTTTTACAGACGGTTTGGAGTGTTCTAAAAATGTATCTACCTATCTATTGATTATCATCAGACGAAGAATTTTTATCACTAACAGTAGCAGTACTGTAGTGTGGTCATCACAAAAATTGTAAATCTTCCCGACATTAGGGGAAAACCTACCAAAAACACGAATACGAAATAGAGTTATCGGATGATAATAACGTGATAGAAACGCAGTTGTGTGCAAGGAATCGGGATGCATTATCGCAATAACGCACCCGGTAGTATCGACCGATAATAACGCGCCTATGTGGGAGAGCCTTAACTCCTTAAATATAGGTATTAGGATCTGTGTCCATATTATAATATTTTACATTCTTTTGTAATTCGTCCTGACAGCCCGCCCACATTGCGGACTTTAAGTCCATCTTAATTCAAAACAGAGTCTATCTCGTACTTGTAAGCACTAAATACGATTAAGGTTGTATCAGGCATCAGCAGTCAGTATTTAGTTGATACCGATCGTAGGCTACGGACATCTCACACCTTTTTCAACATGATTGTATTCTCATTTTTCAATAACTTGTATAATAAAAAATTTTAACAAAAAAGAAAAGAAAAAACAAAAATTAAAAAATAACTTTCAATTCGCAAGTCGGCGGCTTTGATTTTGCGTGTTGTTTTGTATTGCCACCGACTTGCGAATTGAAAGTTATTTTTTACTTTTTGAAGGCGGTTGTCTTTTTTGTTGTAAATTTTTTTTTTCGCTTTTTAGTGCCTTCTTCTCATCATAGAAATTTATTACGAAACGGTGACACCAAAAAAAATCTGTCATCCCTTAATTTTCGACCCTTAAGGGTGGAATATTTTATTGAAATTAATATGGGTCCAAATTTGAAGTCTACACTATCAATTAAAAAAAGAATCATCGCAATCGGACTACACTGAAAAAAGTTATGCGTGGTCAAACATAAAAATAAATATTTAAAAAATAAAAAAAAAACATAAAATGAAAACTACTGGGCCAAACAATGTTAAATTTTTATGGGACCAAATGGCAACTATTCGGCATCAAACTAAAGAAGAATCACGTAAATCGGATCATAAATCTCAGAGTAATCGATGTACATACATAAAAAAAAAACAACCGAATTGAGAACCTCCTCCTTTTTGAAGTCGGTTAAAAATAGGAAAACGACACGCTTTTTCCTCATGACGAATGTTTTTCTATTTATGGTTATTTGGTGGAGTCATTGGACGCTTTGAGCAAAGAGTAGGTACCTAGGTACTATGCTGTACTGTGATACGCCCGTACAGACATTTCGTCGCAATGACATATTATACACTTAGATGCGTTGCCCGCGGTCAATATTAGCAATATTAAAGCAAGGCAATTGCCTGAGTTTCACTTAGTCACGTACCACCCAGTGTCGCGGCTATACGTCAGTAGGTATCGCTCGTAATTTTGTGACAATTTCAAGGAAAAATGCCTTCATGTGTGTATAAACGATGCACAAATTACACAAAGACAGACTGATTTTTCTTGGCACTGTATAATTGTATGTGCCTACTGTAGAACTATTCTGTTACAATCTCCCTCGGTGAACACCTAGGTGAAATGAGCTGTCATCCGTCCTGATGCTAGGGAATGACAAAGCAGATGGACGGATGATAGCTCACTTCACCTAGGTGTTCACCGAGGGAGATTGTAACAGAATTTTCTTCCTGGTATGTTAATATAAAAGTAAACGCCGTTTTAAAGTGCACTAATGTTCGTGCATGACGCGTCTGTTAATATGTCATTGTTTCGGCGACTATGTTTTATACCTACTATGTAAGGATAGCATAGGTTTGTTAGCTTACAATCTAACAGAACCTGTAAACTCATCTATATTGCCAAATTGTAGAAGAATTACAGTAGACTTTTACGTTCCAAAACTTCGCCTGTTACTTAATGCTCACTTTTAATTCTCTAACACAGAAATTTCCTTTTTAATTTCCAGATGAAATACGCGTTAGTGCTATGCTGCGTTGCTGCAGCGTCTGTTGCGCAGACACAGCGACCTCCCGTGTCTGACACCGCGCTTGATGATGCTCTCCAAGACAAGCGCTTCATTCAGAGACAGCTCAAGTGCGCGCTTGGTGAAGCTCCGTGCGACCCAATCGGCAAACGGCTCAAAAGTAAGTACATAACTTAGCTTTAGAGACATGAACTGACATACAATTCGTGCCATATCAAATAGTAAGTACTTAGTGTCAGTGTGCCTTCTGAATCAGGCTGTTGTTCCAACGAGTCTCCAGAGACCATTTCTGTTGTACACGGGCTAAACTTATTTTAAGCTGTTTTATATCTCTTTCTGTCCAATAAAACAAGAAAGAGACATATATTATTAAGAGCTAGCAATTTAAGTTAATCTAAAATATTCATACAATTATACCTACAATAGATGTGATGTGAGACCGTGCCTATTGATTAAAAACACGGCAAAGTTCAAGAAAAAACTAATTTGACATCTCTGACTTAGTTCTTATCTATCGCCGTCTTTTTCTTCAGGTGCCTGGCAGTAAGAGATGCCAATTGTACCTATAATTTTAGTTTAGTTTGTGAACAAGGGAATCGGCGCCAATATCCCTTGTTTTTTTACTAAGTAATTAACAAATCAATTCTCATCATTTTCAGCTCTTGCGCCGCTGGTTCTTCGAGGAGCTTGTCCTCAATGCACACCTCAAGAAACGAAGCAAATACAGCGCACTCTGTCGTATGTCCAACGAAACTTCCCTCAACAGTGGGCCAAGATAGTTCGTCAATACGCGGGATAATTAAAATAAAAAAGTTACATGTAAAAACATGATCGGATACAATCATTAAAAATTTTGATTGAGATTTGTGCATGTTTGTAAATTTTAATTAAAACTCGCACGATATTATTATACATGACACAAATCTCTTTAGATCAAAAATGTTTGATGCAATTACATATTTATAATTTGTTACAAAATCATAGTAGGTGAATCATACATAATATTTACTGCAAATAGTTTATATAATTATAGTAAGTATTTTTGTATTTCTAATAATATTGTTTAGTATTTAATCTCTATAAAACGATTACAATACATAGGTACCTACGTATTGAAGTTAATATAGAAGTGCAGTTTAATAATAATTTGGGTTCTATTCTTGAACGGAACAAGTATTTGAATGGCCTACTGCAGGTAGTAGTTCCGTATTTGGTTGTTTGCAGGTAACATGGGTACAATGATAAAACAATGGTATTTCCCTTCAATCATGTGTAGGATAAGAGTGGTTTAAGTGATCCACCTAAATTATATTTTTGTTAAATAAATTATGTTTCTGAGTACTAAAGTATATTATTGGTAATTAAAAAACCTATCCTACGTATTTACAAGAACTTATATAAAACCCTGGAACTAACTTAATTATTTTGTTTGCACGTGTACCTAAGATAAAATATTTTGACGTGATAACGTCTTATAAATCGATGAACCCCCGGCTGAATGCACGAAAAAGTGTCACGTTCCGCCTGAGCCTGAGCGTGGGAGCGAGAGCGAGGAACAGGCGATAGAGAAGCACGATCGGTCCAAGCAATAACTCACCTTGTCACCTTGCAGCTGCAACAACCGTAGACGACCAGCTGCATATCTTCAATCGATCGGTCCCTGCTCTCTACGACAAAAACGTTCCTGTAAACAGGGTTCAGCTTAGGCGTCCACCTGCTCCTTGGATGACGACAGGGGTTCTTATGGCGATGAGGCACAGGAATCGGGTGAAGAAACCTCTTCAAAGCTGCAAGAAATCTGTAACCAGATTATAAGTAACGCCAAACGCCGCCATATTCTCGAAAACATTTCGCGTTCTTCTCTTACTGATATCTGGAATTCTTCGGAACTCTTGGTATCGGCAGCCCACGTCATGTGGAAGACCGAAGACAATTTACCTGGATGATATCAACCGTCACTTCACAACCACTGGTCATTTGGGTGGCGATATGTTGTCTCAGACGGATAAGCTGGATAGGGTCCTCAATAACTGCATCAGGTTTATCTTTAACTTGAGGAAATATGACAATGTGTCAAGCTACAGGTCCAAGCTAAAATAATTGCCCATTCCCCAAAAAAGTTTGCGTGCGTTGACAATGCTTTCCTCCCAGCCCCATTGTCTTTCCCCTCCTTCTTATCTAATGTCCCTCTTTCAATATCTGTCCTTCACACTCTAAGAATCTACGGTCTTATAACAATCTTATCTTGCTTTGCCCTTTTCATACTTCTGATTTTGTTCATTCCTGTTTTAAGTCCAGTCCATTCCTTTCCGGAATGCGCTTCCTCTCGATATCAGAACGGCCTCCACTGACTGGAGGCCGAGCACTTAAGCGGAAGATGTGAATTTATTTTAGCACAAACAAACTATAATATAGCCATATAATTGAGACATCTTATAAACCTCCTTTCTTTTCTTTTATATACGTATTTTTGTTTTTACTTGATAAAAAGAAACGTAACCAGTTTAGATTGGGCCCCAATTTTTTTTTTTCACACCGGGGCCCCTGCTCACGTAGCTACGCCACTGAATTGTATAGTCAAGAGCTTGTGGAGCTTTACACATTGGAGTTTGTAACGTTCTTAGAGCCCCTTCACACTAGCGGTTGTCCAGCCTACGTGACTGTATTTAAAATTCATGCTATTCCTATCCTCCTTATATCAACTTGCCCCCCCCCCCCTCCCCGGGGCCATCGGCTGGCGACGCCCTTGTAAGGCACCCACCCTTACGAGCTGTCTATGAAGTCGCCGTTGAAGAGTTATGTAGATGATTTTAATTATTATAATTCATTTATCCACCACCAACCACCACCAACCAGTCGAACCAGTCTTACTAAGGGGTATCGTGTTACCCAATAACTGGGTTGTGGAGGTCCGATATTCAGTCGCTCCATGTAAAACACTGGTATTCAGCTGCATCCGGTTAGACTGGAAGCCGACCCCAATGTAGTTGGGAAAGGCTAGGCAGATGATGAATTCATTGATACTGAGCTTTAAATTGCAAAAAAAGTAAGAATATTTGAATTAGGGGATACACTACCGCTATCACCTTAAATATACACATTTACAAATTATGCTAATTTGGAGAGCTATGTTGATAATTTTAATTAACATAATTCTGTAAATGCGTATTTATTACGCCGCGAATTTTTTTCTGTCACACAAATGAGAAAACAAAAATACTAAGTTGCAAATTGCAAACACGTAAGAAATTTTAAATTTCGCGGGCTACCCTGGCGTATTTACCATTATAATATAGATACCTACCTACATTTTATGTAGGTTCTAGATAGCCATCATTGGACCTGCCACTACCGCTGGGTTTATACAGATAAAAGTGGAGGCAACACACCTAAGTGAAACCAACTGTGGGCTGATGCTCTCTTTCTGAATGCATACATAAGAACGAGATAGTGATATGTGTTTTCTTTATCTTATGTATGCAATCAGACAGAGAGCGTCTGCCCACAGTTGGTTTTACTTAGGTATTTAGTGTTGCCTTCACTTTTATCTATAAGCTCTTTGGTTCATACTATATCTTTATGGTTCATACATACTGGCAAGTAAAAAAAATGTAGATATCTATGCCAAAGTGCTAAAAAACTTTTGCTCTCTTCCACCTCTTCCCTCAAGGGTTAAACGCGACCCTGTTTCAGATGATATTGTGGAAGGTGACTCAAAATGTGTATTCACAAGGGCGTAGCCAAGATTATGTTGAGGGCAGACCACGAAAAACCAAGATTAATAATATATATATAGGTATGCTGCAGGAGAAGTGGATAAGCTTTTTCGATTACTCTTATCCCATTTTAACTTTTACGAGGTAACCTTTTTTAGTTCAAAACCACAATTAATTTTTTATTTACTCTCCGATACGTGAGCATTCCTGACCTCATATTTACCGTAATTACGTGCTTATTACCACTTAAAATGCTGTTGCTATGTTGAGTAAGAGTAAGAGGCCCAGCATAAATCGAATAAACAATAATTTCAAACGACTAACATAGTTTTCCTGGAAAACCCAGAACCAACTTTTAGTAATATTTAATTGTAAATGTAAATTACCCTTTATGTTACTATACTCCATGTTGCGAGTGTGTAATCCTTCATATATTAGTTTTAAGCTCTATGGGCAGTGCTACTGGCAACTCTCAAATTAATATTGGTGTATTGGTATCTGCTGACGCCAACCATTTCGGACACTTCCGGTACTCACGTTCTCAGCCTTTTAATATAAAATTAAATTTTGTTAACAATAAGATTGATTACTAAGTATTCAATAAATAAAATACTTAATTTAAAAATATAATGGCTTTATTTCTATTCGTAATTAACTTCAATTATGTCTTCCCATTCAGTCAGTGCTACCAACATATGCATGAAATAAAATAATTTCGTACGCAGTCGGTGATATTTACAAGTAATATTTTGCTACTGTTTTGACAAATAAAAGACAAATTCTTTCATTTTATTTTAATTGAAGACACGCTTGATTGTTTCAGTGCATAGAGATTGATATATGACTTGATTTGAAGGAAATGTTGTAATAACTGTTACACTCGGCATCCAGTGACTACTTGACAAAATATGGTCGTGCGTTGTGCCTGAACATATTAGTGGTGATGTGTGAAAACTCTGAAGTTAGTTATTTGGATGGGGAGGTGGTATGGGTAAAGCTTGGGTCCTGCTTTTGGCCAGGCGAGGTGGTCAGTCCAGAGAAGCTGCCATCAGATGTCCTGCCTTCGTTTCGGAAGCCACCTATAGCCGTTGTCAAGTTCTTCCAGGAGGACACATAGTAAGTTTGCTGTTTGCAATTATGACCTGGAATGATTTGCCGATCCTAGAACTATTATCTATTAGCACTAGTTCTTCCATGAGGTTTGTAATTTCTTTGTTCTAAAAGTTTGCCAGGATAATATTTACATAAATTGGCGAGCTAGGACGCTTTCCAGGCATCCTGAAAGATAATTATGGCGACTCTATGACCATTATTTGTAACATTCTAGAATATTTATTTTTTTGTGGTTTTTATTACTCAACTTGCACTTTTCCCTAGTGATATTAAATTGTGGTGTTCATCATTAATAGTATTTCTTTTTTGTAACATTATCAATTTTTCTACCCCTACCATTTTTGCTACTCTAATATCTAGTACCTGAAATAAAAAAAAAGTGTTCATTAAAGCTCCAGTCTTGTAGACATTTTAGATTTTCTATTTATTATTTAGTTAAAACCTGAGGAAAAAAAACAAGTTAATTTTAGTAATTACACTGAAAGTTTATGTCCATGTTAGAAAACATAATTCCAACTAGATTATTAATATTCAAATGTAGGTACATATTTTAATTTCAGTAGTATCAATAATTTCCAATAATAATAGTTTTCTACTAAAAATAAAGCAGTGTATTAGAATATGGTTTTCTCTGCATTTTTTTATAACATGCTGTGCTATGTATTTGTTAAAATGTAGCCCAAGCTTACTCTATCAAAACACTCTCCAATATAGACACAACTCCATGATTATTAATATGAAAAATCTTGCTTCAGCAGCTTCATAATTTATTCATAAGTAGTTAACTGCTTGTCCTTGTCATATTCATGTCCATGAAATAGAAGCACCATACTAGTCATAAAATATACATAGAACTACTGAATATGACCTTAGAATCATCATGGAGCTTCACAGTTTAAATATTTATAGGTCCTGTATTTTAATATCAAATAGGTTTAAAGAATACTCCTATTATATGTTTGTAAGTCATAAAAGTCAAATAGGAACATATTACCATATTTACTAGTAGATGAAAACATAGCGTAGCAGTATACTTTTCTTTTTGCATGATGTGGATATTTAAAGCATAGGCAAAAGGTTCATGGCTGAATAATAATGGCTGAATGAATTAATCTAGCCTTTTGAGCACCACATCAAAAAAGGAAAAATGTGCCCTCAGTGCCAGGCTACGACACAAATAACTACTCTATGGAATTCATATAAAAGTGGGTTGTGTAGTTGTTACCGTGGTGTGCTCGCCACATTTTTTGTTTTTTATCTATATAAGACTGGTGGTGAAATGGTTAAGCAATAATTGTTGTAATTGGTCTGTAGATAGGAGATACTAGGATTTCATACTGCAAGACTCAGTACCTCAGAGAGCATGCCAAGCTGGCCTGCTAAGCCTGGCTGTCATTTATAGATTATCAGGCTAGGACTCCACCGAAGCAGAGAGTAGAGAAGATGTCTCGTAAATAACCAATGGGACACTGTATTGTGTTGAAACTAAGTGGTAAGATGTGAAAATAACGCAAGCCGATTGGTCATTCGAGACATCTCCTCTCCGCTCCGGTGGAGTCCGGGCTTCAGTCCTCTTAATGTGGAGGTCAGTTAGGGGGGTCATACCATGTAATGGACTGGTATTCAACTACATATTGCTGGACTGAAAGGCAACCACAATAATATAATTGAGGATGTGTCTCTACTTACTGTTCTGTAATATCTTAATCAAAGTAATGGGTTTAAAACCTTTTCTTGAAATGTTGTGTTTTACGGAGAAGACTCTGTACAATGTTGCTTACAAATGTATTATGGTCACATAACTATTATCAACCTAATTTCCATGTTTCTCACAACTTTTTATCAGGCTAGGCATTATATGAAGATAGTCACTATTGTATGACAAATCCAATTCACTCTTTAGTCTTCTATTTCTGTCTCTGGAACACAAAGGTTAACTACATACTTACAAATCATGGTATGTATCCACAAAATATCATTTTAAGCTACATGTGTGTTCTAAAGGGTAAAAACTTCCCACTTCATTCTATTTATAGCCTAGGACCAGGCTTTTAACAAGGTGTTGAAGTCATTTCATGGTCTCTGTGTATAAAAGATATTATTAAACTCTTTCTATCTTATCTAAATTTATTGTTTTTTTATTTTCAGTGAATATGTCAAAAATGCCAGTGCAATATTCAAGTATGACTGCAGTCGTAAGCATGAATTCATCAGTAAAGGATTATGTAAGTTTTTTTTTTCTTCGATATATCTATAGTAATATTATAAAGCTGAAGAGTTTGTTTGTTTGTTTGGTTGAACGCGCTAATCTCAGGATCTACTGGACCAAATTGAAAAATTCTTTTTGTGTTGGATAGTCCATTTATCGAGGAAGGCTTTAGGCCCATGTGAAGCCGGGTCGGGTTGCTAGTGTTACTGTAAAATTCCGAACTACGGTGAATCCTAAGATTTTCCAGTAAAACCTAAGATTTACCAACTCTTAATGGTAAAAGTCCAAACCGCTCTATGATCATCGTTTATTTCGAACTTTTACCACCATTTACTTTAGAATTTGCCTCAAAAACACGTTATATATTGAAATAAACATGTCAGAAAGTGTTTGGAGTATGGTCTCGTACTTGTGACATCTCCCTCTACCCTCTCCGCTTGCCTTAGTCAATCGTTTGACTAACCTTTTTCGTCAAAATAAACTAAATACTGTTTTTTTTTTGACGAAAACGCAATTTTGCTCAGATACCGTTTTCGTCAGAATAATAACAAAATGATAAAGAGTCGAAAAGAAGTAGTAATAAAAAGTTGCATTAAGGGGAAAATAACAGTTTACGACAGTCTGCAACAATAACGAAAATTGTCATAAAGACGGTCGACGCCAGGTCAACGGGGCTCCTATTTCTGTCTGCAGTGTTTAATGGAACCTAACCAAACCGAACCTCAGAGTGCCCCTGACAGTGTCGCCTGAAATGATTAAGAAGTACTCAGTTCAGTAGTCACTGTTTTATTCCCAAAACCAACATTTACCAACTGTTACTAGTATAACCTAGCATGTACTAAATTGTAATGGTAAAAGTCCGATAAAATCGTTTCTTTTTTATATATTCTTACATTTACCGACTCTGGTTGGTAAATCCTAAGATTTACTGGTAAAACCTAAAATTAACCAATATTCGGGCTTTTACAGTAACATAATTATAATAATTCTCTGTTTTCTTTATTTATATTTAGATAAATAGCCATAAATGTAATTCTCAACATTACAATAAAAATAAAAATTTAATTCTCCTCAGATATGTTCAGAACAAAACGTGGTCGCATGGAAAAATTTCCAGATGATGTGATCAGAGCTGAAACTGCTGTTGGTGGTGACATAGAAATCCTGACTAGAGATGAGTTCCAAGAAAAAAAAAGGGAAAGCTATGCAGGAATATTTGGTGATCCTCAGAAGAAAACCCCAGGCTCTGGTAAAAAAGGTAACATTTCTTTAATGATTATTATATGTAAATAAAAATGCCAAACTGGTATATCTATCAGTACACTTGACTATATTCATTTTATTTTAGGAAGGCCTGGACGAGCACAGGTCTCGGAACCATCAAGGATTTCAACACCATTTAGAAAGGTATATATTTATTATAGTTTTTAATATGTTTTCTACATCACTTTCCCGCTTTACATGAGAAACGAGACGCTTTAATAAGAATATTATTTATGCACAAATATTTGATTATTCTTCTGCTAATAAGTTTATTTGTATTTTTCCAGGGTAAAGAAAAAGTCGATTATAAAGTTCACATACTGGTGCAAGGTAATAAACCTAATTCTGACAACCCATCTATGGAAACTACGGCCCCTACTCCATCCACAAGTGCTGAACCAAGATCAGATAGTAAAAATGAAGTACGACCCGGAAGTGAAGAAAAAGACAAAACAGAGAAAATAGGTGATCCAGTACCATCATGTTCAACTCCTACAGCTTCTACATCATCAGCATCAGCAGCTTCCAGCTCTGGAATCTATTCCTGTCATGCATGTCCATTCACAACAGTACGTCTTAATGTTTTAATTCTTCATAGCAAGACACACAGTGTTTCATTTACACCTTATATACCATCGCCAGTAAGGAAAAAAGTAACGACGAAGGCAGCAATCAAGTCAACTCCGGAAACCAACAAAACACCGAAGGTTCGTAAACCACGAGAGAAGAAAGAGAAAGCAGTGAAAGTAGTGAAAGAATCCAAGAAGACCCTACAAAGCAACAAAAAGCGCCCATTAGATGGTGAAAACAATCATATTGAAACCAAAAAGATTAAAACGGATGAAGAAATTAAAAGCAGCCTTCTGGCTGATTGGGATGATGAAGGAGATGAAGAATCTAATGACGAATCCTCAACTACTGTTATGGCCGGGTCACCAGAAGTACCGGAAGCTACCGAATCTCCTGCAGTGCCAACATCAGCTGAACTGACTAGTTTGCAGTTATTGCCTGAACTATCATCACCTACTGAAAAAAAATCTGATAGTCCACCTACAAGTGAAAAGCCAGAATCATCCAGTGACTCTAAATATGAATTTCGTGAAGATGAGGACTGGCCACTGGAAGCTGATGGAGGCAGAAAAATACCTCGAGTTAAGAATCCGAAACGTAAGGAAGATACAAAGAGCATAAGTTTAGATGACGATGATATGGCGAGGGAAGTAGCAGAATTACTCAATAAGACTACTGTTCCCGAATTACCATCAGCCCCAGAACCATTAAAAGTTGAGGAAAATTTTCCTGAGCCCTCCATCGTAAAATCTCCTGATAAACAAGAAAAATCGCCTGAATATTCTGATAAACCTTCGGCTGAAACACCACCAACTAAAGCAATTTTTAAGACAAAAACGTTTTTTCGAAGCCGACATTCTAGAAGCCAAGACGCAATCGGAAAGTATGTCGCAGAACAACTGAATGCAGTTGAGAGAATGGACATATCTGAAAGTGAAATCAATGGCTCAGAAGCGGTTTCTTCACCAGAAGCTAGAGAATCTCCTCCTATCGAACATGTGAAAGTTGCACGTCTGGCACCAAAAATACAACTCAAAAAGATGAAAGCTGAACTGCGTGAGAAAAGTAATTTCGAGAATTTTGGAGATATTTCAGAATTTAATCAGTTTACTGATATGGCTGAACCAAGTAAAATCGGTACACAATTAGTAACATTACCCAACGTAAAAGAAATAGCAAGTAGAATACTACAAGATGTCTTATATCCAACGCAAGAAATAAAACCCGTAAATACAGATATACCTGAACCAATTAAGGTAACTATAAATAGAGCAGATGTTATAGAGGATACAACACACAAAAAAGAAATTATAGGGTTTACTACTAATGAACCCGAAAATATAGATGAGCGAACAAATATCGTAATTGAAAATATAGAAGTTGTGGAAGATACAACAAACACAAAATTAATAGGTGCAATAAACAACACTGAAAGTACAATTGAGGCAACGAACAAAAACGAACATTTTGATAATACAGTAGAGATAATAACACAGAATGCAATAATCGCGTCTCAAGACGAAGACAACTATACAAATACAGTGGTAGAAATAGAAAAAGAAACAAGAAATGTTCAAGATATGGAAGTAACATTTGACAAAGCTGAAGAAGTAGAAGACACATCAATTGTAACTGAAAATGTAGAAGTAACAGCTTCAGAAGAAGTCGTATACGCTAAAATGGAGGAAGAGGTTGAAAACGAAAACATAGAAGACGCTGTTCATAAAAAAATTGAACAAATTGAAACTGAAAAAATGGATATTGCTCAAGGAGTTATTGGCGAAGTAGAGACTTCAGTGCCCGTCGTCAAACTTCCTGAAATAGTTGTTCAGAAATCGTACGAGCCATATATGAACGAATCCACTGCGTCAGCCGTTGACGCTTTATTGAGCGTATCCAGAGAAGCTGACAGGGTCACTAGAATTATCAGTGACGACCCTCCCGAAGATTTATTCGAAGATGATAATAAAGATAACAGCGGGACGTGCAACGAAAATGATTTCAATGACAGCGTCAATATAGACAATAGCGCCAACGGAATAAAATTCCCGGACCCAGAGACATATCTAGAAGATAAAGATACTGCAGAGATCAACAATGACTTGGAAGTTATTACTTCTGAGGACTCTGAAGTTGTAGAAGACACTCTAATATCATCAGAAGAAAACAACAAACCAATTCATAATGAAATGAACATTATAACGAATGATCAAACGGAAATTGTTTCTAGCAATCCTGTTGATGCTTCGACATGTGTCATTGATAATGTTATCGAGAGTATTCCTTCTGAGTCAGACCTTCAAATTGCAGAAACACTGATTAACTTGCCGTCAACTGCTATTCAAAGTAAAGCATCTAACGATCTTCAGACTGAACAATTAACTGTACCAATACCTGATGCAATTATCGAAGAAGAGCTTCCTCAGACTCATTTACCGGAAGAAATGGTTATAGAAGAAAAACCGGAAGAAGTAATTATTGAACCAGAACCAGTAGTGCATCAACCCAAATCTCTCTTAATTTCAAATAATGAAAACATTATACGATTTGAAACTGAACAAGAAAAAAGTGAAAATTTAAATGCTGCTCAATCCCTTGTCCAAATGTCGGAATCAATTGACCACAAAATTAATATTGATCATAACTTAACTGGTAACGTGAATAATAATAAGGCTATACCCGATAAAGGTGTTTTTGTAAAACAAAACAATGGTTTAGATAACATGCATACAGTGGAACAAAAATTAGCAAGCATGTCTAATGATAATAAGAGTGAACATAAAAACGGGAAAAGCTCTAAGTTAGAAAGTTCTTCATCAAGACTATTAAAGATATTAGAGGAGCCATGCGCTCCTAAATTTGCAAGTAAACCAGCATCTACTAAGACATCAATAATTACTGGAAAAGAGAAAATTTTGAACTTCGATGTCGCGAAAACGTCGTTTAAGGGTAAATCCGAATCACCTAAACAGAAAATAATAATTAGACGTACCACGCCAAACAAAAATATGATTAACAATATGAGTGAAATAACTACAGCAGACAAAATTATTTTATCACGTAGTAGCAACACCGCACAGGACGGTTCTGTACAAACTTACACCATACAGACAACACCAGAAGCGCCGTCCGATGCCAACACTATTATAATACAGCAAAAGATAAGGAAATTAGCAAAACCACCGTCTAAGATACAGAAAATGAAACCCACTAATTCCCTCATACCTCCCCTAAACGAAACGTCAAAGATAATTAACGACTCAACTGCTGATGATGCTATGTTTGACATAAATTCAATGCCTATCGTATTATCTGAAGATCTACTAACTCCTGAAAGTATTGAAAAAATGCCGATTGTAATGTCGGACGGAAACATTATAACTCATACACCAAATCCGCCCAAACTCGTAAAAACAAAACAAGCCGTAGAAAGTGAAAAAGTTGCCGTAAGTGCAACCCCAAATAAACCTGAAATGAAAACTTTGCTAATGAATCCAGTCAGTGACAGTAATAAAGTCAGTACCCCAAATATTCTTTCTAAATCGTCAAAGTTACGAGGGGCCAAACCTATGTTAGTTATTGACAAAACTACAGGGAAGCAAAAAATTATTATGACTAAAGGTGAAACTAGTGTTAAAGAAGTTAAACAAGTACCAACATTAATACAGTCAGTTCCGCAGACCACAAGCAAATCAGAGAAATTTATCATCTTACCCACACCAAGTTCGCCTCGCCCCGGCAGGACGCAAAAGATTGTGATCGATCCACAAACTGGAAAGGCTCATGTTCTCGTCGCCAAAGGATCGGAGCCACAGATAACTTCTACAGACAACAAGCCTGTCTCGGCCAAACTAATTCCATCGTCAACTGATGCCAGCTCTCCAGGAAATACCGTAATGATTATAACTAACGCTCAAGGTGCACAGTCTCGAATAGTCCTCACTCCAGAGCATGAGAAGATGCTATTTCCAAAGAAACAACAGCCCAACGTATCTCAACTAAAAACCATAGCTCATAGAATATCAACCAATCCAGGTGCATCACAGAAAACTATAGTAACTACAATGGCGCATGCAAAACAGCAAAATGTCGCACCGGTAAAGACTCAAACGAGGATTGTCCCTAAGCAAAAAAGTGCAATTATAACATCGAAAGGCCAACTGATTGTAGGTGGAAGAGTAACAACAACTACGCAGAACATAGCGCCGATGCCTGAAATAAGACCTGTTCCAAAGCGGATAATGGCATCAGAACCAAAAAAATTAGTACAGACAATTCAAAAGACTTCTTCAGAACCATTAATATTTTTGCAGCAGAAATCTGGTGCAGTAATGCAACTTACAGCAGCGCAATTTGAACATCTACAGAGGACCGGGCAAATTGTACAGAAAACAACTCCGCCACCGTTACACGAGAAAGTCGTTCTTCAAAAAACTATAACTGTTTCACCGAACGAAGCGGGCGTGCCTACTGTACATAAACCAAGAGTACGTAAAACAGTGTCTGAATCGCCAACACCAGCGAAAAAAATGAAACAAGAGATAGCGATAGCACCTGCGCCTTTGTCACATGTGCCTCCAGCCCTAATTCCTTTAACTAATACCAATCCATCCATCGTGCCATCCGTATCAAACACAGTATCTGTCGCCACAACGAATGCCTATCCCGAATTTGATAACTTTGAAGAGCTGTTGCCGTCGACCGCAATCGTACGACAGCAGCCGGAGCCCGTGGTCACAGCGGTGCCGGCAGCCGAGCCGGCCGCGCCGCCCGCGGGCCTGGGTGACAGCCAGCTGCTAGCGGTGCCCGGAGAACACTTTGGTGGGCCAGTTGGCTCGTTTTACCTTTGCATTGAAGATAACGGCACTTTAACTCCTGTTGACAATCGACCTCTAGTCCTAGATAATAACCAGCTAGTTCCGATGCACGTGGAACCTCTACCCGTACTGTCGACGCAACCCGAGCGCAGAGATATCCTTGAGGCCGCGTTGGCCAACAGCGACGTTTTTCAAGCGGATTCAACACGCGACGAAGCTCCTGATTTCCGTGACTTGAACGCAAATGTATCGGTGCATTGTCGAGTGTCGGAGACTAGTACGACTCTGAACCAGCCTATCATGACGCCAGTAGAAGTGCCCTCTAAAGTGGATAGCGAACCGGCAATTCCATCTAATTTAGAGGATGGTCTAGCAGTGATCGGTGTTACCCCTCCAACGGTACCGACCTCACTAGAACTACCTATCACTGTGACGGATCCCAGAATAGCACCTGCGAAGACGACAGACCCGCTAAGTAATAATAACTATGGAGCACATCTACTACCGTCACCTAACACTGAAATGACTTACGTCACCACTGAGGATGTGCCGATGGGTGGACCTATTTCAATGCCACTGCTTACGGAAGAAGAATCTGTTGGAAAGTCCATGCCAATATTGACAGATGACATAGCTGAGAGGACCGTCTCATCAGTGGATTCGGCAGTAGGATCTCCGGCGTCTATTGACGTGCGAGAGTCGGAGACTGAGGATGGTGGCCAATGGACTCGACGGCTGCTTACTCCTGGCTCTGACACGTCTGAAGCTTCTGCCGAGATTCCACTGCAGCCGGCCATTCAGCTGTCGGTGAGCGAACTATCTCGCCACAGTTAAGAGGGCGCTCTAATCTCTTCTATATTGTAAATACTATTTCTCAAGTCTCGGTCCAGTCGTGATCAAAAATATGTGTACACGTCGCATTAGAGTGATATTCTACTGAAATACATTAGTAACAGTATTTTGCATGCTAAACGGAAATCTAACTGCAGATTATAAAATACACTTAACATTAATTTCTGCGTGCAAATATACTTTTAATAAACCATTGTTTGATTATATCCAATTAATGAATTTTATTGTAGGCAGGTAGGTATTGTATAGGTAATGGTATTTATTAAAAATATTGAATGTAAGTAGGTACCTAATATTTCAATATTTTTACTTCATATCAAGATAATAACATAACAAAAAAAAACTGTTTCATTATAATTGATAAAATGTTTTGTTCTGTGATTGTTAATGTTGATTGATAAAAAGCTATTTAAATATGTTTACAAAAATAGATATTTAGACATAGCGCAACGAGGTACAGGCAGCAGGGGGAACAGCTGCCCCCTCCCCTAGAAGGGTGAAAATTTAGCGGTCGCTGGTCGGCTGGAATGCTCACGAACCGGAGAGTTAATTAATATTAATCGTGGTAAAACTGAAAGTACACACTCCGTAAACGTGTAAATGGAATAAGAGTAATCGAAAAAGTCTATCCCACTGCTTCAGCACTCACCTTTATATTCTAGGTTTTTGTCCCTTACAGAATCCTGGCAACATCCTTGTTTTAGTAGATTTGAGAAATATTGTTTTGATAGAAGTGATTATAGTGGGTACCTCGAGACCAGTCGAACACTAACATCACTTAAAGATAAAGTTGTGGCTGTAGTATTTGATGTTCTTAGAGTTTGTATTTATTTGTGGCTATTTCATAACTTTCAATGTTATTAGTGCAATAGATTATTTAAACTTGTTTCTTTTTTCGATCTTGGCGTTTCAAGTCTATAATTATTTTATATCGTAGGAATATTTTATCTGTTGTGGAACCTTATGACCGAGTTTAATTATTTTAAATGGTGCCGCTATTATCTGAAAATGATTGTAAGCGTTCGAAACGCGTACAGAGACATGATTGTAAATATATGTAGTTTAGAGAAAGCAAACTTGTGGAAAGTGAAATGTGTCTGGGCTGGACTTGTCATATAAAACAATTAAGTTTAATGCATTACTGCATACAATATTTAGATTAGGAATTTACGATTGTAAATTTAAATTGAATTATGATATTTGTTGGATTGTATGTGTAATATATAAAAAAGTAGTTATATATTATTTTTATAACGTCTAGCGAGGGTGGAGTACGTGATGCTATCGCAGACTTGTACATGGAAAGTGCTGTTAAGTTATCGTGAATTATATTCACATGTGGACAAGAAATGTTGCAGTATAAGAGATAAAATGTGAGTGCGGCTGTCTACCGTCAGTTAAAAGGATAAATTTCTTATATCAATAAATGTAGGGTTAATATTAAGTACAATATTGTTGAAGTAATTTTTAAACATAATGTCAAAAGCACTTATTGGTTTGTTTGAGTGATCTATGCAAAAAATAGATCAGACTATAAAATTGAGTCTTTAGTAATAACCTGTGTAGTTTTATTAAATAAATTTTAATCAATACTTTGTTGTTATTTTGTAATCGAGCAAATACTCAAGCTTTACAGCCAAGTAACAAATGAAACAACACAATGTAACTTTGATGATTTACTCATTTCTTTTCAGGTGACACTTTACTTATTTAAATAAAACTAAGACACTGAAATGAATTTAGAAAAATATATTGCATTGCAATTAATAAGGAGTTTCATAGTTTTGAAAAATGCACTTATATACAATGCAAAGATTTGATACAAATTTTAATATATCACAACTCGTGTTTTTATAATTTGACTACGTACTACACAACTACGAACTACGATAACAATGGTAATTTATAAATTCGTAATATTAAAATAGTTGCAATATTATACAACATGACAATGAAATGATTCTTATCCTATAATACTTTATCAATAAAGATCTGATGCGAAACTTTTAGTCTGCTTTACAATTTCAAACAAATTAATGTTAAACGAAATAAGTTATAACAACCTACAACAGTCAATTGCTTTAATTACTAGGAATATGTATCGTTCGTACTTTCATTTAGTTCATAAATAAAAACATTTTTAAATTAATATAAAACTATTGTACAAATATGTAAAAAAACTAGTTACATCAATGGATCTTTCGATGAGATTAACTCTTACAATCTTAAAATAATGTTATATATCACATGGCAGGCCAAAGTACTCCAACAAAATGCCGTAATTTAGTCTTCCTTGAAATTGACATTACAAATACACATGTATTTTTATACGGCAAGAAAAAGGTCAGGAGTATGGCATTTTGTGTGAGTGGTGGCGATGTTAGGATAGGGCCTGCCGCGTGGTGTTGGGCAGGAAGAGGCACATGAGGCCGCCGCTGGCCAGCAGCACAGCGACGATAAACGTGGGCGCGGGGCAGTACGTGTCCAGCAGCGCCGCTATCACGACGTTGCCGATGATACCACCCAGCCGAGCAGCCACCATCGACACTGCTACACCGGTAGCGCTGCAATCAAAAGTGATCTTATTAGGACCTTATTTTCAATTCTTCAAAATGTTGCGTCTGCTGGTTAGATATTCGACCATATCGGGCATTCTCCACACTAAAGTGTCAACTGATTGGCTACCTTTTAGCATTCTAGAAGGTAGCCAATCAGTTGACTTTCCACTCTGCAAGCCATTGTGCGTGCCATTAAAAAAAGCTAAAGGGGTTTTTCACAACTTTTGTTAGATAAATAATCAATAATAGCATATACATACCGCAAATTGGTAGGGAAGACTTCTGTGATGAGACAGTCAAGTGAGGCGTTACCGCAGGATATCACCGAACTGAAGATTGCGCTTACTATTAAGTTATTAGTCTTATTGTACACGAAGTACATAGCTGCTGAACATAAACCAGCGGAGAATGTTGAGAACACTGAAAAGAGAAACAATATGCAAATTAATTGACGTGCAGATTGGAATGGTTTCTGTTTTCCCCAGGTTTCTTGGACGTTTTCGAGAAGCCTTGAGAATCAAGATTTTTCATTCAGTTACGAAATAGTCTTACCGAGGAAGAACTTCCTTCCGAGTCTATCCATGCCCAGTACAGCAAATATATTAGATGGTATCGCAGCAGCCACAGTGATGAGCGACTCCATGAAAACATCTGAATTGATGTGAGCGTCGCACTGGGCTGCCGTCGAATGTGTGCCGTACTGCGTGACGTATGCAGTTACCATGCATATGTCTGCCTCCGCATTGTCGTGCGTCGTGGACCACTCGTCGAAACGGTTGAACATCTCGGGGAACCACATCATGAGGCCGTAGTACCTGCATAACAATTTTAGGTTTAATTTGTTACACGTACCTACACCCGCGCCACATAAAATTATCCTTAGATTAGAAAGTTTTGTCGTTACCACCAGCCTGTAACAGATACATTAACCAAAATACCGAAAGCAGTAGTTATGATAAATCGAATCATGGCACAAACACTCGTAGTTATCGAATTCTCGATCATACGCCGCCGTCGTATAGTTGCTTGCGTTAGTGTGACTGTCGTGCATAGTAAATATCGTTCTTCTAGTATTTTTAGTAAATTGGTATAATTAAGTACTCACCCAATATGGAATGTGAAATTAATTGTGATAGAGATCGAAGTAAACTTGAGTATAGGCGGCACAAATAACTGTTTGCTGTGTTCCACGATGTCGCTAAACATTTTCCTTAACTTAGATTTAGGTTCTTTATTAGCTTCAATTTGTTTCTCTGGCTTTGAGTGATAGGGCTCCTCGATCAGCAACTGTTTGACTGGGTATTCCTCCTTGCTACGACCGGTGTTCATCATGTATATGCCTTTGAAAACTTCCAAAGCTTCGTCATGACGGCCAGTGGATATCAAGAACTTGGGAGACTCTGGCAGTAAGAAAAGTAATGCGGCTACCAAAAACGAAGGTAGTGACATAACTAGTAAGAAAATTCGCCATGAGTTGTATACGAATCCATTTACTTCACCTCCGATTTCTGGAAATATGGAAATTCTGTTATACACGGTCTCATGAACAAGAGATGTGGTGTATCACCCTAAAGGGTGAAGTCAAAGCATTTATTTAATCCATATACAGGTACAGGTCAAGGAAGGTAAGTAGACCAATCCACGGATTGATCAAAATCCTTGGATTCTAGCAATCGGTGTAGGTACTGTTAGCACAGCATAACAGCCCAGTCGGAGATTGTCAAAGAAAAAACGGGTAATAATTAGCTAATTACCAGCAGGAATGATGACCCACGCCAAACCAGCGACGAACAAGTTTCCGAGAGTCCAGAAAGCCGCCATGAAACTCAACATAGCTCCTCGCTTATTCTTCGGCTGGAACTCCGCGAAGTATGACCAGATCACAGGACCGGATCCACCTAAACTGTTGATGAAATGAAAAGATGTTATGATGTGATCATTCTACTTAGGTACGATTTCATATTAAGGACCCAAAACAAGTGGGTACCTACATAGTACCTACTAGCTAACCCGACAGACGTTGTCCTGTTCCTCTACCTACTTACCTGCCTATTTACCTACCCTACACCTGCCCTACACATACCCTACACCTGCCCTACACCTACCCTATTTTCGAAATCGGACCTGTAGTTTTTGAGTTTATCTTTCCTCTTTATAATATTAGTATAGATAAGACGAAGGCGCTGCTGCCGTCTGTCTGCACGCTTAGATCATTTAAAAGCTGCAACGGATTTTAATGCAGTTTTCAGCAATAGATGAGTGATTTACGAAGTTTTATACGTATAGAATAATCTACATTGCATCATCATCATCATCATTTCAGCCGAAAGACGTCCACTGCTGGACGTCTTTCGGCTGAAATGATGACGTCCTCCCCAAGGGGGGGTTTTGCCATAATCGCCAGGCTTGGCAGGCGGATTGGCGATCGTAGTATGGATGTTAAAAATGGCACAGAGAACGCTGCTGCCCATTCTCTGGTAAGTCCCTTAGTCGCCTCTTACGACACCCACGGGAAGATATGGGATGGTGCTATTCTTTACGTCGGAAGCCGGGTCGCTAGTTTGTAATAAAGTTGAAAAACTATCAAAGAAAGACAGATTGGAGTAGCTTGAGCTAACTTTATTACTATTTGCCTACTTTTATTCTAGTATTACACAGGGAAAGTGTCAAATATTTATAGGACTTAAGTACCTACACTATCGCGGTTCAGTTGTCCCTATATTACGTATGTATTAAAATACCTACCAGGTACCAGGCGTTCTTTTATTCAGTCCACTTTTATTAAAAACGTCTTTAGCTCGACAAGGTTGGCTGAAAAATTTCTTGCTCGTTACCTTAATTATATCCTGAGGTGCACAACGTTTTGTTACAAGATATCCTGCTTGATGCAATGCGATATAAATTTTTGTAGGAAAGTCAAGCAGGTATTATGAAAACTAGGTAGGTACCTATGCCGCGAAGCCGCAGGCATCAGCTAGTAAGTATATAAAAATCTTGCGCTTGCTCTTAAAGTGAACTGCTCCTAAATGGCTGGACCGATTTTGATGTTTTTTTTGTGTGTGTTCCAGTGGATTAGAGAATGGTTTAGATTCACAATTGGATCCGGTAGGTGGCGTTGTAGTCGGGTTCTAAGACTTTTTATTTTCAGGCAGGACAACGTCGCCAGGTCTGCTAGTCTTATAAATAAAAATCTTCTGTGCGTGTGTATGAAAGTGAACTCCTCCTGAACAGCTGGACCGATGTTGATGATTTTTTTTGTGTGTGTTCCAGTGAATTCGAGAATGGTTTAGATTCACAATTGGACCCAGTCAGGGCCGTCTTTAAACTGTTGGGGCCCTGGGCACAATAGGATAATGGGATCCCTATGACCTAAACAGAGCACTAAGTTGTTAGTTCAAACAAAGAAAGTAGATAAGCAAAGTTCTAGGTTTATTTATTTACAGTGACAATAAATAAATAAGAGGTACCTACTAGATTTGAGATGGGCAAAATCTTTAACCACTTCTTCACCTACATGGACATTAGCGACAAACTGGTTAAAATCTCTTGATGCATTAAGATAACCTCTTTAATATGGAGAAGGAACGCTGGACTCGCCACTGCTGTTACAATCTTTATTCTTAAGAAGATTTTCAATACGATTTCTGTTTTTTTTTTCAATTACTCATTTGGAATTAATGTGTCTTCAATTTTGTTTTTTTTTTTTAATATGATATGTTCACAAAATTCTTTCTTCCTTCATTTTCACTATGAACAATTTTCAAGTATTCTGTATAATGTTTACGTTTTTTTATAAATGTTACGGCTAATAGCCGAAGTGCGGCTACACCTAGTTTAGGCTGGCTACAACTTGGTGCAGCCGGCCACTTGCGGTTAAAGTTAGATGTACATCCTACTTATCCTCGGTTAGAACCAAGTTTAACCTTCATCATAGCGGCTAGAACTAGGTGCAGCCACACTCCGGTGGTTAAATTGTCTGTTTTTGTGCTATTGAACCGGAAGAAGACAGAAAGAGGAGGCCCGCGCAGCGTGGCTCCGTCGACCGTCTTCTTCTGCTCAATGGTTTGGTAAAAAATAATCAAGTCGGGGTACCCCAAGTCCCGAGCTCGCACTACACCTAAGTTTAGGACACGCTGTAATTTCGGCGGTAAGACCCGTCATGGAGGATCGGTTAGGGCGCCGGCACGGCGCCCTCACGTTCCAGCTGACGCAGATACTGACCGGACATGGCTGTTTTGGGAAGTATCGGTGTCGCGAACAATTGCCCGGTTGTCACCACTGCGGAGATTGCTTGGAGGACACAGCGCAGCACTCGCTGGCAGAGTGGCCAGCATAGGCAGAGCAGCGCCGTGAACTCTCCGCAGCAGTAGGTGACCTCTCGTTCCCAAACATCGTTCTTTCGATGCTCCAGAGCGAGAGTGCGTGGAAGGCTGTTGCCTCGTTTAGCGAGCAAGTCATGCACGCAAAAGAGGCGCAGACAGGGTGAGGGAACCAACTGCCTCACTTCCGTCCAGGAGAAGACGCACCGGGCGCCGCAGGGTACTTAATGACCTCGAGCCATCACGCGTTGCCGGCCTGCGGGTGGTCGACTCAAGGGCAGTCCACCACCTAACCAGATGCAGGCCCATGTGGCGGCGCGCCGTTTTCCGCGCGCGCCACTCTAAAGGATTCGGCGGCGTTTAGACCGCCGAGGTCGACGGGACCCGCCTACATCATTGGCGGGTCATAGCCTGGCGGGGGCGTGGTGCATGCACGAGCGAATCCCGTACCCCCGCCCATAGGTCAGTCGAGGAACACCGTGATGGTTTTAGCCGGTAAGAGTCCGGCACATCCGCTGTCTTCCCCGGACGAGGGACAGTCCATGAGAATTTCCCCAAGTTAAAAAAAAGGCTGCACCTAAGTTTAACTGCTACCGGCTACACCTAGTTCTAGCCGGTTAAAACTAGGTGTAGCCGCACTTCGGGTTTTAGCCGTAACATATACCTAACACATCCATTTCCAACTCTTTCTCATTGACGTCTTCATAGCGACTAGCTGACTGTTATTAGCTGTCTAATGTTCTTAAAGGAACTTAATCGCTGTTTTAGATGAACGCGTAGTATTATAACATAAAGTATGTATTATAACTTATCAATTATGGGAGAAAGGTTTCTACTTTTCCATTCAGTTGAAATTACCGTGCATAGCCATCGAAAAACTGGCGTGAGTTTCTACGTCTTGTTCTTTGAGATAGGTCCTTTTAATTCTGGGTTTTTATTCCCTGGCCGTCGATTCAAAGTAATTAAATTTATCCCTGAGGTTAATAATACAATCATCAAGTGAAGTAAAAAAAATAATTGTTTGTATATTCTTTCAAATATTGGTTGGAGGTCCAAATTTCCTATAAATATTATAACGTCTCTAGTTTCGTCTTCTTTGTTTAAAAAGACTTTTGAAAACTATTTTTCAACCTAAATGTTCTGTCAATGTATTCCATCGGTGGGGAGAGGCCGAAAAATACTTTTGTATTTACTGAACCATTTCAAAAAACTTGGTTGCCTGTGAGGGTATATATAGGTTGTAGACACTGGTCTACAACCAATAAGAAGTATAGGTACTGATACTTCTCCGTCATATTTGAGGCTTTGACTTCTGCAATATTTTATGAGAATATCATGATTTTCTAAAAATAAACATGGTTTCCGCTAAATACTTTGATTTATGCTCCTTAATACGTATAAATTTCTGAAACCTTTCAACGAGAACATGGTCTTTTACGTATTTTAAAAGTTCTGGTCAACATGAGACAGATTGGGCGTACTGTCAAGCTCATAGAAAAATATTTTACTTCTGCTAATTTAACTTAATTTATATTTTTTTTAGGACCTGTTATTCCATTTCGTCAATATAAGTACCTACTCAATACAGATTTTTTTTTAACTGTTGATATGCATACGTTTGCAGCTAAATAAGAAAATAAGGAATGTTACCTTTTCCAGGATTCCCAAATATTTTATTAAATTCACTCAGTAACTCCACACGTCCACACACAAATAATTTTCACTGTTGGAAGTTCCGAGGATTTAATTGTCACCGCGAAACCCTCTCGATGCCAATTTGGACATTGCCAGAAACTCTACAGAACTTTGCCCCACTTGATAAAAGTGATGAACAAGCATGCAATATGTAATATCTTACTGCTTATTTATTGTTGATAACTAAACATAATCCTAGTGACTGTAGAACTTGCGGTTTCTATTTAAATCTAAAAATCAATAATGACATTGATGATAGGTTAGGTGTAGTTTATAATAGTTATAACAAATGATTGGTGTGTTAACAGAAACTACTTATTTACATCCTGTCTACACTCTGGTTACAATTTATTCACCACAACATCGTACAACAGATCATAAGCAAAGATCAGAATCCGTGGCAAGCAGCACAAAGTCGGCGAGTAGGTAAGCGAGAATCGAGATCCGTAGTCAGAAGCGAAAGTCATCGGTAGGGAAAACAATAAAAAGCACAGTAAAAAAAAAGTAAGGCACGAACGCAAACAACAGGAATACAGAGAGCGAATGAATGACATTGACGCGTGGTTTATGAATTATTCATGAGCCGAAATTATGATTATGTTGCAACTTATTTGATTTTTATATTTTTTTGCATACCTACCTACTAAGTACTCTAAAGCAATTTAAACAAAATATTATTACACGTTAAGTAGGCATTATGGTTATTATCTACCTATTATAATCCTTAAATTATATTTTAGGTTAAATGAGTTTGTTTTGTGGGTAGGTATTGTTAGGTATTTCCTAATCCGCAAGTTCTAAAGAAAATTCATTTACTGTCAAAAGGTTATATATTCATTACCTACAAATATTTCCATTAATTACTTTTTGTGTACATGGGTGGGGCAGGCTCTGGCATTGTCATTTACTACTAATTTACAACAGCTACAATCACATTTCTCCAGGTCTTCAGTTTCTTTTCGATGTTGACAAGTCTATATGTAATCAATCAACCGCTTTATTTCGTGCCAGACAAGTCACCATAGTTTTACTGGGCTTTTTTGATGTGTTAAAATAATGTGCTTCCAATCATTAAATCCACTCAAAGAACATAGATTTACATTAGAAAGGATTTACATGAAAACAAACTAGAGTTGTTTTTTAATTATATGAAAAATTAGTTCACTGATTATTTAGTCTTCAAAATAGTGTAGTTTGTGTCCCATTAAATTGTATTTTTATTATATGTTTGAATTAGATATCGGTTACCGTTTTGTGATCTGGCAGGAATTGGGGGCCCCTACCGATCGCGGGGCCCTAGGCACGTGCCCATTGTGCCCAGTGGGAAAGAGAGGAGGCCTAGACCCAGTAGGTGGCGCTGCAGTCGAGTTGTAGGATTTTTTTTTTGTTATATATAAAAATCTGTGCGTGTGTATGAAAGTGAACTAAACTAAACTACTAAACGGCTGGACCCATTTTAATGAAATGTTTTGTGTGTGTTCCAGTGGATTCGAGAATGGTTTTGATTCTCAATTGGACCCGGTATGTGGCGCTACAGTCGAGTTGTAGGACTTTTTTATTTTGAGGGCAGCGCAACGTCATTTTTTTATATTGTTATGGGCTTGCGTTTGACCGCAATTCACCTAATCTTAAGTGATGATGCGGCCTAAGGTGGCGCACGCTTGCCTAGGATAAATCTGCCAGGTTCGTTAAAATACGGATTGGATTGTTTCGTTATGCTTATAAGCACTTATGCCCCCGACCAATTATTTATTCTACAGGTAAGGTTGTTTTGTTATGAGATTCGGAGTCCCATTGTTTAATTAGCAGGTAGGTACTTACCTACTGAGTGCTGACAAAACCTAAATGTATTTAATCTATATAATATGTTTAAGTAAGTAAATCAGTACCTAGTGTAGGTGTCTAGTACATAATGTTATTTAAGTACCTACCTACATGTCATGAGAGCAGGTTCGCATCATAACTCAACAGCAGCAGAATATATCATTTCTTAAAGGGCAATAATGTAATAACTATGCAATTGTAACGAGCTGAAAACGGATACTTACAATTTCAAGTTTTTGTTTCAAGGTATTTTGATATTCCGACCTACTAAAATAAGTATATATCTAGGTGTACCTGCATTGCAGGTAATTTATTTATGGAAAGTTTGCATAACATACAGATACAGTACGGTCAACGTAACTTGGCGCGTCTGAAGTTAGCCGATTAGCTGCGCAGTAGACAATTTCGTTCCTAAAAGTTCCATTGCGCAGCCAAACAGCTAACTTCAGACGCGCCAAGTTACGTTGACCGTATTGTACCTAGTTAAGAGGAAACACAAGGGCCGTTTTTTCATACAAACTTAGTCCCCTATTTCCTCCCTGGATAATGCCAGTAGATCAATTTTTTTTTTAAATATCCATGGCTACTATTGGCATGTCCCTATGTTTTCCTTTTTCTCATAAATTTATTATTAAAAGAGATATGAATATTCAAAAACCTAAAAAATTGACATGATTTTCTGTTGTGTTCAAACATTCAGAAAACAAATTTCACTTGATTATATAAAAAATAGAAAACATAGGAACACGGCAAAAGCCTTTCTTTATTTTTTAATGAAAAAAACAGTTAATTCGGTTAAGTTTTGGAGAGGAAATCAGGGGACTACGAAATACGAATCATTGATTTTGTGTATTTTTAATAGGTATTTTCGGTCAAAGCTGCAGTTGTCTCTATCGCGCTCTGCGGTTCGTGTTCGGGCATCGCGCGACAGCAATAGATTTTACAAATACCTATTTTTCAATTCTATAGCCCGTGGTATTTCCTCTTAATAAGGACGCAAGCAGATGATCGAGCTATAGTAAGTATGTAGGTACATACAGGCAGGTCACACCTATTTACACGCCTATTTACGAAGCACATTATATTAACTTAAGCCTAGAATTTTGGCTCCTAAAGCTTCAGTAGGGCAGACTTAATTGGTACAATAGTAACAGGTTTTTGAGCCCCCGACGCGTATTTGTATGATGCAATGCAAACTTTCCATAAATAAATTACCTGCAATGTAGATACACCTAGACATATTCACACACCTATGTGTTGACTGGCTATAAAACTATAACCTGATAATTGTCAAAATATTAACGATGTTACTATTTCCCCGTGTTAGGTACTTAATGTCCCCGGTCTTCCGTCCATCGCGAATATTTTTTGAATGACTATATTATACTTACGCGGCTCCATTGATAAAACGGAAGAGCATGAAGAGTTCGTAGTTCTGGCTGAATGATGAGGCGACGATGGCGAGCGCGTTGACGATGGAGATCGCGATGAGAACGCGCTTGCGGCCCAGCGAGTCGGCCACAGAGCCCCATGCGTAAGCGCCCACCATCATGCCGATAAAGATTATGCTGTTCAGCCATCCCTGTAAGAAATCACGTAAATGTGTTAATTATTATGATTACATTATATGATATGCCAAAACTTTCCAAATACAATAAATACTGCCTAGCAATGTGTGTGTGCGTATTTATATTAAGTTACCTAACCACTTTAAAACAATAAATACTAGATTGTTAAGTGAATGCTCGTTTTATAATTTAAGTGAATTTATGGATAAGAAATGTTAGTCTAAATCCATATAACATTTTTAGCTTTTAAGTCATTTATCGTGTGACCTTAAAATTTTGCTTAGCCAAACATGTTTGTGTCTTTCTTTTTTATACCACCATTTTATATCATGTTTTCCTACGCAAATTTACGATTTATTATTATTATTATCTAGGTATTATTATCTAGACGTCTTTTAACGTACAAGGCTGACATTGTTCTCACATTGTAGGTACCCTAGATTCAATATATATAGTGTCATCAGTAAAAGTATGATACATAAACATATATTATCTATAACCAGTATATTAATAGTCTTACGCGATCTAAAAGCTTGTCGCGGCCGAGGACTATGCGTTAACGAAATTGCGCGACCAGCTTTTAAATCGCGTAAGAATATTAATATACTGGTTATAGATAATTTATGTTTATGTATCATACTTCTACTGATGACACTAATTGTATCGAACAGTTAAACTGAACATTTTTGTAGGTTGTTACTTATTAAGTTTAAGAAACTACGAATTTTATGAATGTCTTAGTTTATATTTTTAATTTTTCGTGCATAATAAAAGCTTGTTTTTAAAATATTTTTTTTACCGTTAATTTATTTTTAAATTTTTTGTTGGACATATTCCTTAGTCTATCCATTTCCATTAACGCTTCATTGTTACAAGGTCTCTTTCCAGTTAATTTTGTGCAATCTAATTCTTCAATTTGTAGACCGTCTAAAGACTTAACTCTACTCAGAACTACATACGCTTGTCGTACCATATTATCGTATTGTCAACAAAGTTTCGTAAGTACACCAAATTTCAACTCAATCGACCTACTGGATGTGATGTTCCTGTGGCTACCCTGCAACGCCTCATGACACCAGGTCAATGATACCTTGTTATTGTATTGTCACCAAAGTTACGTAGTCATACCGAAATTAAACTCAATGGGGCCATGGGAACTAGTGTTCCTATGGGCACCTTTCAACTCCTCATGACACCAGGTCAATGATACCTTGTTATTGTATTGTCACCGAAATTACATAGGCATACCAAATTTTGGCTCAATTGGTCCACAGGAATCGGAATTCCTACGGGCTTCTTCCAACTCCTCATCAGATCAGCTCCATGATACCATATTTTTTTTGTATTGTTACCGAAATTACGAAGACATACAAAATTTCAGGTCAATTGGACCACAGGAATCGGAGTTCTTATGGGCATCCTCCAACTCCTCATCAGATCAGCTCCATGATACCATATTTTTTTTGTATTGTTACCGAAATTACGAAGACATACAAAATTTCAGGTCAATTGGACCACAGGAATCGGAGTTCTTATGGGCATCCTCCAACTCTTCATCAGATCAGCTCCATGATACCATATTTTTGTATTGTTACCGAAATTACGAAGACATACAAAATTTCAGGTCAATTGGACCACAGGAATCGGAGTTCTTATGGGCATCCTCCAACTCTTCATCAGATCAGCTCCATGATACCATATTTTTGTATTGTTACCGAAATTACGAAGACATACAAAATGTCAGCTCAATTGGACCACAGGAATCGGAGTTCCTATGGGCATCCTCCAACTCCTCATCAGATCAGCTCTATGATACCATATTATTGTATTGCCATCCAAGTTACGTAGGTATACCAAGTTTCAGCTCAATCGGTCTATTGGAAGTGGTTCAAATCTTCCTTGTAAGATTGGTAAACATACAAACATACAAAAGTGAAGTTAAATAAAAGCTTGTAAAAAGTGTCGAATTGAGAACCCGCGCCTTTTTTTTAAGTCGGTTAAACATAAACTTTAAAGTGGCTATCAAATATCAATATAATACACTTAACAGGCTATAAATATCATATGCTAAGCTATGCCGAATGAGCCTATACTCACCTGTGCTGTCTTAGTGTCCAAACAATTTGAAAGGCCCCTGGCATGCTCTAACTACCAAAACCAATATCGCATGCCAGATCATAGGATTGTATGAGAAGCCTTGAAGAAAGGTGCCACAGTCAACAATTCTGAAGGTTTCAATTTGCCTATGCATGGAATAAAATATGGAATTCAAATCCAACAATTAAAAAACGCAAAATAACACGCCTGTAATAATGTGGGCCATTTTGTTACTGCCTATCCCTTTTTTTTTTGTCGTGATGTAAATCCTCATGGGCTTTCCTACCAGCTTTTTTTTTTTACAATTAAATAGGCTTGCGTTTGACCGCATTTCACCTGATCGTAAGTGATAATGCGGTCTAAGTTGGAACACGCTTGCCTAAGATGAACCGGTTCACTCGTGCCTTAAAGATACCCAGATTATACTTATCAGGGAACAGAGAGGCGGGCAGGGAATTCCACAGTCTGGCAGTTCGCACAATAAATGTGGAGTCAAAGCGCTTGGTTCGAGACCGTAGAACTTCAACCATATAGCGGTGACGCTTCGCCGTATCTCTGCTCGTTCTAAACGACCCAATACCTAAAACGACCGCGGTGTTCCACCTCTTCCTATGGCTGGGGGTGCGGGTTTCGCATATGCATTCACCGCTCCCCCGACAGGCCTTAACCCGCTGAAGCTCAGCGGGTCCCACCTCGCCTATCCCGAGCACAAATTCAGCCACGGACTTCTGTTAAGAAATTCGTGTTTTAAAATCCTAAGAACACAGCTTGACCTGGCAATCGAACCCAGAACCTCAATATGGCAATTGGCAGTTTGTTCGAATGTTTGTTGTTGTTGTTTGAGTTGTGTCCAACATGTAAGTTAAGTTATCACAAACATTTATCATTGATAGTCCCATAGTAACATACATATGTTGGATTGTTTGCAAATATGTAATTCGCTTTGTGTGTAATAACTGAATGACATCAGTCTTTAGCTAAAACTAACGTTAACGAAACGAGAATCGTATTTATTGTCGGTTTTCCCTATAATTCTATTAGATTTATGGTGAAGAATTCACTGTAAATCTACTATATGTGCCACCGTTTATTCATATCATTGATGACCGTTTGATTTGTGGCCTGTTTATTTGCCTACAGTACCCATTGTTTTCTGTGGGCCTATAAGTGTCAGTTTTTATTCATACTCGATCGCGTTAACGTAAACTATCGCTAATGTCAATTTGTATGGAATAATTGTAGTTCATATAATAATTGTAACTCACACTAGGCCCTCTGAGGGCCTACTGTGAGTTCTTACTCGAACTCGATCGCGATAACGTAAACTCCAATTTGTATTGAAACTGGAATAGCGCCGTCTAGTGGCAACAATAGGAAACACAATTTTTCCATACAAATTGACATAAACGATCGTTTACGTTAAAGCGATCGAGTTCGAATAAAAACTCACACTAGGCCCTCAGAAGTAAGCAGGTGCTACTAATTTATTGTATCAGGGATGGCAAGAATTGAACTACTTTTAGAATTGCCAAAGATAGGGGTAACCTTCGACTTATATAGTAGTCTGAAATCGTTGCAGATCATGATCATGTTCATCTTGCGTTAAGTATACCTAGGTACTTTGGTGTAAAGGCGGTAGTCGCTAAATAAATAGATCTATTGATTAAAAAGACAACCATGGAAAAATACGAGGTGTATTCCCGTAAAATACATAAGACTGCATCGCTAATTGTTTTGAACTAAGATATTAATTAAAATCTCAACTTCCATAGGTACAACGGCTACACATCAAGTTATACATTTCCAGTATAAGCTAACTTCTTATTGTATGGAAATTCGTAGCAAGGTGAGATCAGTTTATACTGGAAATGCATAGCTTGATGTGTAGCCGTCGTGCTTCTTGAACATCACGTAAAATGACAAGATGTAACCCTGTTTCTGTAACGAAAATCTATGATGTCTCACTAAATTATTGTCAAGCGATGTGATTGGCTGCCCATTATTCAGTCAACCAATCACAGCAGATGACAGCTTTCTTTTGTGTTGGCTTTCGTTCCTAAAAAATATTATGACGGATTTAATCGTCGCTGATGGTCCAAGTCCGCGTAACTTATAACATTGTTACATACCGCAAATTACGACCTTATTTAAAATCTGCGAAAGTGTGCATACGCTGTAATTAACAATTTCAGTTACCTACGCGGAATAGGGTATTTTACTCTATACGAGAAAAAATCTACAAATATGTTATTGAGACAGTTTAGGCATAAAGCAGTCGGAAAATGTAAGTTTTAGTTCATAAAATAACAAAACAATTTTTTAAATTCAATTCAAAGTTTTCAGTGTTTTTAATCTGTTATAAAACACCGTGAAATAGTAGCGGCCATCTTATTACGCCATACGGCTGTGTAAACAAAAAAATGTCAACTGTCAGTCAACCGATTGGCGTAATATAGGCTTTGTACTTTTATTATTTTCATAACCATCGTAATTTTTTCGTTATTACACCTATTACAAAATATGCTTTTAATTATTTTTAAATGATGTACAATTATCATATTTAATATGAGCTCATTTGATACAAAACGAACTGACGTCATTTACGCTGAGCAATATGGCGTCCAGTAAGAGGCGTTTTCATCAAATAACGCGCGAAAGAAAATTTAAAATTTAGATGCATATTTATGGCACTTATCGATTGAATAAAAAAATTGTGTTTTTTGTGGTGGCATATAAGCACTACAGAATTTTATTGAGACACTTTTCAAAAATGGGTGTAATACCCTATTGGAGTATCAACGTACGTTGGAGTACAAGTAGATACATGGGTTGGGTAGGAATCTAGTGATAAACGCAGGCACTAGACAAATCGAGAACAACGCAGTTTAGTTGCTATATAAGAGAAACCCTAATTGAACTCTAGAGAGATGGGACAAAATATTATTACAATCGGACATCAACAAGACATATTGACATAAGGATTGTTTCAGCATCAGGTCAACCGTTTCATTTCATTCTTTGTAGCTGTGGAAATGGGAATTATCCATATTTCCATATTACTTATAGCAGGTAGGTAATTCAATTACTTACGTAAAATTATTATGTCCAAATGGGGCTGCTCATAGAGCATCAAAAATCTTGTCCGTATCGCTCTCAATGGGACAAGTGTTCATGATAATTTTATTACATCTTCGACTTCGTTACACACTGTGCAATTAGGGGATCGAATTGTTACATTAAGTAGACACTAGATGGAAAATGACCAGAACGCAATCTATGTGCCATAAATACATACGACCTCTTGACCATCGTCTCTACCAAAAATAAAAGCGTTTTAAAAATGATGCAATACTTTGTATACAAGTGAACGATTTCTGCAAATAGATCGTCGATATGTTAAGCTAGACGAGTCAATAGGAATGATTCCTTGTTTATTCGCCAAAATTTCGTATCTGTTGCAGTCAATTCAACTTTAACAAAATCGAATGATATCACAAAAGAGTTGGCTTCTTACAATTTAAACAGAAAATTATCTATTCCTAATGCGTAAACAAACCTTGTTTTTGTGAAATTTAATATTATCTACCAATTAGCCTATTTTGTTTAACTATAAAATGTTATTCACAAAATTGAGTGTATGTAAGTAGGTAGGTACCTACCTACTACTTTATTTAGGCACACTCAAAAATAAAAATACCTACCTACCTATTTTCTAGGTCACCTGCTGAAATGTTTACTGAATTTTCGTCTTTGTAGTCAATTTCTACTGTTTTATTTCAAGTGTTTAATCCGAATCATAGTTTGATTTTGTCAATTTTTAATTTGCCTAGTTAGCTCTAATATAGTGAAAAATATTATGAAAACATGAAAACTGATAGTGTTCGTAAACCGAAAGCAGAATAGACAAAGTCCCTCTTTTCTTCAACCCCTAGAAAAACGCGCGGAAATTATGGTGACATTGGTATAGAGAACTCTTACCTTAGTTTGTGTTGTGAGGTCTAGGTCGCACTGTGCCGACGGGAGGATGAAGGACATCGAGATGACGTCCATCTCCTCGGAGGTGCTGACCAGGCCGCACACCGCCAGAAGGAGGTAGTGGAACCGTCCATATCCTGTGCAAACGTAAACAGATACAGTTCGTGCTTCCTAGGGCTGTCTACTGTCGGTAACACGGAAATTTATTCCCAGTTTCCGTTCCGATTGTGTGGAAAATTTCAAACAAAAAACAAGTAGGTACCTAGGTAGTCATTCGTGTAAACGGATCTACGCATTGAGATTTTTTGACAGTTACACATATTGCTGACTTGACAAATGAAACAAGTACATTTGGAAAAACTAAAATTCTTGAGTTTCCTTAAGTGCCGTAGTTAATGACTTAACTAGCATAAGTTAATTATCTTTTGTTGTTTATAAGGAAGTGATAATAACAGAAGAACACGTTATAAACATTAGCTTAAAAGCTCGTGTAAGAGGTCATGTTTCAATCAGGGAGCCCTAATCGTACGACGCAATTCCGAGTAAAGGTGGCATGTTTACACCGATGAACGTCGCGCGGCTACGTCGAGGAATGCAATTCGAGCAATCTTCATTCATAAAAGTTCGTTCAAGTTACTGTTTTATTTACCAACGAAGCCGTGTAGGGTTTCATATTGTTCTTATTACGCAATTGAATGTCAACAATGCATTGTAATTGTGCATTACGATTTTAGTTTAAGTAGTAAGGTCGACGGATTGATTTACATAACATGAAGTGATATTTTATTGTTTAGATATATTTAATACTTCTTTACCTACCACCATTGTTTCCTTATGTTTATTTTATAGAAAGAAAGAAAGAACAGTTTATTTGTATTCATGAATAAACAGTAAACATTTGAACAATGTATGTTATTAATATATAAATAGTCGTAGGATTAGGTAATTATATTATTAAGTAGGTAAATATATTTGTTTACTTTTCAACAAAGCTAAGTGACGTAGGAACTTTTCCACAAAAATCTATTTCGGACGTGTCAAATGAAGGTGTCTTTTATCTTTATTTAAAGTAAATAGCCATCAATTAGTGTTTTAAAAGCACGTAGGTACAACATGGAAATCTAATCTACTGAATAGGTAATAAAAATAGGTGCTAATGAGGTTTGGGAGCTAATAATAATAATAGCTAATAGCACTGTCAACAGAAAATAAGTGAGTATTAGGTACCTACTAAATAAGTCTTGATGTTGTCGTAATGAGTATAGCCTGTTCAATCATCAGCTAGTCAATCTATATACTCATATAATACATCTGAAGAGTTTGTTTGTTCGTACGTTCTAATCTCCGAAACTACTAGTCCGATTTTGAACTTTCTTTCCCCAATTGGAACCTACGTTATCACTGAGTGAATATTATAAATGCGATAGAAACTCTGTCTGTTACGCTTTCACGATGAAACGGCTGAACCGATTTTGATAAAATTTGGTAAGTATAGAAATAGCTTGAACTCTGGGGAAGGACATAGGTTACTTTTTAATCCGCGATTTTGTCTGCATCCGCGATAACCGACATTCACGCAATCGAAGTCGCGGGCAAAAGCTAGTAATATAATAAATCTGAAGAGTTTCTTTGTTTGTACGCGCTAATCTCCGGAACTACTGGTCCGTTTCTGAAAATTCTTTTGCCAATGGGAAGCTATGTTATCACTTAGTGCTATAGGCTATATTTTATTATCAAAAAAAGAGGGATCCGAAAGAAAAATCATGCGAAGTCGCGGGGAAAGTGCTAGTTTAATGCAAGTAGTTCAGTAAGGTGTTTTTTTTAAGGAAACCTAGCTAGATCGATTTATCACCCCCTGCATACTAAATGTCATGAAAATCGTCGGATCCGTTTCCGAGATTCAGATTATAATACCTATACTTACAAGAATTGCTCGTTTAAAGGTAAGTTATAGGTACAAAAATCATAAGTAAAAAAAAAAGTAAACGTTTCCTTTCATCGGTAAGTCATTTTGTGATTAATATTATGCGTAATTAAATTAAAAAACAATTATTTTTAATCTAATACCCTCAGTAATACCTGGTAATACCAAATTTAAGAAAAACAAAACATTGTGACGTCATAATAGGCAGTCAAAAAATGGCACGCTTGGTTTTCATACAGATCGTGATACTTGCGTTATCTAGGGTCTATCTATATCTGTGGTAAGTAGGTACCTATTAGATGTGTGATGTGTAGATAAGTATTGCTCGCACATGATTGAGCATAAGTTATTTATCACTTTTCTTATTAATCAAGGTAGTCCAGAAGTTGACTTCAATTAAGTATTTCAATTTCATTTTATAGAATTAGAATATTAACCTTTTGACCGCCACGTCAAAAAAACAAAAACGTGCCCTCGGCGTCAAGCTACGAAAGACTACCTACCTACTCTATGAAATTACTTATAGAAGTATGTTAGATTTCTATGGAAGTATGTCATGTAGTCGTGACCGGTCGTGGTGTGCTGGGCACATTTTGGAATGTTATTTAAAGATGAGTGTGGCGGTCAAAAACTTAAATCTATACCTTTACGAGCAATTCTTGTATATGTATATGCATATATATAATAATATTCTAATTCCATAAAAATGCAACTTTTATACTAACTTGATAAATAAGCAAAGTAATAAAATAACTTATGCTCAATCATGGTAGAGGAATATACTTACACGTAGTTACATAGATCTAATACCTTTAAACGAGCAATTCTTTTGTGTAGGTATATAATATATTAAATTAAATATAATTTGAATCTCGGAAACGGCTCAAACGATTTTCATAAAATTTAGTAAGTACCTATGCAGGAGGTTTCGGGGGCGATAAATCGATCTAGCTAGGTTTCATTTAAGTAAGTATAAAAATAACGAAAAAAAAAAACACCGAGCAAAACTCAAATATTGTTTGTTAATTCTGATTATGATTAGGTTACATTACATTAATATGTAAGTTAAAAATAACGTTCGGAAATTCTGATTTTCCAAAACTTATGAAAGATACAATGTTAAAAACTTACCGGTTAATTCGATAGCCCTTTCAAAGTCAGCTTTTTCCGAGTTAGGGCCCTTCTCGGGGTCGAGCTTGACTGGAGACTTAAGTGACGGTACGACGCCTATAAATAAAAATATACAAATCATTACAAACAATCAAAATAAATCATCTTACTTTAATACAATAAATAAAACAGTATATAGATGACCATTTCCGAAAATCCAGTATCAAAAACATTGGTCTTGACACTTCACGATTATTGGAACGTGGTCCTTTGGCCGCTGTTCTTTAGGACCAAATCCTAAATGACAACATCCCAAGGACCAAGTATTTTTTTGCTTTTGTCCTTTGGTGCTACCACTGGTGCTACACCGAGGTTCACTCAATAGGGTATTTTACCAAAAAAATCTAATTAGTCCGTCAGATAGATTTCCAAAAAATATTGGACACGTGTTTTTTCTTTTTTCACGTAAACAAAAAATGAAAACGATACAGTGCGTTGAAAACTCGTGTGACATCACTATGTCAGTACACTTTTACTGGCGAAGTGATGTCACAAACCCCCACTCATGGCCTTTGATGCGTTTTATCTTCGTCAGATTTTATTGATTTGATAAAACAAAAAATACGTATCCAATATTTTTCGATAATGTAACTGACGGACTAATTAATTTTTTTTGGTAAAATACCCTATTAAATTATTCTATTCCTTAGAATTGGCGCAGAGACTAAAGACCACAAACCGAAAGAGATCTTAACCAACCGTTTAGCGTTCTTGCAACAGTAAGATATTACATAATTATGAAACTTCATGATTTTAAATGTAGGTCAATAAGAAATAATATATATTCCACAGGTATCCACTATAAAATATTATGTAGGCCTAGGTATCTGATCTGAACAGTTTCTGGTAGATAATACTTAGAGGGCAAAAGGTTCTGTTAATATAATTTAATAAAGTTAAGGTGAATTTATTAAAGTGCAGGCATTGGTGGTCTGTTATCATAATAATTATTATCAGCTGACAAAAATAAATGTCAAGTGTTAAGCATAAACAGCATGTTCTTGGCAGAAGAATTAAGTGAGATACTTAGACAGGACGTTCATATGATAATGTAATAAACAAGCCTCAGATTGGTCTGAGAAACAAGTATCGAGAAGGTCGCTATTTCGAAACCCTCGGATTGATATTTCAATAAGATATTAATTATCTATACTTCCATACAAATATAACTAATAATAGCTGTAATAATGTAGGTAGCTTTTATGTTGCATACAGCATATTAATATTAAATACAACATAAAAGGTACAAAAGCAGAAAGTATGCTGAAGTTTAAATAAATCAATATTATGTATTTATTTGTACTATGATAAATAATAATTACCAAGCTCGGCGGTTTTGGAACCTGGGCCGTTTATTTGAAGGTCCCTTTTTACATCACAATCTGGAACAAATAAAAAGTCATTAGCTTTATTCATAGATATCCGTGGCTTTATTACAATTTATTAAAACGTAATTTATGGATATTTTTGGACACACGTTCAACGAGGGCACCAGGGGCGTAGCTACCGCCGTATCACCCGTATCAATGATACGGGGCCCCCGAGCTACAGGGGCCCCCAAATTTCATAAAATGTTACCCTTAATCTCACTCAAACTTTTCTCGCACACTACGAAAATTAATTGTCAGTATATAATTACTTATAATCAATACGTATTATTATTTATTTTATACAGAAAGCACCGTGCATAATGGGCCTCGTCGTATAGGATAGCAGGCAAATTCAAATAGGCCCCCCCCCCGACAAATTTTGATACAGGGCTCTTCTAGAGCAAGCTACGCCACTGGAGGGGAACTCTACTTAATTATATTTATTAGTAAGACATCAATTTTATTAGTTACTGCCATTACCTAATCAAGACTGCCTTTAGTTTTTGTACGTTTTCACGTTCGGTCGTACAAACTTAGAAGATTTTTTGTAAATAAACACATATTTTCCACATTTCAGTAGACAACGAGTTCATTTTCTTGTGTTACTCATTCTCTTAGTGTTTGTCCAATCTTTAAATTATCATGCTTAAGGGGATGAGGCTTATTTACTTACCTATTTATTTATTTATTCATAACAATAAGCTTAAAGCACCAAAACGCTTATGTCGTGACAGTGCACTACTAGTAAGCTGAAGTGATGATGATGTCGCACCATTATCTATTATTACATTATATTGTACAAAAAGCAATCTTTAAATCTAAGCATACATAACGCATCATTATTGGTAGGTGACCGGTAGTTCGACAAGGTCTCACTAACAATATTTGGCATAGCCGCGGACACAATGTGTCAGGTCGCAATGTACGGCCAGCAACATAAGTCAGTGCATAGGTACAATTTTTGTAAATAAATAACTTTCTACAAATTACTGATCATACTTATTACTGATTATACTTATTACTGATTATACTTAAGGTCCCATTAAAATAGTTAGACCAATTTTAACACAGCGTTCAGTAAGTACGTCTAACCAAAGATATCCAAGCAAAAAAAAACACTGTTTAAAGTGATTTTATTTTGTCTTAAAATAACAAATTGGTGTGTTCGAGGAAAGTTTATTCACCCCCAATCGTACGAGTTCTCGAGTTGCGCGCGTAATGACCTACTACCTATCTTCTACTTATCCTAACAACACTATCCTAAAAAGGTGATGTGTAATCAACTGAAAGTTATTGTGGTTAAATACAGAATGAATGAAAATGAGTAACAACTTATTTTAGGACAAAATAAAATCACTTTTATCAGTGTTTTAATTTATATCTTTGGTTAGGCGTACTGAACGCTGCGTTAAAATTTATCCATCTAGTTTAATGGTACCTTATATATACCTATATGTAAAAGTAAAGTACAAATTAACTTTGCCATCTGTATTCTTGGTAGCCAATCTAACTCTATATAAGATAGTTGATTGGTTCCGAAATGCTCTCACTCATGGCGCCCGGCGCTGTTATCATAATCGCAGTATGGTTGTTACAAAGGCACAGAGAACGCTGCTGCCCATTCTCTTTTGAGTCGATTAGTCGCCTCTTACGGCACCCACGGGAAGATATGGGATGGTGCTATTCTTTACGTCCGACACCACACGGACAAATTTTTTTCAGTCTAAATTTAATCCACGTATCGATCATAACTTTTTAAAGAAAGCTTCTGTCGACGTTTTCGGCGACATTTTTTCCAACTGTACTCACTATGACATGATTGAACACTCTTTTTTTATTAACGTTCTAGTGTTAAACAGTCAGTCAGTACTTCTTTGTTACCTTGAGATGTGCATAATCATATGAGGTTACGACATGGACAGGTGGATTTCAATGAGTTCTCTTTGTGAGCAGTGTTAAACAAATAATACTTGGACATTCCTAATTGTGAGTCATGGTGGGTCTTACAGGATGGTATTGTAACTGTAGGCCTTTCATGTGACTTGCGAGCGCGAATAACTATACCAAATATTGGTTGAGTTAGGGCCAGCGCAAATCGGCAGACGAGACGGCAAAGGATTTTATATTTAGGTACGTTATCAGAATAAAGTATACATTTCAATGCTCGGAAACACATCTCTATCGCAGCGGATTCTGCGAGATCGGTCTCCGAGCATTGAAAATTTGAAACACACATACAACATGACAAAGGTAAACAGCTCATTTTAATATTTCATGAAAAAGGACTGCTAGTAGGGAATGCAATCTCGTCTCGCCGAGATCCCGATCTCGCGAGATCCCGGCCATATTTTACGAGATTGTATATCGTCAAATTTCGTACGAGATCTCGCGAGATAACGAGATCGACAGATGCAGACATTTTAATTAAAAAAGAAATGAATTTGTACGAAGCTGGTGGAGTAAGAGGGGAACTTTTAAACTTCGTACATAACTGCCTCTCAACAGTGGTTCCCACAAGTGTTGAGGCAGAACGAGCTTTTTCAGCAGCAGGGTATTTGGCATGCAAAATCAGAAGTCGTCTGTCAGATGATACTCTCGACATGATGTGTTTTTTGAGAAGCCATTTTCAGACAAACTAACTTGCCTTTCCGTACCTTGATAACTTCATCTGACTTCTATGTACTTTAAACTTCTTTTATTTGATTAATACGATCTCACAACATTTATTTAAGAACTTGTGAAGTTAAGTTTTTGTTTTGTTGTATTTATTTACCATAAGTAATGTTCCTATTACTCTTAATTATTGAAACTAAAGTAATAATTTACAAAAGATATAGATAATTATTGTTTTGTTACCAATATTGTAAGAATTTGAACTGATTAGCTACAGTAGGTATAATAATTATAGACATAAACAAATGTTATTAGAGTTAGAGACAAAATAATAAGTACTCTGTTGATTTTTAAAATAAAACTTACATTATTTTTATAACTAAGCAACGCAGTTTCTATTTAATTACATATCATGTCAATTACTAGTTCTTAAAACAAGCATTTGCATATGTTTTAATTGCGATTCTCCCAATCTCGCGAGATCCCGTAATTTGCGAGATCTCGCGAGACTGGGTTTTGAGTCTCGCGAGATCTCGCTAGGCGGAAATCTCGTACGAGATTGCATTCCCTAACTGCTAGCTGTTCCCTACAAAAATGCGCTACAAAATGTATGTACAGTCAGCAAAAGAGATAGGTATGCAGGTCATCGGAAATGGTTGAAGTTTACAGAAACCGATGGATATTTTCGAATGAAATTTAATTAAATCATTGAAATGTTTGAAATTGTAAGTTTTGAAACAAGACTTACAATTATATTCACCGCGTACAAATTACGGAAGAAAAACCATTATGTATGAAGGGTCTCAATTCTATAACAAATTACCAAAAGATCTAAAAGAAACAAAAACTATGTACACTTTAAAAAAAATACTAAAACAATACATCATTAAAAACTCACATCAACTACAGTAAGTCTGAGCCACTTCTAGCTTCGCTTATCTGTGTTGTACGGAAACCTGTTTTTGCTTAGTGTTTGAATCAACATTGCATGTTTTCTATGTCCCTTAAACTAGGAGACCTGTCTCTTAAACTAGGAGACCTGTATCTTAAGAGACAGTGTTTGGCCAAACAATGAATTAAATAAGTTGTCTTGTCTTGTCATGTCTTTAAATGAGTGAAATATTTAATTCATTGTTTGGCCAAACACTGTCTCTTAAGATACAGGTCTCCTAGTTTAAGAGACAGGGTTTACAATTTTGGTTAATATATATGTAGATTTTCTTGTCACCAAAAATTTTTTGATCTGTGTATAAACTGATAAAATCATATTAGTTACTCTACCTTTATGTTTAATCTGTGTCTATGTATTACTTTTTTGATAAATAAACAACTATTATTATTTTAATTTATTATAAGTGCTGTTGCAGTGCAGTTGCAGTTAGGTTTCGATCAAAACAACGCTTTTCGTATTCTCTTCCGCTGTCAGACACGCTCGCATCAAGTTCGCGTCACGCGAGCGCAATTTAAGTTATTGATCCGTTATTGATATATAGATACGAACTTGTTGACTTGTGATTCTACTGTTACGCGTCTTTGGTGCGTGCTTCGGAACGCAACATGATGGGTATTCTACTATTCGTTTGACATCTCAAAATGACAGTTAAAAAGCACTAAAATATGTACTGTATTCGATTGTTTAGTGAGTAATATTTTTCTCTCATGTGGCTACACCATAAGTAAGTTTGATAGAGTTTGGTTATCGTACAGTTGACGTGCAGTTTACGCGCAGCTTACGAGTAGTTCAAAGATTACAAGAATACCGTTTATCACTCAAACTTGAACTTAACTGCAACTGCACTAGTTACAACTTCATCGGCTCGTCATAAAATTACGTGAATTAGCCTTCAGCCTGTTCTACCATACCATATCATACACGAACAGCCAGATCCGGAACAACTAACTACCTGTAGGCCATACAAATATTTGTTCCGTGCGGGAATCGAACCCACGACACGCAGCGCGGCAGTCAATCGCTCAGCCACTGCGCCAACCGTGTCGTCAAGGTACTTATTTGTAGTACGTACTGGTACCAATTTGTAGTGCATCCTCAAGGTGTACTTACTGTGAGATTTCTTGGGCCCGGGGTCAGTTTCTACCATCCTATGCGGGCGGGTGGCTGGGTATGGCGGCGGTCGCGCTGAATGAACTTCTCTTACTGAACTGTGGGTCGCTTACAACGGCGCACGGCTCGTCTATAACAATACAAAAAATAACTGTCATTAAGACTGTTCTCTAGAAAAAGCTTCAAAGAAGCATGCAAATGAAGCAACTTTTCGTAGGCATTTACAGAGAAATCACATGTGAAAATAAAATTCTTTTAAAATTGTTAGTAATCTACATGATCTGATACGTAATTTGGTTTAGCCACAATTTTTCCAACGTTATCACATAATAAGAAAAAAAAAAAAAGACAAATCACCTCCAAATCATTGAGATGAAACCATTTTACTCCTTAATTTCTTATCAAAAGAGTAAAAAAAAAAAATATGTACTGCTTTGCAATACAAAGGAAAATGATTTGGTTTTGCTACTTTTTACAAATATGTATTATTTTTATTACAATAAATTAAAAATGAGTCCGATTAAAGACTGCGTCTACATCACCCCCGCACTCGTCCACAAATTCAGTGCGGGCCAAATGCTCAAGGTTATTGGCATGTATACAAGCCTTAATATACACAAAGGTCTTGTAGTAAGGCGCGACTGCTGAGCCTGGAGGGCCTGGATTCAATTCTCGGGGCTAACAAAGTGTAAATAAAATTTTCCATTCACTATAATCGCAATAAGCTTGCACCTTATTACATGGGGAGAAACAAGATCTTTCTATGTGCATATTGCGATCACTATTTAGGTTACCGATACAAATACCTGTAAAATCAATTCTTTATCGTGTTAGTTTATGCCTTTGTTGCCTATTATAAATATAATACAGACTTTAAAATAAAATGTACAATAGGTATGGTAAATCGATCTTTTGAGTCGATCCTTAAGAAACGGAAGCCTTTACGGCGCGGCGGCGATTAATATCTAAAAAATAAGATAGTAGCACGGACTAGAAAAAAACGAAGGACTTCGCGCCACGCATATCGCAAGTGAAGCACCCTAAGTAAGCCGGACCATTTGTACAAACATGCCTCACGCACACATTTACATCATAGTCACGGACTAGAAAAAAAAGGACTTCGCGCCGCGCATATCGAAAGTACTTACCGACCGTGCCGATCTATGTTTGCGTCGGTCCGGCGTACTTAAGGTGCTTCATTTTCGATATGCGTGGCGCGGAGACCTCCTTTTTTTTCTAGACAGTGGATAGTAACTACAAATTGATTAAAGTTAGTAGGTCAAGTCTTGTAAAGTTACTACACCGGAACCACATTTGATCGTAAGTGATAGAAAAAGCTTTACGGTTGAGTAGCTCCAAATGATTTTGAAAAGCGACACTCCTAGCCCTAGTTTAGTATTTCATGACAATACAATACAAGGTCCTATTTCCTAATCCGCGTACTATAGGTATGTGTAAACAGAAAACACCTTTATTATTATCTGTAAACAACCTTGATGAAATGTACGCGTTATAGAATGTCAAGCCTTATTGCCTACCTATAGTATACATTACAACACTCTTTTGTCATTTTAAAGTGTAATTTAGTATTATTCTTTCACTAAATAAAAAAGAAACTATCATTACTTATACTCAACTAGTGAACCACCCCAGCTTCGCACAGGTAGTACTAATAAATTGTAGCTTGTAACTTTCCTAGATAACTGCTCTTTCTATTGCTAAAAACAATATGTTGAATGAACATTTCTCAGCGTGACTTTAATAAATACTTCCATATCTACTTCTATTTCTACTAATATTATAAATGTGACGTAACTCTGTCTGTTACGCTTTTACGACGAAACGGTTGAACCGATTTTGATGAAATTTCGTATGAAAATAGCTTATAACCCCGGGGAAGGACATAGGCTACTTTTTAATCCGCGACTTTGTCTGCATCCGCGATAACCGACATCCACGCGGACAGTCGCGGGCAGAAGCTAGTTTATAGTAAGTAGTGATTAATATAATAAAGTTGAAGGAATTTTACTTATTAGGGGTTTTTTGAACATTAGGAAAATTCACGCGGTCGAAGTCGCGGACAAAAGCTGGTCATAAATATAAGATACAAAAATTTGGTCCTTGGAGACGAAGGACTAAATTTAAAAAATGACCTAAATCAAACAGTGACTGCCATTCCTAGCCTTGTTGATAGAATCTACTTTTTATTTAGTCTAGTAGATAATATATATTCTAGTAGTTGATATAGATGTATATTCGTTTTAATCTGAATCGGTTATCAGGCTAGGTACCTATTGTTAAAATTAACTAATTTAGCGGACCACTATTAATAGCATAATAGCTTGCGGCTGAGTTATTATTAAAAACAGTTACTAATAATGTGCAACACTATTATTTCGTGAGATGTGTGTTAACGGCGCTGGCGCAAACACGGTCCATTCTTAAGTCTTAAGTAATCAATTGTAACGTGTTGGTGGACGTAATTTTACAGATTGTCGTTTCATTGATTACAATTTTCCGTAACACAATTGTCGGTATAACATTGTGTGTAAAAACTTTGCAAACACTGTCCGTTTCCTTCGTGTAAAATAGTTCTAAATTCGGAACATCAATCGTTTTATAGCCTTCACATTGAAATTTTGACGAGTAACGTCGATCGTAAAAATAATGGAGTTTTCTGAGTGATAAGTACGTCATGTTTTTAACAGATACCCCTGATAAATAAATTCTGCAAATAAATTTCTTGTTTATGTTTAAATCTACTGAAATGCTCCCTAACAGCTTTTCCTGTGAATGATGATACTATTCTGAACTTTGTTTTTAAACATTTTAAAGGAAGTTTGCTTATCATTCGCCTCTTGACGCAAATTATGCAGTCAGTACACCAATCAACAATACATTCAAATAAGTAAAAAATTGATGGATAATAAATTAAAAAGAAGGTAGATGCATCCAATGTATAGGGACCTACCTACCTACATAATTTAATTGGTTAAAAAAAAACAATAATTCTGACAATTAAAAAACTTTGAAAAAGTGGGTTAGGTTAAGGTAATTTTAATTTTCGCGTATCTTTCAGGTAAAAAACAAGGTTTTTTAATTAAACTAAAGTGGGTTTTCTCATTAGTAACTACCTACCAACATAAATTAAGAACATAAAAAAGAGTTCTGCTCCTTAAAACACATCAAACCGATAATACGTGTTGTATTATCGGTTTGATGTGTTTTAAGGAGCATACTTACTAATCAATGAAGACACGTTTTTCTTAATGAGCATCGTACTAATTAGCATTAAAAAGAAACAATAATTTGATACAAAATAATAATAAAAAGGCGCCGAACCGAAACGAAATGAAAGGAAGTCAAACAATGTTAAACACAATTTATTTTAGGAGTTTAAGTACCTATTAGTTTTCGTACACACTACTGCGTGTGTTATAATGTCATGTTACGTAAAATTGAGATGATAGGAGTTTTTTACATCGCCATGACGAGTCATACATAACAAAAGACGGGAAGCAGCCGTCAACACCGTCAGCGCGCGGTCACCACCGAGTAGCCCACACTTGACCAGATCCAATGCTAAATGAACAGTTATACCGTTATAAGTGACCTTTCATTGCTATAGTAAAGGTCTCTTACAGTAAATTACAACAACAAAGTAGACGATACCAACCTCCAACCTTGCATTAAGACAAATCTAGGACATTTTACAGAAAAAAAAATTCTTATCTCTTGTCTTTTTGCTATACTTAAATCATTAAAAGAAAACTGTTCTAGTTAACCTAATGTGTCTATTTAAAACAGGATTCGTGACAGTTTAAAAAAAAGAAAACTGTCAGAAGTTCTTTGTCCTCTCAAACTAGTATTCCAGAGATACTCATAAATTCAGTTGCTTAAAAAAAAACTAGTACCTAATTCAGAAGTGTAAATTAATTCCATTCGACATTTTAAGTGTGCATAATTGTATAATTAGCATAGTGTAGCCTGTTTGCTGATTATCTGGCAGTTAATGTGTTACAACAGACTGGCTCGAGCTTGAAGTACGTACCTGACCAGTGGCAGCAGTCCTTGACATTGCATGCATCATGCGATTGTAAAGCAGATGCATCTTGGAATTCTGAACGTAGAACGATGATTTGTTTAGCAAATTTTTGTAGACGACCTTCTGATTTCAGTGCAGATAACTAGCAAACCAAGTAGATACATATTAGATATTTTAATGAAAGAAGGACATTTAACTGCATCTACAAGTTTACATCAAAGGCAAATGGTACCTAACTAATCAAATTGTAATCAAACAAGTGCATAACAATTCTAAGAACAATTCACAAACTAACAAGAGCTAAACACCAGGATAATATTATGTTAATGGAGCTTACTGATGTAGGTGTTGAGAAAAACGTCAATCAATATAATCAGACATTAAAAAGCAATCATAACGATAATATCAATAAGGACAACAATACAGGAAAATTTATCTAGTTGCGATTTTGATCGTCACATACGTACGTACTGTCACAAGTATCTGTACGTTATTGTATCCTTAAAAGAGTAAATTGATTTGAAGGTTAAAAGGTTACGATGCATTCGGCCACTATTGAGCGAGAATTTTAAAAGTTTATTCTATTCAACAGTTGCATTGAACCGACCGTTCATTGTGCTCGTTCTAGTTTCGTGATACGATCGTATTTACTTATTTGTGGGCTGGTCGAATGGTTGGTCGACTGTAGCGTCAGCGTCACTCATGCAACTAATATTATGCAATGTAAATAATAAGTTTGGTGCCATTATTTCTTTATAAGATTGAAGTTAACCCGAAACCTTCATTGTAAAAATATGAAAAAGTATATATATCTTGAGTCTATTTCTTTACGAATTTGTACCGAAGGACCAAAAATGTGGTCGTTTCGAGTTTCTAAGACTATTCTCTGGAACGACGTTTATAAAGTTAGACGTAGCTTAGGCACAGATTAACTAATGCTTAGTACCTTTAACAACAGTCAAAATCAAAATGTCACGATAAAAGAAGATATTTATAAGTAATATATAACATAGAAACATCTATGATGTTGAATGAACTGGTTATCTTGAAGTGATCGGACATGTGACACAAGGCTATTTGATACAAACAGACGAAGTGATATATATCCGCTAATGGGTTGTAGACGTAGACACTACACTACACTATAATGTGTCTCGCATAATTTTTAAACATAAAAAATAGCCCTAAAGTACTAATTTACGTCATTACGACGTAAAACGGAAATTAAATATTTCAATACATCATTTTACATCTGTAAGTAGAAATCAGCACGTTATAGCGGTAAATGAAGTAAGTTATTAATGAGATTTACTTACTCCAATTTCAAAATTTGGCGGATAAGTGTAAAATACTTGTAATTAATAAAGTATTAGAAGATCTCTAAATCTTTATGTATGTGCATTTACTTATCTATTTCATCTTCATTGCATCATTAAACTCTATTAAGTAAAGTTCAATGACAGAATAAAAAAGTTTTGTCTGCTGCATACAATATTGTAAAGTTCAATTAAATAGGTAGTGTCTTTTGACATCTGAATGTTTCTAAATGACCTCTGTTTTACGGTTAATTTATTAAAAAGTATTCTAAGATTAGTATTACTTCACTTAACTTCTAATAAAATGTGTCACACTCCTTTCGTCTAACGTCTAAAACTTATAAAAAATTAATTAAATCTAAAATTTATCGAAAATATATAAAAAATACAATTTAAATGAGAGAGTACCAAGTTCAAATATAATCGAAACGTAAGTGATGTTTTAACGATCAACTCGACATTGAGGTGTTTCAATACTAGTTACCGAGACGGCAGCTAGTTACATACTTACACCTGTTATTTCATAACACTTGCTACACGTGTATTTAGTCTGGCTGGTATTCAACCGACAACTTTCATGTAAGGACAGTACAACAAGGCATCCAGTATAAGTTGACAGCTCACAGTGTCGCTAAAATATTGAATTCGTATTATTTACAGGGCCTCAAGTCTGCTATTACAATAGTGTCAGAATCATTGATTTCATAATTGTTGATTTTGACAAGTTTGGTAATCTATCTACTAATATAATAGCGTCCTTATGACTTTCCATTGGTCAACCACTGACACGCCATTGAAAGAAATGATATAGAATGGTAATCTCGTACAAAATGACAACTGAATGACTGACTTAAGCGGTAATCTGCTAAAATGTTGACAGTTCCTTTGATGAGTGACCTACCATTAAAACGTCAAGTGTGCAGTCAGTGCTTTTAATTCGACCGACCAATGATCGACCATTATGAATTTAGCAGATTACGAACTTTTAGCAAAATGACAATGGAATAGTGTTGGAATGACGAAATTATAAAAATAGCAGACTTGGCCCCCAGTACCCTAGAAAGCCACCGCTGCTGGTGTCAAGATATAATGGTACTTGTAACTATCGTGCTTAGGCACTGGTTCAGGGTTACTGTCACACGCGACATTGCGATCAGATTTAAGGCTTGGCTTTATAATTTTTAATTTAACATATTTTTCTAGTTTTCCTAATGACCGTTATGCGTAGTTTGCGAAATTTAATGAGTTTTTGTTACGGGTCAAGTAGCCATAAAAAAATGGTTATTTTACATTATGGTTTTACACGTTATGGTTGTTAAAGTTTAGCCGAGAACCTTATGTGCGAACCTAAATTGGGGATCCCAGTGAAACTGATAAGTACACGGAAGCCGCTGCTGCCTAACTTCCGGATTTTTCCCTTAGTCGCCTTTTACGACACCCTCGGGATATATTTCTACCTGATTTTTATTCACCTGAGTGTTTAGATAACTTTTCGGCTAGGTTGCAATTTAGCATACAACCTGAAATACTGACACCCCGTGAAACTTTGCTAATGAATTCTGATTAACCATTTTTATGTAAAGACGTCCGCCGACCGTCTTGATAATTTAGCGTCTTAATTATTTTATTAACTGTTTTACAGGTAGGTAGCATTAATATCACTTAACACCCATTTTCGTAGAATAAGAACAATTATGACGCATGTATAAATCGATTATACATGGACATGGCATATTATGGACATAGCTGACACACGTGCAAACAGGCGCCTTATAAAATAATATTTTATAATAATTACTACGTAAATAAGGCGCCTGTGCAATAAACAATAATGGCGATACGGTTGGTGCAGTGGTTGAGGAATTGACTACTGCGTAGAGTGTTGCGGGTTCGAACCCCGCCCAGGGTAAGCATTTGCGTGATGAGCACTTGTGTTTGCCCTGTCTGGTTGTTGTTTATCTATATACGTATGTATTTAAATGTATTTGTGTATATACCAGCTGTCTGACATCCATAGTACAGGGTCTCCCTAATTTGGGGTCAGATGGCTGTGTGTGAAATGTCCCCATATATTAGTTACCCGGAACAAATAAATAAATAAATAAATAAATTATTATATTGTTATAATTATTATTAAACATTTTATTATAAAAAGCATATGAGCTTAACTGTCCGTTAAGAGACAATAGTAAAACCAAGTGACCACTGAGTGAGAGTCGTCGTCGTCGTCGTGTGAGTGAGTGTGTGAGTGTGAGTGTGTGGTGAGTGTGGTAAGTGACCTTATGTGGCGTAGCTTAGCCACGTGCTCCTCCTTTTTCAATCAAACTGCGATTGTATAATATAATTATTCTAAAGTCCTGTTCAATCACCTCGATGATAAGTTTAGGTTGAATTGTCATTTAAATTCTTTTCCATTTTTGTAAATTTATCAGGCTCTTAGTTTCTATCTAACCGACCTGAAATGAAACTAATGAGTACAATGTCCTTCTTTGAAAAAAAGTATTTAATTTTATTCTAATGCCCTAATTTGATAGGCAAGTATACTTACACATGTTATTAACTAACATTTAGTACTGTTTTTATTCAAAAGGCTAAGTTGTGCGTCATTACTTTCAATTAATCCAATAAGTTAGGCTAACTACGTTAATGTTATCAACGATAACTTACACGGATGGAATTTATTTGAATTGAATTGAACCAGAAACTACCGTAGGAAACTGTTAGTTAATCTGTGACGCAATGTCTTCTAGTACCTATATAAATTTGTTAAATATATGTTATTTTCGTTGCCGGTCCGTGGGTGTTCATTCATTTCATATCGAGACCCTCTCCGTGTCGGAAGGCACGTAAAAGCCGCTGTTCCCGATTGTCCCGACTTATGGGCATAGTAAGAAACCAGAAAATCTGACAACCAGTCTTACCAAGGGGTAGTAGTAGTATCACGGGCTGGTGTCCGCAACTCCACGTCTCAGCGCGTATTTTGCGTACAGGTGGGAAGTAAATCATTCGATCCACCCGAGCTCCCCAAGAAAGGCCAGCAGCGCCTTGACGTCGCTGGCGATCTCCCGTAGCTTACCTGGGTTACCGAAGTACTTTGCCCTGTATGAATCATTACCAAGGGGTAACGTGTTACCCAGTACCTGGGTTGTGGAGGTCAGGTAGGCAGTCGCTCCATGTAAATTCAGCTGCATCCGGTTAGACTGGAAGCCGGCCCCCAGACAGATGATGATGATGATATACTCGTATGTTTATTTTTTGAATAATTAAATGTCAATAACACGAAAACACGTTATATTAAAAAAAAGAGTTATACTATGTACGTCACTTAAACACCTGATAATGATGTAAAACAAAACATAAGGAACAAGTATTTTTAAATAGTAATAAATAAATAAAAAAAACGTACGACAGAAAAATTATTATTATTATGAGAAATAAAACATAATATTATTATATTTTAGAAAGCCGTAAAGCTGGTCTTTCGATACGAATAATTTATAGGTAGGTGTGGGTACATGCGTGGCCTCAACTGCATGTACCTACATACATACATACGTTTTGTATAGTGCTATAATTACTATGATACCATACCTACTTCCTACTCGGTAGGCGTAGGTCACTAGGCGACCTACGGGCCCTAAAGAAAGGTCACCGGTTCTAGCTACGCCAAAAGATACTTCCGAAAGTTGTTCTCCAAAGTTATTTATAGTTTTAACGTACGATGGCAAAATTAAACAAGATAAGAATGAAGAAGAATGTTTTCTTAGTACCTACGTGTGGTATAGATAAGATTTTTTTCCTATTTCTCACGAGTAATTAGATTCGATGTTAATTATTAAAGATGAAAAGCACCGAGAATTGCGTTAAAACTGAAATAATTGTGTTTTTCCACAGTGAGTTTTTTTTAAATAATTAGTGCAGAAATTAGAACAGAACCATTAGAGCCAGTGCGATTGTTATCAGCCATCAATGTCGCTTAGATAATCAAGAGCATTTTTTATTGAGATAAAACGCTGGACATCGACAAACTGTAGATATTGAATAATAAATAGAGCATCCTACCGTATCCTTTGCCTATAAGATTTGGAAAACATTACCTACATATCCATACTTCCATACTAATATTATAAAAGCGTAAGTAGCTCTCTCTGTTACGATTTTTCGTGAAGATTGCATGAAACCCTGGATAACCAACATTCACTATAACAAAACTTTAGTACCTATCTAATAATTCAGGAAAAGAAGCTTTATGTACAATTAGCATGAAATAATTTTTTTTATAAGGTTTTTTTAATGTCAATTTAAGTAGGTTCACGTACATTTATTAATATTAAATTACAATTTAAGTTAAATATATACAAATCTTAAAAATCTAATAATATTATGTACAATTCCAAGAAAAAGGCAAGGGAGCTCAAAGGGCATCAAAAACTCGTCCACATCGCTGTCAACGGGACACGTGCCCAACAGGCTGGCAGCATTGCCACGTTGTATGGCAATGCTGATTCTTTGACCCAAGAATAGACCAGCCTTCGGGTCACGTGAAGAGTCGACCAATTTAAGTTGAATTAAAATCTTCACTAGCAGCAAAAAAAAATTCAAGTTGTTTACATTGGCATAGATTATTTTGTATGGGGCCCAAAGACCTCTCGCGTGCCATATTTCATACTCTTTGTTCGTAACGCAAAAGGACAATGCCAGAAACTCTATAGAACTTTGCCCCACTCAATAAAAGTCATGTGCAATTTATAGCATCTTACTGTTTATTTATTGCTGATAACTAAACATTAGTCTTAGTGACTGTAGAACTTGCGGTTTCCGTTTAAATCTAAAAACAATAATGACATTGATTATAGGTTAAATTGTATTTTATGTAAATTGAGTTTGTATTTTGTGGGTAGGTATTTCGTAATCCGCAAATTCTAAAGAAAAACAATTTACTATAGAAAGGTTCTATTTTCATTACAATTATTTTCATTAATTTACTTTTCTGTACATGGGTTACTTTTTCTGTACATGGGTGGGGCAGGATCTGGCATTGTCATTTTCTAAGGCGATTAGAATGCTCGCTGAGTAAATTTTGCCTTACAAAAACATCAACATTCACAGCTGCTAAAAAGTCAATACACTGGCTCTATGTTTTGCTTCCTATGGCCCTATAAGTCTCTGTTTACTTCTGCAATTTTACGCGCTCCCGACGCTTTCATAACTAACTGACGTAGTCATATACAGTATGTTGTTTAACAATTGCTAGGCACCAAACTGCCTAACTGTTAGGTGTTACTAGCGTCGCGTCGGAAGTGGTGACTACCGCAGTACGTACAATATGGATATAGTAACAGAATCAACATGTGCCGTACTTGTTACGTGATACTTTGTTTAATACGTTGCTTTAGGTAGTACATGGTCACTTCGTAATGTGTTTTTGATTTGTAGTTCATTTGATAACTATAGGTGTCCTTTTTTGTTTTTTAATCTAAGTATGGCCCTCTGTGTTTTCATGCTTTTGAATGTGAAGTGATAAGAATTTAATTAATGTCTTGGTAGAGTCCTCAAGTTTCAAGTGTCATGGGATGTTGCTGATGTTGAATAATAACCATACATAATGATATGACGTACTTTATTTTACACATTTTGTGCTCATATTGTTTACTTACCGTTTTTTGCAGCGATTTCAATTTCTTATTAAGTACATATTTGTTGCGGTTGTTTTAATTATACTGTGCCTACAACTATTAAAAACCATTGCAAGGCGCCAATAGCATACGTAATTTGTAATTTTTGCTCATTTCCTATTGCGTTTTGTATGTCTGTGAAGCTGTCCACTGAACCATCAAGTTGTAATTTTTCAGGCATCGTTAGAACGGATAAAATGTTCGAAAAAATTAGTTTGCTTACCAAAACAGATGTGCAGTGTCGAAGTATAAAATTCAGTTTTCAGAAGAAAGTTCCAAATATGAGCATGATTTCATGAAGAGCGAAATAAAATTAACGTCACAAAAAGTGGTGTAAACTCGCGTCAAATAACACTTTTGAGAAACATTTCACGACACTTCCGGTTTTGAACGTCCGCATAGGGGGAAATGCGTTTCCGGGGTTCACAAGTAGCCTGGTGGTCGGGGGAGGCTGCGTCGCACTGTTTGTTGTGGTCGTGAGCCGAAGGCGCGAGTGGCGTCGGGCGAGGCGTGTGCTCGGACAGAGGCGGCGCGGGATTGTGGTGTTTGGAGGCTCGCGACTAGAGTTTTGCACCTCCTGCGACCACCGCCCCCACTCTCATATTGTTTGTGATAATTAACTTATTTTAAGGTTGCAATAATTTAGTTCCGCGAGCTATTAAACGATTATTGGTGTCTCGCAAATAGGAAAAACGTTTTGATTCAAGGTGTCATCTTTGCATCATTCATCTTCAGGAAATAAGACTATACCTCAATTTTTATCAGATACAAGCTATTACGTATCTATGCTTAACTCGATAATTATAATTACGTACTTTGTTTATAATATTTAAAATAATGGCATGTTATATAGGTAGTCTCACGTCACACAGGTAACGTTTATCCACCAATTAGTTATGAATTTTAAAACTATTAGTTATGGTCATGACTCAATTATTGAATGTTGCATGATTCAAAAAAATAAATAAGTATTACAGTTTTAGAGTAATATTTTTATTTTATTTAAAAAAAGAAATATACAGTTCAAGCGCATGCACTCGAAATCGATTAACTGTAGCGATCTTCAACAAAACATTACATTCATCATAAAATTACAATTGTGACGTTTCCTTGGTCAAGTTATCTCAAACATTGTTGCATTAAAAATGTATTTCTTATAACAATTGATTAGTACTACTTATGTATAGGTATTCTAGGTACAAAGTACTTAGTAGTCATTACTACGACGGATCATATCATGTAGGTACTTTAGTTCGGAAAAGGGAGAGAAATAATGTATGCCATACATAACAGATTAATATTTATGAACATTTGTGTAGGCAATAGACATAGACGCGTAAGTATTATTTGAAATATTACATTAAGACATTGAAATGCGACAAAAATTAATATATCTAATACAATAATAATTATTATTGTTATTATTATTAATTATTATTATTGTATTAGATAGAATGTATTCAAATTAAAGAAAAAACACAAAATAAAATACTTTATCAAAATAAAAGAACAAGCTGTATATAAGTAAGAAACGTAAATATTTTCCAACCCTACAAACTCTGCGTGAAATATTGTAAGCTTTTGTCAACCTTTTGACTTTGACTTTCATTTTAAGATTTACTATAAGCACGGATATCGACTATAAGTAACAACAAAGCAACTAAAAATCAGCATCTTTTTCTCGTGATTATGAGTCTGCGTTTCACCACTGCAAGAGATCAAAATAGAGTTCTTTTAGGAACCCTCTGCGATGATTATACGTCACAATTATCAAGTCTTTACATTTGTATTCATATAATTCCATACCGGCTATATCTATACTATTATTAAAAAGAGGTAAAATTGGTTTGTTAGTTTGTATGTTTGTAAGTTTGCATGTAGGGGGTAATCTTCGAAACTACTCATCCGATTTCAGAAATTCTTTCAGTAATAGGAAGCTACGTTATCCCTGAATGCTATAGGCATTATATATATTGCATTATCAACAAAATTAGGGATCCCTAAGTAAACTCACGCGGACAAAGTCGCTGGCTAAGTGCTAGTTATTAAGGCTGCTCTCTCGAAAAATGCTTGAAAGAAGCATGCAGATGAAGCAACTTTTCGTCGGCATTTACAGAGAAATTACATCTGAAATTGTTAGTAATCTATATGATATGATACATAATTTGGTTTAGCCACAATTTTTCTATCGGTATCACATAATAAGAAAAAAAATGTCAAAGCCTGTATTTACCGGATTCAAAAATGGACCAAAAACTCTCATTTTTCTCACGTGTACAGTTTTCTTTTTTTTTATGTAAATTACTTTTATTATATTTAACGGCTGGTATATTAACGTTAAATTTAGTCTGAATGGCATCATTTTTTTTACTAGATTTTTATTGAAAATAACGTACCTATCCTTCAATCTACAGGTAAGATTGATTAGCCAATTTATTGTGTTACCAACCATTTTATTATTATTGGATAAAATCTAAGCTTTGTACACTTTAAAATAGGTGAATATCGCAAAATGAAGAAGATTCGGTAATACAAAGGAAAATGATTTGGTTTTGTTACTTTTTACAAATATGTACTATTTTTTCACAATAAATTAAAAAAGCTTTTTAAAAAAGACAACCGCCTTCAAAAACTAAAAAGTGAAAAATAACTTTAGCACAGAACACACATTGATTTTAGTTTCGAAATTCAGTGGCTTTGTTCTGTTTGTTATTTTGTATTGCCACCGACTTCCGAAACTAAAGTCAATGTGTGTTCTGTGCTAAAGTTATTTTTCACTTTTTAGTTTTTGAAGGCGGTTGTCTTTTTTGTAAAAAGCTTTTTATTTTCCGCTTTTTAGTACCTCCTTCTCATCCAAATCTATTAAGAAGAGATTGAAAGTTAACTACTACAAAGATTGATGAAACTAAAACGTCGTATATGTAAAATTTTTGGGTATTTGTTGATTTTTCAAAAAGTGCTGAATCAATTTCGATAAAATTTATATGGGACTACCCCTGAAGCATACCCTATCCATAAAAAAAAGAATTTTCAAAATCGGTTTAAGTTTGCCGGAGAAATCGCGTAACAAATCGCGCACATACTTAATGCAAATTTAAGACTTATACGGTTTTCTCATAGATGCCATTGTCAGAACTGGACCAAATTAAAATGGGACCACACGGGAAGCACTAGCTTTCAAATAAAAGAAAGAATCATCAAAATCGGTTCACCAAGTCCAAAGAAATCAGGTAGCAAACATAAAAAGAAAAATACAGACGAATTGATATATCCTCCTTTTTTGAAGTCGGTTGAAATTGCGTCCGATTAAAGACTGCATCTACATCACCCCCACACTCGTCCACAAATTCAGTACGGGGTGGTACGGGCCAAATGTTATTGACATGTATAAAATAAATAAAAATAGGTTAGTAAGTAGTAGTTTATAATCGCCTGGCGCTATTGCAATTATTAAAACTAGTAATTTTAATAACATATTTGTTTGCTCTACTTTTTATGTTATAATTATTTGAACTACATCTTTCAAAATATTATAATCATATAAATATTAAATTACAGTCTGGTACACAATAAGTACCAACTAGATATTATAAAAATGCCTGTTAGGAATCTCCAAATTTTGTGAAAAGGATACCTCTTTTAGAAAAACTTATTGTACAGTCAACAGCAAAAGTAGATGATCAAAATCAGAAATTCAATACCAATTAACGTAGTTCGCGTCAGAAATGTGTGGCGTCGAAGTGATTCAAAAGTATGTGTGTGACAATCACATACTTTTAGTAAATAAACTAGTAATAAATTATATAAATTAGTGTTAGTAAATTAGTATTGAATTTCTGATTTGGATCATCTACTTTTGCTGTTACTAACACAAATAAGTGCTCTCGTGCGTACGTAAATGGTTTTTACGTTAGTGTCATGCATGTAGTGTAGGTAACTTAACTTACTGCTAAAATTCAAATAGTCTTTTTTTCACATTTAAATAAATATCTCCTAACCACAAGTTTCGTATTTTCGGTCACAATACGTCGGTGGAAGAGCAAATAACTATTTGGTAAGCATTTCACGACTTTGCTAGGTTCTAAATATAATATTTACTAGTTTAATATTGCCAAGTTCAATATAAGGTGAAGCATTGTTTATTTAAGTTTTCCCAAGCCACAGGTACGCGGCTATCCTAGTCTAGGAGTCAGAGATATTTTGTTACAAGCAAACAATCGAACAATCTTTTTTATTTATTATTTTGGAAACTTGCAAATAATTTTGAACAATGTGAGTATGCTGAAGTAGTATTTTTTTAGAGCCACTCTACACATAGTAAAAAATAAATGTGAGATTGGCGGTCTATTAGAATAAAAAGATATACAGATTTCAGAATGTATTATTCTAAATAGCTTCTGTACCTACTACCTACTTTTTAACTAAACCGGTTTTATGTACCAAAACTGGAATTTACCGTTAACGTATTACTACAATGAACAATATAAGTAAATTATTGTGTCATCTTTATAAAAGCGAGCTTCTCGTACTTGTACCATTTTTGGTGTTCAAATGTTTTTTTATATTTAGCTAAAGTAAAACAATCTAAATAAATTATTTATCAGTCAGGAATTCGTTTGTTGAGTAATAGCATTTACTCAACTGACTAAAAAAGCACAGTATTTAATAAATATTAGTACTAAGTATGGTAATAGTTGTTAGATATGGCCCTTCTGCCTTCTGTGGACAGTAATAGTTTGATGTTTCATACCCTCGCTTCAGGGAAGCGCTTCTAGCAATAATTATGTTCGTGTTAACAGTTCTAACTAAATCTTGAAAAGGCCAAATGGCGTACGTAGTGTGGTTTCAAGTATATTAGCAGCTGTCAAATAATTATTTATGACGTATACACAATGTGATGTACCCACGTAATGTAAAGTGCTCCTAGCTATAACATTTATACCTACCTAGGACGGTAAGTGCGAAACAATTATAGTAATGACTAATATTATACTAAACAGTACACATTGGTGTTTCTAAAATTCTCTATTCTTTGATAAAAGGTGATAAAGCCTACTTGTGCCGAAAACTTAACTAAAGTAAGAGTTTCTAACTCGAGGAATATATTATGTATGTCATACATGGGTATGTATTTATAAGATTACCCTGGTTGGCACAAGTGGGCCTAAGGCCCAGACTCCACCAAAGCGGAGAGGAGAGGAGACGTCTCGAACAACCAATCGGTTTGCGTTATTTTCACATCTCACTGCTGGGCTTCAACGCAATACAGTGTCCCATTGGTTATTTACGAGACATCTCCTCTCCTCTCTGCTTCGGTGGAGTCCGGGCCTAAAAGCTTCTACCGAGCTGTGCCCAAAGCTTTGTCGGAACATGTGTAGGTATACCTACATTAAAAATGTGATTTTAAATAGTAACTAGGTCTTGACATATTCTCCCATATGCACGCATATATATAAACAAATTATTAATTAAATTAAGGAACAATTTACTTATTAACATTAATTAATAAATTATAAATGTAATCAAAGTACCTATGTTGGTTCAAATAATGATGTCATAGTAGTCTAAAAAGTTAAAATTTGTTTACGTAGTCGTTTAAATTATAATAGCGTTTATTGGGGGTATTTATTTTTTGTACCAATACCTATCAATTGAGAAAGTCTTTTCATTAGGTACCTACTACATTTCTATGACAACTTTTTATAGGGTAGGTACCTACCTTGCTGTTTTCCTGCAGTGACAACTGAATAAAAACATTTACTTACTTAATTAAAACTAAAACGATTGACAGTTTTAATGATCACAATTTTTCATAATCAACCTTGCAAAACAATTTAATTGAGAGAAGGTGATAAATAATAGTCGGTTTAAAGGAAACTTTATTAACAGTTTAGTATTAAAGTTGTTTACTGTTGATTTATACTAGGAACAATTGTTTATACAGTCTTAAGGCTCTCCCCCCCAGGCGCGTTATTATCGGCCGATAATATCGGATGAGCTATTGTGATAATGCATCCTGGGGGCCAAGTCTGCTATTTTTATAATTTCGTCATTCCAACACGATTCCATTGTAATTTTGCTAAAAGTCCGTAATCTGCTAAATTCATAATGGTCGATCATTGACTGCACAATGACGTGCTAATGGTCGTAGGTCACTGATCAAAAGATCTGTCAAAATTTTAGCAGATTACCGCATAAGTCAGTCATTCAGTTGTCATTTAGTACGAGATTACCGTTCTATATCATTTCTTTCAATGGCGAGTCAGTGGTTGACCATTGGAAAGTCATAATGACGCCATTATAGTTACTAGTAGATTACCAAACTTGTCAAAATCAACAATTATGAAATCAATGATAGACCATTCTGACACTATTGCAATAGCAGACTTGAGGCCCTGATTACTTGCCACACTTATCGTCCGATATTTCTAACGTGTACGTGTAATTGAAATACCATTCGGTAAAACTAAATTATTGAGGTACTAGTACTAACACTATCAACGCAGGTGTGTGTAAGATCGTATGCGTCCTAATACAAATGTTCTACGAACTGTTTTCGGAATATCGAAAGACGAAGGAACGCAAGCGTCTTACTTCCTTTGCGTCGTTATTAGCGCAGCAATGTGTAACTTCGTGGCCGTCTCAATATAAAATGTACTGAAACAGATATCGCAATAATGCATCCGATAATAACGCGCCTGTGGGGGAGAGCCTTTAAGCTGTGTGTTATTGAGATTAATAACGGATAAATCATTATCCTTAACTGCCCCAGCTTTTGTCACGCTATAGCGTTAATTGCAAGATGAAGTTTTTCTGGCAATGTCAATCTGACCTTTTGATTTGTTAATGAGACATTAACCTTATTTTAACTCATTATGTCGGATCTATTTCCATGATAATATCTCTATTGAACGGATTATAAATTCATTTTAAGAATCCGAAGAATGCGAAATTAATAATTGTAGGTAATTATCTTACAAAGTATACCAAGTTAAGCTTTGGTAAACAAAATAATTTAATAGTTACCTTAAAATAAATAAAACAGACTTTACACATCTTATTTAGTGGTCTAGTGGTCACAAGTACTATTTTTGAGCACGGGATTTGATTTTAATTTGATTCCAAGGCGTCAAAAAAGGTTTTAACTGGTGTATTGTTATGTATGTTCCCTGCTACTGCTGAATCATTTCTACCTTTTGAAGTTAGTTATGTGAAGTTATGTTTCTAAAGTACGTTTCTATGTAAGTATTTGATATTTAAAAGTAAGAGGTTAATTATTTACTTACTAACTATAAACTCTAAAAAATACTTCATCTATAAAGCTACAAGGCAGAAAAAAAAATGGTAGGATACATCAGAGCGGTGTATGCGAATCCCGCACCCCCAGCCATAGACGAAACGTTTTAGCCGGTAAAAGCCGGCATGATGGAGGAAGTCCATGAAGATAATAAAAAGGTAGGGTAAGTAACTAAATAAGTCAATTAAGAACGGTTTTTGCAACAGGGCCGGATGAGAGAATAGGGTGTTTTACTCTTTATGAGAAAAAAACTATAAATATATTATGTTATTGAGATAGTTTGGGCAAAAAACAGTCGGAAAATGTTAGTTTTAGTTCATAAATAACAAAATTTCCAGTTTTTTTAATCTGTCATATAACACCTTGATATGGTATAGCCGCCATACTATTACGTCGTACGGCAAAAAAGTGACAAAAAAGTGTCAACTGTCAGTCAAGCAATCGGCGCAGGCTTTGTACTTTTATTATTTTCGTAACCAACGTATTTTTTAAATTATTACACCTATTACAAAATATAATTATAATTATTTTTAAATGATATAGGTACAATAATCATACAAAATATCAGCGCATTTGACTACACAACAAACTGTCGTCATTTCCACAGAGCAATTTGGCGTCCACTACGAGGCGTTTTCGTCAAAGTACGCGCGAAATTTGAAAATGTATAATTTAGATGCGTTTTTATGACACTTATCGATTGAATAAAAATGTTATGTTTTTTTGGTAGCATATAAGCACTACAGAATTTAATTGAAACACTTTTCTAAAATGGATGTAATGCCCCATCCACGCATCCGAAGCCGTGGACAAAAGCTACCTAGTTATAAACAATTATAAAAACAGAAGTTTCCCATTAAATGATAGTGGCATGATCTCATCGAAATAAGAGAACATGAAATCATAACCACAAAGTTTATTAGCACACTTTATTGACGTTATTCGTACATGTGAAGTAAAAAGTAAATTGATTGGGTAAGACCAGCAGATACGAACCTATCCTTCCTAATTTATTTACAATGCATAGTTAAAAAAAAAACTATAATTATCTTTGCCGGTACCACTAGCTACAACCTCTTTGTGAGTAAATCGATAAAATATGCAGCATCATGCACAGTTTGGCAATTTAATATTTGTGGATAGAAATATATTTATAATTGTGGTTAAGATAAAATAATTAAACGATGTGTACTAGCACTGTTTAGTTAGGCTTTTCGTATAAAACGATGACTAATTTAACAACAGTAATTTAAAATCAGCAAGTAAGTAGGTGACAATAATTCTTCTAATTCTAATTCATAATAATGAATTTTGCAGTACACCCAGGAAATTCCCAAAAATATACGTAACTGTATTAAAACTAACATGAAATAGCAAACACTATTATTTTCAATTTGTGTGCGCGATCTTGTACTGTGTGAAAAAAACTTGACTTCTAGCACTTATTTAATATTTACTGTTTACCAATACAATAGCTTTGTTTACCGAGCCTATCGGCGGGTGCTTCCCCGTAACCTTACAGTATTGACTTAAATCCAAGTGTCATCAAAAACAATTGAACCTTTATTTAATGACAAAAAAAACCTTTTAATAACAATAGCATTAAAAGCTAAGCAAAATTAACTTTTGTGTGCATTGCAAAAGTCGCCAAGTCGACATCCATGTTTCTGTAGCAGCTTCGACATCATAAAGTCTTTGCGCTTTCCTAAACTGTATTTTAGGAAAGCGCAAAGACTTTAACATTAAGTATGTACCCTCAATTCGGTAGGTAGTTTTACCGATGTCGAAGCTGCTACTGAAACATGGATATCGACTTTGTTCTGATCGGCCATTGAACAATTAAAACTCTGCTTTGCTTTAAAAGTTCGCTGCTAATTCATAATGAACAAGGCTACAACTCGACCAATAGGGGTAAGTCGAACCCCATCGTGTGTTAACGTTCCTAAGCGTTCTAGCAAGGGGCGACGTAATCGTACGGGCCCGTTCAGTCTACAATGGCATAAATAACAACTCCTATCGATCAAGCACGACCTCACATGTCCCGCACGTGCTCCTGAACACGTCGGGAGTGGTCTAGCAAGGTGAAGGCTATTGCTATGATTCTATTAGACTGTTAGTGTTATCTAACTAGCTGAAGTTTAAAAACAATTCACAGTTCGAAAGAACGGTGGAGCGATGAAGTCGAACGGTCGACATTTTGGGGGCAGTTTTTGTCATTTTCGAAGACGTTTGTGAGGAAAGTGATTCTCTCATCAAGCTTTTTGATCTGATGCAACCAATAACTTATATAATTGGATTGGATTGTATCTGTGAATTGCTTGTATACTTACGGAATCATCGTGGGTATGATCTATTCCCCTGGAACATGGTAAACTAGTATTTCGGATTGTCAACAAGTAATTTTTAGCCGTGTGGTGCCGGTCGCGAATAGCACCACCCCATTTCTACCCGTGGTTGTCGTAGCAACGTCCTTCTGAGTAAAATAACACCTGTGATCGCCAACATGCATCGGCCAACCATGGCGATTACAGCTATATCCCCCTGGGGGGAGACTTATGCCTAGCAGTGGGCGTCTAAAGGTTGACATGATGATGATGATACATTTTTGACGGGTTTGCACCCTTCATCTGTTCAGGGTCCGGATTATCTACATAATAATTCTACTATCTATTTATGTACAGAGGCCAGCACATAAAGCTACTACAATCTGTCACATTTCTTTAATCGATTTTCAACTTTATGGTTAAAGAATAAGGTTCAAGATTGATTGGGAAAATGTGACAGTTTCGGGTAGGTTGACCTGCTGGCGTCTGTACCTTGGAAATGGTCAAATATTATGTAGAGTTGGTGATTTTTAAACGGTTTCAATTTAAATTATCCTTTTATCTGAGCGAGTGGATTGTCAATAAGTACTGCCGATTTGTTTGTCATTACTCACACTTTTTGTGGTAATTACAATGAAACCACATCGCGACCACAGTTTTGTGTTTGTGTTAATAAACCGTTTGTGTAATTGACACGTAGGTGCCATTGCGTTTTACCTTAGTGTTGTATTAAACAAGAGTGGTATATATCTACCTAGTACTTTTGTAAGTTTTTAGTTACATACTGTTTACCTTCCTATTGACTATGGGCCTTTTGATATGTGCAATACTTAATATCCGAAAATTTTCAAAAACATGTAAAATTTTGTGCAAGTCAATGGTGCCAATTCTGTTGCGCACGAACTAAATTAATTTTAAGCTATTTATATCTCTTTCTCTCCAATAAAACAAGAAAGTGACATAATTATATTAATAAGAGCTGTCAATTTAAGTTGATATATAATGTTCATACAATTATAGTTGTCATTTCAGAACGTATTGATTAAAAACACTGCGAAGTTCAAGGGAAAAACTAATTTGACATCTCTAACTTAGTCCTTGTCTGTCGTCGTCCTTTTCTTCAGCTGCTGGTAGTAAGAGATACCAACTGCCTAATTTTAATTTAGTTTGTGAACAAGGGAATCGGCACCAATGGCTAACGATAATGTTTTTACTGCTTGTGTACCTACAGTCACCAAAAAATATAAGTATCCTTAAAGTCGGGAATAGTTGAAGTTTACTTAAAAACCAATGGAAAAAATGGGCTTTCAAATGGAATTTAATTAAATCATTGAACTGTTTATTCTCTATTAATTGTATTTTATTTCACTCATAAACACCCATCGGTTTCTAAGTAAACTTCAACTATTCTCGACGACATGGATACTAATTATCTCTTTCGGTGACCGTACATTTCACTTTATTTATTGAAGTAGTTACCTATCTTGCTTGTTTTGCATTTCTATTTTTATTGTTTTACGCTTCTACAATAATTTTCATCTGCCATGTTATCTCTTCACCACATTTGGTTGACTGGTAGTAAAGAGAATAATATAGTCATTGACTGGTAGAGATTGTCTAAAACCTTTGTACCTTTGCATGAAGTTCAAATAAAATAATCAATAAATGTTTTTTTTTGTCATGAGATCCTGTTTATGTACTGAACGAAAACAGTAGAAAATGGGAAACAATAAACATTTTAAACCTTCGGCATACTAACATAAGACTTTTATTTCACTGTTGGCAGGTAATATTATGAATGAGATTATAAAACTAAGTACTTATATTAGTTTAATAACAGTCGCCTCGTGGCTGTTCATTTAAGTGAATAGGTACTTTATCTGCAGCAGTATTGTATTGATATGTCAAAACAAACAATTAGTAGGTACCTACTTAGATATTTCAATGGGTACTTAGATACTTCCAAGTTGCATTTGCATCGGTCGAAAATTAATGTAGGTTCTTAATTCTGAGGAATACCAATCAAATGGTCAAAGTCAAAGTCAAAGCATTTATTTCAATTAAACACAGGCACTTTTAAATTGTCAATGAGTCAGTTAGTCAGAAAGTTGAAGCTCGTTGCTCGTTCCAAAACGTAAGTAGGTCTCTATGGAGAAGAACGAGCAAGAAACTCCACGGACACTCTTTTAGATATAGCTTTTACAAAATACTGGTTAAATTATTCTTGTTGCTTCAATATGTGAAAACAATGGTTTGTAAGTAAGTAGTAAGTAGTAGTAATGAAGTAATGGATTTATGATTCCATTTAACAACCATCCATATGCTAGACTATTATTATTATTTTATTTTTAATCTCTCTAACAGTAATTTAATTACAGGCGAATCTTTTCAGTCTGTAAAGTCAATTTTTAATTATATTCTCACTCTCTCTTATTTTAAACTAGCGACCCGACCCGGCTTTGCATGGGCCTATAATAGCCTTCTTCGATAAATGGACTATCCAACACAAAAGTATTTTTTCAATTCGAACCGGTAGATCCTGAGATTAACGCGTTCAACTAAACAAACAAACAGACAAACTCTTCAGCTTAATAATATTAGTATAGATATATTACGGAGATCTTTCGATCGAGGCCATTTTCACACACCACCAACTTCCAAAATCTGGGCTGCTACTGAGAAATTTCTAATAGAAAAACCCAATAACAGTTTACCTGACCTGGGAATCGACCCCGGAAGTCCACGCTCGGAAGCCGCGCTCGCGATTACAAAACTATCGGGGCAGTCGACACTGGTCCTTAGATTTAACTAGCGACCCGGCTTAGCACGTGTGTCACAGTCAAAACTATTAACCAGTCAAAACTACCTTTGACTACGAAAATCAGTCAAAACTACTTTTGAACGGTTTAAATTTATCCTTAATATTTAGAAACCCATTAGGTTGGTAGTTTTTTAGTGACCCGTTTAAAACTTTGGTTTTGTAGTGATTCTTATAACTAAGGCGTTCCGTATTTTTGATTTTGTAACGCAAACGCGTTTTATCTTAATAAGGCCTGTTGCCTGAACCCAGTCAAATCTAGACGACTGGTCGACTGGTTAAGAGTTTTGGCTGTAACATATATCCGTATCTTTGATTATATAATGTCTAGATGGAGCGTCGCCCTACAATCATAACAAAGAAAACGAGTCAACAATTTCAAGTATGTGTGCGTGCCGGCGTCGTGTTACACTGTGCATCTACGTCTCTGTGTGCGTAAATAATGATTATATAAGCAACTAGGTATATAATTATACATAAATTTATATTATTATACATATATTAATCATGTATTATTATTATTACGCATTTGGGCTTTGATTACATAAGCACTTGTCAGCCAACAGTTGGCTGACACTTTTTGACACGTTTGCGTGCACTTGACGCTCCATCTAGACATTATATATAATCAAAGATCCGTATAAACCTTCTTCTTGAATCACTCTATCTATTGATAAAAACCGCATTAAAATCTGTTGTGTAGTTTAAAAGATAGCGTACACTAGTCACTACAGACGCGGCGAGAGCGACTTTGTTTTATAATATTTAAAGATGTATGTAAATAAAAGATTTGAATATTCAATACTGTTAGAAAGGCATTACTTGTCAACTATGCTGAAACTGATAGACTGGGTAGGAAAAAAGAAGACAATAAATTAATGATGAGACATAAAATATGACATACCTACTTGACTTCGGTAATCATTCAATCTGTACTAATATTTTAAAACCGAACAGTTTGTTTATTTGTTTGAACCCACTAACCTCCAGAACTAGGTCCGATTTTTATTTCCGATTTGCCAATAGGAAGCGACCAGTGCTATTACGAAAATTCTAATATTATAAAGGGCTAAAGTTTATGAGTTTGTATGTTTTGTATCTCAATAGCAAACTACGCTAACCCTGATTGCTATCCATACTTATTTACTTGTCACTACATCATCACTACATATTATAAAACAAAGTCCCCTGCCGCGTCTGTCTGTCCCTATGTATGCTTAGATCTTTAAAACTACGCAACGGATTTTGATGCGGATTTTTTTAATACATAGAGTGATTCAAGAGGAAGGTTTTAGTATATAATTTGTCAAGCCGGCGAAGCCGCGGACATCAGCTAGTAATATTAAAATAGATTCCTTTTTAATCTGCGACTTCGTCTTCATTCACGATAACCGACATTCACGCGGACGAAATCGCGGGCAAAAGTTATATTATCTTAGGCTATATTTATTATAAAAATATTAGGGATCCGTAAGATGTAGCCAGTATAAGGTGACGGACATAGCTCTCAGAATATGCAAGTTGAAGTGGCAATGAGCAGGCCACATCGCTTGAAGAACCGATAACTGATGGGGAAGAAAGGCTCTCGAGTGGCGACCACGAACCGGAAGACGCAGCATTGGTAGGCCTCCCACCAGATGTACCGACGACATCGTCAAGGTCGCGGGTAACCGGTGGATGCAAGCGGCAGGTTGACGCTCGTTGTGGCGTTCTGTGGAGGAGGCCTTTGTTCAACAGTGAACGTCTCCGATGATGATGAAGAGATACCCGACGACGAAGCCACGGGTAAAAGCTAGTCTAATGTATTTTTACTAGAAAGTGAACTTTCTCTAGTGAATGTCGAGTTTCATTTTGGGTCATTTTTATAGGTGACAATTTAAAATAAGTAAGTAATGATTGATTTACAAAACAAGTTTGTAAGATGTGGTATGCAAATCTTAGAATAGTATTTGCATGTCTAGATTACGAATGGCGCCCGCGCCGGCGCCAATTGACAAGAACGAATTGAAAACAAGATGTTTGTCGCCAACACTTACGTACACCAAACTAGGAAACGAAAAAGAAACTGGCCAAGTGCGAGTCGTACTCGCGCACGAATGGTTCCATACCATTATCTATACAACATTAGACATCAGGGGTCCAAGTCTGCTATTTTTATAATTTCGTCATTCCAACACGATCCCATTCTCATTTTGCTAAAAGTTTGTAATCTGCTAAATTCATAATGGTCGATCATTGACCGGTCGAATTAAAAGCAATGACTGCACAATGACGTTCTAATGGTAGCCACTGATCAAAGGAACTGTCAAAATTTTTTCAGATTACCGCCAAGTCAGTCATTCAGTTGTCATTTTGTACGAGATTACCATTCTATATCATTTCTTTCAATGGCGTGTCAGTGGTTGACCATTGGAAAGTCATAATGACGCCATTATATTAGTAGGTTACCAAACTTGTCAAAATCAACAATTATGAAATCAATGATAGACCATTCTGACACTATTATAATAGCAGACTTGAGGCCCTGATCTACCAAAAAACAGCAATAAATCACGTTTTTTGTATGGGTTGCAGCTTGCAGCGGCAACAGAAATACATCATCTGTGAAAAGTTCAACTGTCAAGCTATCACGGTTCATGAGATACAAGCCTGGCAACAGACAGCCAGACAGACAGACGGACAGTGGAGTCAACAATAGGGTCCCGTTTTTATCCTTTGGGTACGGAACCCTAAAAACGAAATGTACCATTTTCATTTCACATTCACCTTCAAAAAGTCGCGATCCCCTATCGTTTTGGAATATTTTAAAGTGTTAAACCGTAATCTGCGTAGTTAAAACTATTTGCCATTAATTCCTTAAAACCACGAGTACGACTGACAAAACAAAACAATTAATTAAAATTAATAGCCTAAACATTACACCAAAACATTTTTTAGACAGGTAAGTACCTACCTACCTATTTTATGAAATAAATAACTACGATATACCTACGAGTTACCTGCAATTTTCTTAATGCCAAACAAGGACATATAGGTACCCACTGATAAGTTCTGCAAGATGTTTCAAAACCAGAAGTAAAAGTTACAATCTAGTCTTTGTCATGATCAATAATGTCATAAGAACACTATTCTGTTTTTTTTTTACTCAACCACTTATTAATCATGCTGCAACTGTGCTATACAACGATTACACAGCTATTAATTATTATTACTTATTACGCAGGGATATAATAGTCTTGGCTATTGTTCTAAATGGAACAATTTTCCTATTTTCATAGCGATCAGTCGATAACATTGCGAACGCTTAGCGCATCGTGCTTATGCAATCACTAATTAGAATCCTATTAGGTCAATTATTTCCGATATGGTCACGTGATCACGATTTTATTGGAAAAATGTAGGTAGGTAAGTACGTACTCTTTTATTTAAACTCGCTCTCAGGGTAATGCCACGCCAAGTTGCGTTTCAAGATGGCGCTACAATGTTGATCTAATAATTTATCACAATATTACACGAACTGAGTATTATAATTGTGTTGTGATCCTTTTATCGTTTTTATAATGTTTTACTTTTTAACCTTCTGGATAAGTAATGAGTCGACGACCTTACCCTACAGTTTTTTTGTTTATTTTTAGCAACAGTTAAATCTTACTGCATTAATCTTAATAATTTCGCAATAATGTATGAACGTGACACTTATTTTGAGGAAGTATGATTTTCGACGTCAGATACATAAGCTGTATGACTCATACTACTATAATAACTTAAAAAGTTCGAAATTCGTGGTATTTTCCTACTTACAACTAAAATATAGTTAATATAAGTCGTGATCTGTATGTCTATTCTGTTACAATCTCCCTCGGTGAACACTCTATGTGAAGTGAGCTGTCACCCATCCCGATGCTAGGGATTTACAAAGCACAACAATCGGAGACAGCTCACTTCACCTAAGTGTTCACCGAGGGAGATTGTAACAGAATAGCGCTACTGTAAGGCTTTTACTTATTCACTGGCTCCTACAGTGAAAATATAGTAATTACTTACTAAAGAAAGACTCGGTTTCAGTTGAAATTTAATTATCAATTGCATTTTACCATCTTCTTCGCACTTACACTTAACGAATAGGCTGTGACATCTCCGTACACTAAATACACCAACGTAATATTCAGAAGAGGATGGTCTTTCAAGAATTATTAAAGATAGAATTGTGCTAAAAAATTTCTTATTGCAAAGCTTCCAATGAGAGGGTTAAACGCGTTGGATTTATACTACACTCAGGACTAATGCCCAGCAAATTTTCAGGGGCAGCAAAATTCGAAGGGTGCGAATAAGAAAATAATAATTTTAAAGTAAAAAATTAAGGATTCACATACAGGAGCCCCCCTTAAATATTTACTCGATATTAAAAAAAGGTTACAATATAGTGTAGTATATGTGTACAGGGTAATTGAAAAAATACCCAAAATCACTTAACCCTTACTTCGTATCATCACCCTGAACAACATTTGTTCTACGACTTTTCAAAATTCGAAACATTTTTTTACCATACAAAAAATATAAACACACTTTTGCATAATATTTTTTTCTGACACGGCCGACGAAAGGCCTGCAATCAGCTGTGCCTGTACATTAGCCTACCTACTATCTAAGCCATCTACCATCATATTCGCTATCATATGGGTGCGCGCGCGCGTAGTATACAACGTACATTTTACAGACTTCAAATAAATTGTTTTTGGCTACGTTATTTAGTTGAGGTCAAAGTCGTAGAATAAATGTTATTCAGGGTGATGATACGAAGTCCAGACTAAGAGGTTTTGGGTATTTTTTCAATTTCCCTTTAAAATGGTACGGAACCCTTCGTGCGAGAATCCGACTCGCACTTGGCCAGTTTTTTTTCTTCCGTAAGAAGTACATTATTCGAAAAAAATTAAAACATATTTATAATAATTTCACGAATATATAAAAAAAATGTAAATCGAATCTTTATCCATTTTATGCAAAATTTAGATATTGGGGCGGCATTCTTCGCCTATTTTTTGATAATAAAACATCGATTATCATATTTTTATGTCGTCAGTGGAAACGAGAATATTGACTCAGTAATGTATGTCACCATGATTTATCATTGTTTGTTTTATAATTCTCCTGTGTGAGCTCAAGATTGTTGATGAGAGATAGTGCGGAGGATGCTGTCGCCTGACAGCTACTGAACTGCCACCTCAAGATGAATCAACATGAGATAAATGTGCGAAAATAGACGAAGTTCACAGAATTACTTCTAATCAATTAAAGAAATAACACATCGTTTATCCGTTTCTTCAATGAGTTCTGTTATTATGTATGATACTTCTTGAAATGCGTTTAATTTGATATGTTTTTCTCACGTTTCGTGTTTTAATTAAGTATCGGTTTTTGTCATGGGAATCTAATATATTTTTTGCCATAAATGGTACCTACCTATACTTGTCTTGTAAACAACTCACGTGGTACTCACATACAGCATACAGCTTATATAAAGATTAATATGCTCTCAGACAAAGTACGTCTCAAGACAGTTTCTGAATCAGGTCATTCAGTATTGTTAGATTATGTTGGTTTACTTGTTGAAACAACCTATTAAGGAACAGTTTACACCTCCGCAAAGGACGGGTTAACTTGTTAAAATTCACTCATTGCAAATATACTTCATTTGTTATGAATTCCTCAAAAATGTTCACATCATTACCTATATTAGCTTGATGAGTCATTCATAAATAACACAAAGTTAACCAAAGATGATTAAGTAATTTCTAAAAGGAAATGTAAGGTCCTGTCCTACATTCATCTGATACAACTCACTAAGTAAGTAATGATGGATAATAAAGAGTGATCGTTCGTTGGAATAGGACGCAATGGCAGCTCTATACGTGCTCTCGCAAACGTAGAGTCTCATTTAAAAATGTCAAAGTAAGTATCTCATCGTAAAATTATTGAAGAAAACATGAAACGAATGTAAACATTTTCTCTTAATTACAAACCACGGGAAAATTTTAAAACGTTTTTTTTTAGTGACTAAGATACGACACGAATCGGTGACACGTTTATGTGAAATTCGGCGCGTGAGTAAGGCAGTGCTAATGGTTGAGCTGAGGAAGTGTGAGGATCGTGAGAAGGCAATTATCATGGTTCACTTACCGGTCGGCCTGTTGTGCCTCTCCTGCTTCTTCGTGAGGTGATGCTGTTCCGCCACTGATGTGGCTATGAACAAATACTTTAATGAAGGATGATAAAGTGAACTTAAGTCTAGAGTGGTCGTCTCAGAGAACACTCTCGAAGGAGTGTGTGGCCACACGGCGGTATCTCCTCTATATATCGAGCGACAGGCCTCGCAGCAATCAACATCGACGATCCTAATGCAAATACTACGCAAAACACCTAAATACTATTTGTGTAAAGATTTCTTACGTCAACGTTCAGCGAAAACCATTTTAAGCCTTAGTTTTCTGGGGATTTGATGTTAACTTGTTGAAATTCAGTCATACGTCATATTTGTTGTCCATTTGGGGCACAGGGAGTATGCAGGGAGTCTACGCATTGGGTCGTATTACTCGGAGCAGTCGGAGCGTTGTTATGCGTAGGTAAGCATTGCAGTTTAGTCAAGTATGTTATATAGTTCAATGTTCTTCGGATAATTAATAAATCGCTCAAGTCTTTAGGTACCTACCTTGATTTAAATAAATAATTAATTAAGTATTCTCCACTTTTCTAATGTAAGTTTTATTGTAGGTACCTCAATCTTTGAAATCGGTTTGCTATGACGTTGTTGCTACTATGTATTAAGATTATTTTTTAAACACATACTTTCTGTTTTCCTCGAGGAAGTCCCAAGTACGATAGAATCGATTGTCGATACTATTCAAAACAAATACTGTTCCGTATGGTGTGGGACGTAAAGAATAGCACCATCCCATATCTTCCCGTGGGTGTCGTAAAAGGCGACTAAGGGACTTACCAGAGAATGGGCAGCAGCGTTCTCTGTGCCTTTGTAACAACCATACTGCGATCGCCAACCCGCCTGCCAAGCGTGGCGATTATGGCAAAACCCCTCAAAATGAATAGCGCAACACAAAAACGGCCCCTAGTACCCGGCAGCTCGTCTAGCTTCGACTATGGTAGCGGTCGAGATTACGGCGTGGCAAGGGGTGCGAAGAATCTCCGGAAGGGATCAGACTGCCTACACCGACGACTTGACCTGGCAACATACAACACGCGTACACTCCGGACCGACGAGAAGATAACGGAACTCGAAGAGGAATTGAGCAGGCTGCGATGGAGTATTGTGGGATTATCTGAAGTCCGAAGAGAGGGGGAGGACACGATAACCCTGAAATCCGGCAAACTGCTCTATTTCCGAGAGGGTGACCGGCAGTCCCAGGGTGGTGTTGGGTTTATCGTCCACAGGTCCTTCGTGAACAACGTGGTGAAGATCGAGAGTGTGCCGACCAGGGTGGCGTACCTTATACTAAGAATATCCTCAAGATATTCGCTGAAGGTCATACAGGTCTACGCCCCGACCTCGGCACATCCTGATGACGAAGTGGAGACCATGTATGAGGATATTTCTAAAGCCATGCATGGTTTCAAAACTCGCTTCACCGTTGTCATGGGGGACTTTAACGCGAAACTGGGCAAACGAGACGGTGATGAGCTGCATGTGGGGCAATTTGGGTTTGGACGTCGGAATCGCCGGGGTCACCAACTGGCTAGTTTTATGGAGAAGGAGGGCCTCTATATGATGAACTCCTTCTTCAGAAAGCGTGAGCACAGAAAGTGGACCTGGCAGAGCCCTGAAAAATGAGATTGACTTCATCATGTCAACCAAAAAGCAAATGTTCAATGATGTCTCTGTGATCAATTCGTTGAAAACCCGGAGCGATCATCGCATGGTAAGAGGCACATTGAACATCAATATAAAGTTTGAAAGGTCTCGACTGATGAAGTCTACGCTCCGTCCAGCACAGGTCCAGATTCAAAACCCCGAGAGCTTTCAGCTCGAACTCCAAAATCGTTTCGAGTGCCTAGGAAGCTCAGTGGACGAATACAACGACGAGTTCGTGGAAACTGTCCATACAACTGGGTCTAAGTTCTTCAAGACACGTCGTGCAGATAAGAACAAAAAACTCTCTGATCGTACTCTCAAGCACATGAAGGATCGGCGTGAGATGATCTTGCAGTCTTCAGATGAGGCGTGGAAATACCGGCAGCTCAATAGACGGATCTCTAAATCCTTGAAGAGCGACCTCCGCCGCTTTAATACCGAACGTATTAAAGACGCAATTGAGAGAAATAAAGGCTCCAAGGTATTTGCAAGGGATCTGGCTATTGGGCAGAGCCAGCTCACGAAACTGAAGACCGACGATGGCAGGATTGTGTCCGCCAAACCGGAGCTTCTGAGGGAGATCGCGAGATTCTATGGGCAGTTGTACACGTCAACCAGTAAACCCGTTGTAGATCTAGCGAACGACCCAAGAGCTAGACTAACCCGACACTATACCGAAGACATTCCGGACGTCAGCCTGTACGAGATTAGGATGGCTCTGAAACAGCTTAAAAATAACAAGGCACCGGGTGATGATGGAATTACGGCCGAACTCCTGAAGGCGGGTGGAAAACCGGTACTTAAGGCCCTTCAGAAGCTGTTTGATTCCGTCATACTCGAGGGAAAAACGCCACAGGCATGGTGCAGAGGTGTGGTGCTACTCTTCTTTAAAAAGGGCGACAATGCTCGGTTGAAGAACTATAGGCCCATCTCACTTCTGAGCCATGTCTACAAGTTGTTTTCAAGAGTCATCACGAATCGTCTCGCGCGCAGGTTTGACGACTTCCGGCCTCCCGAACAAGCCGGTTTCCGAAAAGGCTTTAGCACCGTAGACCACATCCATACGCTGCGGCAGGTTATACAGAAGACCGAAGAGTATAACCTGCCTCTCTGTTTAGCGTTTGTGGACTACGAGAAAGCATTTGATTTGATCGAGACTTGAGCTGTACTGCAGTCTCTCCAACGGTGCCAAATCAGTACAGTTAGGTAGGTTTAACTTCGTGAAAGAGATCAATCGTCGAATCCGACTCGGCTGGGCAGCGTTCGGGAAGTTGCGTGGTATCTTCTCGTCCAACTTACCGCAGTGTCTTAAGACGAAAGTCTATGACCAGTGTGTGTTTCCTTGCGTGATAAAATCAGAAATGAGGATATCCGCAAGAGAACCAAGGTTACCGACGTAGCCCGAAGAATCGCCAAACTTAAGTGGCAGTGGGCAGGGCACATTGCTTTCAGAACAGATGGCCGATGGGGCCGAAAAGTTCTAGAGTGGCGACCGCGAACCGGAAGACGTTGCGTTGGAACGCCTCCCACTAGGTGGACCGATGACCTGGTAAAGGTTGCGGGGATCCGCTGGATGCGAGTGGCACGGGACTGGTAAATGTGGCGCCACTTGGGGGAGGCCTATGTCCAGCAGTGGACGTCTTTCGGCTGAAATGATGATGACGATGATTCCAAACAAACTAAGTAATTGACACCTTCGGAAATAAATAGGTAGGACAAATATGAGTTTCCTTAATGTACCAAAAAGTTCTTTATTGAAGATCCCTTTTTAAGTAATTTGGGCCTGTTAATAATTAAGTACATTAATTACCACCGATACGAGGTAAGTATGTACGGTAAAATGCGGCTATTTAAAAAACAAGGGGCTATTTGAGAAAAAATTAAAATGAGATAGCATCCTGAATTCCTTTGTAAACCGGAAAGCCACAGACGTAACTTGACGAGATTTTACCACGGGCACTAGTGTCGATGTACATGCAACCAATCAGAGACGTTAATTCGTTAATAAAAAATACACAGATGTCGTGCCTCACACGACTATCGAGCACATTGGAAATGAATCTACGGAATTCGAAAAAATATTGTCGCTGAGCGATGAGAAAATCGGGATAAGGAAATGGTTCCCGATAATTCACAACAAATACCGATAACGAACTCTGCGAAACATGAAGTCATAAAATATCATGTGAAAAATGTCGTTCTGATTTCGTTTTTTCAAAAAGGTTAGAGTACAGGGTAAACTATAAAATCTTTCTTTTAGGCTCAAATTGTAGCTGACTAAATTGTCCAGAGGAGTTTTTCTCAAATTTTTGATATCATTCTTCGTTTTCAAAATATCGAGCGCCAAACACATAAATTAAAAAAAAAAGTTTTTTTTTACTATTTGGGCCATAACTTTTTTCGTTTTTGACATTCTCGAATACTTCATTCTTTTTGCACCTTACAGCTCTCGAGAATACGCGTCTTTTTGCCTTTTTTATTATCATATCTTCACAACTCTCCGAGATACATGGGGATCGATTTTCATTAGAGCGAACGAAAAGACATTTCCAACGTCAAAACTGATTTTTGTAAAAGACATTCATTCATTATCGTGAGCTGCAAACTTTTGGGTGGGCAATTTTTTTTTTACGCGCTTTTGTTTTGTCGAGTTCATGCAATTTTCTTCTGTTTTTCACCATTACTAATCAGTAATTACAGCTTGGTTGGCTTAAATAGTTTTTATGTTATAATGACTTTAAGATGATGGGGCTATTTGGAATATAAAATGACCCTTTTCCAAATAACATTTTTTTTTTCTACCATACAAAATAATGTTATCGTTATTTTTACCGCGTGGTCATACTTGTACCTGATTTTCTAAATATCGTTCTTATGAGAAAATTTATTCGGTAATTTGAACAAAATGTAGCGGTTTTTGAGTACAAAATTGGTTGATTCCAATTACCCCACCCTAAGGGTTCTTTGGAATGGCGAAAGTTGCGAAGCATTTATATTACCATGAAATTCATATTATCCATATAACTACATTCAATTGATATTTATTGTGAATTAACATAAAATGATACCTAAACTTACAGAGCGATTTTAAGTTAGTTTTTTACCAAATACTTAGCCCCATTTTACGGTCTACATTTCTTTCTTTTTCGTGTTGCCTTATTCTTGTTTTTTTCCTGTCTCAGATAAGAAACAAGTCTTGACTTACCTCTTAATACGTACTTAATTTCTGATGCCTAATTAATGATGAACGACACTTTAATTTACTAATTGAATTGTTTCAAGGAGCAAGAACGTTAAAAACAAAAGTAAGGTAAACAATTAAATATTATGCACAAAATTAAATAGTATTTAGGTTCTTATAGGAAACCTGATACTTAAGTTTGTAATTGAAAGTCAACCTACAAAGTAACGATAACAATGCAATAACTATTAATTAAAACTAGGTACTCAATGGCAGTCATTGTTAGGTAAGTTACTGAAATTAAAAATATCTGTCTATAATTTCAAAGGATTAAACTTGGATTACGAAAACAATTGAAGTGAAAAGCATGAAATAAGAAAATCAGAAATATTTTCTAATTTGTTTTGATTGTCCGAATGCTTCTGGATTCTTGTGAGTGTGTCTTTATCAGACTAGCTTAGGTATATGTCAGCACCTAACACGTTAGGCGACTACGAAATAATACTAGTACTTACCTAGTTTACAGATATGCGGGATCATCTCAACACACATACACACAAATAGCGCGACAATGGTGCCAATTCTGTTGTGCACGAACTAAATTAATTTTAAGCTATTTATATCTCTTTCTCTCCAATAAAACAAGAAAGAGACATATATTAATAAGAGCTGTCAATTTAATTTGATCTAAAATGTTCATACAATTATAGTTGTCATTTCTGAACGTATTTATTAAAAACACTGCGGAGTTCAAGGGAAAAACTAATTTGACATCTCTAACTTAGTCCTTGTCTGTCGCCGTCTTTTTTTTCAGCTGCCTGTTAGTAAGAGATGCTAAATGCCTAGTTTTAATTTAGTTTGTGTACAAGGGAATCGGCACCAACATCACAACCCTCCTGTAAGCTTTAAAATAAAAAAAATATAAAGTTTAAAAACTAAAACCCGACCACAACAAAAAGTGATCTAAAAAGTACAAAACAAGAAAATATTTCACACAGAAATCAAGACATAGGTACAAAATGGTCAAGGTAAGCCGTGGTTGCATGCCTGTATCCCATGAGTGCTATGATCATGAATATAATGGCATGCAACCACGGCTTACCTTGACCATTTTGTACCTATGTCTTGATTTCTGTGTGAAATATTTTCTTGTTTTGTACTTTTTAGATCACTTTTTGTTGTGGTCGGGTTTTAGTTTTTAAACTTTATATTTTTATTTAAACCATTTTGGAGTCACAGCTAAGTATTATATATTTAATAGGTACTAGTGAACCCCTTTCCAATGATACTAAACACGGTATGCGTATCTTACTTTATTTGGTAATCTTTCCTTTTTTTACAATAATTTGTGACAAATTACCACTAAATATTATATAAATTTGAAATGTACTAGTGAACCCCTTTCCAATGATACCAAACACGGTATGCTTGTCTTCATTTTTTTTTTTAATATTGGTTTTTTTGCCCGCCAGAGGGCGTCACATTGGATTCGGTGATACGTCATATAGCCTATAACCAGCGGACGATCAAGACGCTTCTAACGATACCTCATTTGTTCAGTTCTGATAAGTAGTTTAGGAGCTATGAGCGTACAGATGAACATACATACATACATACATACATACATACATACATACATACATACATACATAGCCTGTCAAACTCATAACCCTCCTTTGGCTTTGCCGTAGTCGGGTAATTAAAGTAAGTAAGTAGGTAGGTAAATATAATTTTATTAATCTCTGTGATAATGCTACTTTGGTTTGAGAACTGTCAAAATATCAACTTAATTTTCTCCGGATCTATGGTGCAATATTTTTTAAAGGATCTAATCTTTGACAGTTATGGCCATTAGCGTACCCAACTTTTGGGCTAGGGGGCAAGTTAAATTATACTAAGGTTTTTCCTGTAGCAATTAGATATAGGTAAGTACGTAATTTACCCAGGAGTCAAGACGTGGCAGTTCAGGTAAAGTCGAGGGGATGGGGGCCTCTTATCCATATTTCCATTCTAATATTATAAATGCGAAAATAATTCTGTCTGTTACGCTTTCACGATGAAACGGCTGAACCGATTTGAATGAAATTTGGTATGAAGACCCTTGCACCCTGGGCAAGGCTAATTTAAATTCGCAACTTTCATGCGAACGAAGTCGCGGGCAAAAGTTAGTGAAAAGGAAGAGACATAATGATTTTACTTTTCAACCGACTTCAAAAAAGGAGGAGGTTATCAATTCATCTGTATTTTTTTTTTATTTTTTTTTCTTTTTTTTTATGTTGGATTTCTTGGGACTGGGTGAACCGATTTTGATGATTCTTTCTTTATTTGAAAGCTAGTGCTTCCCGTGTGGTCCCATTTTTATTTGGTCCAGTTCTGACAATGGCATCCATGAGAAAACCGTATAAGTCTTAAATTTGCATTAAGTATGTGCGCGATTTGTTACGCGATTTCTTCGGCAAACGTAAACCGATTTTGAAAATTCTTTTTTTTGTGGATAGGGTATGCTTCAGGGGTGGTCCCATATAAATTTTATGGAAATTGATTCAGCACTTTTTGAAAAATCAACAAATACCCAAAAAGTTTACATAGACGACGTTTTAGTTTCATCGATCTTTGTAGTAGTTAACTTTCAATCTCTTCGTAACAGATTTGGATGAGAAGGAGGTACTAAAAAGCGGAAAATAAAAAGCTTTTTACAAAAAAGACAACCGCCTTCAAAAAGTGAAAAATAACTTTAGCACAGAACACACATTGACTTTAGTTTCGGAAGTCGGTGCCAATACAAAACAACAAACAGAACAAAGCCACTGAATTTCGAAACTAAAGTCAATGTGTGTTCTGTGCTAAAGTTATTTTTCACTTTTTGAAGGCGGTTGTCTTTTTTGTAAGAAGCTTTTTTATCAAGTAATTTCGGAATACATTGTGTGTGGTCACATGAGTGATCTTTACAGAATAAAGCTAGCACGAGCTACCTATTCATAAATCAAAGAATTTGAGAACAAAGTATTATTTTGGTGATAAAAATCTTCATCATACTTTAAATATGTATAAAATATTTGTTTAATGATTATGAACACTGTTTTAATTCTATTTAAGTAGCCCTATAAGTAAGAGATAAGAGTTCGCGTCTAAAACAAAATACAATGATTCGATAAATGGCGAAGAAATGATATCTTTATGAATACGTTTGTAGTTTGTATCTTATCTTTATCTCATTCTCAAGCAATGATGATGACGTTCATAACAATAATAAATTTATTTGATATGCACTAGGATATCTTTAAAAATCATAGAATGAATAATTATGCTCGAACTTAGATGGATGCTTGAGTTTTAGAGCCTTTAAAACAACGGAGTGCGGAACCACTGCACCGCCAGCAGTGGCCGCGGAGAATTAAAACGGATACTTGTGCTTTTCTGGTGGATATTAAGTAGAATAGCATTACGATTTTGAATTGTTATAAAACTACAAATTAGTCTAAGGTAGTTATTTAACTAGACGTTGAGGTTTATTAGAAACAACAGCAAGCGCTATTATAGAAAACATATTACAACAAACACAGACTACCTATCCTATACAAAAAATTAAAGATTTTTATCCTACTGATATTAAAGAAGAAATTGTAAGCGTCTAACACGATATCCATAATAAGGTAGTTTAGAGCCAGCAAAAGAACAAAAAGCCAAAGCTTGGATCATGTCGTAAATTAGTGCAATTTATACAACTAAGTATTTTTCAGTACCTACTCTAAAAATTATCTATGATTGGCCTCCAGGCTAGACCTATGTACACCGGGTATTAACATAGATATACTAGCCATCATCCGGGTACCTAATTAAAAAATGGCATAAATTAGGTCGCTTTATCAAGCCATTTGGCTTTATAATGTGACGGAAGCCGGTACTAAACCTCTACGTATGCATTTTGGGAGATTTAAACCACTTAAGTTTCCGCTTATCTTATGACGAATAAACAAAGCCCCGAAAACAAGTACCTACCATAAACAAGTGCTGATACAGATCGCACCTTCCTGCATGTAGTTTCGTGAAACGATCTATTTGTCAGAACAGCGGATGTTAAACGTCTATGGTTTAAGTTTACAAGAGCATCCCGGGATGTGGTGTGGGTAAGGTAATTATGATTTCGTTCAGTCAATTTGTCGTGAGGAATTCGGTATATGACACTATTAATATTGTCTTTCGCCCTTTTCTTTATCACACTTCTTGCATTCTACTACTCTAGTTTCCTCTATCCTATGACCTATTGTAATAGAATGTAATGCAATGGAATAGAGCTACAGGATGCATGCTCACAAGTGATAGAGACATCTAACGACTTACTTATTTTAAATTGAGCTGTCGGATAGGAACGGCGTCGTAACATAATAATGTAATTGAGCTACTCGTACTTCTGAGATGCAGGAGTAAGTAGATAATACCTCTTTTCTTCAATCAATCGATATCTTTATTGTAGATCATTGGTAGGAAAGTGCATAATAATAAAATAATCTTATAATTAAATTGCGATCAGCAATGTTCCACCTCTAGGGCATAATCTTCCAAAATAAATGACATTGTTTCCACGAAAGAGGATTTATCCAGCTACAATTAACCGCGTCACCTTTGCTGTGGCAAACTTAATTTATGTAGTTATAGTTACGTATTTCTTTTGATAAAAAAATACAAATTCCATCTAAAAATAACACGGATCACGTTGCTGGTTGCAGCCATCGGTTATCTTGACAAAGTGACATTGGAAAATTAGCGAGAAGTGTTACTCCTGTGAGGCTGCACTCGACGCGACAGGCGACAGATTAAGCAGCAAATTGACGGCGCGGCAATTTATCAATAACGACAGTATCAAGTGTTCCGGCTGCGTGTACGCCGATTTCGGCCATCATCATCTGCTGCGTCCGCTCCGTGCTGCCATCACGCGATCACACACAAATAGTGTTAGCGTGTTTTCAAGGAATTGCGATCTATCTTCTAGGAATAACAAGTTAAGCGAGGCAGTTGATACGATTGTTTTTCCTGTTGTTTTGAACACCGGGCCTTAATCAGAGAAGTAGAGTCAAAGGAAATAGGTATACCTATCTATAAGAGGGCTTGAAAATTATTGGAACCATCTTCTGCTTTAAACAAGGCCTTCGGGCAGCTTCCGTGGGGCAATCACTGAAGCCAGCCGTAGACAATACACAACAAGTACAATCTATACTAATATTATAAGCTGAAGAGTTTGTTTGTTTGGTTGAACGCGCTAATCTCAGGTGTTGGATAGTCCATTTACCGAGGAAGGCTATAGGCCCATGCGAAGCCGGGTCGGGTCACTATAGTTTGTGATGAGTATTGATTAATTGATCTTTGGCCTTATCCCAACTATGTTGGGGTCGGGTTCCTGAACTGAATAGACCTATAGGTAGGTACCAGTTTAATTAGAATTAAACAGACACAAATAAATTGAGTCGTATTTATTGATCTCAATAATATCTAAGAGTAATTAATCTTGTTTATATTTTTGTACAGCGACAAAGAGGAAGTGAGTGTTACTTTCACGGTTCCAAAGAATTCGGTGCAGTGACACCTCATTGATCATAAATATATGAAGGCTAACGAGGCATTTATAAATAAGTCAAAAGGCCGATTTTTCAATCGTCAAGCAGCTTTTATTTGAAGAATAATCTACGAATTTGACTGCTACCGATTCAATGATGATTTTAAAATTCGAACTGATGTTTTTCTATAATATATGTACCTATTTCTTTTTAATTTGATTATTCTTCAGATAAAATTGACGACATACACAAAAACTTTTTTTTATATCAATCAAATCAAATCAAATTCTTTATTTCAGATAAATTAAATTCAATAAATTATCCATATTTGGGTTAATCAATTAATAAATAAATAACTAATAATGCTGATTCAAATATTAAACATTTAAAAGATAGAATAATTACGCTATATATGCACCACTACGCAGTACCTATACCTAGTGTGTGTACGGGAAGACAGAAGTCACTACTCGTACAAGGATCATTAGGTATTGAGTACATATGCTGCGGCGAAATTTAAGATTTACATCGTCGAAACATGGTCTAAACGCTGTTCAGACGGTGCAACATTTATCGTTGCTTCAATTTATTGCATTCAACAAGCAACTAAATTGCGGCGTGTAAATGGTGTTTTAGTACATTACATGATATAATGTATACTATGTTATAAGGAGGTAACGTTTGTAAGATGTAGCAAGTAATCTCCAAAACTACTTATCCGATTTCAAAAATATTTTATTAGAAAGCTACATTACTGCCGAGTGACCTAAATGGGATGGTTTATTACTTACTTTATTTATTATAAACAAAGTTTACAACAATCTTAACTTAGAACTATGTCCCACAAAACCGTTTTTACGGTTTGTCTGTGGGAACCGAACCATACAGTCACAAAAATACATTTATTTATTTCACTATGGTTTATTTCACTTCCAAATGGACGAAGTCAGGGGCTGAAGATTGTTAATAAAGATGATATGACGTTTATTGACAAACCTTAGCTGTGTTGATTTAAATAATTTAAATTAAATTAAACCAATAACAATCACGTTGAAGATTAGTTTACAAATGGCTTCCTTTGAAGATAATTGAACGTGATATTAGAAGTCTCAATCAACAAACGGGGATTTATGTGTTATTCTTGTATAAAGCAAATCGTAGACAAATAATTACATGACTTTCATTTTTCAAGGATTGTTGTGCAGGTGGAAAGCAATATCATATTACCTGGATGATTCAATACTCAATACATTTATTGCATCCACATGTGAACTTAGATGGTAGGTTTTACAAAGGTTAACTAACATTGTGGACCCTGTCGGGCACAGCAAAAGTAAAAGTAGGAGAGAGGAAGAGGGCTTGTTTGGCTTTGAGGGATTTAGCTGATTTTTGGATAGGTACTGTTTATTTATTATGACTTTGAAAAACTTTTTTGAAAAAAGAGAACCGCCTTCAAATGCTAAAAAGTGATAAATAACTTTAGCACAGAACACACATGACTTTAGTTTCGGAAGTCGGTGGCTTTTTAGCTTTTGAAGGCGGTTCTCTTTTTTCAAAAAAAAATTATATTCCACTTTTTAGTGTTTCCATATCACCCAAATCCATTTAGAAACGGCAACACAGTTAAAACAGGGATTGAAAGTCCTCCAAAGATGGAAAGATGGAAGAAACGACAACGTCTTCTCGGTGTTTGTTTTTTTCAAAAAGCCCTGAATAAATTAATGTTTGTTGTATACTGAAACCTGTGTACTGAAACCTGCATGTAACACACACTTTTCTCAAAACCGCATCAAAATCGATTCAGCCAAACGAGAGATAATCGCGGACCAACATACATACAGACATACAAACATACGGGTCGAACTGAGAACCTTCTTTTTTTTTTGAAGTCGGTTAAAAACCATTTGAATTTTCAGTTCTCGTTCTTGTGGTAGGTAGGTATGGTCAAATCGATTATTGCTACAGTTTTAATCTTAAATGATTGAACAAAAGTATCATCTACCTAGCTTTTTTCCAACTATGTTGGGGTCGGCTTCCAGTCTATCCGGATGCAGCTGAATACCAGTGTTTAACATGGAGCGACTGCCTGTCTGACCTCCAACACCCAGATACTGGGTAACACGATACTCCTCAGTAAGATTGGTTGTCTGGCTTCTGACTACACGACTGTCAAAGATCTACGAATAACAGCCCGTAGATATGCGTAAAGGTTCAAAGCCAAAATAAATAATAATACCGTTAGAAATTATTGAACCAAATATTAAAACAATCACGGAAAATCTTTTGAATGGTATGTATAAACTGCTGCAATGCTGCATTATCACCATCAGTCGGAAGACGTCCAACGCCACAACGAGCGTTAACCTGCCGCTTACATCCACCGGTTAGGCCTGGACTCCACCGAAGCGGAGAGGAGAGGAGATGACTCGTAAACAACCAATGGGACACTGTATTGCGTTGAAGCTAAGCGGTGAGATGTGAAAATAACGCAAGCCGATCGGTTGTTCGAGACGTCTCCTCTTCGCTTTGGTGGAGTTAGTAGCTATAATATATTTATTTTACTACAGACGCAGCTTTAATATATTATATATCTTTATTACGCACGGATATCGATTATTACGTCACCAAAATATGTGGACAGATATAGCAAGGCATAACAATATATATTTCAAAAATGTGAAACAAACAACGACTGCAGACGTAAGGGCGAAAATATATTATTATATTAGGTATAGCTACCGTGTGTGGTGGCTAGCTATAATATACATTATAGTTACGTATGTGACGGGACTCGCGACTTTGACGATGTCATCAGTCCATCTGGAAGGAGGCTTACCACAAACGCTTCGTCTTCCAGTTCGTGGTCACCACTCAAGAACCTTTCTTCCCCATCATATCGGTTCTTCGAGCGATTCGTCATACTTAAACTTAGATACTGTAGTCTATTTACTACTTAAGTCATTCCAATATAGCACTTAGATATAATTACGACGTATTATAACTTATATTGTATATTATTACTATGAATCCTAACTATTTTAAATGCTATTATTTGGTACATATTATAGATATAGATCTAGCTTAACTCATGGATAATTTTACTGTTTAATCTATTGTGTACATCGGTACACAGTATACTGCAGTATCCAAATATTTTATTAAATGTTGTTTACCAAAAATTTTGAAAACGTAAACTTAAGTAAAATTATCAGTATTTTTGGAAAACAAAGATAATCTATTTATTTATTTTATTTCGTTTTTGTGTTCCGTTGGGATAGTTTATCAACTTTGACTCGGACGAAGACGCCGTCTGAAGTTATCATTATTAATATAAGATTTACTATAGCTACACATTTGAATGCGGATTATTTTGACATGAATGACGTGTGCATTTGCAGCTGAGTTACTAACCAATAGTAAAGTTTTAAATATACTATGTCGACATAATAAGATAACAACCTTCAAGAACAAACAGCAAAACCACAGATAATGTAAATTACCGAAGTGTCTCCAAACACGTGGAACGGTGAAACATTATTTGTTCCGTTCCCGTGATTGATTTGTAAACATGCACGTTGGCACGTAGTAGCTCAAACAGACAAGACTTACGAGATCATTCTTTCACTTCCAGGGGTTGAAGATGATGTTGGATTCTGCGTCTTTGTTGCTGATAGTCCCAGTACACTACCACGATTGTTTTCATGCCGCGTAGATACTACGGAAATTAACACTGAATTTATACCGTATACAATTTGTTATATTAGAAATAACGCGTGTACGTCTTGTGGTCCTTGCTCACAAGTGTGTCTTTCGTGTCAGTGGTCGTACTGCTATGGGCCAGCGCTGTCGTTGACTGAGTAATAGAGCTGGATTGCACGTCCTGCCTCGTCGACCCTACATCATTTCACTTTATTAAATAATTCTGTTATTACAACTACATTACTCATACGTTATTATGGACAATCAATCAATTACGGGCACTGCCTACTACGTGTTTTTTTATGGCTGACTCATCTTCTGTGCGTAGATTTCTGCAGCCGAGTTTCAAACTAGCGTATTCGGAGATGGGAGGCGGATATTTCACAACAAGAATGGAAACATGTTTTGCGGATTAGTGACTGCACAAGTACCTATCTAAAAACCACGGATTTTTTTTTATGCTTAAAGTATGAAGAGGCAATCACACTAATTATATCACATAAAAATAATGTAGGTAAACGGTGGATAAACCTGTAAAAATGGTAGAGAAATGATGGGACCCCATCATAACTTGTTTTCTCTTGCATTGTCTACTGTATTTTCACAGATTTTCACGATCAAGTTTTGCAACATAATTAGAGAAAATAATAGGTACATACATATGCTATATGTATTTATCTATTCATAAGGTATTATACTAAAGGTACTACTTCAGTTTTTTAACCGACTTCAAAAAGGACGAGGTTCTCAATTCGGTTGGTTTTTTTTTTTGTATATGTACATCGATTACTCTGAGATTTATGATCCGATTTACGTGATTCTTCTTTCGTTTGATGCGGAATAGTTGCCATTTGGTCCCATAAGAATGTAACATTGTTTGGCCCAGTAGTTTTCATTTTATGAACATTTATTTATTTTTTATATATTTATTTTTATGTTTGACCATATAACTTTTTTCAGTGTAGTCCGATTTCGATGATTCTTAAAAAAAAATATTCCATCCCTCAGGGTTAAAAATTAAGGGATGACAGATTTTTTTTGGTGTCGCCGTTTCGTAATTAATTTCTATGATGAGAAGTAGGCACTAAAAAGAGAAAAAAATGTTTTTTGACAAAAAAGACAACCGCCTTCAAAAAGTAAAAAATAACTTTCAATTCGCAAGTCGGTGGCCATACAAAACAACAAGCAAAACCAAAGCCGCCGACATGCGAATTGAAAGTTATTTTTTAATTTTTGAAGGCGGTTGTCTTTTTTGTCAAAAAATTAATTATAAACATCTGCACGGGCGTATGTACCTTTCTTCATGACCCACACACAGTCTTACCTTACTTACCAGCCTACTCTATTACTTATATGGAACTGCTGATGGAAGACAAATGCAAGTAAGAAGGCTAACTTACCACGATAACAACTTGTGCATTATAAATAACTTAAGGCTTGCATTAGCTAGCTTGCGATTTCGTCCGTATAAATTTTCTTACGATCCCGTTTTTTTTGGCAATAAAGCTTTCTATTACCTAGTGAAAGAAAGTGTTTTTCAACCGACTTTCTTTTGAAATCGCGGACAAGTGCGAGTCGGTCTCGTCCACCGAGGGTTCCGTACAAATCTGTGGGTACATATCCATACTTCCATACTAATCCATACCAACTATCCCTAATATTATAAATGTGAAACTAACTCTGTCTGCTACGCTTCCACGATGAAACGGCTGAACCGATTTTGATGAAATTTAGTATGAAATAGCTTAAACCCTTAGAAAGCACATAGGATACTTTTTAATTCGGAACTTCGTCTGCCTCCGCGATAACCGACATTCACACGGACCAAATCGCGGACAAAAGCTCGTTATAAATAAAGAATATTTTTTTTATTTTTTTATTACAAATGTGTAGTTTTCAGACTTTTCCCTGTATTTATAGTACCTATATTACTTGTCAAATTTCATAGTTCTAGGTCAACGGAAAGTATATCAATATGTATAGTAGTGTCGAAATGTACGTTTTTTTGCGACATAAACGGATCTTTTTTTCACCTTGAATTTTTTCACAGCTTCAAGGGACCGTAGACCTAAGTATATGGTTTTAATTTCAACTCGATACCTCTACACGTTCTGTGGTGCAATTCTGTAAGAATTCACTCGCGAATTCGAATCCTATCTCATTTCCGACTTACTAGAAGTGAAAAGTATCTGGTTTTCGATTAAATAGTAACGAAATAATAGTTCGCTTCACCTATGCCAGCACTTAGTAGCGCTAGCGTAGTTTTCATCGAGTTACAGACTACCTAAAACAGTTTTCACCGCGGAAACAGAAGTGAGATCTGAAGTGAGTTCTTACAGAATAACATAGCTGGACAACAAAGTGATCCTATAAGGGTTTCGATTTTTCCTTTTGAGGTACGGAACCCTAAAAAGAAGGCGGTTCTCAATTCGACACGTATAAGTACTATTATTATTTATTTATATTATGTATGACCACGCATAGCTTTTTCAGTGGAGTCCGATTTCGATGATTCTTTTTTTAATAGATACCTAGTGTATATACCTCAAAGTCAGTCCCTTATAAATTTCAAGAAAATATTCCACCACTAAGGGGAAAATTATTAACGGATGACTAACATTTTTTGGTGTCACCATTTTGTATTTAATTTGTTTGATAAGAAGTAGGCACTAAAAAGCGAAAAAAAGAACTTTATTACAAAAAAGACAACCGCCTTAAAAAAAAAAACTTTAAATTCGCAAGTCGGTAGCAATACAAAACAACAAACAAAACCAAAGCGACATGCGAATTTAAAGTTATTTTTTACTCGTTGAAGGCGGTTGTCTTTATTATAAAAAAAGTTTTTTTAAATCGCATGAGCAGTTTCGGAGATTACTTGTACAGTCAACAGCAAAAGTAGATGATCAAAATCAGAAATTCAATACTAATTTACTAACACTAATTTATATATAATTTATTACTAGTTTATTTATTAAAAGTATGTGATTGTCACACACATACTTTTGAATCACTTCGACGCCACACAGTTCTGACGAGAACTCCGTTCATTAGTATTGAATTTCTGATCTTGATCATCTACTTTTGCTGTTGACTGTACATCAAAACTTACAAACTTTTCCTCTTTATAATATTATAGCTTTTGAAATTGTGTAAGTAATCTTATTTCCCATCGTCGTATTTATTTTGTACACGTGTCTAATCGTAGACATGTTCTGTTCATTTACTTTACAGTTGAGTAGTTATTTAGAATTAAGTAGATATTTAAATGTCTTTGTTTAGAATAGATATAATGTACATAACGGTTGAGGTGCCATTAAAAATATAACTCCAACAATGTTGATAAACAGTTTGAAACAATGTAAAGTATACAAACGCGACAAAGTCGGTTGTGTCAAAAATTTGTTCCCACATTTGACTCGCAGTACTATTAAGTATTCTGTGTTTGAGTCACAGTTTAAATTAAAGGAGGCAGTGGTTGAGCGATCGACTGCTGCGCTGCGTGTCGCGGGTTCGATTCCCGCACGGAACAAATATTTGTATGGCCTACAGATAGTTGTTCCGGGTCTGGCTGTTTGTGTATGTGGATTTATATGTTAGTAAACGCACCCACGACACAGGAGAAACTCGTAGTGTGGGGCACCGTTTTATAAAAAAAAAAGAATGTATACGACTTCGTCTGCGTGAATTTCCTAACGAATCCCTAAACTTTGATTAAAATCATACTATCTACACTTTTATATAATACTAGCGGGCCCGCCAGACTTAGTCCTACCCTGAAAAAAAATAAACCGACTACAGCGCCACCTACCGGGTCCAATTGTGAATCTAAACCATTCTCGAATCCACGGAAACACATAAAAAATATTTCATCAAAATCGATCGAGCCGTTTAGAAGGAGTTCACTTTCATACACACGCACAGAAGATTTTTATATATAAGATAATAAAACTGAAGATTTTGTTTCAACGCGCTAATATCGGAACTACTGGTCCAATTCAAGGGCGTGGGTAGGGGTAGCTGCCCCCCCCCCCCCCTTGAGATACCAAAAGCCTAATGTGCCTTTGCAACCGTGTGGTGCCGGCCGCCACCCCATTTCTAACCGTGGGTGTCGTAGAAGGCGACTGGGATATAGACCAGAGGATGGGTAGCAGCGTCCTTCTTCTTAACATATATTGTAATTTTCAATTTATTAAGCATGTGTCGTTATCTTGTAACTGTGGGCCCTGGTCTGAGAATAAAATTTTATTATTATTATAACACCTACTGCGATCGCCAACATGCATCGACCAAGTATTTCGATTAGGGCCGAACCCGCCCTTGGGGGAGACCTATGCTCAGTAGTGGGCGTCTAAACGTTGACATGATGATGATGATGAATGTGCCTTTGACTGCATTTAAAATCCCCCCCCCCCCCCTCCCTAGACCATAAGCTGACGCTCTTGGGTCTGATTCTGAAAATTATATCACTGAGTGGAATAGGCTAATATTTTATTATCAAAACAGAAGCGAACCGTAGAAAAAATAACGTGAACGAAATCACGAGTAAAGAGCTAGTGATATATAGTCCAAAAATAAAATTTAGGTCCCTCGTATCGTAAGGTATCCGAATCACCGCCAAAAAAATTCATAACTCGTAAAGTATGAAAAGTCGCGGAACATTATTGTTCCGCGCGACTTCTCATACTTTACCGAGTTATGAATTTTTTTGGCGGTGATTCGTCGGTTCGTCAACTAATTTACTAACACTAATTTATATATAATTTATTACTAGTTTATTTATTAAAAGTATGTGATTGTCACACACATACTTTTTAATCACTTCGACGCTCACTTCGCACTCGAACCCGATTCAAAGTGTCAAATATATCAAGGTCATTTTGAACCTTATGCGAAGTCAAAGCGAATAGCGATGTGAGATGCGAGTTGTTGTTTGAATTTTACAGAATCGACATACAGTAACCAAATACTTAACACGGGTGAAACAACGAGGCAGGTAGACAGCTTACGGCACTCAGGAATAACGTAGCTTAGTAGCTATTAGCGAAATAATAATGAATAATAATCTATTGGCGCAAAACAAAAAGAAAAGTAAACTCTCCAGCTTAATAATATTAGTACCTACTCACAGATTAAAAGCGCAACTTGACTCAAGCAATCATCTGCTTCCGCTCACACAGTACCGCATACGGTGTACACATTTCTTAAATATTTCCCTCTATATAAACATCCCCAAATGTGGGTAGCATTCTTTATTGTTCTAATTCGTGGTATCGCCACCCATTCACATACCGCCTGGCATTGCAGGACCTAGCAAGCATGCGGGAATGTAAAAGTATTCTATTCGATACGAATTTCAAATTGGACATAATGATCATATCCTATAGCATTTAGCAAAATACGTCCTTTTACGACTTATCTAGGCTAAAGAACCTACGACTAGGGTGGACCTTGGAGCATAATGCTCTCTTTTAAGGAGACTGTCTCGAGCGCCGCGGAACTATTCCACCTCGCTAAAGAAAAGAAAAGTATGCAAAGCTACCTTTGAAGTTCGGAAAAGCACTAGGAGAAGAAGAAGATAGCATACTGGATTGTTTTTGTTTTTTTTTTATACGTCGCCGAAACTAAGCATTTCTCCTTTAAAGGTGATTTTAAAAACATATAAACTTACACACATGAACAGCCAAACCTGGAACAACTATCAGTAGACCATAAAATTGCTTGTTCCGTGCGAGAATCAAACCCGCAACACGCAGCGCACAGAGCGCAGCGCCACTGCGCCAACAGTGCTGTCAAAAGCGTTTAATTTATACTACGAGCACAATACGTAGGTACCTACCTATCACTCATTGACATAAAACCTTCAAAGTAAAATAAACTAATAATATGTGCGTCATGGGTATTTCCAATTTCAAAATTGATCGAATTAACATTATCAGCTGCTCTCTAAACTTCTTTGTATAAACGAGTCTTGGGAAAAAAGTTTGTTTGCCAGTACCTACCTATTTCATGACGGAAGGTCTTCAGATGTTTCATACTGTTTTTAATGTAGAGTCTACATTTTAACTTTTGGTGTATTTTGTAAACTCACCCACGATACGGAGAAAGATTTAGTAAAAAAAAATACGAGTGTGCTTTAGACCACACGACTGAAGTAAAACTTCTTTAGCTCCATCTATATGTATGTATGTATCCATTTGCAACTAGCTATGAGAGAAAGAGAGAAACAAAATGTATGCTCGCACCTCTCTCTCTTGCCTCCACAGTAATATACGAAACGTAACTCTCTCTCTTTCTATCTTCACTAACTTGTATCTCCCTCTCAACTTCCGTTCGCGTCGCCCAGTCACACTTTTCCTAACGCTCTCGTCACGCATTCACCAGCTTACTCCCCAAGTCAAGCGTGCGTAAAGAAGTTTTACGTAAAAAATTTTTTTTTAAACGTTGCTCCACTCTATATGTTTCTCCTGTATCGTGGGTGATTTTACAAACATATGAACACACATACACACAGAGCCGGAACAACTATCTGTAGACCATGTAGTAGTAGTAGTATGACGGGCTGGTGTCCGGAACTCCACGTCTCAGCGCGTATTTTGCGTACAGGTGGGAAGAAAATCATTCGATCCACCCGAGCTCCTCAAGAAAGGCCAGCAGCGCCTTGACGTCGCTGGCGATCTCCCGCTGGTTACCTGGGTTACCGAAGTACTTTGCCCTGTATGAAGCGACCTCAGGGCAGTTCAGAAGCACATGGGCTGCTGTCTCGTCCGCCTCCATGCAGGCTCTGCACAGAGGGCTGTCTGTGACTCCTATGACAAAAAGATATTTATTGAAAGACCCAAGGCCAGTTATGGCGGCTGTGACCACACATAGCTGTTGTTTAGATAGTCGAATGGCTTGCCTCGTAAAGCGGCCCTCAATCTGTAGACCATACAAATATTTGTTCCGTGCGGGAAGCGAACCCGCTACTTGCAACGCAGCAGCCATCACGCAACCACTGCGCCAACCGTGTCGTCAAACAGCGCCAGCGGTAATATTATGTAAGTAATAGAGTTATTTTCAGAAAAGTGAATAGGTACCTATCCCTACCTATGTAGCTATGTACAGTCAGCAAAAGAGATAGGTATCCAGGGTCGTCAGACATAGTTAAAGTTTACTTAGAAACCGATGGATGTTTTTCAATAAAATTAATAGAGAATAAACATTTCCATGATTTAATTAAACATTCGAAATCATCCATCGGTTTCTAAGTAAACTTCAACCATTTCCGATGACCTGCATACCTATCTGTTGTGCTGACTGTAGGTATACCTACGCTACACCTGATCGTCTGAAACCATAACGCAATATATTAGCGAAATAGAGCAATTTTTTTTTCAATAAAAGTAGCTTAGGTGTTTCGATATTAATTAACTAACAAATTGTGTAATTAATATGGCGTACTTACGTGGGTAATAAATTATTGGTTTTATCTTTATGAAGTTGTGTACAATCACCTCAATTTCAGCAGCTTAATTGGGGGCAATGAGTTGATATTTTTTTTATTTTAATTCGTCTATTTACATGTTTGTGAAAACGGAATAGAAAAAAACAAGTGGAAGTGCCGATTCAGCTTTATCGCGTGTGTCATAATTATGTGAAAGAATTTGTAAAATTATAACAACCTTGGTCTGTTGTAATAAGTCTTAATTTTGTATGAACAACAAATTCCACTTTGATGAATAGCTCATTTGCTAAAGTGGCTCCCAGACAGACGCGGGCTGCGGTGGTGGCGGCCCACCGCAGGCTCTGGCCCGTGGCCGTTTAATGTTACTGGCCCCGGCTCTTTCCGCTGAATGCAACTGGCCCCGGGTCTGGCCGCTGAATGCAACTGGCCCCGGCTCTGGCCGCTGAATGCAACTGGCCCCGGCTCTGGCCGCTGAATACAACTGTCCACCACAGCAGGCCGCCCCTGTCTGTCTGTGAGACGCTTTTAAAACGCTGTTTTTTTTATTCCGTGTTTGTGAAGGTAGGTGTGTAGTTGTGTACTGTGAGGGATCGGAACTAATTACGATAAATCAAACGTAAATTGACTGATAGAACAGAACTCTATTAGGATAAGATCAGAATAACATGACCGCGCCTGACCGCGGGTCGTCTGACAGTCTCTGTCATAGTATCCTACTATAATCTATATATAAGGTGCTAAAAAAATATCTGCCACGGCTGCAATGGGAGACAGTATTGTGTTTATAGATAACAATAGTAAAGATAAATTATTGATCATTTGTCATATTTTTTTTCATACAAAAAATTGTACGTATAAGTTTGAATTGATTTATTCGCATTTATTCGCATTATTAACCATCACGTAGACTTGCTGTTGCCACACCGCACCGAATAGGTATAATTCAATCGTTTCGCAAAACGCCGGCGCCGTTCATACACTGTTGCCATTCTTATCATTACGCCCCCACCCTGACCCGCACTACCCCGTTCGTCGCACGCGCCAGCCGGCCGACCGCCCGCTCGCCAGTCGCCCGGTCGCCCCCCGCCCGGCGCCCGCTCGGAAGTTAGTTTTAATTAGCGGTTAGCGACGGGATAATCGCTCGCGCTTCCTTTAAAAATGCCTCCCAGACGACGGTATTCCAATCAAGCATATATATATCTTGAAATAGTGTTGTGCTACCGCGAGTGTAACTCCATAACTGCGCATGCAGTAAACTTATACCAGCAGAGGTTTGGTGTGCGAGTGAGTCATCATGTGTGGAAGAACTAAAAAGGCGCATCAAACGCGCATTTAGGCAAGTAAAAAGTGAAACGGACACATTAAATAAAGTGAAGAGACATGTACGTAAGCGTGCCTACATTTGTGTGCAACGCGAAGGCGAAGGCAACGCCAAGTTACTGTAATTTATCGTTATTTGATACCTAAGTATTAATCTAAGCACCTACTGTTTAAAAATAATAAGAAAAAAATTGCGATTCTTACACTAACTTGTCAGTCCAAAGCCTGTTTTAAGTGTGATGGGAAGTTTATCATCTTATTTACCTACGTCAGTTTTTTGGAAGAATGCGGTAGCTGGTAAGTAATTGCACTTTTAAAACACTTTTTTCCCTGCGTATTATTGTGTACCTAGTAGGTTAGATAGTGACGAACTAATCAGCTGATTTCAGTTTTCATTCACAGAACAGATAGAAAGAGATAGCAGTTGTTTTCATTGACGAAGCGACACATCGCGCGTAATTTGTGAAACGCGTTATGCAGAGTAGAGTCAATGTTTATTAAACTACTTTATTTTCTCAAATTAAATTAACTATTCTGGGGTACGAAAGTTCTTCACTATTGTAATCTTTAAACACAATACTACCTCCCATTTAAAGCCGTGGCAGATATTTTTATAGCACCTTATATATAAAAGAAAGTCGTGTTTGTTACAACACTTATAACTCGAGAACGGCTGAACCGATTTGGATGAAAATTGGTGGGGAGGTAGCTTAAAACCAGGAGACGGACATAGGATACTTTTTTTTTTTTTTTTTTTTTGTAGGTTTAGGGTAGGTGTAGGGTAGGTGTAGGGTAGGTGTTTCGGGCGGCTGGGGTATGGTCAGTACCCGCCGGCACCCTGGGACAATCTCCCAAACGTTTGTTTGACGTACGTTTTTTGACGAACTGTTTGCTGGTGACGTACGTCACCACGCACCCCTGAATGCGTATGTGTTCGTGGGCACCACCCACAAGGACCACGGGAGAGACGGGGAGTTGAAGAGGCGGCGCAGGCAAATAAAACGCAGATATTCTTCTTGAACCTTTCTTGTCCGCAGTTTTCGGCTTGCTTCCCTTTTCTTGATGTTGCCTCTTCAACGGCTGAGCTGCGACTGCCTCGAACCGAAAAATGGTTCGCCTTAAATACCGGCCTGCCTTACCGGACAGAGGTCCGCGTAATTTGGGCCTGTTTTGCTCGTCAATTTTCCCTTAGCCGAAAACTTTGGACCCCTTATTTTATTTATTTATTCCAATAAATCCTTACAATTTTTATCTTATTAACTAATTATGAACCTAATTAATAAAATAAAACACAAATCTTAACTATTTAATAACTTAATAAAAAAATCCTAGAACAAAAACTCGTAAAAATGTGTGATTCGCAATTTTCACTTTACATTTTTTGCTATAACTTTAAATTGGTAAGTTCTATCCTTATGAAACCTTTTGTATATACATTTTTAAATCAAGATCTAACTTTTAAGACTAAAATCAAATCGCTATGTACACAAACAAAAAATCACTTTTTCAAGTTACGTAATTATTTGGACAAAGTTACTTGAGATCAAACTTTTACTTTACAACTATCAAATAACCAGTCTTATTAGAATGAATCGCTAAAATATTACGTAAATACACCCATATATACTAATTAGAACCTTATAAGAAAAATATCAAACATTTAAATCTAATTAGCGCCCTATATTACATACATTATTGTTGATCGTGGATCTCGTCGCCGACAGTCTCCCCCTCGTGCGTCGCACCATCCCTCTGGCTCGGCGATACTCCCGGCACCAACAGCACCACTCTCGAACTGGGTCTTCGCAGCACACCTCCTCGCGTCTCGACGTCGACGATCCTTGTCCGCCCGTCCGGTCCAGGATACACCCGCTGAATTCTGCCGCGTGGCCAGGTGCATCTCGGTAGGCTGTGGTCGACGATCAACACGATGTCTCCGACTTGCAGGTCTGCGGCGTTGGGTCTTCCCTTCGTCTTCCTCGGCAGTAGAGTGGGCAGGTATTCGCGCAGCCAACGTTGCCAGAAGTGATCGGCAAGTCGCTGCGTGGCCTTCCAGGTGTGTTTGCCCACGAGCTCGTTGTCCTCGAAGCTGCCGATTCTCGCTGCGCCGCATGATCGCCCAATGAGGAAGTGGTTAGGCGTGAGTGCTTCTTCTTCAGGGTTCTCGGAGATGTGGGTGAGAGGCCGGGAGTTGACTATGTGTTCGGCCTCTAGTAGGAGGGTGTGAAGTACCTCCTCACGTGGATGCTTCTCGTTGAGTGTGGCGCCTAGTGCGGTTTTTATTGATCGCACCAGACGCTCCCATGCACCGCCCATGTTTGGTGCACCATGAGGGATGAATTTCCACTGCACGCCGATCTTCTCTGCTTCTGAGGTGAGGTCTTCTTGTTTCATTGTTTCTAGCGCCTCTTTCAGTTCTTTGTTGGCGCCGACGAAGTTGGTCCCGTTGTCGGTGTAGATGGTCTTCGGCATTCCTCTTCTCGCGGCGAATCGTCGTAGCGCCATTATCATACTGTCGGTGGAGAGTGATGGAGTTATCTCAATGTGCACAGCTCTAGTTGTTAAGCATGTGAACAGCGCACCCCATCTTTTCTCTTGACGTCTTGCTACGGTGATTGTCATCGGGCCGAAGTAGTCTACGCCGGTGCACGTAAATGGAGGGTTTCCGTGCATCAAACGCTCAGCAGGTAAGTTGCCCGTCGGTAGTTCTTGCGGTCTTCCTTTTCTTATCTTGCACCATTGACATTGATGTTGAACCGCCTTTATTGCTGACCTCAGTCCCAGTATCCAGAAGCGTTGCCTTACTTCGTTCATTACTGTTGCATGATTCCCGTGATTGAAGCGGCAGTGGAATTCTTCTATGATGAGTCGTGTTGTCTTGTCCTTGCTGTCGAGCACGATGGGTCGTTTGTAGTCTCTGGTGACACCCTGTATCGCGTCGATTCTTCCTTTCAGTCGTAGGAGTCCTTCTTCCAGTACTACGTCGAGCTTCTTCAACTTGCTGCTGCCCTCTAATTGCTTCCCTTGCTGCAGACACCTGATGTCTTCCTTGAAGCTTCTATCTTGACTTCTTTGTAGCAATAGGGTTTCAGCTTGCTCTAGTAGTTCTGCGCCCAACGGGATGTAGTTCCTTGCTGGTATGTTTGACGGTCGCAGTCGCTTCTCGACAATCTTCGCCTTCTTTCCTTTCGTTATCTTCCAGGTGGGATCTTCTTTACTGACGTTGACCTTCTCTTTTCTTCTGCAGAGTTGTATAAACTGCAGTACTCTCGCTGTGGCTCGCCAAAGTCTCTTCCATGACGAAAACCTCTCAGGATCTGGTGATGGGTGAGTAGTGCTTGCTGTCGCCACGACGTCCGCTGCTTTTTCTTCTCCGGTGGTTTCTTTCTTGAAGGTTCTTGCCGCTGGCCAATGAACTTCTTCTCTTTTTAGAAACTCCGGTCCGGTGTACCATCGGTGATTGCAGCTGAAGTGTTCCGGTACGTCGCGCGTTGCGTCATCTGCAGGGTTCTGCGCCGTAGGCACCCACCGCCAGTCTTGTGGTTTGGTGAGATCTTCTATCTCCGCCAAGCGATGAGCCACGAACGTCTTGAATGTTCTCGGGTCCGTCTTGATCCAGGAAAGTACGATGCTGGAGTCCGTCCAATAAGTCTTCTTCTTCACCTTAAGGTCCATTTCTTCTTCCACCGAATGTGCCAGTCTGCTTCCAAGGAGGGCCGCCTGCAGTTCGAGTCTCGGGATCGACACCGGCTTCAGTGGAGTGACTCTTACTTTCGCCGCCACTAAGCTGACGTGGTAAGTTCCATCTTCATCTTCTGTCCTCCAATAAACCGTCGCTGCATACGCTGTCTCGCTTGCATCCGTAAACGTGTGCAGCTCCCCCTCGGTGCGATGTGGCGCCAGGCATCTAGGAACCTGCAGGTCTTGAAGTAGCTTCATCTTCTCCAGGTAAGTCTTCCATGCCTCGTACTCCCTTTCTTCTATCTCGTCATCCCAACCGACGCCGCTCCGCCATATGTTCTGAAGCAGCTTCTTGCCCTGGACGAGAACCGGTGATGCTAATCCTAGTGGGTCGAAAGTTGACATCACGGCGCTGGTGACTTCCCTCTTCGTAGGCACTTTGAATCCCTGAGCTATTTCTTCTGGCGTGTTTCTGAGGTTTGCCCTGAAGCCGATGGAGTCCCTTTCTGTGAACCAGCGTAGTCCCAGTGTCTTCTCTTCCTTCTCGCCCAAGTTTACTTCTGTCTTCTCGGTCGTTTCAGTCTTCACGTCTTGCAGCAACTCGGGTTGATTTGATGCCCATCCTCTTAGTTCGAAGCCCGCCTTCTTGTGTATGTAGTCTACTTGAGCTGTCACTCTTCTGAAGGTCTCTTCTGAATGGAAGCTGTGCAGGTAGTCGTCCATATAGTGGTTCAGCTCGATCGCTCTTACTGCCTCTGGATACTGGTCCCTGTAGTCCGCTGCGTTCCGGTTCTTGACGTAGATCGCTGTGCTCGGAGATGATGTCGCGCCGAAGATGACCGATGTCATCCTGTACTCCTTCGGCGACACGTCGCGTCGATCCCCGCGCCACAGGAACCTCAAGCTATCTCTATCTTCATGTCGAATGCGGACTTGCAGGAACATTTCTTTTATGTCGGCTGCCACTGCTAACGGTCCCTGTCGAAATCTTAATAATACCCCGAAGAGTGACTGTAGTAGATCTGGTCCTGGTAGTAATGCGTCATTGAGGCTTCTTCCTTTTGATTTCGCTGCAGCGTCGAAGACAATCCTTATCTTCTTTTTCAATGGATGCACCACGGAGAAGTGAGGGAGGAACCATTTCTTCTTGGAGTCTTCTTGTCCTTCAGGTGCTTCTTCTGCGTACTTGCTGTCGATTAGATGCTGAATCTGCTTGCTGTACTCTGCCTTCAACTAAGGGTCTTTGTCGATCTTCTTCTCGATGTTGATTAACCGGTTCCTGGCAGACATGTAGCTTTCTGGCATCTGTTCCTCTTCGTTCTTCCACAGAAGTCCAGCTTCGAATCGACCATCTTCAAGTCTTCTGCAAGTCTTCTCTAGGATGGCGAGTGCTCTTCCTTCAGAGTCCGTAGTAGGTCTTCGTGGTCGCACACCCAGCGCCTCGATCGCAAAGTGATGCTTGATGGCTTGATGCATTTCTTCTTCTGGTGTGCTGACATGTAGACACGTGTTGAGGAAGTGTACCACTCTTGCGCCTCCGGTGTCTGACCCGTGGAGTACCCATCCAAGTCCTGTTCTTGAAGCAACTGGTTCTCCTGGTTTCCCTCTTCTTACTTCTCGAGTCACGATCAGCTCCCAATTATCTTGCCCGATGAGCAGCTGTGGTGACTCCCCTTCATAGTATATCGAGTCGGCGATCTTCTTCAAGTGTCGACATTCTTCGATCCTTTTCTTTTCTAGGAACTGTGGCGCAAGCTTCAACTCGTCGATGGTTCGAACTCTCTTCAGGGTCTTCTTGCTTCCCCGATGAACCCACTTCACCGTCAGGTCCAGCATCTGAGAGTCCGTCTTCCTTATGAGCCTGCCCCCCACTGTTTCGATGACTAGTTCTTCCTTATTTCCTTGAGCGCCGACTTCTTCTGCCACCCTGTGATCCAGAAGTGACACTGTTGACCCTTCATCCATTAAGGCCAATATCTTCTTTGATCCTTTTGACCCGAAGACCTCTACTGGAACGATCTTCAGGTATGCCCTTGCGTTATTCACAGCGTTTACCGATGCCATGACGTTTGCCACCTCTTGTGTCTCCGTCTTCTTTTCTCCCGAGGTCCTTTCTTCTGACTCGACGTGCAGCAGATGATGATGCCACCTTTTGCATTCCTTGCACGGTGGTTTTCTGCAGCTCTCCTTCCTGTGTTTCCCTTGAAGACATTTGAAGCAAACGCGACTCTTCTTTACCATTGCCCAACGATCTTGCACTGACGCCTTCTGGAACTTCTGACATTCGATGATGAAGTGTTCGCCCTCACACACGGGGCAAGTCTTCTCTGGTTGTCTTGAGTCCTTTTCCCTTTCTTTCGTTGAATGCGTCGCCTGTCGTTGAGTCCTTTTGAATCCACTCTTCTCTTCTGAAGTCGCGAAGGCTCCAGACTTGTCTGCTTCTATGTTCAGGAACCTGGATACCATCGTCAGGTCGGAGAACTCGCCTTCTTCTGATGCTGCAGTGAAGTCGTACCATCGGAACTTGAGAATCGTAGGCATCTTCTCTATGATTTGCTTCGCCATCTCAGGCGAATGCGGGTACTGCGGTTTCTTCAATCCTTTTATTGCTGCTACGCTGTTGTTGATCTGGCTCGCGAAGACGCATATATCCCTGGGATTTTCAGAGATCTTCGATAACGCCTTTACCTTATCCAATTCTGCCAGCACCAGCGCATCAGGTCTTCCATATCTTCTTCTGAGGGCTTGCATGACTTCCAACGGAGATGCTTCAGAGTACAGCAGGCTCTTGATAGCTTCTCTTGCGTTGCCCTTCAGTGCTCTTCTTAGTCGAGCCATGTTTTGCACTTCGTTGAACATCGGTGCGGTATCTTCGTAGACCACCTTGAAGGCCAGCCATTCGCTGCTGTTGCCGTCGAAGTAGGGTAACTCGTGGATGTACTTCGGTTGCGCTGCTGGTCCTCCTTTCGTGGTGAAGGCTTCTTTCAACGCCGTCGCCAACGCTTGAATCTCGATCGTAGCCCTTCCCGCTGAAGAGTTCTCTTCTGGCTTCACCTTCTGTGGCTCTTCTGGTGGGCGCTGATCTCGTAGCTCTGGCTGTTCTTTGTTCCCATCATCCAGCACGGATGTCTCGATCCAGTTCTGCACCTGTGCTGTTCTATCTTCCTGGTCTTCATCCACGGAGTCCTCATCTTCACATTGCGCCAGCTCTAATCTGACACGGGCCAGCTTCGCCTCAGCTTGTGCTTGCTTCAGCTCCAAGCGTGCAACCTCTTCTCTGGCTGCCAGCTCGCGTCTTCTGGCCGAGGAACTCGTGGTCTTCGTGGACCTAGCACGACGACCGACCCCCTTCGGCTTCAGGGTCGTGGCGGAGCCATAATCACCCTTTTCCGGAACATCTTCTGGGGTCTTCTTGGCCATCTTCTTTCTTGCGGCATCTTCCTTCTTCTTATCAGAAGCCGCCGTGGTTTCAGTCGCAGTCGTGGTCTCTGTTTCTGTAGTACCTTCCGTCGTCGCGGTGCCTGAAGAAGTGTTCGTATCGGTTGTAGTTGCAGTTCCCGATGACGCCGACGCAGACGTGACCCCTTCTGACCCCGACGTTCCTTCTGTCGCGTCCTTTTCAGAGTGACGGGACCCGGGGCGTGAGGGGGCATCCTTCTGCGACCTGGTTACCGGCATCTTGAACGCAGTCTTCTGATTCTTCTGAACTCTTCTGTACTCTTCTCGCAGGGATCCGGCTCTCGAAGGACCAACTGTTTCGGGCGGCTGGGGTATGGTCAGTACCCGCCGGCACCCTGGGACAATCTCCCAAACGTTTGTTTGACGTACGTTTTTTGACGAACTGTTTGCTGGTGACGTACGTCACCACGCACCCCTGAATGCGTATGTGTTCGTGGGCACCACCCACAAGGACCACGGGAGAGACGGGGAGTTGAAGAGGCGGCGCAGGCAAATAAAACGCAGATATTCTTCTTGAACCTTTCTTGTCCGCAGTTTTCGGCTTGCTTCCCTTTTCTTGATGTTGCCTCTTCAACGGCTGAGCTGCGACTGCCTCGAACCGAAAAATGGTTCGCCTTATATACCGGCCTGCCTTACCGGACAGAGGTCCGCGTAATTTGGGCCTGTTTTGCTCGTCAATTTTCCCTTAGCCGAAAACTTTGGACCCCTTATTTTATTTATTTATTCCAATAAATCCTTACAATTTTTATCTTATTAACTAATTATGAACCTAATTAATAAAATAAAACACAAATCTTAACTATTTAATAACTTAATAAAAAAATCCTAGAACAAAAACTCGTAAAAATGTGTGATTCGCAATTTTCACTTTACATTTTTTGCTATAACTTTAAATTGGTAAGTTCTATCCTTATGAAACCTTTTGTATATACATTTTTAAATCAAGATCTAACTTTTAAGACTAAAATCAAATCGCTATGTACACAAACAAAAAATCACTTTTTCAAGTTACGTAATTATTTGAACAAAGTTACTTGAGATCAAACTTTTACTTTACAACTATCAAATAACCAGTCTTATTAGAATGAATCGCTAAAATATTACGTAAATACACCCTTATATACTAATTAGAACCTTATAAGAAAAATATCAAACATTTAAATCTAATTAGCGCCCTTTATTACATACATTATTGTTGATCGTGGATCTCGTCGCCGACAGTAGGTGTAGGGTAGGTGTAGGGTAGGTGAAGGGTAGGTGTAGGGTAGGTGTAGGGTAGGTGTAGGGTAGGTGTAGGGTAGGTGTAGGGTAGGTGTAGGGTAGGTGTAGGGTAGGTGTAGGGTAGGTGTAGGGTAGGTGTAGGGTAGGTGTAGGGTAGGTGTAGGGTAGGTGTAGGGTAGGTGTAGGGTAGGTGTAGGGTAGGTGTAGGGTAGGTGTAGGGTAGGTGTAGGGTAGGTGTAGGGTAGGTGTAGGGTACGTGTAGGGTACGTGTAGGGTACGTGTAGGGTAGGTGTAGGGTAGGTGTAGGGTAGGTGTAGGGTAGGTGTAGGGTAGGTGTAGGGTAGGTGTAGGGTAGGTGTAGGGTAGGTGTAGGGTAGGTGTAGGGTAGGTGTAGGGTAGGTGTAGGGTAGGTGTAGGGTAGGTGTAGGGTAGGTGTAGGGTAGGTGTAGGGTAGGTGTAGGGTAGGTGTAGGGTAGGTGTAGGGTAGGTGTAGGGTAGGTGTAGGGTAGGTGTAGGGTAGGTGTAGGGTAGGTGTAGGGTAGGTGTAGGGTAGGTGTAGGGTAGGTGTAGGGTAGGTGTAGGGTAGGTGTAGGGTAGGTGTAGGGTAGGTGTAGGGTAGGTGTAGGGTAGGTGTAGGGTAGGTGTAGGGTAGGTGTAGGGTAGGTGTAGGGTAGGTGTAGGGTAGGTGTAGGGTAGGTGTAGGGTAGGTGTAGGGTAGGTGTAGGGTAGGTGTAGGGTAGGTGTAGGGTAGGTGTAGGGTAGGTGTAGGGTAGGTGTAGGGTAGGTGTAGGGTAGGTGTAGGGTAGGTGTAGGGTAGGTGTAGGGTAGGTGTAGGGTAGGTGTAGGGTAGGTGTAGGGTAGGTGTAGGGTAGGTGTAGGGTAGGTGTAGGGTAGGTGTAGGGTAGGTGTAGGGTAGGTGTAGGGTAGGTGTAGGGTAGGTAAATAGGCAGGTAAGTAGGTAGATAGCGACAGGACAACGTCTGTCGGGTCAGCTAGTAATATTATAAATGCGAAAGTTTGTGAAGATGTTTGGATGTTTGTTACTCAATCACGCACAAACCGTTGAACAGATTTGCATGAAAATTGGCACATAGATAGAGCATTTCTTGGATTAACATTTATGATACTTTTTATCCCGGTAATATGTTCCCGTGGGATAATCGTTCTTTTCACGCGGGCGAAGCCGCGGGCAGAAGCTAGTAAAACTATATTTTAAATCATCGAATATAAATCAATGACAGTTACATTCTAGAAGGATGCATAGTGTTTATCCATAGAGCAAATAGTTACTGGCCTACGTAAAGTCTCTACGGTACTTATTACGGGGTACACTACATAAATACGAAAAACTTTATTCCGAAAGTCAGAAATACGAATTTCAAAATACCGATTTTCATAATTCCGAATAGTTCAAAATTCCTAATATGGCAACTCCGATTTATCATTCATCCTATTTTTATAATACTAAAATTTCAAAATTCCGAACGTTTATAATTACTATTCTCAAAATACCGAGTTTCAAAAGATCGAATAACAAAAAGTCCGACATAATGAAAATTCCGAACATCAAAAATACGAATTCCGATTATTAAAATTCCGATTATTAAAATTCCGATTATCTTTATCGTTATCGTGCAATCGTTTATCGTGCAAGCAAGCATGCAGCATGCAAGCAAGCATGCAGCGTGCAAGCAAGCATGCATCATGCAAGCGAGCATGCAAGCGAACATGCAACATGCAACAGGCATGGTTTCTGTCACGGCTACGGCGTTGCGGGGCTCCGGCGGTACCACGCGAGCTTATCGTCGCAGATGGTATTCACGCTCACCACAGCGGCGGCGGACGTTAAAACCACCCGCTTCTCAGATCGCTGGCCGCCTCGCCCCTCCGCGCCTACGCGAATTTAAATTACACTCTAGGTGTAGGGCAGACAAGACTACGTGGAGTCGGTTTCACAGCAATTCGTTTCTGTCATTAACTTTTGTAGCACAACATATTGACTTTTTAAGATTATTTTTGTTATTGTCTTTCTTTTTATACCTATATATTTTTGTTGAAATAAATTCCATAGAAAAATACACCGAATAAACAATATTTGTAAAAAAGTAATTCTACTGTTTGATAAGTTAGAACAAAAAAATTTGATAAAAAATTCTTTGAATTGTGTTTCTGTGAGATATATTTTATTCAAGTAAATAGTCTTTGAAACAATAATAGTCGAAATAAAAATACAAGAACCAAATATTATATGAAACATTTTCTAGGAAACGAAATTCTATGAAATTTCTGTCTGCGAAACAAGGGGACACCATTTTGAATATATATGCGTTGCTGAATTGAATCAGAATCCTAATTTTAACAGTTTATTCGAAATATTGAAATTCGGAATTACGTTTTTCGGACCGAGAACTCATCGAGCATTTGATTCTTCGAACATATGAAAATCGGAAAACAAACAAATCGGATTTACGACATTCGGTAAAATAACTTTCGTGATTTTAAATAATATAGATTATAATTTTTAGGTATTATGAAATTCGGACTTTTGAAAATCGGAATATCGAAATTCGGAATAAAATATTTCGGAATATTTGGGTGTTCCCCTTATTACGAACTATAATAAACTAGGTAGAGGTCCATTAGTCATAGCAAAAAACGGTCAACTAACGATAGTTAGCTATCTAACTAAAACATAGGTTACATTGCTGAAAAAATCCATTTTAGTGTTTTTAACCGACTTCAAAAAAAAGGAGGTTCTCAGTTCGACCCGTATGTTTGTATGTATGTATGTATGTTTGTCCGGGTCCGCGATTATCTCCAGTTTGGCTGTACCGACTTTGATGCGGTTTTCAGAAAAGTGTTTGTTACATTCTGGAGAAGGTTTTTAGTATACAACAAGCAGAAATTTATTCAGCGCTTTTCGAAAAAAAACAACAAAAACCGAGAAGACGTTTTCGTTTCTTCCATCTTTCCATCTTTGAAGGACTTTCAATCTCTGTTTTAACTGTGTTAGCGCTCCTTAATGGATTTCGGCGATAAGGAGGTAAAAAACTTTTTTGAAAAATGAGAACCGCCTTCAATTAAAAACTAAAAAGTGATAAATAACTTTAGCACAGAACACACATGACGTTTCGGAAGTCGATGGCAATACAAAACAACAAACAGAACAAAGCCACCGTGTTTTCGTGTTTTCTGTGCTACAGTTATTTATCACTTTTTAGTTTTTTTAAGAAGGCGGTTCTCTTTTTTCAAAAAAGTTTTTTCTGCTTTGTATTTATCGTGAAATAACAAAACTTGTTACATTCTAACATCGAAATAAGGATAGCGTTAAAATGTAAAAAACTGTATAACAATATCTCAACACGGTTGGCGCAGTGGCTGAGCGATCGACTGCTGCGCAGCGTGTTGCGGGTTCGATTCCCGCCCAGGGTAAACATTTGTGTGATGAGCACTTGTGTTTGCCTTGTGTCTGAGTGTTGTTTATCTATAAATGTGTATGTATTTACAAAAAAAAAATTATTTGTGTATGTATGTCAGCTGTCTGACACCCATAGTATAGGGTCTCCTTAGTTTGGGGTCAGATGGCTGTGTGTGAAAATGTTCCCACATATTATTATTATTCTCATTTATTTAACTTAAATACACATAATTTACTTTTTTAAACATTAATAAAAAAATAAAAACTTTTAAAAATATAAAAAATAGTAGCCCACCGGTATCGGGAACAGGGTCCAAGCTACCGGCGGTCAGGGCTCCAGAGAGAGAAACCTCCTGACAATGCGGGCCGTGTCCAGAAGTACTGCCTTCTGAATCAAGCCCTTGATCCAGCCGTCTAACGAGAGCCTCCTTAGATGTTGGTCGAGGCTCTCTCTCTTATTATTATTATTATTATCTTTCTAATGGAGTCTATGCGAGGAATTGGGTTGTTGACACCATTAACCAATAATTCCAAAATTCAACTTATCTTATATTACACTTTATTTTAGCCCGGAAAACCCGATTTATTTGCAATTCACTGCAAAATTCGATTTTAAGTGGCTTTGAAATCAAATATTACTCAATTGAGTTGGTAAATAAGTGACGTCACAGGCCGCTATTGTCATACAAAATCTATGGAGGAATCTCGTTTGACAGCTCATAAAAAGTATTTCAATTGATTGGTGGTGTCAAGTACCCAATTTCAGGTTTCCTTGCGTGCCTACGTCACTACGTGGAGCAAGGCATGGAGTAAATAATATAAGGTTGCGTCTGTCTCATGCGGGCGGACGCTGCGCCCAATCTTCTCATTGCGAGTGACCCCAGTCACGCAGAGCGCCCCGCAGCCCTGGGAGTTGAGACACATCGTAATCGTAAATTGTTACTTAAGGTCAATGTTAATTCATACATTTGGTATAGGTACCGTATTGCAACGAACAAAGGCCTGACTAGACGTTAGTTGGTTGTAAACATCTTGACTTCCCACGAGATCATATAGGTACCTATGGCATTGTAGGTTGTACATTACCTAATAGGAGTCGATAAGCTATAGCTATAGGGAAATCTTCATCAAGCAGTTAATCTAAACTAATATTATAAAGACAAAAGATTTGACCCCCCCCTTGGGGGAGATCTATGCCCAGCGGCCAGCAGTGCCAGCAGTGGTCGGCATGATGATGAAAAGATTTGATTGTTTTATGTTTCATTGCAATGGATAAATAAACTGAAAAAATACTTACTTTGAAAAAGATTGGTTGTCTGAAAAAGTCGGTTTACGGACGATAGTTTTACGTGACAACGTCATAAAGCAACATAATGGATAATATAGGTATACTCAGAATTTTACTTAATCTGAGAACATTTTTTATAACATATAAGCGCAAATAATGGCATCCGTCGAGGTGGGCGAAGCTTATTGCTTGGGCCGATCGTGCCTCTCTATCACTTGTTCTGCACTCTCTCTTGCACGCTCAGGCTCAGGCGGGCCGTGACCCGTTTTCGTGCGTGCAGCCGGTGTTCATCAATTTATAAGACGTTATCACGTCAAAAACCAAATTTCATATTTCTTTCACTAATGGCCAGCTAGCTACGTTATCCCTGAGTTCTATCCTTAAAAGTCTCGTAAAATTTATAAATTTAATTTGATCAGGATTGTTTTTTTCCAAGGAATGGGGCTAGCTCCTTTGCTACGGCAATGCACCAAGCGAGACATCCTTTCAACCGTCGAAACACAATGAACTCAAGTCAACCAATTGCCGAGTGAATAACTCAACGATTGGCTTTGTACAGTTCGTACCTGTCTATAATCTAACCACCAAGATGAATGACCTACAGCATGTACCTTCACTTCGTATACTTTTGTTTACTAGCATGGCGAGTCTATGAGAGGCCAAACATGCGACCCACACTGAAACTGCTGATGTAAGCAAGCGTCCGTGGGAAAATACCTGCGACGGGTCGTAGCATAGTGTTTTGACGTTTACTACGCACGTAGTAGCTTTACTTAAGTAGCAAGTAAAGTTAATTTTAAGAATTTTATTTGTAGGTAATTGAAAACTCTACACGTGTTTCGGTGACAATGGAAACACACCTATTGTGTGATCATAAAGGTGGGATTACACACAGTGAGTTAATCCGTTGTTCTCAATCTATAATGTACACTAGAAATTGTCTAACAACAAACAGAGGTTTCAACAACATCGATTCAATTAACACCCTTCTTTGTGTTGTGTATCGTGTATGTTTGTTTTAGTCACCAAACAATTACATTTCTAAAACATGAAGCTAAAAAAAAAAGCTTAATAAATCCAAAAAAATAATAAAAGCTTATACAAAAAGACAACCGCCTTCAAAAACTATTCAGTAATATAACTTTGGCACAGAACACATACTTTTCGCATCCGGTCTATAGTACAGACATGGAACGAATCGCTAGCGCGCCATTATCAACAACACGTGTCGTGATCTACCACTACTTTTGGCGCGCTTCTACAGAGTCGTGATGTTTTCGGCCCGGCCGCCGCGGCCCACTGACAGCGCACGGTGGGCTGAAAATCGAGCTTCATAGTCATTTAAAACTTTTTCTCTTATATATATATTTTTTGATTGTGAAAGGCTTCTAATGCCTTCACTAATCATGAATATATATAAAATTATCATTTCATAGGTAAATAAAATTACTTATAGAAAAAAAAAAAAAATTTGCATGGCGCCTAACTAATAAATGCAAATATCTTCAATACCGTAACCGTTATATTATTATCCTTACAGATGATGATAATAAGTCTTTTTAAATAATTTAATTTGTCAAATGTGTTTTTAGAACCAACACGAGTGACTACGACTACTGCTACAAGTATTGATAATTGATCAAGATTTTGCGTACACCGGGAAATCTTCAGTGGACCTTTCGTCGGGGATGTTGAAGGGCAGGCCATATGGCGGAGTGGCTCTTCTATGGCGTAAAAGCGTGTTTCATTCGGTTTCGGTGGTGGACTGTGAGAGTGAGCGTATAGTGGCCGTTAAGGTAGTGTTAGATGATCGTGAGTTATTGGTGATGTCGGTATATATGCCAACGGATAGTCCTGAAAATTTTGATATTTTTGTGAATTGCCTCGGCGAGATTAGTGCTATTATAGAGTCTAGTGGTGCGGACACCGTATATATTCTAGGGGATTTCAACGCTAATCCAGGCGCCTTATTTGGCAATGAGCTTTTGAAGTTCTGTGCCGAGCAACGTTGGACGTGTGCAGATATAGAAGGTTTGGGACTAGACTCAGGTACATATACATTCCTTAGTAATGCTTACGGGACTACGTCGTGGTTGGACCATGTCATCATTACGGAAGTCGCAAAAGAAACTGTTCTGCGCGCAAGTATACGGTATGAGGTGTCATGTTCCGATCATTTCGCTGTCGAACTGTTGTGTGACCTTAATATTTTGGGACCAAAAGTGCAAATAAGAGGCTCATTGCCGGATAAGGCTTTATGGGGCGAAAGAGATAAAGAGCAGCTTAATAAATATTTGCACATTTGCTCAACTAAGCTTCGCGATATCAACTTTCCTTGTGATTTACATAAATGTGCAGATGTAATGTGTAATAATACAGACCACAGGCAAATAATTGATAAATTATACCATAATGTGGTAAATGTGCTTAAGGATGCTGCGGTGGCGTGTTCTAAAAGTAGAGTTGTTAAAAATAAAAAGAATAGGTATGTGACAGGCTGGAACGAGCATTGCAAACAGGCATATGAGGAGGCTAGGCTTCGGTTTCATGAGTGGGTCGCCCAGGGCAAAAATAAGTCCGGTCAGACTTATGATGAAATGCGAAACTCACGAAGGTGGTTTAAACATCAGCTCAAGTGGTGTAGGGACAATAAAACTCAGATAAAGATGGACTCTCTTGCATCACAGCATGCCACTAAAAATTTTAGTAAATTTTGGAAAGAGACCAACAAATTGAATCCGAAGCCAAGTGTTCCAGTGAGTGTAGAGGGGGTTAGTGACACCGACCAAATTGCAAATTTATTCAAGGAGCATTTTAGGGTACTGTCTACACTGGTACCCGCTACGACCACTACAGAGGCGGGAGGTACTAGTCTTGCGGAACCGCCTGTTCGGATCACTGCGAAACAAGTTGCCAAGGTGATCAGAGACATGAAGCGAGGAAAATCCCCGGGCCATGACTCGCTCAGCATAGAACACTTGCAGCATGCGGGTGTTCATTTGCCGAGGGTGCTCACTATGCTGTTTACATTTTGCATAAGGCATTCATACCTCCCTGAGGCGATGATAAAAACTATAGTTGTCCCAATAATGAAGAGCAAGACTGGAGACGCCTCTAAATTAAGTAACTACAGGCCTATATCACTCGCAACAGTCATTGCTAAAGTGTTGGACGGTGTTATTGATATTCAGTTAAGACAACACCTACAGCTTCATGATGCACAGTTTGGCTTTCGCCCTGGTTTGTCAACAGAAATGGCTATACTGAATCTCAAGCATACCGTCCGATACTACACTGACAGAAGCACACCTGTCTATGCCTGCTTCTTAGATTTATCTAAAGCATTTGATCTTGTTGCGTACGACAGGTTGTGGCAAAAGTTGTCGAGTGATACGGATCTACCTTCTGAGTACATAAGTCTCCTAAAGTTTTGGTATGGCAATCAGAGCAATTTTGTGCGGTGGTCGGGGTCACTATCGGTTAAGTACGGGTTGGAATGTGGTGTAAGGCAAGGCGGGCTAACCTCGCCGACTCTCTTCAACTTGTATATTGACCGTCTGATCCGTGAACTCAGTAGCACCGGTGTGGGATGTTCGATTGATGGTGTTCTTGTTAACAACATCAGTTACGCGGACGACATGGTGCTGCTGAGTCCATCGATCAGTGCCCTTCGAAAACTGATTTCGATCTGCGAGCGGTATGCGGGGACCCATGGGCTCAGATATAACGCCATTAAAAGCGAACTCATGGTGTTTAAAGCGGGTTCTAAAACTTATGACACTGTACCGCAGGTCATGCTGAATGGCAGTGTCCTTAAAAGAGTCTCGCAGCTCAAGTATCTGGGCCACTGGGTTACCGAGTCGCTTGTAGGTGATGTTGATATAGATAGGGAGCGCAGGGCTTTGTCCGTTAGAGCTAATATGCTGGCTCGTAGGTTTGCACACTGTACAACAAAAGTAAAAGCTACGTTGTTTAGGGCATTTTGCCAATCATTTTACACGTGCAGCCTGTGGGTCAAGCATACGAAAAAATCGTACAATGCCCTGCGTGTTCTATACAACAATGCCTTCAGGGTGCTGATGAAGCTGCCTCGCTACTGTAGTGCGTCAGGTATGTTTGCGAACGCAAATATAGATGGTTTTGCGGCAATTGTTCGTAAGAGAGTTGTGTCCCTGATGCGCCGTATACGAGGCAGCTCCAACAGCTACCTTCAGCTGTTCGCATGGAGGATGGATCTGGATCTGGATTGCCCAATAATGCGGTACTGGACCAGGCTGCATATTGAGCACTCCGGATCCAAACCTAAATTTAGATTAAGATAAGTTTTTTATTTAGTGTATTCAATCTCTTTATTTTAATGTTATTTTGTATGTTATAATGTTTTATTTAATGATTGTTGTGTTATTGTAATTATTGTTATTATTATTATTGTAATATTTTAATTAATTCTCAATTTTAATACTTTTGAACTTAACATGACATGTATGGATATGGACTGGTTCCGAAATAAATGAATTTATTATTATTATTATTAATGTTTTTTGTTGCTGCGACTATTTAGAAAAGGCTATAGTGAATTATCTCCCGTCTGATCACAGCGGGCAAACCGTTACTTTTGAATCCAACGCTCCAATACAAAAATTAAATTGCCAGATGTTACTAGTCTTGACAGTACCTGCACTGTCAAGACTAGTAACATCTGGCAATTTAATTAAATTTAATAGCACTTTAATGAGTAAGTTAAACATTCAGGGCCTTAATATGAGTGATGGTAATGTTTTGTATGAAGAATTCTTTTTAGTTGTGCAAACAGAGTTTAATAATATTTTTAAGAAAATACCTAGAACTATTAGCCCTAAGTTTTTATTCAGTGACTGGGCAACTAAAGGTATCAGGAAAAGTAGGGAAAGACTCTTTGAGCTGTATGGCCTTAAGCCTTATATAAACACTGAAACTTTTAATAAGTATGTTGCTACTTACTCTAAAACTTTTAAAAATACTTGCAAGACAGCTAAAGCTTTATACATAAGCGACAAGGTAAAATCAGCAGAAAATAAAATTAAGACTGTTTGGAAAATTATCAATGATGAAACCAATAGAAACAAAATAAATAAAACTGATTACACTCTCGAGACACCCTGTGGTCTAATAAGTACTAATATCGATGTTGCTCAGGAATTTGCGAAATTCTTTACCGATATTCCAATTAAAACTACAGAAAATTTAGCTTCCTCGCCCTCACTTGCTTTTGATTTATTAAAAACGAATGTTTCAGCCTGCCCTTCGGAATTCAAATTTAAACATATAAACCCTGAGGTGGTTATAAAAACTTTTAAACAACTAAAGATCAAAGTTACTGAGGATTTGTGGGGAATGTCTACTAATGTTTGTAAATCGATTATTGAGACAGTAGCACCCTATTATTAGCTTACATATTTAATTTGTGTATAGACCAAGGAGTTTTTCCAGATTTAATGAAGTACAGTAAAGTTATACCATTTTTCAAATCCGGCGAATGCAAGGACACGAATAATTATAGACCCGTTTCGGTTTTGCCGGTATTCAGCAAAGTGTTTGAAAAAGTAATGCTTAATCAAATGCTCAGTCATTTTAATTGCAATAACATCCTACATGATCAACAGTATGGGTTCACCAGAGGGCGTTGCACTACTGATGCTGGTATCACTTTGATTAAGCATGATGCCATTGGCATTTTCTGTGACCTCTCCAAAGCATTTGATTGCGTAAATCACGAAACACTGCTTTTGAAGCTTGAGCATTACGGACTCGGTAAACTAGCGCTCAGATTAGTAAAATCGTATTTAGATGATAGGCTGCAGCAAGTTCAAATAAACGGTGTAAATTCATCGGGCTTGATAGTAAAAATGGGAGTACCACAGGGCTCAATATTGGGTCCGTTCCTATTTCTAGTTTATATTAATGATTTACCGCATTTACTGAGAAATCAACCTCAAATGGTGTTATTTGCTGATGATACTTCATTGATTTTTAAAGTAAATAGACGGGCACAGCACTATGACGACGTAAATGACGCCATGATTAAAGTTCATAATTGGTTTACTGCAAATAATTTAGTGTTAAATGAGAAGGTTTAGGAAGGGTAGTTCCACTGCTTTGGCATGTTTTACGTTAATAAAGCACATAACTGAAAGTTTTAATAAAAAATCTAAGATAAGTTGCGTGTTCCTAGATATGACAAAAGCTTTTGATTTTGTTTGCCACAAAACACTACTCTCAAAGCTAGAGCATTATGGCATCCGAGGGAAGGCCAATTACTGGATCAAAAGCTATCTTTCTGAAAGAGTTCAATGCGTGGAAATAACAAAAACCTGTCAAAAGGAAAAAAAAATCTTTAGATCGGAATATAAACAAAATAATTACGGCACGCCTCAGGGAGGGATCGTATCCCCACTACTCTTTCTAGTTTATATTAACGATATTCCAGAGGCGATAGGCAAAGATTGCATACTATTCGCTGATGACACTACAATAATAATAGAGAGTGACACAAACAAAAATCGTACAAGCTCTGGATAATGCAATTAACTGGCTAGAAAAAAATAACTTAAAAATAAATATGACTAAAACAAATGTAATACAATTTCAGACATACAATGCAAACATAAATAAACTAGACATTAATTATAAAGATTCTCACTTGACCACTGTCGACAATTGTGTATTCTTGGGTATAACGGTCGATAAATATTGCAATTGGAAACCACATCTAGATAAAATTGTTACAAAAATTGATCGTTTTATAAATGTGCTAAAACGAATTAAACAAACTGTTAACCATGATACTGCAATGCTGGCTTACCATGGGTATGTATCATCCATCCTCCGATACGGTATTATAATATGGGGTAACTCAGTAGATTTTGACAGAGTTTTTAAAGCTCAAAAAAAATGTATCCGAGCAATTTGTGGAGCTCACTTTTTAGACAGCTGTAAGCCACTGTTCCAAAAACTTCAAATTCTGCCTTTGCCATGTATATATATTTTTGAAATATGTGTCTTTGTTAAGAAAAACTATAACTTATTTGAAGCTACCACTGACAGGCCAAATAGCCGAACTAGGCATAAAGATAGACTTCGGCTGCCACCAATAAAACTGAAATTATTTAAAAAAAATGTATACTGCATGTCGATTATTATTTACAATCATTTACCTAATTGTTTCCAAGACTTACCACTGACTTTATTTAAAAAAAAGCTTTTCAAACTACTTGTATTTAAAAGTTATTATACCATTAAGGACTATTTAGAAGACAAGTCAATAGAATCTGTTCTTTGTAAGTAAGTTAGATTAATTGACATTGCTAATTGTTAAAACATTTGCACGCCATTTTATGGCAGGATATGCTGAAATAAAATTAATGTAACACCTTATATACCATATTCGAGGAAATAAATATTTTTGATTTGATTTGATTTGATTTGAAGAAAACCAAGTGCATAAGATTCGCTTTACCGAATGTTAAAAGTAGTGAATGTAACGTTTTATTGAATAAGGACGTACTTGAATTCGTAATATGTTGCTCACCCCTTATTATTGACATGAATAACGTGTACCGTTATTATTATTTACTTATTATATTTTATCTGTCAAATGAAATACTTACATACATTGGAAATTTTGGCTTTGTATAAATTAATAGCACTATTTCAATTATTATGTAAATGTGCGAACTATGGAGCCATTTATTTATTCAATGTGTTTGACATAAATGAGCATGGCAGTTGAGAGCATTGTCATGCTCGCTCAAATGTCTCACTGATGGTGGCGTGTGGGTTAGATCATTCGGTTCCCTTCAAAATGGTTGAGCTAAGTGGTGCTGATCCGCGCGTCATGTTCGTGAACGGGCGCTGTCAGTTGAGATTGGTCATCTCTTAACTGCCATAGCTTTTATATTAATTTATTTTTAGTTAGAATGTTTTGGATTTCTCTTCACTTACATTGTTTTCACATATAGAAGCAACAAGAATAATGTAGCCTGGATTTTGTATATGCTTGATTGAAAAGAGTGTCCGTGAAATTTCTTGCTCGTTCTTCTCCATAGAGACCTACCCTACGTTTTGGAACGAGCAACTAGCTTCAACTTTCTGACTAACTAACTGACTCTTTGACTATTCAAAAGTGCCTGCAAATGGTTTAATTGAAATAAATGCTTTGACTTTGACTTTGATGGGTATTCTAAAATTTATTTGATATTTTTTGACGTATTTTATTTAACGGTGTCAGCTGCGGTTTTTTTTAAACACTTAAGTTATACATAGTTATGATAAATAAATGGTTGAAGTAAAATTTGTACATACACCCGGACCAATGGGTTTATGAACTTGAAATTTTGCAGAGAGGTGTCTGTATTTTAGTAAAACACTACTACAGTAGCAAAATTCAGAAATATGTTTAATGATACCGACAAAAAAATGTCATAATTTAATTACGTATTCTAAAAAATCGTTTTTAACACTGTATTGTAAAGATTATGGGTAATTTGGGTTTGGAATTATCTAATTACCCAAATTCTTTACTAACCTTCTAAAGTTACTGTAATTAGTGCTGCATTATTCATATTGACATTTTCTGTATTTTAGTACGCCAGTAGCGATTTGATCAGTCGGGACCCATTAAAATCTAGACCGGCTCAGATCTTCCCTATAATGGGTCCCGACCACGGAATAATAAAAACAAGTGGAAGTGCCACGCAGCCATCGAACGTGTGGCACAATTATGTGGAAATGATCAATATTGGTACAGTCGCGATCAACTACTTGCTGTGACGTGACATATCGCACAATATCGCACGTAAGGAAAAAAAATACAACCATGCCTTATTGTGCCATTTTTACATGCAAAAATGATAGCAGGTCAAAGAATGTTTCTTGCAGAGGTATATCGTATCACTAAATAGTATAAAACTTTCATATATTTCAATGTAATCGATTTTTATTGGCAATACCATATTTTTACTTTGATGCGAACTAAAAACTACCTTATGTTCATTTATAAAAGTCTAAATCAGCTTGCTCGCTGTCTTGACTGTAATCGTTTTACGTGGCATAAATTCTAGAAACTTCGACGCTACTCGTTTAGGGATGGGACACATTAATGCAAATAGTTCGTGTCGATAAAACAATAACATGAATGTTTTTAAAAACAAAAAGAAAGTTAGGTACTTTAAAGTACCTAACTTTTTTTTTGTAAATTAAAGTACGAGTTTGAAAGAATGAGTTTTAAAAACCCTTATACCTATATTCTGGCAAATAGCCTTTAAATATTCTATATACATGTATGTATGTAGTTTATCTTCATATACAAAAATTCAGATGTCAATTATGGTTTTAAAAGACTGTTATGTCTAAAATAATGCGTAATTTCATTGAGATGTCAATCAATTTCCTGCATACAATCATATTACGTACTCAATGAACGGTATCGCAGAAAAATATGTCAATACATCATTAATTAATCATAATTTTTGATCCATTACGTACATTAAAAAGATGAATTTAAACACTGTAATTATATGTATTTCTTACATTGTACAAATGATCGATTAACTTGACCACATCATTGAAAAGAAAAATAGATAACAGTTGCATGTGAAAATGACATCTATTTATAGTCACCATAGATGTCATGTTAAGTAATTTGGTAACAGCGCTCTCTAGCGTCCAATAGCTGAACTCGCTGGACATTGCTCGAATTGGATTGTTAGATGGAAAAAATCTCTTTAGTGATTTTGTCATGTAAAATAATAGCAACGTTCGTCATCGTCAGTTGTGATACGATTCGCCCACCAAAGATGCGTTTATAATTTGTAGCCAATAGGGTATTTTACTCTATATGAGAAAAAATCTATAAATATGTTATTGAGACAGTTTAGGCATAAAGCAGTCGGAAAATGTAAGTTTCAGTTCATAAAATAACAAAACAAATTTTTAAATTCAATTCAAAGTTTTCAGTATTTTTAATCTGTTATAAAACACCGTGAAATAGTAGCGGCCATGTTATTACGCCATACGGCTGTGTAAACAAAAAATTGTCAACTGTCAGTCAACCTATTGGCGTAATATAGGCTTTGTACTTTTATTTTTTTCGTAACCAACGTAATTTTTTCATTATTACAGCTATTACAAAATATGCTTTAAATTATTTTTTAATGATATACAATTATCATATTTAATATGAGCTCATTTGATACAAAACGAACTGACGACATTTACGCTGAGCAATATGGCGTCCAGTAAGAAGCGTTTTCGTCAAACTACGCGCGAAATTTGAAAATTTAAAATTTAGATGCATTTTTATGGCACTTATCGATTGAATAAAAATTTTGTGTTTTTTTTTGGTGGCATATTAGCACTACAGAATTTCATTGAAACCCCTTAAAAAAATGGGTGTAATACCCTATTATATCATTGTTTTCTGTGTATTGCAAGTACATTTTAATTTTCAAATGTGTGAGTTTGGCGACACTGGATCCAGTAACAAGCATAGATGAATATACGTAACAAGTAAGACTGAGGGCACTTCCTCTTGTTTTTATTATTCCGTGGTCCCGACTGTTCAAATCGCTATTGGCGTAGTTTTTATTCCAATTGTAGTTATAGTTAATCAACAATACTAAACATAATTCTAGACTTGTTGTACTTGTTGTTGTTGTTGGACTTGTTTATTTCTTTTCAGTATTAATAAGTACCTATTCTAAGTTACGTAAGCGGTCTATCCTGTTGCAATTTTGGTGTATCTTTACTATTACGTGTTTTCAGAGTTTCGAAGTTAACATGGAACCCCTTAATAGTTTCTCCATGCCCTTCCGCACGTCGTCGTCGGTCCGCAATGTAGGTAGCTCAAAGATTATTGGAAATAGAAAGCTGTATTTTAGCATGAATATAAATATTAGTCACACCGACATGGTTTAAAATAAAATTTTAAAAACATTTTTTTTTGGGTACCTCCTCCTCTGGGTTATTTTTCTTTGTTTACCTACCTACCTACCGAGTCTATAGTACCTATGTGGTGTCGTTAATAAGGTCTTTTAAAAATATTTGCAAAAACAATATTTCGATTAAGGGATCCTTGAAAGTGCTATTTTTTGTTGGAGTCAAGTGTCCCCTCGGTCCGGACCAGCTAAATAGTCGTTTTCGGAATTATGTGAAAAAAATCACGGTAGTAGAATATATCGAGGGTATAGTGCTCAAACCCAATAAGTGTGAAATTGTAACTTTCTAGATATTCAATGTTAAAGGTTTATGGAAAATAATACTTACTTAATTCTAATAAAATCATTTAAAAGAATATATTTCGTAAAAGCGTATACATTCAATTAATATAAAAAGGTATTTTTAAGTTTCTCAAGTGGTCCATTTTTTTATAAATAAATTAATAGTTACACAGGGTACCGACTTATTGGGTTTTACCTTAAAACAAATAAGGCATTTAAATTTTTTCAAATCTCACAATCACAATAAACAAAATTCTTTGACAAAAGGGGGTCCTCTTTTGTAATAGTTGTTGCCGTGTTCTTCCTAGCGGCTCTCTAAGCCATTCTCTAAACATTCCTGTTCAATTATATTAGGTCTTTACCTATGAAATTACCGTTTAGTATAAAGAAAGTTAAAATTATTTTCATGTAAATATTTTTTATTTTTGTCAATCAAAATGTGCACCCCTGCTATCGATGCATAGAGATGCAGACCAGCGCAGTGGTAATTTTTCAATGCCAATTTTGAAGACGCCACGCGTACGGGTGGCACCAACCTCTTCAAAGGCATTTCGTACTGCTTCTCGGGTATTGAATTTCTTCCCTATCAAGAAGTTGTCCAAATTATGGAATGAGTAGAAGTCTGTCGGCGCAAGGTCTGGTGAGTACGGTGGATGACATATAACTTTCAACCCTAGCTCTTGTAGCTTAGAGACCGTCTGTTGTGCCGTATGAGGTACAGCGTTGTCGTGTAGGAGCAGCGGGGACGAGCGATTAACTAAATCTGGCCGGAGATTTGCGAGTTTCTCCATCTTTGTGCCCAGTTCCTCATAGCAGATATCATAGTAATGCTGGTGCCATTTGGAAGCTGTGATAAATTATACCGGCACATAAGGGTACGTTTTCGTTTGGGGCATTGCCTAGGAGTTGAGCCAGGGTCTAACCAACATCAGGCTTTCACATCCTACGGCCGGTCTCGCCATCATCGAGGCGGTCCGGCCGGTGCTCGAGCGCTGGCTCGGGAGGAGGCACAGCTCCATGTAATTTCGGGTGACGCAGGTGCTCTTGGGGTATGGTTGCATCGGGAAGTACCTGTGTCGCATAAACGGGGAGCCGGACGCCCGGTGTCACCACCGCTTTGGCTGCCGGAAGGACACGGCGCGGCAAACGCTGGCAGAGTGTGCCGCTTGGGAGGAGCCGTGCCATGCCCTCGTCTCAGAAGTAGGCAGTGACCTGTCGCTGCCGGCTGTGGCGAGTCGAGTTGCTGGTCGGCAGCACTGAACCCTGGGACGCGGTGGTTTTCTTCTGCGACACGGTCATGTCGCAGAAGGAGGCTGCGGAAAGTGAGCGGTAGATCACTACTACTCACCCGATCCACACCGGGCATCGGCGGAGGGTGGATAACGTCCTCTTCCAGCCTCCCTAAACGGGTCCAGGGGCGGCAGACTCGGGGACGTCTGTCGCCCCCCAGATATATCAAGACCCGCGGTGGCAGCACGTAGTGTTCCACTCGCGCCCCTCTTAGACGTCTGGGGGCGGGGGTTCCAAACCTCACTCCCCCCCTGATCCAAGAAGTGGCCCACACAAGCGGGGGTTGCGGAAGTATCTCCAGTTCCCGTGACCGCCGACGCAAGTGTGACATGGAACACCGGGGTGGTTTTCAGACAGTAAGAGTCTGATAGACCCCTCCGCCCGCCCCAGGGCGAATGACATCCATGAAGATTATCCACCCCGGAACACTATAACTAATCCATTTTTCATTCATCGCAAGTGACAATGCGTTTTAAAATCCTTTCGTTTCTGTGTCTGATAAGCAACGCAAGGCATACCTCAACGCGTTCGTCGCGCTGACGATCGTTCATGTCGTACGTCACCCACTTATAAAGTTTTTTTACTTTGCCCATTTGACGCTAATGGACCAATTTTATTTTTCGGCATGTGGTGCCAGCCGCGAATGGCACCACCCCATTTCTATCCGCGGGCGTCATAGAACGGGACAGAGGGTTATTGTCCAGAGGATGGGTAGCTGCGTTCTTCTGAGAACCATAACACCTACTGCAATCGGGGCATCGGTGGTCGTATTTGGATTCGCGCGACCGAAACAAATAATTTTGTTTTTATCGCGCGTTGAGCTTATATAAATAATGGATACGGATCAATTTATTAGTGAAATACTGAGTAGACCAACAATATATAAATATAGGCATGCTATTAAAAAACACACACGACACGACACGACACGACGCGATACGATACGTCACGATACGATACGAGGGTGGACGACTGGACGAAGAGTGGACGGGATGGTTGCCACGAGGAAAAAAGCTTTAAATCCCGAATCCCGCCCCTCTTCTGAGGGCTGTCCTATCTGGGGGGGACAAGCGTAGTCCTTGTAGGCAGGCAGACCACCGCCGACCTGCCTCAACCTACGCAATCGGACGAGTTCAGTGAAATGAGGGCCTCTTCGGGCCACGAAAGCCACTTCGGAGGAAATCTCGGGACCAGGACAGGACAGGACGATACGTCACAATACGATACGATACGATACGACACGACACGACACGCTACGATACGACACGACACGACACGACACGACACGACACGACACAACACGACACGACATGACACGACACGACACGACACGACACGACACGACACGACACGACACGACACGATACGATACGATACGATACGATACGATACGATACGACACGACACGACACGATACGGTACGGTACGGAACGATACGATACGATACGAGGGTAGGACGACATGACACGACACGACGCGATACGACATATCGTAGTCGTCCTACCCTCGTATCGTATCGTGACATATCACGATACGATACGAGGGTAGGACGACTGGACGAAGAGTGGAAGGGATGGTCGCGGCGACCTGCGTCAACCTACGCAATTAGACGAGTTCAGTGAAATGAGGGCCTCTTCGGGCCACGAAAGCTACTTCGGGGGAAATCTCGGGACCAGGACAGGACAGGATGATACGTCACGATACTTAACGATACGATACGACATGACACGACACGACACGACACGACACGACACGATACGATACGATACGACACGTCGACATGACACGACACGACACGACACGACACGACACGACACGATACGATACGATTCGACACGACACGACACGACACGACACGACACGACACGATACGGTACGGTACGGTACGATACGATACGGTACGATACGGTACGGTACGATACGATACGAAACGAGGGTAGGACGACTGGACGAATAGTGGACGGGATGGTCGCGGCGACCTGCGTCAACCTATGCAATTAGACGAGTTCAGTGAAATGAGGGCCTCTTCGGGCCACTAAAGCCACGACGACATGACACGACACGACACGATACGATACGATACGACGACATGACACGACACGACACGACATGACACGACACGACACGACACGACACGACACGACACGACACGACACGATACAATACGATACGATACGAGGGTAGGACGACACGACACGACACGACGCGATACGATATGTTACGATACGATACGAGGGTAGGACGACTGGACGAAGAGTGGACGGGATGGTCGCGGCGACCTGCGTCAACCAACGCAATTAGACGAGTTCAGTGAAACGAGGGCCTCTTCGGGCCACGAAAGCCACTTCGGGGGAAATCTCGGGACCAGGACAGGACAGGACGATACGTCACGATACTTAACATGACACGACACGACGACATGACACGACACGACACGACACGATACGATACGATACGACGACATGACACGACACGACACGACACGACACGACACGATACGATACGATACGACACGACGACACGACGACAGGACACGACACGACACGACACGACACGACAGGACACGACGTGATACGATACGTCACGATACGATACGAGGGTAGGACGACTAGACGAAGAGTGGACGGGATGGTCGCGGCGAGGAAGACAACCTCTTTAAATTCCGAATCCCGCCCCTCTTTTGAGGGCTGCCCTGTCGTATCTGGGGGGGACAGGCGTAGTCCTTGCAGGCCGGCAGACCACCGCCGACCTGCGTCAACCTACGCAATTGGACGAGTTCAGTGAAATGAGGGCCTCTTCGGGCCACGAAAGCCACTTCGGGGGAAATCTCGGGAACAGGACAGGACAGGACGATACGTCACGATACGATACGATACGACACGACGACATGACACGACACGACAAGACACGATACGATACGATACGATACGAGGGTAGGACGACTGGACGAAGAGTGGACGGGATGGTCGCGGCGAGGAAGACAACCTCTTTAAATCCCGAATCCCGCCCCTCTTCTGAGGGCTGCCCTGTCGTATCTGGGGGGGACAAGCGTAGTCCTTGCAGGTCGGCAGCCCACCGCCGACCTGCGTCAACCTACGCAATTGGACGAGTTCAGTGAAATGATTGCCTCTTCGGGCCACGAAAGCCACTTCGGGGGAAATCTCGGGACCAGGACAGGACAGGACGATACGTCACGATACGATACGTCACGATACTTAACGACGAACGAACACGACACGACACGACAGGACACGACGTGATACGATACGTCACGATACGGACGGCAGCGGACGACTAGACGAAGAGTGGACGGGATGGTCGCGGCGAGGAAGACAACCTCTTTAAATTCCGAATCCCGCCCCTCTTCTGAGGGCTGCCAACTGTCAACCTACGCAATTGGACGAGTTCAGTGAAATGAGGGCCTCTTCGGGGGGCCACGAAAGCCACTTCGAGAGCCAAATCTCGGGACCAGGACAGGACAGGACAGGACGATACGTCACGATACTTAACGATACGATACGATACGATACGACATGACACGACACGATGCGACACGACACGACACGACACGACACGACTCGATACGGTACGATACGGTACGGTACGATACGATACGATACGATACGATAGGACACAACGACACGACGGCACGACACGACACGACACGACGCGGTACGGTACGATACGATACGATACGTCACGTTACGATACGATACGATACGACACGACGACACGACACGACACGACACGACACGATACGTCACGATACGATACGATGCGAAACGATACGATACGATACGACACGACGACATGACACGACACGACAAGACACGATACGATACGATACGTCACGATACGACGTATCGTGGTCGTAGGGTAGGACGACTGGACGAAGAGTGGACGAAATGGTCGCGGCGAGGAAGACAGAAACTTTCTGACGATCCTACATGTGTTTAGTATGACTGCTTTCTGTAGGAGTATGTATGTGAGTGGATGAATGTCTCTAGTGTTTTAAGGCTTGAAAGAAGTGTTTTGGGGATGACGCCGGTGCTGGACATTATGATAGAGATCGTCTTGACCGTGTGGACTCTCCATTGAGTTTTCAATTCTGTAGGTAGTCAAGTCTGCGTACTTTGAGAGTTTGTTTGTGTGTGTGGACGTTAGATTGTGTGTGTTAGGTATGGCTACATCTATCAGGTATACAATTTTATTTTGCTTATCGTGCAGGGTGACGTCAGGTCGGTTGTGGTGTATAGTCTTATCAGTCAGTATAGTTCTGACCCAGTACAATTTGTATTCAGGTGAAGCTCTAACCTAGAAGTAGCTCAAGAATTTGTAAATTTCTTTACTAGCATACCAGCTAAAACCACGGAAGCTTTAAATTCCTCATCTGAAGTCTCAATTAGTGCGTTATTAAAAGCGAACGTTCCAGGCTGCCCGGTAGAATTTCAATTTAAACATTATTAACCCCGTGACTCTCTTAAAAGCTTTTCGACAAATCAAAATAAAATTAACTGAAGATTTGTGGGGCATGTCTATTAAAGTGGCTATCTATAATTGAAACAATAGCGCCTCATTTAACATCTCTCGCAGGACGGCTAAGTTCGGCGGCATATGCTGTCAGAAAGATCCGTCACTTTACTGATGTGCGATACCGCGAGACTGGTCTATTTTAGTTATTTTCATAGTATTATGTCTTACGGTATTTTACTTTGGGGGCGAGCTGCAAACATAGAGTCTATTTTTATTCTGCAGAAGAGAGCAATCAGAGCCATTTACAATCTACGTATGCGCGATTCTCTAAGAGAACTGTTTAAGGAAATTAACATAATGACGGTACCTTGAAGTCCTTGTCTTGAAGAAGTGACAGACATAACTATAGTACTAGAAATAAGGACCAACTAGTTCAACCAGGATTCAGGCTGGCTAAAGTAGATTCGTCTTTCATGGGGTTCTGTCTAAAGTGTTACAATAAAATACCTCCCCACATTGTTCAACTTAATGAGACAAAATTTAAGTCCAATATTAAACGCACACTATGCAGCCGAGCATATTACAAATTGGATGATTACATCACTGATAAAAATGCTTGGCTGGATGCTGGTCTAGCTCCACAGCCATAAGGGTTCATAGATTAATTGATTAGCATTGGTGACTATTTTTGGAACTGCTGAAGATCTAAAACTACATTATCTATGCATTGTATAAACTCAAACTATTAGTATTATATAATTTTGCATAGCACATACATGTGAGCACTATGTACTTTAAAGCTACCATTTACGAGATGTCTTTCGTTGACTTGAATATGCCCAGGCGGTTGAGAGTTTGTCATGCTCACTTGAATGTCTTGCTGATGGTGGCGCATGTGTTGGATCATTTGGTTCCCTTCAAAATGATTGAGCTAAATGGTGCCGAACCGTGCGTCATGTTCGTGAACGGGCGCCGTCAGTTGAGACTGGTCATCTCTTAGCTACCTCGGTTATTTTAAATTTATTTTGAATTGTCTAATTTCATTGTCACTAGACCTCTTTTAACGTGCACAACTTGTTACATTGTTCTCACATTGTACCCCTAGATTCAACATGAATGATGTAACCTGAATTTGTAATATTCTATTGATTTTAAAAGAGTGTTCATGGAGTTTCTTGCTCGTTCTTCTCCATAGAAACCTACTGTTTGGAACGAGCAACTAGCTGCAACTTTTTGACTGACTGACTCCTTGACAATTCAAAAGTGCCTGTAAATGGTTTTTTTGAAATAAATGATTTGAGTTTGAGTTTGAATCTAGTATGTTTTGGGGTTGGTTTTTATTGTATGATATTTTTAACCCCCGACGTAAAAACGACGGGGTGTTACAAGTTTGACGTGTCTGTGTGTGTGTGTGTGTGTGTGTGTCTATGGCATCGTAGCTCCCGAACGGATGAACCGATTTTGTTTTTGTTTTTTTTATTTGAAAGGTGAATTAGTCGGGAGTGTTCTTAGCTATGTTTGATGAAAATCGGTCCAAGATGGCCGCCGCTACAAAATAGCTAATCACATATTTTTTCACAACTCCATCAATGTGGGTATCAAATGAAAGGGCTTCACTAGTAGAATACTTTACACTATGATAAATTTCAAAGCCAAGATGACCGGCACCACAAAATGGCGATTTACATTTTTTTTTTCACGACTCCCTCAGTATGGATATCAAATGAAAGGGCTTGACTAGTACAATAATGCATACTGTATTGAAATGGAATGAGGAATATTAATTAACTAACGAAATAAAAACTAAAAACTTGAAAATTAATTTTATAAACTCTAAGGGCCAAAGCACCGGTTCCCTGCTATTTAAACATAATGTAGACTGGGTACGATTGTGTCAGAGTACGGTTGTGCCAATTGGACGTAGTTACGCAAAAAGAATCCAATCCACACTTTTTCCAAAATTGAATTATATATACCAAACGCATTCTCAGGGTGATATCTTTAATATTAAAAAAGTTCCATGTGACGAAATACAACTTTAGACGTATCTACAACTTTTCAAAACCAGACTACATTACATTTAAAAACTTTCAAATAAAAATTAAATTAAAAATTTAAAAAACCCCCAACGCAGAACATGAAAGCAATTATTTAAAAAGTAAAAAATAATATCTTTTGTTGAGCCATCAAATGTTTGTTCGTTGAAATGGCGCTATAATGTCGCGGCGGGGTACCGCTAAGTCAGCAATAGCTAAATAGGTAAAATAGCGAACTCAGGGATTTGCAATGAGATTTGACTTACGCGGTGGTACTTACGCGGTGGGTGATGGTGTTTATCTTCATCTGTTTGGTGTGATCCGCAAGAGAGAGTGGTGTGAATGTGTCTGCTTGGGATGTGGCTTTGTGTAGTATTGATTGTTGCGAATAAGTGTGAAAGAATGATCTGAGTAATATGATTTGTTTGTTGTGTAGGAAAGAGGGCGGTCACTCATTGACACAATAAGTGTCAATGAGTGACCGCCCTCTTTCTTAGGTAAGGTCAATCATTGAATGCAAGTTCTTGGGTGATGTTTCCTGTGCTTAGTCATGGTAGTATTAATTATTCTTTGGAGGCTCTGTAGGTCAGTTTGTGTCCAGCGAATCATTCCGAATGAGTAGGTAAGTATGGGGATAGCATACGTGTTAATAGCTCTGATAACGTTTCGTGCGTAAAGATGTGTGTGCAGGATTTTAAGTAGTCCATTTTAGAATTTTTGTTGTAGGATCTTTTTTGTATCTTTGTGGTGAATTTCCTGTGACTGGTGGTATCCTAGGTATCTGTATCCTTCAACTGGGTCTACGGCGTCTATAACATCATGATTTGCTAATTCATATGAGGTAAGTTCTACTATACCTTTGTTGACAGATTGGATTTAACATTTGTCTATTCCAAACTCCATGCGACTATCGTATGACAATATCTGAGTGACATCAGCAAGTGTGTGTATTTCATTCAGTGTGCGTCCAAAGAGTTTGATATCTATCATCCATATACATAAGATGCGTGAGACATGTCTGTTGTGTGTCGTGTTTAATTTTGAATCCTATGTCATTTTTGTTAAGCATGTTGGACAGTGGATTAAGTGCAAGGCAAAACCAGAGGGGACTCAGTGCATCACCTTGGAATATACCTCTTTTTATCGGAATGAAATCGATTTCGGAAGATTCAGTAGAATTGCATAATTTTAAGTTTAGTGTTCCAATTTAGCATTATCTTTTCCAAGAAATACGTGATAGCAGGATGCATTTTATAATGTTTTAAAATATAATATATTAACCAAGAATGTGGTACAGAGTCAAATGCTTTATTGAAATCTATGTAAGTACATGGTATGAATATTGCGTTTTTGACTAATTGCTTGTTTAGAAGCTACGGCGTCGATCGTGAGTTGTTCTTTACGTCCTTGGCTATGTTTCCGGCAACCTTTTTGTTCCTCTGCCAAGACGTGATGTTCATGAGTGTGTTTGTATATGGATTCACTTAAACATGATGTGATGATTTTATAGATATTCTGCAGGCAGGTAATTGGACGATATTTAGCAGGGTTCGCTGAGTCTGATGGACCTTTCAGTAGCATGTATGTTATACCCTGTGTGATGTAAAGTGGCATTGTATCAGGTGAGTGGTCCATTGATTCTGCTCGTGATCAGTGGGGTTTGACCAGATATTAGACCAGAATGCTAAAAAAGTGCTATTGTTTTCTGGTGAGGTAATAATATGTTGTTGTGTAAGCTTCCTGTAAAATAGTCTTTCATTATTGTAAAATTGTTTGGTCTGTGTTTTCCTAAGTGTTGTCTGTTTGTATCTTCTTTATCGACATGAATGCATGTAAAAAAAGATTTGATCAGTCGGGACCCATTATAGGGAAGATTTGACGATGGCCTTCTGCTTATTCAGGCAAGTACCCGGGCTGAGCTTGAGAATTTGGCTGACACTTGCCTTCGCTTAATATCTCAGTGGGGCGACCGAAACCGTCTAACCTTTGCACCTCACAAAACCTATCAACTTATTTTAAAAGGGAATCTTAAATCATGGCCTAGTATTAAATTTAATAACGTTCCCGTTAAAAGAAAACAATCAGTGTGCTACCTTGGTCTGGTCTTAGAGAAAAACTTTTCATTTATTGACCACATAAAAACAGTTGGTGAAAAAGCTAAAAAGAACTTTTATGCCTTGACGAGTATATCTAAAGCCACTTGGGGTCTATCATTTTTAACTTTAAAAACTATTTATGGGGCTACCTATTTGGGATGTATGTGCTACGGGGCACCTGTTTGGGCTGATAGGGCCGCCATAGGGGCGGTACGACGTAAATTGCTTCAAAGTCAACGTTTGGCTTTAATATTTTTATGTAAAGCATATAGGACCGTTAGTACTGAAGCCCTTCCGGTTCTAGCAGGCGTGCTTCCAGTCGATCTTGAGGTGCAACGACGTGCTGCAATGTACTATTCCGCGCGAGAGACCATGGACGCAAACTTTTTAACTCAACGTGACCGCGCTAAGATCTCTAGATTATTTAAACCACAGACTGACGTCTGGGAGGAACTTTTATCCGAGTGGCAGTGTAGGTGGGATGATTCTAGCAAGGGCCGTCACCTTCATCAGTTCTTTCCATCCGTTCGTGAGCGGCTGGCCAGGACATGGCTGGAGGTGGACCACTGTGTTGCCCAATTTCTAACAGGACATGGCAACTTTAAAAGTAAATTATTTTCTTTCAAGCTTGTTGCTTCGCCTTTGTGTCAATGTTCTACATCTGACTGTGAATACGAACAATCTGCACATCATATCTTATGGGAGTGTATTCTTTGGCAGAAAGAACGCAATATTATGTTGGATAGTGTACAGGCTACATCCGGTGCAGTTTATTATGCGGACCTTGTGGAAACTAGAACTAATTTCCGTGCGTTCAAGCGTTTTTGCCATACCTATTATTGGAATCAAATTTAATGTAACAGCTCACTTTTTAGGGCCCATTAATTATGTCAATTATAATCCGTGGTGCTTAGCAACTGGGTTTCTCCCAGTTGTAAACGTCCCTTTGTGCCTATTGGCCTAGTTCTGTTCTGTCTCCTGCTTGATTTGGAGGGAAGTGGAAAATATGTTTTTCTTACTCCTCCGCTGTTCTTTTCTGATTAATTTCGTTGCGGGATCCAAGACAGTTGAATCGTTTCTCTGGGACTCGTCGGGCTTCATTGCTCTGGCGCTTTTCTGGTGGTCGCCACTGTTGATTCTGGCTTAAAGGAGTTACAGTGGTTAGGGAATAGTGTGGCGGGCTTGTCCCAAAAAAAAAAAATATAGGGAAGATTTGAACCGATCTAGATTTTAATGGGTCCCGACTCCCGACTGATCAAATCGCTTGGCGTGGTTTTCATTTCAATGGTATAGTTATTCAACATTACTAAACATAATTCTAGACTACAGGACTTGTTTATTTATTTTCAGTTTTTATATAAAGTTTACTTTTTCCGCAGTCGGGTTTTTTATTTTTCTAATTAATAAATTTTAAATTTTACAAATAAGAACGGAACAATTTGGCATTTTGTAAAAATCGAAATGATATTACACGTTACGATGTAAACAAACGACTAAACAGTGCTGACTGACGTCGCGCGTACATAAACTCCGTTAGGCCAAATGCAGGCGACATGTGCCACGCCTCCATGCCATATCCCTCGATATCCGTGGGGAATTCGGAGATGGAAAATGCTTCTGGGCTGGGAGTGGACCAGTAGCAAATTTGTACCTCTTGGTCTGACCTCTCGCCCTAGACCTGTCCGGTATGAGTGTATCTACCGGCATACTCTAGCGCTCATTAAGGCGCACAAGCCCCACCACGACGTCAACGTAGAGATCGACGGGGGGTCAACGTAGAGATACGACGGGGGGTTATTATTATTATTATAATGTCTAACCGACAATCATAAATTACTTATTTTCATGTTTCTTACATTATTTTAAAAATAGATTTTCTATTTTAACTTTCATCTCATATTTTATCACTTTAGGGGTGGAACTTCCAAAAATGCCGAAACACGTATTTTCTATTTGTTAACTTGAAAGCTATAAACCAAGTCTAACTCACTTTCTTGACGAAAAAGTTTACCCCGTTAGGGGTTGAATTCCCAAAAATCCTTCCTTAGTGCTCTCTTCCATCATAAAAGATATTATAGATGAAGTTTTGGTTTGAGCTGGTTTGAGTTTGAGGTTTCCCTTCAGCAAGTTTTTAAAACTACTTTCAATCTCTGTTTTAACTGTGTGATGCCGTTTTTAATGGATTTGTATGGTATGAAGGCACTAAAAAGCGGAAAATAAAAACCATTTTCACAAAAAGTACAATCGCCTTCAAAAACAAAAAAGTGCCTCTGTCTTCCGAAACTAGTCTTGTCACAGTATAAGTATTAGTACTATCGTACTTATGTATTCTGTGCTTAAGTTATTTATCACTTTTATTCTTTCAAGGCGGTTGTCTTTTAATGTAAAAAAAAAACAATTTTTCCGTGTGCGTTACCCCAGCAAAATAATGTCGAAAATAGTAATTTAAATGTTACAGGCAATTAGTTTTCCACCTTCTGTAAATGTTGCGCACATTTTTAAATTTGTTGCACATATAGATTTTGAGTTATTCCACAAAAACATTTCCTGCTAGGGTAACGTTACCGCAGCCAGACATTTTTTTTTATAATGGGAATAATGAAATAAATATTGGCCATATAATTAGTTGCCCAGACGAGGTAAATGTTGCAACTTATTTTGTATTTGTTCTTCCTTCGACTGCGATGTTATACAAGATTTTGCTGGAGTAACGTTTGTGGTTTTGCTGGATCTCTAAAACGGGTAAGCAGATTCTTATCATCTTTTTTACATGACTTCTTAAGAATTAGTTTGAATTAGTTGGGTAATAAAAAAACAAAAATAATGCACCATTCAAAGGTTATTTAATTAAATATAAAAACGTCCTATCATCGTCTATCATAATCAAAAGGTCCTAACACTTTGAATAAGAGACCTAAAGACTTACTTTAAACGTTATTTTGTAGCTTGTATCTGTCTTCAAATGTATGTGAAGTTTCATTAGTATCCTGTCAGCAATAAACAAATTATGATGAAATTCAGTTCTCCACTTTGACGGTCACAATGCGCGCGGAGTTATTTGGCCCCTGATAACCTTGTATGTGGATATATAAACTGAATGATATATCAATAATTAGTTGCTTAGTTCAGTTATATTCCTGTAAAATTTCAGCGCAGTACGTAGAATAATTAACGAGATAATAAAATAAAAGCCATTAGGAAGCGCAAGACCGTGGTAACCCGACCATATTTAGGTGGTTACAAAAAAGCGACCGCTCAGTACATTATGCTACCTTCTTAAATATGTAGGATAGGTTTACAAGTTTAGTACAGATGTGTACACAAGTGTTTTGAAATTTTATTTACAGGTAAAATAATCATTTCAATAAAACTTTCAAAATATTGGTAAAACTTAAAAATAATCACAGGTAGCAATATTGTTTTTATGGCATTTTCTATTACTTTTTAAATTGTAGTTTACACCTTGACTTTAATAATATAACGATATTATTTTGCTGGGGTAACGCACACAATTTTTCCTTATGAGAATCTTCGCAAAACGAAAATTGTAAACCTGAAAGACGTATCTATAATCTACGTCTTTATATTGTTTTTCTACCTATGTACTTTATAGCTTCGTCAACCTCTACCTTCTCACATTTACATATTTTGTGAAAGAACTGAGAGGAAACCAGATAAGTAGGTAACTAAAATATTATATTTACCAAACGCACATCAAAATATAACATTTCATTTTTTTCTAGTCTCTGGTCTCATCAACTTGACTTCAATTAAATTAGCACTGGGTGCAATAGGTCTAGCAAAAACAGTGAAAAACAAAATTTTGATCCAATTTAATTTATTTTTAAACATGAGTTACAACAAATGGCATCTTAAAACATATAAATAGTAAAGCTGCTCGTTATATCAAATAAGTAATTTATCATAACACTTTAATATCCCTGATTTATGTGTAAATAGTTTGAATTCATTTGATATCAAGGCCTTCAAAGTTTTTCAACTTTAATTGTGACAAAAATGCATTATTAAAAAGGGAATTAAAAAATTTCGAAATCTCCCAAAAGTAAATAGAGTTTTTGCAAATAAATTTTATTATTCAAAAGTGCCTATTGACCTTTTGAACGACAAAGCATAAACACACGCGTGTCATTCACAGATTAGTAATATGTAGCAAGCTAATTTCATTCAAAACAATACTCCACTACTTTGTTTGTTTTGTTGGATTCATAAATTTATAAACCAAACTATTTACACTTGTAGAGAAACAATAAATTTTGATGTCAATTGGAAAAGAAAATATAATTTTGATCCCAAAATTCGATTAATATAATTGAAGTTGGCTCAGGGTTGCTGTTGAATGGATGGTAACCATCCCATTTAGTCTATGTGTCACACATGATACACAAAAACATGCAATCAAAACGTAAGTCTTATTTCTAAACTATTATTGACTATTGTAAACTATTTATTTCACTAGTTAAGTACATATTTGAATTTTCTGAATTAACTAACTGTTACTATAGATAAATTTACGGATATTTTAACGGGAATAATTATGTCTATCTGTGGTTCACATGGTAGATTGTTTCTTAGCTAGAAGGCGAAGATTCCTTGAGATATAAGTGCAAGTGCAAGCAAAAACAATCTTTTTTTTAAATATTTTAGTAAGTATTTACGGCTTTAGTGTAAGGTACTGGTCTAAGATACTGTCTAAAAGTGCACTCTATTTTGAATCTTAACAACAAAGTAGTGTAACAGTAAGTTATTATATAAATTGTAGAATACATATTTGTAAATTCATTTCGCATTTCGATGTAGTATAATAGATCTTATTATCATGTTAGAATGATTCTGATGAACATTTGTACTAGATTCTGGGACCAAATGACCTCAACATAATATATGCTGCTACAAGTAAGTAATAAGATTAATTAGTATAAACCATAAAAAAGGTAAATACTATAAATGTTTTCTTAACAATAGAAAAATCATTGACATGTTAAGTTACTAAGAAAAGAATAATAGCTAACAGTAATTTACAAATAAATTAGAAACAAAAACAACTTTGTTCTCCGTGATCACAATTTCAAGGCTTAGCATGAGGGACGTTCATACTGCGGCGGCAGTACTACGTGCGTCAGATAAACAAGCAGAGACACTTCATAGAGGACTAACATAAGGTCCATACAGTAAGCAATATATTATCATCTTGATTTAAACATAAAACAACCAACCACCTTAAACACTATTATATGTACAACTTATTTTAACCAAATGTATAAAAAATTAGAGAGATTTTAGTGCGTGACGTAAGGCATGAGTGTGCGTCCTGCCTTGTTGCTGCGAGCACGTGTATAAATGACCAGACGATTGAAACATAATCTACTTCCTCTAACTCTTAATCTAGCGGAAGATGATTAAATTTAAAGAATAATAATAATTATTCACTAATATTAAATTAACAACCTCCCAAACAACACTTCCGTATCTAACCTCTATTAAAACTCTTCAACGTTCAACATCAGTTCGCACCAGTGGTCGTTAACTAATAATTTCATTAACCTATATCTCATCTCGTACGCGTTACTCGTATAAATAACTACAACAATACTCCTCTCGCTTCTCTTATGTAAAAATATAACTATTCGCATTACTCTAAGTCTAAGTTGGGGAATCGGGTCGAATAATATATAATTAGATTATGCTGCACTACAACATCGCGGCGGAGCACGAAACTTAAATAAAAAGAACCGTCAACGTAACAAATTATTTTATCATACAGGAGTTTACGTCCGAGGGCTCCCGATCGGGGCCGAGCCGCCGCGGAGTCTCAGCGTCGAAGCTTACAAAAATATGATCGCACTCAGTACCAGGGATCGAGGAATACTCATTCACGGTGAAGTCTGGGGTTCCCATCGCGCACTAGTCGGCAGAGCAGCAGACGCAGCGTCAGGACAGCGCGCGGCGGGCGCGGCGCGGCGCCAGCAGGTAGCTCGCGTCCAGCGCGGCGCCGCGCGAGCCCCCCAGGCGCGCCAGCAGTCGCCGCGCGATGCTGTTGACGCGCTCCTTCTGCGCAGACCGAGCGCGCGCCTGCCCACTCGCGGATGTGCCCGCACCCGCACTGCTTCCGCAACTCTGCAAGTGAACGACCGTTTACTACATCTGAAGTTTAAATCGACATTGGCGCCAATAGGGTATTTTACGAAAAAAATCGAATTAGTCCGTCAGTTGGATTATCGAAAAATATTGGATACGTATTTTTTGTTTTATCAAATCAATAAAAACTGACGAAGATAAAACGCATCAAAGATCATGAGTGGGGGTTTGTGACGTCACTTCGCCAGTAAAAGTGTACTGACATAGTGATGTCACACGAGTTTTCGGCGCACTGTATCGTCTTCATTTTTTGTTTACGTGAAAAAAGATAAAACACTTGTCTAATATTTTTTTGGAAATTTAACTGATGGACTAATTAGATTTTTTTTTGGTAAAATACCCTATTCTGTTGTACACGAGCTTCACTTATTTTAAGCTGTTTATATCTCTTTTATCCAATAAAACAAGAAAAAGACAGATATTAATAAAATGATCCAAAATGTTCATACAATTATAGTTATCATTTCAGAACGTATTGATTAAAAACACGGCGAAGTTCAAGGAAAAAACTAATTTGACATCTCTTAGTTCTTGTCTGTCGTCGTCCTTTTCATTATCTGCCTGGTAGCACAGAATACTTAATAGTACTACGTACAGAAGGGACACTCCCTTCCCCGCGCTATATCAGATACCGCACCCTCACCCCGCACTTAGAGGTGCTAACCGCCGACTCTTTAGCCAGGGCGCTCAAAATCGTAAGAACTGCAGCGCTGTAGGTACTGCTGTCACAAACACACAATTTTGCAAATTATTTTGTTTTAAGTTTTATTTATTAGTTTTAATTTCGATGATTCATTTATTTTCCAAGTTTTCGTCGTTTTATAATAATACAATTAAAACTTCCGTAATAATAACATACCAACATTACCAGCTATTAATATTGCTCTCTCTCTTTATTGTCTTTGTTATGTACTTATGTCCCGTTCTTTCACGTTCTATTCATTCTTGGAATTGAAAAGTAGTACCCTACGCACTAACTTTGTCGCGTCGCCCCATTGCGCTGCCGCGTAATGGTACGGGGCGATCGTGAATTCCATATTTTGTAATTAGGTACCTTAATTTACCATTATTGATGAATAAATAAACCTCTTTACATAATAAATATTATAATATTACTTTTATGTCATTACAAATCCGAGTATTCAAAATCAAATATCATTTATTTTATTTCTTTAAGAAATAATTAATTGACCGCTCGGACAAGATCACTTCATAATAACGCTCGAAACGTTCTGGTAGTTCCGTCGTCGTTCGGTTCGCCCGACGCAAAGCGCTGCACTTTTCGCGCCATTTTGTACGCCACGACATCCAACTGATTCAACCCTACTAAAATTCACGCACACATTTACACGTGTACAGACGTGATTTGGTTTTGTAGTAGTAATAGGTAATTATTTTGCAAGTTTTGTATGAAGTGTCCGAGGTGTGCTGGTAGTAAGAGATGCCAATTCGCTAATTTTAGTTTGTGAACAACGGAATCGGCACCATTATCAAACTTTTGTAGTCCACAGTTGGACATATCTTCGATCGCGCGAAAATCACATAAACGATCATCAGCACAGGTTTGTTCGAACACGTTCACCTAACACTAATTTAGTCCTCTTTTCAGAACTTACAAAAGCTGTAGATGCCATCCATCAAACTGATATTATTATGTATACAGGTACGGACTTCAGTAAGGCTTTTGACAAAGTATACCACAAAATATTAATAGTGAAGTTGTGCACTTATGGCATCTCTGGATCTTTATTGGAGTGACTAAACTCGTGTTTAAAGGATAGATTTTTTGTTGTTCTTATTGGCTTTAAATGAACCCTACAGTGTGTTTCTTCCGGTGTTCCTCAGAGTTAAAATATGGGACCCATTTTGTTTATTTATTTCATTAAAATATTAGGGTTCGTAAATACTTTCGTCACAATCATTATCTTCCTGTCTTGGCCTTGTTGTCACTGTCGGCGCAACACGTTTTCTTCTTCCATTCCGTCCTTTCAACCATCATGATATCACTGACTCCCTCTTCTCTTTCATATTATTCTTGGCATACTCCGTTAACCTTTCTCGGTTTTCTCTTACTCTCCATCCATGCATGCACATTTATATTCATAACTCTTTTAGTCACACGCATTTCTTCCACCTCTTCATGCCCATACCAAGCAAACAATTCCATTTCAACTTTTCTGTCACAAGTGCAACTTTCATACGTCCTCTAATATACTAATTTCTGACGTTATTCATTCTGGTCTCCATATTGTCATCTCCGCTACGTATCATCAGTCTTCTTCACTGCCTAACATTCCGACCCATACAGTACGACAGGTCTTATCACGAATTTGAAGATTTTAATCCCGAACCCATTCATTTGAGAGGCATTCTTTAATATAACATTGTGGTTTGGCGTCCACACTACGCCTCACATACACTGCGTCTCGAAGGTGCCCAAAACGGTTCGCTCGGCATTTCGCATTTTCTAATCACCAAAAAATTACGTTATAATAACAAAAGGTGACAGCATTTTAACATGATATCCCTCGAAAAGCTGATTGACACGATGTTGGCCTACAAAATCATAAAATAGACAGTCCATGTCTGCTTATGCTTTATATTATGATCATCGTCTGCCTAGACTTATCCCAACCATGTTGGTGCCTTCCAGTCTAACCGAATGCAGCTGAATATCAGTGTTTTACATGGAGCGACTGACTATCTAACCTCCAAAACTCAGTTACTGGGTAACGATACCCCTTGGTAAGACCGGTTGCCAGACTTTCGGGCTTCGGATTATTAATAACAAACAGACCAAGCCCAGTCAATTCTTAAATATGACTTTTATTTAGCCATGAAACTCAAAAAAAAAAAGTTAAGTCGATCTTCTACCTAACCAATTACCTCGCAAAGCAACTAGCCTAAAGACTAATAGAAGTCTTCTGAACTCCTCAAACTTGTCATCTATGTTAATGCTAATGTAAAAGTGACCATAATTACTTTTTTTTTGTAGGCTATGTCGACTGTCGACTGCTATAATTCTGTCTGATAGTCTCGAAGTTTGAATTTGTGGACCAGTGTCATCTTAAATTGAGCATCTGTCTCGGCTCAATTCGACTAACTTTTTTTTCAAATCTATTCGATGTAAATACAAGAGCTGATCTACTAACACAAAAGTAAGGGGGGGGGGAATACACTTAGCTTACCTTAGTAGCGGCATCCGTCGGAGTAACCGCAGGCGTTTTCTTTTTGACTTCCTTAGACGTAGTTTTAATGTTTTTGTCGGTAGTAGCAGCAGCGTTCTTAGCTGCTTTTCCTTTCAAATATTCAGGCGAAACTTCGTGTGGCTGTAAATAATTTTTTGCATCGGAATCAAAAAGTTAACAATGAAGCATCCAGTCGTAGAACAATAACAATTATAATTAAATGATCTCTACGAAAAATCAGTATAGATCGCATAAATAGAAAAGGTAATTAATCATGTGCATATTTGCACGGCTGAACTGCCTTGCCTACTACTATGTTTTGCGGGACATGTCGAAACACGATGAATTGGTCTAACCACCACTGTTGCTTCTTTTTATATTCATGTATTTATCACGAAAATAAACATGTAAGAAAACATGTACAACATTACAGACAAGTCTAAGTAATAGGGTATTACACCCATTTTTGAAAAGTGTCTCAATGAAATTCTGTAGTGCTAATATGCCACCAAAAAAAACACAAAAATTTTATTCAATCGATAAGTGCCACAAAAATGCATCTAAATTTTAAATTTTCAAATTTCGCGCGTAGAAAACGCTTCTTACTGGACGCCATATTGCTCAGCGTAAATTACGTCAGTTCGTTTTGTATCAAATGAGCTCATATTAAATATGATAATAGGGTATTACACCCATTTTTGAAAAGTGTCTCAATTAAATTCTGTAGTGCTAATATGCCACCAAAAAAAAACACAAAATTTTTATTCCATCGATTAAGTGCCATAAAAATGCATCTAAATTTTGGATTTTCAAATTTCGCGCGTAGTTTGACGAAAACGCCTCTTACTGGACGCCATATTGCTCAGCGTAAATGACGTCAGTTCGTTTTGTATCAAATGAGCTCATATTAAATATGATAATTGTATATCATTTAAAAATAATTAAAAGCATATTTTGTAATAGGTGTAATAATGAAAAAAATACGTTGGTTACGAAAATAATAAAAGTACAGAGACTATATTACGCCAATCGGTTGACTGACAGTTGACAATTTATTGTTTACACAGCCGTATTGCGTAATAATATGGCCGCTACTATTTCATGGTGTTTTATAACAGATTAAAAATACTGAAAACTTTGAATTGAATTTAAAAATTTGTTTTGTTATTTTATGAACTAAAACTTACATTTTCCGGCTTCTTTATGCCTAAACTGTTTCAATAACATATTTATAGATTTTTTCTCGTATAGAGTAAAATACCCTATTGTATATCATATAAAAATAATTAAAAGCATATTTTGTAATAGGTGTAATAATGAAAAAATTACGTTGGTTACGAAAATAATAAAAGTACAAAGCCGGTTACGAAAATCGGTTGACTGACAGTTGTAAATTTTTTGTTTACACAGCCGTATGGCGTAATAACATGGCCGCTACTATTTCACGGTGTTTTATAACAGATTAAAAATATTGAAAACTTTGAATTGAATTTAAAAAATTGTTTTGTTATGTTATGAACTGAAACTTACATTTTCCGACTTCTTTATGCCTAACCTGTCTCAATAACATATTTATAGATTTTTTCTCGTATAGAGTAAAATACCCTATTGCATTGTAAAATAAGACGTATTTTTTAAACTTCTAAAATAATTAAAAATAAGAAGTGTTAGGTAAGTAATCATCTTTCGTCTATCATCTTAAACAATCTCAGTTTTTATATTAACGTATGACTGGTTCCCAAAGTGGTCCAGGTAGACCCCCAGGGGTACACGGGAGACTCGACCGGAAAGTAGGTTGACGTGACAAAAAATTGGGGGTTCACAATTGAAGGGTTAAGTGGACAAAGGTGTTAACTAGCAAATCGTTCGAAACGAGTAATGAGCGTTTAAAAATAATAAATAATCAAATGAACTTAGCTAATAAAGCTTATAGTTTTAAAATACAATACTTAGATAATATTAATTATTTTATATATTATATTAAAAAGTAGGTTATTCTATGCAAATTTATTAAAACTATTCGAACTATTTGCTAGTTAACACCTTTGTCCACTTAACCCTTCAATTCGTAACCGGGGGTCCACGAAAATTTATCTGCTTTCGATAGTGAAGAACTACAATGTTTTGACTTCACCTATCAATGTAGGCAGATAATATTTTAAGAAGCTCAGCGACTGTTACTTGTATATTCCATATTAACTTGTGGATGTCCCACTCAGTGGCGGTCCTAGCAAAATTTTTAGGTGGTGCGAGATCTAAAAATGGCGCCCCCCCCCCCCCCCCCCAAACAACATAAAACTGCGTTTTTTCTGTGCAGTTGATTTATTCATGACTAGCACTTCGCTCGCAACTTCACTCGCAACTTCGCTCGCGTAAAAAATAAAACTGGTACACAATTTTTTAAATGCCTAACCGAATAACCAAATATGTGCCAGTTTTCATGTTTCCAATACCTATTAAAAATGACTGATTTCGCATAGAAACTTTCACCCCTTATTTTACCACCTTAGGGGTAGAATTTCCAAAAAAGCAGAAACAAGTATTTTATTATTTTTTACCAATATATAGGGTGACTGGTAATTAGTGTACGATACTTAAACACGTGATTGTGTTCATAATAACAAACAACTTTCCCGAAGAAAAAAATGATTTTTGTACTGGTTCACTTTATGTCTCAGGCGTGCGTGCGCGCGCGTGAATTTCATACGACTGTTGTGTTATTGTGATAAAAGTGAACCAGTACAAAAAACATTTTTTCTTCGGGAAAGTTGTTTGTTATCATGAACACAATCACGTGCTTAAGTATCGTACACTAATTACCAGTCACCCTATATAGTCTCATAGTTTTGTCTCTTGTTACTTTTTACAAAAAATACTTTTTGAAAATGTTTTAAAGCAATCAAAGCTATTCGCCGAGTTTTGATTACTGTTTGCTTAAATATTTTGAGAATAAATTAATTTGGTTTATTAATTAAACAATCTGAAGGCGCCAGGTGTAATGGCAGGCTGCCGAGAAGCTGGCCATCGGCGAAGCTCGCTTCATTTCGCGTTGCGTGGCAGGCAGGAAATGTTGGAGACTATAGAGATTGATTCGTGGAGGCACCCATAATGAGCGGTTCGTGAGAAACTTCGGATCGCGGCGCCCCCACTTACGGAGAGTCTCCTACCCAAGCTGCTGGAGGAGGTAGTCGCAGCCCTCTTCCCGGCAAGAGTGAAGCATTCTCTCACAGCCGCATTCTGCAGAAAATAACGCCATCAGCGTCCCAGGGGTGACACAGGCAGAGATGGGGGTGGCCATTATGCGGGTCCTGGCGAAGAGCGTGGCTCCGGGGCCCGACTGGGTTTACGGCGGCGTGAATAAGCCCATGCTCTGAAAGAGCTAGAGCTTCAACTGAGAGGACTTTACACAGCGGACCTTGAGCGCGGTGTTTCCCACTTTGTGGAAATCTGGTCGCCTGATCCTGCTCAGGAAGTCGGGGCACCCTGTAGACTCGCCGTCCGCGTACCAACCCATAGTGCTGTTAGACGAGCGACCTGCCTCGTCAGCTATTAGTGCGCAGAGGGACCAGACAAGAGCTAGTACGGTTTTCTTAATAAGCGCTCAACCATCCGCGCGATATCGCGGGTGACAGCCCTGGTTGAGGAAGCAGTGTCCTGGGGCGGGATGATGTTGGCAGCTCGATCGTGGGCCCACTCCTATGGAACATCGAGTAAGACTCCAATCGCGCGTAGAGTTGACGTGCTACGTGGACAACACGTTAATCACGGCCCAGGGGAGCTCGTACAGGAAAGCAGCGTTGCTGGTGATGATTGCGGTATCACTGGTGGTGAACCTACCTAATACAGCGGCTATAACAGGCCTGAGGGTGGCATTCAACAAGTCAGAAGCCGTGGTTTTTCCTAGCTCCCAACGTTCACGCCGCTCGGATCACACATTGTGGTCGAGGGGGCTTGAATCGTTGTAGAGTCTACCATGAAGTAAGGGCTACGGAGGCGGCTGTTCATCTATTCTGATCTCACGGCTGGTAGTATCGCTGTTCTGCGAAGGCCGCAGCGACCAATGGCCGACACTGGCCGACAGAGTCAATAGGGAGGTATCGCACGATATCCTACGAGGCGGCTTGTGCACAGGCCTGAACATTGGCCACCATGCGGAAAGGGAGCCGGAAATCACATCCTCAAACCCGGCCCACAGCTGATGCACCGGGCGTTGGCGAAGGGCTGACAACGCCCTTTTCCAACCCACCTGAAAGGGTTCAGGGGCGACGGACTCGGGGATGTCCCCACACATCAGGACACAAGGGACGGCTCGAAGTACCTCTTAAATGGTTTTATTTAAGTCTAAACAATTTAACTTCTTAGCAATAGCATTTTCTATGAAAAAAACTCCATAGTCTTTCTTGAAACAGTAGAACGTAAGTAAGTTTTTATCAGTTTTAATTTACTGAAATTTCTTTCTGAACTGCTTAAGCGATACTTACAGCTACAGTTAGCAAAATCCGAAATGCTGTCCATAATCCATTCTGGAAAAAATCCTGCCAGTCTTTTTGTTTAATAAGTCGAAAAACTTTAAATGGCTCTGATGATTGATAACATTCTTTTAATAATTAATTCAGACACTCTGATGTCACATTTTCCCCATCAGTTACCTAGATACCTAGAGTTTGCAAGTGATATACGCGCCTGATCGATTGTGGGTCACAATCGAGTGTACGACTAATCGGCGAATTTTCTGTTGATTTTGGCGCCCCTAAATGACAGCGCCCGTTGCGACCGCACCGCTCGCACCGCCCTAGGGCCGCCACTCTCACTCACAGCACAATCAATTAATTAATATTAACCAATCAATTCTCATTTTTTTTTTCGAAAACTTAATTCGTGGTTGGAATTCAGCCGTAATGCAAATTTCCATAGTAGATTTTATCTTCACAATAAAATATTTGACCGAATTTCATTTCACCTAAAACTTTTCAACTATTATCGTTTCGTTTTTTTTTACTTCATCGAAGTCACGTCTGCCACTGTATCAGTTGACCTATTATCAATTCGATTTTTTCGTTATTCCAACGTTTCATTTGGTCGATAAACTTTTTACCGAAGTTAGACTTAGCCGAATAACATTTGTTCGAAGTATTATGATTCCAAACATTCATTATGCCACTGTTTTAATTACCATATTTTCATTTCATCAAACGCCTAGAAAGTTTGTGCACACTATTTCATATCTGCTTCATTCTGCTATCTGCTTGCTTGCATGCAGCATGCAACCAAGCATGCAGCATGCAAGCAAGCATGCAGCGTGCAAACAAGCATGAAACATGCAAGCAGGCATGCAACATGCACAAGCATTGTTTCTGTCACGGCTCCGGCGCTGCGGGGTCTGAGCGGCCCCACGCGAGCTTGTCGTCGCAGATGGTTTTAATGCTCGCCAGCCTTCAAACCGCCTGCTCCTCAGCTCGCGGGCCGCCCCACCCCTCCACGCCTACGCGGGCTTAAATTACACTCTAGGCGTAGGGCAGACAAGACTGCGTGAAGTCGGTTTTGCAGCGATTCGTTTGTCACTAAAATTTTGTAGCCTATTGATTTTTTATGACACTATTTTATTTTATATTGATAATCTACCAGGTAATCTTATATATAAAAATCTTCTGTGCGTGTGTATGAAAGTGAACTCCTCCTAAACGGCTGGACCGATTTTGATGAAATGTTTTGTGTGTGTTCCAGTGGATTTGTGAATGGTTTAGATTCACAATTGGACCCGATAGGTGGCGTTGTAGTTCTAGGACTTGTTTTTTTTCAGGCAGGACAACGTCTGCCGGGCCCGCTAGTATTCTGTAAAATGTTGTTTCGGTGTGGTGAAAATATGGCAAATAAATCATTTGGCAAATGAAAAAAGTTCAAAAGAGGCTTCGGCCAATAGCCAATATGTAAATCGACGAAAAATAGTTCGGTAAAATAATACTTACGACACATGATACTTCGATGATATAAAAATATGTCAAATAATGCATATAGCAAAAAAGACATCGGTCAATAGTTTTCGGTAAAATGAAATTCGGAAAAAAACATTTCGGAAAAGTGATGGGTTCCCCGAGTTTTGGGAATATGGTAGAAATGTAGCTGCAGGGGGTCCACCGGAACCAGCTAAATTTTGAAAGAGAAAAAAAAAGTCTGGGAACTTCTGGGTTATACTAACCGCATAAGTGCGCGTGATCTTGAGTCGGTGCGGGAAGTGGTCGAAGGCGTAGGGCCGCGTGCAGATGGGGTACTTGGGGCGCGACACCTTGGTGAACAGGCGCGCGCCGCGGTCCACGCGCAGCTCGCAGATGTACACGTGCGCCTCCGCCGCGCCTACTGGTCGACCCTGCCACGAGACACAACCAAATATTATCAAGGCAACTATACCCTGTCCATTGCGTTATTGGTTTTTTGACAGCTGCCATAGAATGTAATTATTCCCGATTACCTTAAGTTAACTTAAAAATGTGATATAAAATAAATATATAAACTGCCTAATCTTGTTGGATTGTCTTATATATGACCTCTTACAGACATTATAATACAGGTATGCGTATCAGTTTTTACAAAAAAACATAAATATTGTTCACTAGTTGCAGCTATCAAAAAAACGATTAAACCAGTGGACAGAGTGTAATTACACTAAAAATATGGAAGATGACACCACCAATCAATTGACATACTTTTTATGAGCTGTCAAAACGCGATTCCCCCATAAATTTTGTATGGCAATAGTAAAATGTGACTTTTTTGCCAACTCAATTGACCAACCATTTATTTAAAATTTAAGAGCAATAATGTTAAATCAAATTTTAATTGGGTTAATTGTGTTTTTACGGTTAGTATAGAGTATGATTTTTGAGAAGTTGTGTTTTGGAATTATTTATTACTGGTGTCATATACCCAATAGGGTATTACACCCATTTATGAACAGTGTCTCAATGAAATTCTGTAGTGCTAATATGCCACCAAAAAAAACACAAAATTTTGATTCAATCGATAAGTGCCATAAAAATGCATCTAAATTATAAATTTTCAAATTTCGCGAGTAGTTTGACGAAAACGCCTCTTACTGGACGCCATATTGCTCAGCGTAAATGACGTCAGTTCGTTTTGTATCAAATGAGCTCATATTAAATATGACAATTGTATATCATTTAAAAATAATTAAAAGCATATTTTGTAGTAGGTGTAATAATGAAAAAATTACGTTGGTTACGAAAATAATAAAAGTACAAAGCCTATATTACGCCAATCGGTTGACTGACAGTTGACAATTTTTTGTTTACACAGCCTTATGGCGTAATAACATGGCCGGTAGCGATTTCATGGTGTTTTAGAACAGATTAAAAATACTGAAAACTTTGAATTGAATTTAAAAATTTGTTTTGTTATTTTATGAACTAAAACTTACATTTTCCGACTGCTTTATGCCTAAACTGTCTCAATAACATATTTATAGATTTTTTCTCTTTTAGAGTAAAATACCCTATTATTGAAAAAAATTGTTAACAACGTAAAATGAGATAAAGTTATTATTCTGTAATTCGAAATGGCGCTTAAACTATCTGAATTGAATCTAGTAGACAGTTTACCAAGAAATAAACGATTGTATGGCTGATATTACCTTGCAATACGTGTTGAGGTCCATGACCCAACACTGTGACATCACAAGTTCGATAGGTACCGCCTCATAGAGCGGCACCCGCATCACCTCATTGTGGAAGAATCTGCAAGTAAAATATTTTGTTACAAACCATTTTATCATGATATCGGCTTATTAACGTCCATTACAAAATCCTCAAGAATTTGACAATTCTTCAAATTTTATTTTTAAATAAATCAATTTCAGTTCAAAAAAAAATCTATTCAGCAGCGTCGCGACGGTCGTCCCCGAAAGATTACTCGATTCATTTGCAAAATCCTCAATGTTTCAGTTGAGGTCACGAAACAAATAGCTTTTGCACTCATCCGGCTTATTTTGTTTAGGCTCTTCTGTGGCACTTGTGGAAATTGCACCTGTTTGGTTTGACAAGATTATTTGACCGGGAAGATTTTTGGAGAAGTCTCTTTTTAACCCCCGACGTAAAAACGACGGGGTGTTATAAGTTTGACGTGTCTGTGTGTGTGTGTGTGTGTGTGTGTGTGTGTGTGTGTGTGTGTGTGTGTGTCTGTCTGTGGCATCGTAGCTCCCGAACGGATGAACCGATTTTGTTTTTGTTTTTTTTATTTGAAAGGTGAATTAGTCGGGAGTGTTCTTAGCTATGTTTGATGAAAATCGGTCCAAGATGGCCGCCGCTACAAAATAGCTAATCACATATTTTTTCACAATTCCATCAATATGGGTATCAAATGAAAGGGCTTCACTAGTAGAATACTTTACACTATGATAAATTTCAAGACCAAGATGACCGGCACCACAAAATGGCGAATTATATAGGTATTCCAAACGCATTCTCAGGATCGCGGTCACATGGATCTTTTTTGATATTAAAGATATCACATCTTTAATATCAAAAAAGATCCATGTGACGAAATACAACTTTAGACGTATCTACAACTTCTCAAAACCAGACTAAATTACATTTAAAAACTTTCAAATAAAAATTAAATTAAAAATTTTAAAAACCCCCGACGCAAAACATAAAAGCAATTATTTAAAAAGTAAAAAATAATATCTTTTGTTGAGCCATCAAATGTTTGTTCGTTGAAATGGCGCTATAATGTCGCGGCGGGGTACCGCTAAGTCAGCAATAGCTAAATAGGTAAAATAGCGAACTCATGGATTTGCAATGAGATTTGACTTACGCGGTACCCCGCCGCGACATTATAGCGCCATTTCAACGAACAAACATTTGATGGCTCAACAAAAGATATTATTTTTTACTTTTTAAATAATTGCTTTTATGTTTTGCGTCGGGGGTTTTTAAAATTTTTAATTTAATTTTTTAATAGCAGAGGTAAATTTAAAAATCAACATGACAAGTACTCACTTCCTTGTGGGTTCGTGGAACGTCTCGTGCGGCCTGAGGTAGTGGTGGCCGTACACGTAGCGCTCCTGTGTGTCCTTGTGCTTCCACAAGCGCTCCACGCGGAAGATGTCCAGCTCCGAAACGGAGATCTCACCGATCGTCTGGTAAGTGTGCTTACGAACTTCACCCTCCTGAGAAAATAAAATAAGTAAGGAAATGTTGTTGGATTTCTAAACACAAAATTGTCAACTGTCAGTCAACCGATTGGCGTAATTAGCTTTTATACTTTTATTATTTTCGTAACCAACGTAATTTTTTAATTATTACACCTGTTACAAAATATGCTTTTAATTATTTTTAAATTATATACAATTTATTATCATATTTAATATGAGCGCATTTGATACAAAACGAACTGACGTCATTTCTGCTGAGCAATATGGCGTCCAGTAAGAGGCGTTTCCGTCAAACTACGCGCGAAATTTGAAAATTTTTAATTTAAATGCATTTTTATTGCACTTAACGATTAAATATTTTTTATTTTGTTTTTTTTTGGTGGCATATTAGCACTACAGAATTTTATTGAGACACTTTTCAAAAATGGGTGTAATGTTGCATTCCCCTCGACAACTTAATTGTACACAACAGGGTAGTAGCTACCACCATTCTATTTCAGATGTTGTGTGACCAAACGCTGCTATGATGTCACTGATTTTTCAATTTAATAAACTAAATATGCATTTATGAAAATCTAATTTCACAGTTCTTTGAAGATGAACTGGCTTTTCAGGGTTAAAATAAAGTGATTTTTACAGACGTTGTGTCTTGGTACTGTTAATTATCAAATTCAATTATTTGTTACAAACTACTACTACAACTTTATACGTGTGTGAATGTAGATTAGACTTTAAAGTTCGGCTTTCTCAAGAAAGTTTGCTGTCACAGAAGGCTGTCGTCAACAGAAGTTTTTGAAAATAATCACACAAACTTACTTTATTCTGTGTCGTATCTTCAGCCTTATCTTTGCTCTTAGCAATATTTTTAACTTTCTTCCTATCAACACGCTTGGTTTTAGGCGACTCCGGTTTGTCAGCCTTGTCGCCATGTTTCTGACTGACGTCGGGATTCTTCTCGTCGATGGGAATGTCTCGCAGGACGTACACGGTGTCGCCTTGACGCACTTGGAGGTCTCCGCGCATTAGTGATAGGTAAAATTGATGTCCTTCCTCAGTGTACTCGTCTAAAGGTATTTCACGGTCCACCTATGAGAACATGAAGGCGTCATTTATGTAAATGGTACTGGAAAAAGTACAGTTTTTGTAAGAACGTGTATGATTTACAATTCAAGATGGTGGTGTAGGGGTTGAGGATGTAGTGTGTGTGGTTGAGGGTGTGTGGTTGAGGGTGTGTGGTTGAGGGTGTGTGGTTGAGGGTGTGTGGTTGAGGATGTGTGGTTGAGGGTGTGTGGTTGAGGGTGTGTGGTTGAGGGTGTGGTTGAGAGTGTGTGGTTGAGGGTGTGTGGTTGAGGGTGTGGTTGAGAGTGTGTGGTTGAGGGTGTGTCAGTGACCTTGTTGTTGTGGCAGTGATGGCAGTGGTGCGGCACACTGGTGTCGGTGACGCGCATACAGCGCGCGTGCTGCCACACTCCGCAGCCGGCGCCGCCGCACTGCACCATGAGGCCCTCCTCCACGTGCAGGCCGCAGATACACATGATTACCTCCTCTACAAGCAAACAATGTTGACATGTTAATAAAATGCACTTGTCAAAACCACCAATCCAATTTCCACTGGGCTTCTCTGAAACTTTGCTAAGACAGACTGGCACATGGCACACAAGAGTTTACGCAGTTTTGTTAGTAAGTTACGAACGTTCCGAGTTGAAGACGCATCAATGAGTTTCGTACAACGACATATTTTTAATGGTCAAGGAGAGGTTTGAAAGAATTCGAATTGCCGAACTAGCTGCTACGCAGAAATATGTAATTCACATGTTTCAAAAGCGATCAAACGAATTTCAACTCACCAGTCTTAGTTTTCTGCAGGAACCCAGGGGGCAGGGGATCTTCTGGTCCAAGTATTTTTGTCAGCATATCTGCATAATCCGACTTGGTCGAGTTGTATACCTGGGTCAAAGTTAGAAATAAATTATATGCAAATAGGCAATTACAGATAATCGGATGCATATTTTAACTGCTCTGTAGTAGAACTAAGCGATTTAAAAAAAAAAAAAAAATATGGTATAAAATATGCTATCCCTAATAGAGCTTGTCACACACGTATGAGTAATAAAGACGAAGCTCTACAAATCATCTTACCTTCTTAATTTGAGCAGCTGCAGCTCCCATCGCGGACATGCGTCCATTCTCCCTCAAGACGGCGCTCAGTAGCGAGTTGACGTCAGCATCAAACTTAGCCAGTGTGTCGTAGTGACCCGCTTCCACTTCACTTTCAATAGCCGCTAAATCGACAGGCCCAGCTTCTTGGACTTTGCCTCGTTCGGCTTTGGCTCGCAACAGCTGTAAACTTAACGGCCGGTCTTTTTCATCTGCAAAGTTTGAATATATTTACATGATTGTACAATAGTATCAAAGTAGTAGTAATATTATAATTTTAGTCTTCTGAAGCAATCCGTTAACACTTAGTGTAGGAACATGTTGTACCTCAGGATGTCTTCTTTTTCTTTTCTATTCTTTTTAGAAAAACGTTGCCCCACACTAGGATTTATTCTTGTGTCGTGGGTGCGTTTACAAACATAAACTCACATACAACAGCCAAACCCGGAACAACTCTGTAGGCCATATAAATATTTGTTGCGTGCAGGAATTGAACCTGCGACACGCAGCGCAGCAGTTGATAGCTCAACCACTGCGCCAACAGTGTCGTCTTCGTTTGTTAACTTACCCTTGAGGTCTTTCATCGCGCGGCAGATGGCTCTCAAGACATTAGTGAGTCGTTGCAAGCGCGGCTGCGTCGGGTCATCCTTAGGTCGCGGGGCTCTGCTGACGTCACGCAGCGCTCGCAGCCTCGCCAGTGCTCCCGCCTCGTCCACACTGCTGGCCGGGACCAGCGGGTCCACGGTGCATGACGCGGGGGACGGGGGAGCGGGGGCGGGCGCGGGGGAGGGGGCGCGGGAGGGGGCGCGGCCAGGCGGCGGGCACGCAGGCGGAGAGCCTGGCATCGCGAGGTTTAAACGTTCGCGTATACGTCGCACCTGATGAAAGAAAAAAAAAATTAAGTCCGACTGCCGGGCCAAAAATGTTGAAAGTAAAGCCCCATTTACATGATGCAAGTTTCTTGCCTGTTGCATACAATTAAATTGAAGCAATCAATTACTTGTATCGTCTAAACACTGTTCAGACGGTGCAACTTTCATTGTTGCTTCAATTTATTGCTTTACACCTCCACTAGCGTCGGTCACCGGCGACCTACATGGCGCTCAACGTATCTGCATTTTATAATAAAAAAAAAGCTGGTCGAGACAGGAACCATTTTGAGTGGCTTGTGGGTGCTTATAAATAACTAGCTTTTGCCCGCGACTACGTCCGCGTGAATGTCGGTTACCCTGGATGCAGATCAAGTCACTTATTAAACAGTGGCCTATGTAATTTCCCGGAGTTCAAGCTACATACATTCATACCAAATTTCATCAATGTCGGTTCAGCCTTTTCGTCGTGAAAACGTAACAGACAGAGTTACTTTCGCATTTATAATACATATTATAGTATGGAAATATGGATTGCTTATTTCAATGTTTTAGGTGGAATAATAAATCAATTAATAATAATTGCTGTCAAGACATTAGTGTAAGTATGAATTAACTCACATTATCCAAGTTCCTCAGAAGGAAGCAGTGTCGCTCCTTGACGATATTCTTCTCCTTAGCAGTGAGGGGCTTCATCTGTGGCTCCTGCCACAACTTGTTCAGATGTTGCTGGTACTTCAGTATCGTCATCGTCTTGATATCACATGTACTAACTGCCTGCTGTTCTGATTTCTTGTTACATTTGACTGCTTTGCGCGGTCGGCCGACCCGTGGTTGATGCCCGTTTGAACCTTGAGACTGATTTGATGCGTTTGACGGTGTGCGTGATTGAGTTTTCACTGGTTGTTTAGTGATCCGCTGAGATTTGCCTCCGATAACCCCGCGACAGTCTTCGGAATCGCATTTGCAGGGCTGTAGAATAGTTAAAATAATAATTATTACAGATTTCGGTAAATAAGCAAAACTGTTGATTAAAACTAATAAAGTAACTATATAAATACCTGTCCCACAGCAGGATTGAATAGCGAAAAGTTGTAGTCATAAGTGAGTTCTTCACCAGGATCGATATCTCGAAGGGCAAAGAGGGCCATTCTGAAGGTGCCTGAAATGAAAATTACTTGTAGTGGTTTCATTTCTAAAAGGTTAGAAGGTTCCTAATCATACATAACTTGTAATATTATACACAACCATAATAATTCATTGTTTAGTCTCGTATTAAATAGACCCGTGATTAAAGCAGTGTGCCAGTAAAAAAAATATAAAAAAGAGGAAGAGCCTTTATTGTTTCAATTGATAATTAATATAGCCTATGTTACTCAGCGCTAATGTAGCATTCTAATGGCGAAAGAATTTTTGAAATCGGACCAGTAGTTTTTGAGTTAAATTGTAACAAACAATCAAACACACAAATCTTTCCTCTTTATAATATTAGTTTAGATGTATGTAGGGTAACATCTGGAACTACTCATCCAATTTCAAAAATTCTTTCACCAATAGGAAGCTACGTTATCCCTGAGGGCTACTTATAGGCTACATTTCATCAAAAATTCGTATCCGTAAGAAAATTAGTTTAGTAGGCTATATTTTATTTTAAAACAATTAAGGAGCCGAATATTCACGCTAAAAGCTAGTCATAAATAAAATTAAAATATTAATAAAAAAAATGTATTATTTTCCAAAAAATCGTGCAGTTTAGTTTGTCAGCCTAAAAAAAACAGTAGTTAGTTACTTACCATTAGAGGTCCACTTCTGCATCTCACAGTTTGGTCTACAGGAGTGGTTCACGAATCGGCCATCACCGCCCATTCGATGACCGTCTATAACGAGCCCGCCGTCTAGGTGCAGGCAGTAGTGATGCGTGTCGCGGGCGTATCGGGTAGCCATGCGCTCCTGGTAACACAATAATATAAGATTCATTGAATACACCTGGTTAACGAAAGCAAAGCCGTGTGTCGTAGAAGGCGCCAGAAGTATATTGACCAGAGGATGGGCAGCAGCGTCCTTTTGAGTACCATAACACCTACTGCGATCGCCAACATGCATCGGCCAAGCATGGCGATTACGGCTGAACCCGCCCCTTGCTGCTGGGCATAGGTCTCCCGACCTATGGCCCAGCAGTGGGCGTGTAAAGGTTGACATGATGATGATGAACGAAAGCAAGTCAACTCTCCATGTTAGATGTTGTGATTGAAATAACAGCTAATTTTACAAATTGTTAGAACACCAAAAAGCTGCTGGTAAGTTAGTCTAATTCTAGGGAACGTGTAGTGCAGAATGACCAAAAAAAAAAAGGTGTTTGTAATATATATTATTTTTGGAGTACATTTTCTGGTCGTCACTCAATTATAAATAGATAAAAGGCAGAAACAATTTCATACATAACTCAGCAAAGATATAACTGGTGTTTCTTCTTACCTTGAACTCCTTATCAGAAACGACCTCTCCAACATACTCCAATATAAAGTCTCCCGAAGTGATCCTGTGCTTAGTTCGCACGCCCCATCCCTTGTTCTCAGTCATGAATTTCTCCAACCCCGACGCCCATTCGTGCCGCTGTATACGTTGGTTCTTACACCTATCGCTTGGAAAAACAAACAATAATTTTATACCGGTCGTGAAAGGGTTACTGATAGGACCGGTGTGCTATTTGTGTAATAAAAGAATCTCTGACAGAATAGGTAGAGGTGGAGTAAGTACTGTTTAGTTCCCATTATGTCATTAGCCAAGTACAAATTCAGACATCACTCTGCTTATAAGAATTTCCTGACTGAAAGACACTTTTGCGACTCTCGAACCAAAGCTAAGACTCCAAGGTCAGTAGTCGTGCAATCAACAACAGCAAGAGAAATAATTTTATATTCATCTAAATTAGTTTTTATGTATTTACCCGCAAGGACATAGCTGGGGCGAACATTCTGCATATACTAATCGGTTGATACAATCCTCGTTGCATCCCGACGACGGCGCGCAGTTACATGCAACGCTCTCACATTCTTCCGCCGATGGTTTCACATCGTAGTAAACGTCTGAAATATCAAACTCAGTTAATACTAGAAAACTTGTTGTGAGAACTTTAGTAGCGCGATACAAAATACACGGCCAATAAGATTTTTTTTTAGTTTTTACTTACTTGTGCGTATCTTTTTATAGTTCCATGACGGGACCGGCTGATTATAATGCTGTTGCCACCAAATATCATAAGGCAGAGAGAAATGTTGCAATCTTCGACGGACCCAACGTTCGCAATACGGCGGTGGAGCCAGCAATCCAGGCGGGAATTCAGTCTGGGTCACCAGATTCTTTCCTTTCCCTTCCGGTCTTGGACTAAAACGTAACAGAAACATAAGTACAAAGAGAATAACACAATATAATATGGTCATAAATCAAAAGAATCCTACTTACTCTTCTTTGTAGTAATCAGAAAACAATCCAGCGGCCAAGAATTTCTTTCGTAGTCGCGGATTCCTTTTCGATATAACAGGTTTGTCTCTGTTGTCTACACTGCTAGCCGGACTGTCGTCGCGAGATGACGCCACTCGTTTCTTGCAAATTACATTCTTAGATATTACGTCGATACTCTTCTCAAAATCAATTTCTTTTTCATTCAGTGGTAGAGGGTCATTTTCGAGAGTATCTAAAGAAGGTTCCCGAGATTTAGAATCAATTTTACGACTCACAACGGTGTCTACGGAACTTTCTCGAGAACTCGACTGCACTTCTCTTTTTTTATTAACTTGACAAGACCTTGATTTTCTTCTATGAGCTATCGCAACTGGTTTAGTTATTTTCTCAGTAACATTCTCAGTTTCCACTACTGTTTTCTTAGTTTCAGTCTTCTTTGCCTTAGTTGGTTTTGGCTCTTCAATTGTATTCTCTGATCTCCTTGTTTGTCTCCTTTCACTTGGACATAAAACTGCTAGACTCGACTTTGGCCTTAAACCAATTTTGCAATTTCTTTCGACAACTTTTCTCTTGGAAAATATTTCTTCAATTTCATGAGAAGGTGACATTGCCCTCGTCTTGCGTTTCAATCTTTCTAAATTATCGAGACGGCTGACAGGTCTGTCGGGTTTTAGATTCAAAAGGCTTAGAGGTATGCTGTCTTCCGGATCATTACTGAGAGAACTAGCAAGAGATGGAATACTATCAGTCTCACTGAGCACTTCCCATTTGTTGATGTGATTTTTAACATCTTTTTCAGTCTTACTCTTTAGCTGGAGGGCTGGAGCTCTCAGAATAGATGAATTCATAACTTTTTTCTCGCTAACTACATTATCAGTATTATTGGTAATTTTATTATTGTTGTCACTTGGGACTTCTTTGCCTTGCAATTTCTCAAGAGCAACTACTGTCAATCTGCCTTGTTTAGGACATTCATCCTTATTTAGCACTACTTTTAATTCTGGCTTTTTGCTAGTAGTACGTTCTAAGAAACTGCTCATTGCTTCGCCATCTTTTGGCACTCGCTCGAATACAGAAGAATTATTATCAGTATCGGAGGTGAAATGACTATCTGAGGTAATGTTGCTACTTTCAACTTTCTTCTTCTTTCTTTTAATATTTGGGAAGCCCGTTCTATTGATGGCTTTGCGTCTTCTTGTTTTCTTTTTAGAAGATTCAATTGTTTTGTTGTCACTAGAGTCATTCGCTTCTGACTTCTTAGTGCTCAATGTAACCTTCTTTGTAGTATCTGTAATCGCTAGGCGTTCTGCTTGAACTTTAGGGACTAAAACTCTGGCTGGTAAAACTAGTTTGCTCTCTCTTAGGATATTATTAGTTTTCTTCTTTTTCTTGTTATCATTTGAATCCTCGGGCTCGGAATTCAAATTTCTCTTAGTCTGTCGTAAATTATGGCCACCAGTTTCCTGAAGCTTATCTGATATCACTGCTGCGATTGATTCTCCTCTTTTCGGCCTAATAATAGGGTCCGGTGTTTCTGAAATTAATGCCAGCGGTATCTCGGATTCGGTATCAATAGGAGCTAATAAGGAATTCGTAGCTTTCACGTCACTATTTTTTGCTTTTGATTTGACTTTATTGGCATCAGCTAAAACGTTGCTAACGCATATTGAGGATTTTGGAATCTGATCTTCTAAATCAACAGATGGTTCAAATATGCCTGTGGGTTTGTCGATATTTACGACAGGCGATGGCTCAACATTAGGTTCTGGTGCCTTCGATTTCTTGGTTTCTAAGACTTTACCCTTCGACACTGGAGACTTGATAACTGTAGCTCTTGTGTTGATTTGTGATGGTTCTTTGTTTTTATTCTTTTCATCGTTCACTTTAGGCGAAGGTTCCGTACTGTTTTTCTCTTTTTCTAAAATACGAGATTCTATAGATTTACGTATATTATTATTTAACAAAGTATCTAAAACTTTAGTAGCTGCACTTGGATTTATTTTAGAAACTAAATTACTCGTTAAACCTTCCAGTCTATTTTTCTTTCGAGTCATTATTTCAGACTTTTGTGCAGGTGGAATGGAGCTTTTGTATAAAGAACGAGCCGACATACTCTTCAGTGGATCAATGGTTGCGTTGTTTGCTGAAGAAGTATTAAGTGCTACCGCATCAGACTTTTCAGTATCTTTAGTATCTTCCTTGGAGTTACTGTGATTGACATCCTTGATTTCCTTTGTATCTGCTGATGTAACAGATTTCTCATCTGATAGCTTCTTAGATAAAGACTGCACAACTTGATCTAGGCTCGAATGTGATATAACTTTGTCTGCTTCTAATCTATGTCGCTTCTTCGGTGTTACGATTGGCGCAGAATGACGTGTAGGCGAAGATTTATTTTCAGATCTTGGTGAAGAAACTTTATTAGTTTCTTGTTTATTGGATTCTGGTTTCACTTCTGGATCTTTAGATTTAGGTAGACATTTCTCTAAATCATGAACCATTTTATGAACAGCCTTCAATTTCTCAGATGTTTCATATATTTTCTTCGAAAGTTCAGATTGTTCAGAAGTTGGCTTTTTTATAGAAAGTTCATCATCAGTTGCGTTTAAGGAATTTGCAGAATGATTTTTTGTTGGTGTTTTGTTGTTATCATCGACGTTCATTTGGATGTTATCTCCAACTGCACTACTGCTTAATTTTGCATTTTTCAAAGCAGCATCTGTATTTTGTTTTATATTATCTTGAATACTGGTGTTCTGAGCAGTTTTGGAGTTATCACTGTTCTTTTTACCCTTTTCTGGTGGAGTTTTCAGTTTAGGGGAATCTTCGGGTGTATTGCTTTGAACATCTCCCGTACAATCAGTTTCAGTACATAAGAACTTTTCTGGACTAGTGCCGTTCTTTGAGTTCTCATCAAATTCTGCTGAAACCAAGCTTAGGCTTAATGAATTGCCTGTGGAGGAGTTAATGTGATAATGTCGCTTTTTAAGAGGCAGTTTATGCTCATTGGTATCCTTGCCACCTTTGTTCTGAGATTCTGCTAATTGTTTTTTGTGCCTCCGTTTAGAAGTAGGTGTAGCAATTTCTTGATTATCTGACGTTTTACGTTTCTTCGATCCCCGTTTCACTACTTTAGAAGGCGCGGCCTCTGCGGATATTTTCTCCGTTGTTTTTAACGGATTTTGTGCGACGTTCGTTAACTTCGGCATTAATTTCGGTGCAATTTGACACAATTTTATAAAATTAGAAATCAAATTGTCCATATCCTGGCTAAACTTTTGGTCTACAAGTTCTATAGCTTTTGTATAAGTTTCTCGACATTTGGAAACGGATCTAGACCGATGTCGCCTTTTACTTCTGTGTCTATGATGTTTGGTTTCTGTTTTAACAGTTACCCTTGAAAGTCTTTCCGTAGGTTTTAAATTTATCTTGGGTGGCGCTAAGACTACTGTTCTTCTATGTTTTTTGATATGGAAAGACGGCTTTATGTGTGCTTTCTTAAAATTCAGAAAGACATTTCTCGATAAGGACTTATTAGGAACGTAACTGTTTTTAGATTTTTCAAAAATACTAGGAAGTGGTTTAGGTGTTGTTTCTTTTTTTGATCCACTTGAAAACGAAGTATTTCCGTTTTTTAACAGTTTACGGGTTTTCGGTGATAGTGTTCTCGGGAAATATTTGAAACTGTTATCGTTTTCCTTTTTTGATCCTGGAGTTTTAGCAGCTATACAAATCGGTGACGATCCAAACTTGTGCGTAAATGCAGGTTTTAGTGCTGGTAATGAATTTCCAACGTGGCTAGCTTTACTTGGAGACTTCAGCAAAGTAATATTATTATTGTTGTTACTTACTTTGAATATATTGCAAGTTGTTACAGGGCGTTGTAAACCACTAAAAACTGGGCCTGGAGCAAACGGGTCTGATGAATTCAGTCTCAACACGTGCTTTTGACTCATTTTTGAGAATCCAAACTCGTACTTTGATTGGAGCGGATATTTTGTGCAAATACTTATATACTTTGGACTAGCACTGGGCTTCCTCAAGTAGCTTTCACACTCAGAATCACTTGAACTATGACCTAATGTTAAGCTACTGAATGTTTTATTTGTTAACACTAGTATCTCTTGATCTGATACAAAATGTTTTTGATTTTTATAGTATGACCTATCTCTTACTGACCTAGTCTTCTTCAGTTTTCTCATACGTCTCCGCATACTTCTAACGCTGTTGTCTGTTTTATATCCCGATTTATCACTTTTGTAACCCGACTTGTGGTCACTTTTATAGCCCGAACGGTAGTAATCGCTTTTATATCCAGATCTACATCCATAATCACTCTTGTAACCCGACTCTATGAGGCGACTACAGCTTTTATAAGGCTTGAATTCATGGTCACTTTTATAGCCCGATAAAATATCCTTATATTTAGGATTTAGATCGATTTGTTTCCAAGTTGGATCTAGTGGATCATCTGCAGCTGCTTCATTTTCACTTTGATTATCTCTCCAAGTATTACCAAACGTTTTATTATTCTTTTTTGGTAAGCTAGCGAGCTTACTATTTAATTCTTTACGTTTGGCGTACACTCCTGACAACACTGACCTGTTGGCTGGTAAGGAGTCATCATCACTGTCACCAGAGTCATACTGATTCTTGTCTTTTAACGTTTTGGGAGTATTCTTAGTAGATTTCGCTTTACTTTGTGGTTTACGACCTACTTTCTTTCTAGGAGGATATAATACCCTGTCCGTAGCGTATAACATTCTATCTAATGCAGCTATATCCAATTTGTGGTCATTTTTCTTATTCTTTTCAAATTTATTTTGCTCTTGCTTCAACGGAATTGGTGAAGGTGCTTCTGTTTTAATTTGTTTGATTTCATTCTCTATTCTCTTTTTCTGGTAATCACAATCACTTGAGTCTGATCTGTTCTGCGTACGGCCTCTGCTTTTGGATTTCGATCGCATTGCTCTTCTTGTAGTGTTTTCTTTTTGAATAGATTTCCTTCCTAGTCTACTGTGACCTTCATCTACATCGTGCCGCCGCAACGGAGAATGTGTGGGTGAGTTGTGATTCGATAGAATGCCAGAATCTGGAGAAACATTCGGAGGGTCGTTATTATTATGAAAATTAATTACATTCACTACAGATTTCACTTCTTTTTGAGATTCCAATTTGTTGTCAAATTCATCAGCCTTTCGAACTTTTCGAGGCCTGCCTCTTTTTCTTCTAGATTCTACAATAACATTTTTAACATCTTCTTGAGATTCAACTGAATTCGTGCTGATCGTATCTAACTTTTGAGAATCAATGTGGCTTAAGTGATTTAAATCTGTACCAACTTCGGTAATAGGAGAATTTTTTAACAAATCACTGGCACTTCCTAGCTCGGAGCCTCCTTGAGTTATATCGAGTGTCATAAAGTCATTATTATCGACACAATCTTCTAGACTCGGTGGGTTAGTTATCGATATATCTACAGAATCCGTTACAGAAGTAATTTCTTCAAGATCTTTATAATTTTGTGAAAGCTCTTCTGTTTGTTGCGGGCTCAAATGTTGGTTTGATGATAAAAAGTTTGGAGCTATGGGTGCTATTTCAGGCAAAGTATTTATTTGTCCGAGTACACAATCACTGATTGTCCCAACACCATCTATCGCAGTAGGATTTAATCCACACGATAACGATGTTGTCGCTGCCGTACCAATAGACGTTAAAGGAGCCGTACTGCTCAGCAGCTGTGTTTGATGGACGAACTGCTGTAGCAAACTAGAAGCGTAGTGTGTTGTGTTCTGATGCCCGGTATCAGAATTAGAACACTCATTTTCTGATCCTGAGGAATCGGCTGTTGCCCTCTGTATTGCAGCTGTCACCAACTGGGGTGTAAGTTCCATTTCACTACTGGATCCATCGCCTGAAATATTGACGGCTTGATAATATTAAAGATTTAATACAACGTTCACTGTCTTAAATTCACATGGCGAAGAACGCTCACCATTATCAGCAATAGACTTGTCGTCGTTATCCGGCGCGGCGTTGTGGACAGTAAAGGTCGAGAAATTGGGCTGTTGCGCCGGCGCGCTCGATGTTTGTTCTGGAAATAGTTCCGCAAGGTCTGCATCGTCGATGAGCTGCAAAATATATTTCAGTATACTGCTCCAAATAGACAAAGTAAACACAGACTAACGTAGCTTGCTACCTATCTATGCACTGCTGAAAACGAGAGCGGGTCATGTCTGATGACCTAATTGTTATTGGAAATACTTTTTTATATTCATTTGAAACGGCTCACGGGAATTGGGACCTGTTCAATAAGTCAGACAATCTAGTTAAGTCAATTAAATTGTATGTGCAATGTGTATGTTACATACAAGATTTTCTAATACGTGTATAAATTCACCTGTAATGGACAGTCAACCGCAAGGGCAGCGTTGGAGTCATCGGGCGAGGCATGCGCGGAGCCACCGGCGGCGTCCGCTGTGTCCGAGTCCGATGACGATGACGATGAAGACGAAGACGACGACGACGACGATGAGCTTGACGATGACGAACTAGTTCCACACGCCACGCTCTCCGCCGCACCCGACGTGAACTACAACAAAGAAAACTAGGCTTAGTCCTTAAGTTTAATGAAAAAAAAAAAAGTATTATGTCACATGCTTAACACTTAATGTTGTGCAGTTGTTTACAAATCAAATGCATCTTTAATTTGCAACTACATATTGGTTTGTGTCACCAAATAACCTAATCACGAAATTATTTCAATTATGAATTACGCATTTAGTTGTCCTGTTTTGGTTGAATTGAGCGTAGTGGTTAGTTTGATATTGCAAACTATTTCAACGGGACGGCGAGAGGTGCGATTAGCGCCAAAGATTGATTTGGCGCAACCAGTACCGACAGCGGGGTGACGCAACTGCGAGTAAGTTCCTCGCTGACCGCAATACACACCTTAACACTCGTAAGTACCCATTCAGATCTCATACACAGCTGCATAAAATTTTACGATCACCAATCGAGTCTTGCAAACACACACACATTTGTAAAGTTAGCTTTAATTTGACATGTTCTGTAATATAAACGTGACTTCGGCCATAATGCACTTAATTAGTCTGGAGTTGAGCCATAGGCATGCAGCAACGATTATGTGGACCGTGCATGTATTTGTCCTTCTATTCCCAGATTGCCTTTTCAAGAATGAATGTACAACTCACGATTCTCGATAGTACAATGAAAGCAAGGGATTTACAACACACTCGTAGTATTTAACTTAACTAACACAGCTCGATCGGTGTAACTGGTTCGCGCTTGCACGGTTTACTATAAACTAATAATAGGGAATGGCCCCTATCTCTATCAAACCGCCATTTACTTGGTTCGCAGAAATTCAATAAGCATTTGAATCCGTTAGAGTCTAATGAACCGGTGGCAATTTCATAATAAATAAGACGAAAATTTTCCTAACTTTTTATGAAACTCTTGAGAAGCCATTGCCATTTTACTCTGTCTCTAAATAAAGTTTTCAACCGACGAAGCGCTACAAATACAAAATTCTTCTAATGTATTTTTTTTTATGAAAAAAAAAATAATTTGACTTTATTTATTATTTAAATATTTATACTTCATGCACAAAGGTACAAAGGCGGACTTAATGCCATTTGTTTTAGCTGAAGCAAATTCTGATGGTGTTTTCAGAACATTTGTAATTTTTTACATGTACCTATGCGTTAGCTAATCCAGGTGAAATATATTTATAAAAAAGCTCGTAATTAAAAGGGCATGCACACGATACGATTACGTACATGACGACGTATGTGTTGTTTTCACTAAGTATTAAGTTAATTCTCCGAGGGCGCTAATCAATAAGGCGGAAGGGCGACCAACCCTCGGCACTGGAAGGGGTTGAGCAAGTGTCGCGTGGCCGCTGGGTCTTATCACGGCTAGCATATCAAATACAGCGGAAACTACCGAGAACCGACCCTAAGTCCCACAGTCCGTGTAGACAACACAGGTAAGAATTACCCTACTCGGTACTTATACCGATTTAAAACCAAAATACCTTAATTTGCCACTGCTTATTGCGTGAGGCTATCGAAAAAATACCGTTAACACACAGCAGCTACTATTGTGAGTCATGTCTTAAGATTAACGATAATAACAATAATTATTTCTGTATAAAACAAAGATAATAATTGATTCAGGTTAACTCGCACTATCGCGCTATAAACAGCTCTTTAAGATTGGAATCGTACAAGTATTCAAATACGTTTAAAAGCTTCGTAATGCTTACCTATAAGTACATGTATTGGAAAGATATCGATCTGTTGACTTGCACAGAACTAAATCCTACAATAGCTGTACATAGACAAATATGAAAGCGCGGAACATTTGAATCGACAATGGAATAACAGTACCTACCTATCTGAGACGGCGCCGACACGAATATCACATTAACGACCTCGTGATCTACGGAGATTTATATCTGACAGCCAACGCTAAACAAATGGAAAATGTGGTACCGTGTCGATAATGTTTTGTAAGTATATCTAAAATAAATCGATTAAAGATTCAAATTATGAACGACTTCAAATTATATCGCCATCGTTAATTGGTCTACTATTAGTGAATATAGCACCAATTTTAAATCGTTGATCAAAAAAGGTAGAGAGCAAACTAGTAAACAACTTTTTATGAAGAAGTAAGTACCTACCTTAACGGTTAACTCTATGAACAGTATGTCTATTCTGATACATCTCCCTCGGTGAACACCCAGGTGCAGTGAGCTGTCATCCGTCCCGATGCTAGGGATTGACAAAGCACTACAATCTTAATCGATATCTATTTTACTATTTCTGCTATTTTCAACGACTAACGAATTAATATGTTTAATTTATTTCAAAGCTATTAATTAAGTGTATAAACATGACTACCTCTTTTAAAAAGCAAGAGCATTTTTATTTTCAAGTTTGTTATTTAGGTTTTATTTAAATAAAATGTCATTGTAACCTGTGAGGCTGAAGGCGTGTCACGGCGGTCACACGCCGGCGCTTCACTTCACGCCGTTCAGCGCTTGTATAATAACAATAAAGATAAGGCTGAATAACGACCGACCATTATCAATAGTCTTAAGTCAATGGTGGGATACCTACAATTTTATGCAGAGATAAACACTATGAATCAGATACACGTCAGTGGCACATATATTCTTTTGTTATTGTGAACCCATCTGAATTTTCTCTAAATCTAAACACCTAGCGCGATGATGATGATGGTGGTCGGTGGATGAAAGGATAAAAATTTAACCCCACACAAATGTTATCACACCTAACCATTGTTAAATACTTCGATCGAACAATGTCATCAATTGATAATTTATATAAAAAGACGTTACCGGTACCTTGTATTTGGTTACCTACTCACAAAATGGTAGAGCATGATACAATAATACTAACCTACCATAATTATGATCAATATCATCAATCTAACAATTATTATCATAGGTACGAGGTAGGTATATGGCAACCAACGCTAATGTTCGTCATACGCAGGACATGAGTACATGACAGACAGTTGACAGATCTCACTTCACTTGGCTTAAAATAGGTATTATTCGTCAGAATCACGTGAAATGGGGATGCAGTGGGCTGTCGTCATGACAACAACGCTTAGAAAGCAGTGCTGCCAACCGTAAAAAAAAAAACGTTGAACCAAAATCTAAACTAAAGCAAATAGAAACGATCTTGACAAGATTTATCATATACAGGTGTTTTATTTTATTTGCTATCTTGAAATAGAGCCTTTACCAATATTAAAAATAATTAATTCAACCAATTCGGAGAGTTCAAAATCTTAAAAATCTGTAGCGTTGGTAACACAGACCCTGCGACATCTAGTGATTTTTTCACATGACAATACCTAACACCTTTCACATGAGAATCACGTGATATCACCATGGTTACGGTGACTAATTGTTTACTTTTGAGCGCTGAATTTGAATACCAAGTTGCCAACATACGAATGCTAACAGTATTTTTTTCATAACAAATATTTTGTCAGTGTCTAGGAATAACTGTTTTTATTCTGAAGTTCAAAAAGCAATAAATTACGCACTTAATTGTCGCGTTTTGTTATCTGATTGATTGATTGATTATCTGTGGAAGTTTGTTGCTGAGTTTTCTTTATCTATAATTCTGTTCAGTCCATGGTTATGGTTTTCTCTCATCTGTCAGTCTGACTCTTTTTATTTTTTTATGTTTAATAATTTTACAGAAGTTAACATGACAAGAGTAACAATATTCTTAGACTGACTGAAATATCAAGGACGATAAATACAGATTATTGTGGCAAATAAAGAAATGAATGCTTGAATTCATTATGTGACAATCTGTGTTTAGTCAAACAAAACTATTGGATTTTGGAACACATCGTCACATCACAACATTATTAGTTTCATGTGCGTATGTCATTGTAATTAAATGTCGTTATGGATTTAATAGAAGTTGCTATGGGGCTACTGTTACGTTAAGTGTAGTAGTGAGTTCATCATTATTATATGTACAAAGTGCACTAAGCTATTGAGCAATGATTTCTGTTTTCCTGTGGGTTGGTATGCAATGCATGAACTTCGTGCCATAAAACTCACTTCATATTTCATTCTGCCACTACTGCTGCACCTCTAAGCTTGTAAACCGCTGCAATGTGTGTACTTTCTGCCTATCACACCACATCTTCGGTCAATGGGGAGCTGTGAGGTTAGCTGATTGTATGCGGTAGCTGATCTGCACTGCAACTAACATGAGCACCCTTACTTGCGCTTTCAGAGTTCTTCATCCACGCTGAGGGCAACTCATTTGCATAACTGGAATAATTCATCTACACGCTGCCCATGCCGAGCCAGACCTGTGGCCATACACTTTGCACTGGGCATCTTGCCCAGGGCAAGTACCAGAGACATTGTAAACTACTTATTTTAGATAAAAATAAATGAATGTTTGGATTAAACAATACATGACAATCTAATATGTCTACTTACTTGTGTTATTGTTCCTATGTTATGTAAAGGTTTGTAAAGAGGTAAATTTCTTAAGTTTGGATGTAATGGTGGGGAACTCAGGTAACATAAGAAACAACTCACTCTAAGTCAAAAATTCTTACATGCTATATGTTATTATCATAAACTTTGGGATCCAAAAGACTTCATGTAGAGAAAGTTATGGGCAAAAGCAGACCCTGTAAAAACCACTACAGAAAAACATATGCATACTCACTGCACACTTTTGTTGTTAAGTAATAATAAAACCCTGCCACTTAATCATTGAAAGTACTGCATTGGCTGTTAGTCTCACACTGATAATAATGTAGTTTATAGTCTACAGTTAGTGTGATCCAATTAATGAAAGATAAGATATTTGGATGAGTGTAGGAGTAAATCATAACAAACAGTAAAAATAGTATTGAACATTAACTTACCTTTTCAGCTAACATCACACTGAAGTTGGCTACTCAGCATCACCAAAAAGCAGAACTTTGTTGCCGGATAAATAAAATTTTAATTTCTTTATCAAACTTGTATAAATAAAATATCTGATAAAAGTAAAGAACTGTATATTTTTATTTTACTGTGCCTATGGTAATACTGTGCCGCCTTGCTGAGTTTGAAGTACCTAGGTTACTCACCCTGTAATATAATTTGAGAAGCTCCATAGTAATTTAAATCACACATATATATAAACATTTTATTTATTTTTGATTACTGGATGTTTTTATTGTTTGACAAATTAAAGTACCTAAATATACAGCATAACACCAGAATAAAATATAAACGAAACTTATAAATAATAATAGAATGTTCAATTTCAATCATATTGTCACCATTGGCATTTATTATTGTCCAGTTCATTGTTCTATTTAGGTAAACTGTCAATTTAGAAATTCACTTGTTTAATTCACTCAATTTCAACCGTTCCCGGCCAAAGTGAAGTGAGAATCTTAGCTTTTGAACTTCTAAATAAAAACAGTGATTCCTAGACACTGTGACATAATAAAATTTGTTATGAAAAAAATATTGTCAGCATTCGTAATTCGTATGTTGGCAAGTTGGTATTCAAATTCAGCACTCAAAAGTAAACAACTAGTCACCGTAACCATGGTGATATCACGTGATTCTCATGTGAAAGGTGTTAGGTATTGTCATGTGAAAAAATCACTAGATGTCGCAGGGTCTGTGTTACCAACGCTACAGATTTTTAAGATTTTCAACTCTCCGAATTGGATGAATAAATTATTTTCAATATTGGTAAAGGCGCTATTTCAAGATAGCAAATAAAATAAAACACCTGTGTATGATAAATCTTGTCAAGATCGTTTCTATTTGCTTTAGTTTAGATTTTGGTTCAACGTTTTTTTTTTACGGTTGGCAGCACTGCTTTCTAAGCGTTGTTGTCATGACGACAGCCCACTGCATCCTCATTTCACGTGATTCTGCCGAATAATACCTATTTTAAGCCAAGTGAAGTGAGATCTGTCAACTGACTGTCATGTACTCATGTCCTGCGTATGACGAACATTAGCGTTGGTTGCCATATACCTACCTCGTACCTATGATAATAATTGTTAGATTGATGATATTGATCATAATTATGGTAGGTTAGTATTATTGTATCATGCTCTACCATTTTGTGAGTAGGTAACCAAATACAAGGTACCGGTAACGTCTTTTTATATAAATTATCAATTGATGACATTGTTCGATCGAAGTATTTAACAATGGTTAGGTGTGATAACATTTGTGTGGGGTTCAATTTTTATCCTTTCATCCACCGACCACCATCATCATCATCGCGCTAGGTGTTTACATTTAGAGAAAATTCAGATGGGTTCACAATAACAAAAGAATATATGTGCCACTGACGTGTATCTGATCCATACTGTTTATCTCTGCATAAAATTGTAGGCATCCCACCATTGACTTAAGACTATTGATAATGGTCGGTCGTTATTCAGCCTTATCTTTATTGTTATTATACAAGCGCTGAACGGCGTGAAGTGAAGCGCCGGCGTGTGACCGCCGGCGCCGTGAAACGCCTTCAGCCTCACAGGTTACAATGACATTTTATTTAAATAAAACCTAAATAACAAACTTGAAAATAAAAATGCTCTTGCTTTTTAAAAGGGGTAGAGTCATGTTTATACACTTTATTAATAGCTTTGAAATAAATTAAACATATTAATTCGTTAGTCGTTGAAAATAGCAGAAAAAGTAAAATAGATATCGATTAAGATTGTAGTGCTTTGTCAATCCCTAGCATCGGGACGGATGACAGCTCACTTCACCTGGGTGTTCACCGAGGGATAGGTAACAGAATAGCACTGCAGATAAGTCTCAATGCGTAACGGCATTTGTTTATTAAGATAGCAATACCTACTTGGTTTTCTACAACTAAGCAAATTGTTGTTTATGAACCAATGATTTAGTTTGAAATAGTAATTAATTGTAAAACTAGGTTTTAGGAAAACAAGATAAGTTATGATTAGGGCTGCCATCCGTCCGGGTTTCCCCGGATTTGTCCTAGTTTAGAGGGCGTCCGGGGAGCGTCCGGGCGGGGCTGGCAAAAAGTGTCCGGGTGAAACCCGGACACTTTTAGTGTCAGGGGATTCCCAATTAATTAAAAGATAAGCGATAAATCTAAACAAATCTTAGTTAAAAATTCATTTGTAATTGGTAAGCGCAACCAAGCTAACTCCTACGCTTCAAAAATTCAATTCAATTCCCTTCATTCAATTCTCTGGATTGTAGTAATTCCCTCAACCAAGTAATGTTTTCGGAGTCAAATACGGCAAAAAATATGACATGTAATCGCACGAAAGCTACAGCTATTGTAAACAACGTCTTGAGCGGGGTATCAATTGCTAAACTCAAAAGTGATCTAATCAATGTTGCTTTCATAAGTGTATCTACCGATGCTAGTAATCACGGCAGCACAAAATTATTCCCCATCATCATTCAGTATTTTAATATGCAAAAAAACGGGATCACATCGAAGCTCCTTGAAATCGAATCTACAGAAAATGAGACATCTGATACAATTGTTGACATTATTTTGAAGCAACTTCGGGGGCATGATCTACTATCGAAATGTATAGCGTTTTCTGGCGATAACTGCAACACAAACTTCGGCGGGTGCAGTCGATCAGGGACAAATAATGTCTTTTACAAGCTGAAAGATAAACTGAATCCAAACATGGTTGGCGTAGGATGTTCTGCACATATAATTCACAACGCTGTGCACCATGGATGCGATCTACTTCCTATTGACGTAGAGACGATGATTTTAAAAATCTATAATTTTTTCTCAATTTACACAGTTTGCACAGAAGCTCTGAAGGAATTCTGTGCAGCCGCTGAATCGGAATACAAGCAACTGTTATTCCACTCAAAAACGCGAAGGCTAAGCCTTTTTCCTGCAATTGAGCGGTTTTTAAAAATGTATGATCCATTAAAAAGTTATTTTGGAAGCTTGGATAGACCACCAGTTTCAATTAAAAACTTTTTCGAAGATCCACTATCAGAAGCATATCTGTTTCTCATTCACTCAGTGATGTACGTTTTCCACGGAAAGATCGAAAAATTGGAAAAAAGTGATAACACAGTTATTGAAACTAGAAACATATTGGCGTCTTTGAATAAGACGTTAGAAGAGAGAATAAAAGAAAACTTTGTGCCCATTAAGGTTCAAAGTATTTTGAACAAACAAGACGAAAACACGAAAATTGAATTCAAAACACACTGTATACATTTTTACAGAGAAATGAAATCCTACATAGAAAAGTGGGAAAAACCAATGCAAGACTTTGACAAATTCGACTGGATGATTTTGCCAAACATCAGTGAAAGTACTCCATGGTCTGATGTTGAAAAAACAGTTATTTTCCTCAAGGATATTAATATAGAAATCGATGACACGAAGTTAATTGACGAATGGGTAAATTTAAAAGCTTTTAGCTTGAGCCTTAGTGACGGAGATAAACTGTTAAGCGCAAACCAGCTATGGCAGAATTTTTTTTAAACGCCTAATGCCCTTCATTTATATTCTGAACTTCTTAAAATTGCACAATATTATTTTTGTATACCAGCTCACAATGCGAACGTAGAGAGAGTCTTTTCACTAATCGCGCAGCAATGGACGAAGGAGAGAAACTCGCTAAACACACACACGGTTTCTTCTCTGATCAAAATTAAATATAATTTTAAGGACCTAAGTTGTTCCGACTTTTACAAATTCTTGTTGGAAAAGAAAGATATTTTAAAGAAAATTGGAAAGTCTGAAAAATACCAAAATATGTAAAAATAAAATATTTTTTTATTTTTTTTTTGTGTTGATTTTGATCTCGTTATAATTTTAACTTGTTACTAATTTTTAATTTAGAATTTATGAATACCTTAGGGTTTGGATAGGTACTTAACCTACCCAACGGAACTACATATATGACATAAAATTTGTTGAGACATATGTATGTAGTTTATTTGTTATTTAAAAAACCCAAAATTATAATTATATATTTTTTAATTACCTACCTCATAAATAGAAGAGTGTAAAATGTTGACTATTTTATTTGTTAAACAGTAGTTTAAGTTGATTGTGTCAAACATTGTTAAATAACTAGCAAACAAGCTGTTTAAATGAATACATTTTATTTTTATTTTTATTGTTATTTTTTTTTCTGGGATGTCCGGGATAAATACTGAATTTCATCCAAATGTCCGGGGTTTTTGAAGTGTTTGTCCGGGGTCGGCAATTTAGGTGATGGCAGCCCTAGTTATGATGTTCACCAGCATTCGTATCTTATCGGTTTAAAAATAATAAGTTGACCCTGAAAAGAGGCTTGGTTTTAATATAATTGTATATCCTCAAAATGTGAAAAGAAACATTGCAACTTTATGTCAAATCTATTTTCATCAATAAGATCATCGGCAAACATTTGCTAGTTATGGTCGTCGACCCCGTGCTAATGTCGAGAACAATACACGTGGAGCACTTCAAAATGGTTGTAACACATCGAGACATACCTCAAATTAAATCGACTATAATTTATAATGGACGTAACATAAAAAAGGACCTCGTTGTCAAGCGTTCCGTGATGGAACGTGTTACTACAATCGTAACAAAGAACTACAAAGCGGTCTTGCTTATATTTATGTTTGAAGGAGACTCTAAAAACAATAAAAATACAATAAAGTAATTGAAAGTCCTAAGCTGCAACACAAGGCTTTTAATTTGCAATGCTCTCGATTCAATATCTCGCGATGATTAATAAAAAGTAACGAGACAGAACGAGGAAATGCGGAACGTTGGTCGAGGAGGCCGTGAACTTGACTCGAAGTGGTTGTGACAGACTATTAAGCGTCGCGCCTCCGAGACTCGGTATCGGATATTGTCGCGTGTCGAAATTACCACCTTAGCTAAAAGTAACGTAAAAGAAAACACGCTCTCACGATGTGAATGATAGGATCGGTTCGTGAATCTAATTTCAGAAGCATTTTTATAGAGACCTGCTACCAACCGCCAGGTGAAAAGCAGCAGCATGAGACATAATTGAAGATATGATTAGTACAGACAGCGTCATCAACTACTTAACCCCCAAGAATTTAAATTTCTTCGGTAAGTAGTTTATGACACTGTCTGTACACCAGCATACAAATATTGGAACACAAGGAACAATGCCACTTACTGAATGGTTTTTTATTTCTGTCTTCTTTTCTTTTTTTACTATAAATATAAGCTGAGTGATGTCATTGGCGAAATTAGTTTTAAAATTTTAGTAAATATGACGCTGTTGTCACATTTTATTCACGATATTTTTTGCTTATTACAAAAACTACTGTCCACATTTAAAGCTTTATAAATAGCTAGGTAAGTAAATTAAAAAAAAACGTACCTACGTAAATTTTGAATCAAGCAGGCATCGACGCTAGATTCTTTCCAATTCCAATAACCATTTTCACACCAAACAATATAATTTTGGTCTTTTCTATTTACCGCATCAAATACTGAAACACTTTTATTGTAACTGACAAACATTATAATGGTGCTGTTTATAATTCTTCTAGTTGTTTTTTTATGTACAGACGCCAGCACATCAAGCTACTACAATCTGTCACATTTCTTTAATCGATTTTCAACTTTATGGTTAAAACATAAGGTTCAAGATTGATTGGGAAAATGTGACAGTTTCGGGTAGGTTGACCTGCTGGCGTCTGTACTTCTCCCAACTTCAGGTTAGGTTTGGGGAACGTCTGTCGTTATATTCCGCAAGTAGTGAAAAATTTATACCTATTGCAGTAACCTAAATTTTTCGACATACATACAATAATGGTCTTAAACATCGTATACATTAATTATTACCGAACTCGATGTGCTTAAAGCCAAAACTGGTTTCCCTCTTATGAATCATACCATGTGTGTACGAGTTTAATCTATTCTCATTATTAGATAGACGATTTCAATGTCTAGCAGAACACAAGACGAACAAAATCATTGTACAAAAAATATTACTCTGTTGACAAATTTATGTTTATTGCGCTATTGAACGGCTGATTTAAATTCCATTTCACTAATTATTATTATTAGTGGGTCGGGTATGTATTTATGTAGTTGGTGACAAAGACCCACAAGCTTGTCTAATGTTTAGATTTAGAGCCATTCTTATTTGCAGTTTGTCAGCGATGGTTTCATAACGTCCAACATTTCTCGTGGTACCGGCGCGGCGCGGTGGACCGGCCGGCGCGCCTCACGACGTCGTCGTTGCGGACCAAAAAGACCAATCAAAGTCCCATTCGACAATTCATTTTCTCCCTTACATGCCACAGCAAAAAGATCTTAATCCTTCGTAGTAATCGCTCGTTACAGCATTTCTGCAAAGATTGATAGTGCGGTACGAGGCCGAACGCTCACGTAATTGGTAACGATTATTAAGAGAATTTATATTCGATAAGTTGACAGGTCGTGGCTCGAGTTAAATTCAATTTAAGCTGCGGTTGGATTTTACACGTGACATGTTTACGTACTCGTTTCGATTAAAACGTATTACATAGATGGCTGGATGTTTGGGGAGATAAATACTGACTACCGGAAATCTCTGCAATCGTTATCTACATTCGAATAATTTATGATATTATGTTCTGCATTATTATGGTGTTTTGATAATATATAATGAAAATATTTTAACCATAACACTAAGATCTAGTGGTTACTTACTTTAAATTTCGTAATATACATATTTTTTATATAGTATAGTTTCCAACTAACAATGTTTTAATAAGTGGATTGAAGAAGGATTTTGTCCGGAAACGACATTAGTCAACAGCCAAACAACACAAAGAAGACAGTTTTATAAGATTTCATGTCACTACTCCGAAGTGCGTATTTATCATCTATTTACAAATACTGCTACCGGTCCGCATTTGAGCATAATATTGCCAGCAACCACAGCGCTAATAAGCGTTTCGCGCCCATTTATTTTCAGTTTTAGTTTTTGTTGTCACACTTACTAGCACCTACACTACACCATATCGATAATCTAGGGCTGCAGTACAATGCCTTGATTTCGTAAATACTAGTATACTTTTTATAAGATGCCATTTCTAAGAGACCCACATCAACATTGAAAGAAAAACTGCAAAGCCACGTAAGTCATAATGACTGATAGATAAACATAACTTGTTTTTCGCAAGAAGTAGACATTAAACAAGTTGAATTGAAATAGACTCCGCAACTCGCCTTACATGTAGTTAAAATATTAATTGGCAGCCCTGAACGAAGACGACTATCCGGTGGCGGTTGATTGTACTCATCAAGGATTTTTGCACTCAAGGACGATGGCGGCTAGACGATCGTGGCTGTCGAACGCCTCTTATTATTTCTCTTCAGACACATCTTGTTTTTGTCTTGACTCATTTATATTCATGATACGTATCGACGGTTATCTCTATAAATTAAAATATTTCCATTCGCCTCTGATGGAAATCTATCGAGCAAAATACTTGAATATTCGTTAGACTGCTATAGATAGATCATGTTAATCTTGGGCGTCGTTAGCAGCTCAGTGGTGACGTTAAAGTGAGGTCTTTAGTCTTAGCTTTTACTGTATTTTAATGACGGGACTGAAATTGGATGTAACAGGAATGTGTAGCATGAAGACCCAAAACACATAGGTAGTACTTACAGGATCAAAAATGTGAGCACCAGTTGTTAATTTAAAAAAAAAAAAACTAAAATATACACACATCCAATCCCACACGAATTTTATTACGTTTCATCGACCCTCAACGTCTTAACAGCACTGCACACAAAGCATAGCACATTAACAATTATACTTTCTATATTTCAATTGCTGTAAAATCACTGTAATTAGCGGCTGCTAGTTCGATGTCATTAGCCACCTATTTGAGTTCAAATGATATCGAGTACAAACAAGCGAGCGCTTGTGGAGATATATCTCGTTGCTCAGGGCAATTTATTTAAAGTAGTTTTTGTAAATCAACAAAAACGATTGACTACGTTCTGTTTGAGGGTTCAGTCACCTCAATATTTTCGAATGTGCGAACCTCATTGTCTGCTACTATTTTTTGTGGCATATGGCTAGTTCCTGGCAATTGCAGATGCTAAATATTACACTCGTGGATTTTTAAAATATTTATACTAAACTCTACTGTATAATGAATATGATATGTTATGAACATATCACAAAGTGAACAATGCAGTTACATTTGACAAGGCAGTCGTCGAGTCAAGCCAAGGATATATGCAAATATACATCACGTCGACAAAGCGCATTGCTCGGCAGACCCAAAAAACAAAAATAACATAAGGATAAAAGGGCTACCAAACAAATCGCAAGTAAGGTTTGTATGTCCATGGGTACAACCCGATAAAATATTTTTTTATTTATTAGTAAACTTTATCGACACTTATCTTTATAGATCCAATTTATTAAGTAGGTACATGAACATGTGTGAAGTTTTAATTAAAGGATCAGAAGTATTGTGAGTAAAATGAAAACTGAAATTTTATAATAAAATGCTGACGGAGTAGACAAAAAGAAATGTATGTATGCATCAGCTGCTCGTCATCCGGTCCAAGTAGAAATTAACCCAGTTATTGGGTTAGTAAGGTGATCGTAGACTTTGCTACCTGATAATTATAATCCAGTATCTTATATTTACTACTTTAATTATTTAGGTTTTTGTTTGAATTTTTCGAGTTACACAAGAAAGAAATAAATAAACCTGCATGCGCTGTAAGAAAATTTCGGGAAGTCCAAAATTGAAAGTGCTAAGGGTACTTGATTTACGAAAATAACGAATAAGCAGATAATTTAGTACCAAGATTGATCTAACCGCCAATATTATTCAGAACAATAACGATAAAAAACCTATCGGTACTCGGAAGACGTGCACATTTTACAAGATGACGTACCGAGGCGGTTAATGGATATGTCCTGGTAAACCTGCGTAAGTAAATAAGAGTAATTTGCAGTGCACTTGCATACGCCATATAATTCAACAAGGAACCCACACGATATGTATAAAATAAATACCAACACAATTACGACCACTTAAATGTGTACCGGATATCTTCAAGAATGATGAGTAAAGAAAATAATTGATTCGACCCAACAACCTTTTTTGGCAGCAGTTTTATTCACCTCAAATATTATAAATGTAATTTAGTGTGCGATGTACAGGTAGCAATTTATACAGTTTTATGATTAATATCCTGAAAGTTTCCAAAATGACACATTTACAACTTTCATCAGTTAGCACGACGGCGACGTTCACATAGAAGCAATAATTTATAGGTGTCCATCTGCTGCTTACATTAAACGCGAATTTTGTGTTATTTTAACGTTACGTAGGAGTTTTATTACGGAGTTAGATCTATCAGAACTTCCTAGCCGTCAGCGTCCGTCTAAATTAATGACGCTACACAAACATGAAACTATACAAATAAAACATCAACTCGCTTACACGCTAAACCTGTTTTCTATCTAGAAATACCTAAATAAAATCATAGCACCTACTACAATCGTTAGTAGTAAGTAGTATAATAATATGTGACTATTGGAAAAGGTGTTAAGAGATGCTAGTAAAATGGATGCTTCGTTTTGTGAGAAATCAGAATTTCGCGCTTCTTTAATATTGAAATCGATGAATCGGTTTGGCTTCCTATTAGCCGATAAATCGTTAATCGATTCAAGTGTAATCCATTATCTATAGAACTTATCTATTACATGGGATGGGTATCATGTCAGTTTACAGCCTTAGTAAGTATTAGCTAGGGCAATGATTGAGTGTTATACATTTAAGTTGAATAAAAAGTCTAATTGATGTCAATCTCAAAATGGCTTCTGATTTTATTAAAATGGTATCATGTTGCTATAATTAGATGTTCTCAACATTACCGATTCTAAAATAAGTATTATTATAAAATAACCGACCACATGTGCCGTTTAGCGTGAAGGTCATTTACACGACTCACTGGAACTCAGACGGGACGCAACGAATAATGACATCATTATGTTTCAAAGATCACTTGATTATGTAGACAAGTATAACCATGCGGCTTATGGTGTACCAAGTGAAGAAACCGCAAGACTAACTTAATATGAAGTGTGCGCAACAATTCATGACATAATCATGCAGGTACACGTACAAGTGGCACTTATCTCTCACCAGTGTTTACTCTATTAAGATCAGGATTTGAATAACATAATTTTATAACATAAAAAACGTGAAACTTGATACATCTGGCATTAAGTTCTTAAACATACAAATCAGTTTATGAATGAGTCATAATTATCATGTATCGTTATTGGTGCTTTAAATGGTTTAATTTATAAATTATACATTTATAAATGTATCCGATGAACCCACAAACACTATCAAGTTTTTATTTTGGCGCATCGCAGGCCCCAAGCTCTTGTGTGCACAAACAACGTGACAAAGCGAATGAGTGACATCACGTCTCACGAATGTCTGTCGTCGTGAATGACTGACTAAAATGTACATTATTTTATAAAACTCCAAACCGAACACTGACGGTTTCCTTCGCATCACTATCACTAGGTACTATCGTGGACACACCCGCCTGACCACCACTAAGTTCATTTTTGCTAGCACTCAAAATATGAAAGCGCTCTCTACCCCGCCCCGTTGACTTCGCAGGCGCCAAGGGAAAAAAAACTTAACTGAGCAGGCGGAAAAGGTCCGCGATAGTACATATTAAAAACAAAATCTCCGCCGGATCTGTCTGTCTGTCTGTTCGCGACAAATTCAAAAACCAATGAACGGATTTTAATGGGGTTTTCGGTTGCGGACAAAGTGATTCATGAAGAAGGTTGGTAGGTGTACAATTTGTTAAGATTTTGTGTAAATTGGTTAAAATACGACGATAATACCCGTGCGAAGCCAGGGCGGGTCGCTAGTGTAACATAATCCATAATAAACTATAATTGGTTCAATTACTTAATTCACTAACAAGCCTTGAGCTCACAAGACGACCCACGCGCCACGCCTGGATGTAATATTTTTCTAGATTTGTTTTACGATGGCATTAAATAATGGCCCAATAAATGTTATTAAAATATTATATGTGTACCTACTTATATGTATAATAATGTTATTGTTATTAGAAGATGAGAGTTCGGATTCATTAGGAATCTGTATTGGCTGCAAACGCCAGCTCACGGGCACTCCCACCTGTAATGTGATTTATTTGTTAGCTTCTGACCGCACCAGTTTCCGAGCCCGCATTAAATTAATCTCTTTATTCCGGTTGCTAGGTCAGCGAGATTTCAGATATTTATTATAATTATATATCCAAATACGTGCTACCATCATGAGTGTTACATTAGACGATTAAATTGTCGTGCTGTTTTTAAGGGTCATCAAAGGGCTGTAAATGTATTTTTAAAGAATTTTGAACACGCTGGTGTTTTTTTTACTCACTGCTAGATTTATCTTCTCATCTGATCCTCAATAGGTCTCGGTCTGGTAAAAATTTGCTTGGACTCTTAAATATATAAGATGCTGATCCAGCAATGCATTAACGTGTAAAAAAATAATTAAAAGGTTTTTTTTTCATAGTGGCGCCTTTATGATTATTCCAATTCTTTTTTCCAGCTATCTAAAAACCCACCGAACTGGTATTTCCAGATCTCCATTAATTAATCTAGTGCCTACACTTAAATAGGGTTACCACCTATTTTTAAGCAATACGAGTATATTTATTTTCTAAGATAAAAAATTAAGCACTACATCTGAAACTAAAATATTATTTATAGTGCATGTTTTATAAAAAGAAAACCCATAGGTAGATTTTGTTCATTTTAGTAAACACTTAATAAAACTTACAAAATAGTATTTTAGAAATAGGTAGTATCTTCAGGTACTTTATAGCTCTAGTATAAGTACATTGACCCGAAATAACGTAGAATACTTCATTAAAAAGTACTGGTGGCAACCCTACACTTAACCAAATCTGCTTCGCGTCGGTATAGAAATATGTACTAAACCATAGTTTTTCAAAGGTTTGTATTTTAACTCAATATAACCTAATGTTACAAATCGTTCCATATTAATAAACTACTGTGTCACATACCTACGTAGATCAACTTCTATACACTATTTCCATTTTAATTAATTAGCTTAAGTAGCAAGCATGTAATCAGAAAAAGATAATAATAGCGAATTATAATATTATCTTTTAATTAATATTATAGGCTCTAGTGAAAATTGGTCACCGTTTAACTATTACAGAAATCAATACCGTATTCGCACGCAAAATAGCCTTCAAAGGTACCGTCTATTAATAAATATGTTACCATGTTAAAAAAAAATCACACCAAAAAAGAAAGGTATCATTTCTATTACTTTCAGTTTTGAGTTATGGACAAAGCAGTCTCTTTCTATTGGGACTACTTACTGGGAACGTAATAGTTGGAATCATTGGAACACTTGATACATGCTTCAATTACGTGTGTAATTCGAAACCCGAAATATCTTGTTATGTGACTAAATATTGCTTTCTTTGACCACGTTTTCTACATTTACGTCAGCTCAGAGCCAAATCCTGTTTGGAAGGTAGGTGTCCCTAGAATTGATGAACATAACAAAACGAAATCGCCGCCTGTTAGTGCATTTATGTCCAATAAATTTCTTCAGTAGGTTACCAGTATCCATGGTGAATTGATAAAGCCTAATAAACAATAAACTTTATTGTTATGACCCACGTGGGTTTTCCTTGGCTTTGTTTCATTTTTTGTACGATGATCCGAGGGTTGGTCCGTTCCAGACTAGCGCACATCACATAATACGCGGTGTGAGCCGCGTTGGCGCCGATCCGTCCGTGACTCGGAATTAGGCGCACTATTACCATACCTGCAATCACAATCTACCGCCACGGATCCCGGCCACACTTAATTAACGCATACACATTTAGGGTGCGAAACGAACGGAAAACCTCATGTAATAATACCCCAACTTTTAATAACATTCGTGCATTAGACGAAGGCGTGTTTGTTATGCTTCAGTGTGCGATTCAGAGTCAAGAAGGCTGTTTTAATAAACTTTCATTATTATTTGACGCGTGTCGGACTATAAACCCGCACGATGTTAACTCCCATTTATGTAAAACACTACATTCCTATTTAACAGACTACCTACTCAATAACGGAATAGTGATAAGCTCCGTGAGGAAATCGTAATTACATTAAAGTAAGTAAATTGCGCTGCAGAGATTTGCCGCGCAAGTTTCTAATCTAAGGGTTGATTTTATATTACTTTAATTGGAATTGAGCCATTCGTATCAGAATCATGAACTAATCGTACAAATCGAAATATTTATAATGGAATTGTGGATCATATTACTATAATGAAAATATAAAAAATTATCAAAAAATTATATCGTATGACTTTATTAAGTGCACTTGCTACCAAAAGGCACAGTGGCAGCATACTGTCGATGACATGATAGCAGCCCGCGACTTCCTTATCCGTTACGCGATACAATCTTTTCAAGAACGACGTCTCATTTGAATAACTACCGACCTGCATTTATTACTAAAGAAAATAACTGCCATCCTTCATGAAAAAAAACCCTGCACGAATAGAACGCTCATTATAAACACAGTGAGAATTTAATTTAATGGATTATAAATATGAATTTAAAACAGGCAATGTGAAGTCGACAGAATAAGTTTTATTTCTTTCTTGATTAGAAAGTTCATAAAAGGGAATCAAGTCATGGCAACGTCGAGCGAGTCGTTAAAACAAGCCGGTGTGTATCGGTGGAGATACCGCCATTAATATCTGTGTAGCATTTACGTTGGAATTCTCTAGAAACTCTCCCGGGTTCCCGCGAGGTTCAGATCGTGACTGCGCGTCGCGTCGGCGCAATTTGCTTACCCATACAGTGCCAGTGTGCGCCGCTCTAATCATGTGTAAAATATTGCCATGCCTCGTCACAGCAACACGGAATCAGGACGGCACGTCAAAAGTCACAGAAGTGCAAGATTAATTGACTGCGATAGCTGCATCACGATTAAGGTCGTCGACACTCGTTGCTTTAAGACGTTATGTTTACACAAAAAGTTTCTGATCACTTAATATAATTTATGGAATTAATTACTTTTTACTTTTACTTGTTTTTAAAGAAATTTATTAGTGGATTAATATTGCGTCAAAGGCTCCAATTAATAACGTAGTGCAGGTATTTCACTGCAAAGTAAACTAAACAAAATTATTAACAAAAATGTATTGTTAATAATTTTGTTTAGTTTACTTTTACTTTATTAATTGTCATTGTTTTTCTATAAAATCGTTATTAGTACCATGCTCGAAGACATAAAAATCTTTAAAAGCTTACTAATAAATATAAACATTTTAAAAACAATATATGAGTATTGGCACCATAAAATAACCGGCAAAGTAGTCGTTCAAACAATTCCCATATAAGCGTAGAAAATCGGCAAGATCAAGTTGAACGCGTGACCTTAAGTCGAGTAACGAGACGGGTGTTAGTATGAGAGGCGCGAGCGAGGGCTGAGGGCCCATTAGAACAATAGTAGCGCGCAAGAAGCGTGCGATCATAAAGTTACACCTACAATCAGCGCGAAGCCGTAAGAATACCCGACCTGCCCTAACTTAGCGCCGCAAGTCTTCGGTGGCTTTCACTGAGCTCTGGTTTAACTTGACATTACACGAACATTTCATTACCAGCATTTGTAAGTAACATCGTTCGCACGACCATTTGGACCAATTGGACTGAATGCTTATTGATTACAAGCATCTAAAAATAAAACGACAAAGAAACAAACAAATAGTTTTCCAAGCGATTTGAAAGCGTTAAATCAACCTAAATCACTGAAAACATCTCGGTAGACACAGGTATGTGTAATGTGTAGATCTACATGCAAATGTAAGTAATCTATAGTAAATAAGACGACGACAAACGCCACATAAAATTCTTTTACATTTCAATTCTCATCAAAGTGCTATACTAATTTTTTTAGATTGAAAATAGCACAAATTTCTCACGAATATTTGGCAAGGATCCCAAATTCCTTGAGAATTTAACACTGTACACAAACGCAAATTAAAAAGGCAACACTAACATTAGAGTTACACAGACAGTATGGATTCATAAACATCAATTAGAAACTTGATAAAACGACAAAGAAGACTGGATTATAATATAAAGCGAAAGTTCTGTTTACACGGACTATACAAGTACTGCCAACTGCCAAGGAACTCCCGATTGGTCTCAATCTTAACCAACAAATATTATGATGCAGGTTATCAAACATGGGATCGGAAAAATAATACTTTCAGCACAAGATAGATACGTATGTTCTGTACCTTTAACCTTTCTGATTACGACTCTTACTGTTTTACAAATGGAGCCATAAAGGTTCTTCGCAACGCCCTCTTTGTGGCGTGTAAAAAGGGTGAGGAGCAGTGCTGCTAAGGCATTCCCACGCATACAGGCCGACACACGCGGGTACGTCGGTTCCGATCACCGCCCGCACTAATTGAGTAGACGATGCTATGCGCGACTATCAAGGACGCAAAACCGACCTATGTCGGTAACAAGATCATCTGGATTATTAGGATTACATTTTAACATTGTATGAATAACTATGCTGATAATACGAAGATTTCAACTCGAAATGCGCATTGGCATCGTGAGTCTGTAAGCCAACCCAAATACAGAAAGGTTAAAATGATAAAGCGTAATTTAAAAGTTGAATTCATTGCCAAAGTCTTTATTATATAGCCAATGTGGATTTAAGAACGTAATTTATCGACGTATCATTCTTTGTTTCTTTTAAACTTGCATTAATTATTATCAACCTTTTGAAGTCAGGGCAACAAACTTAAAATAACAAAGGTCCGACCGCGTCCGATAAGTGCGTAAATATTTAAAGAAGTCGAACAAGCGACGCTCATCTCAATGAAGAGATGACAAGGGGTTACAATACAAGCGTAACAGATGCTAGTTCCACGGTTACATGTTTACAGTTACTGTAGTAAAAATATACTTCGTCGTGTCACGTCACAAATTCAAGATTAATGGTAGAATACTAATAAGAAATAAAAACCATCTCGACAATGTTTGTAGAAATTGAATTCGGTAGAAAGCACCAGAAACGGTGAGATTGAAACCATAAGATATAAATAAAAAGATCTTATTGTTCCCCTGATCATAAGTAACGAGACAGGCAGACAGCAGCAATCGGCCAAATGCTGCGTGGGTGATGATTATCCGATGTTATCTGTACCATTACTCCTCACTAACTTGATGTCAAACTACAGCAAACACATTAACATGGATCAGCAAAATGCATTATTTTTTCCAAATAAGAAAATACTCACAACGAGTTCACAAAGAAATTGCATTCGAAACGAAGCATTTGATTTAGAAAAAAAAAAATGCATATTCATATATCAGTAAATAGAGATAAATCTAAATACGCAACCGCAAAAAACCCAAGGATAAACAAAAACCTCTTTAATAGTAATGTAATCCCTATTAGGTTTGATTAAATATCTTAAAGCCAACAAAAACCGCAAAACGATATAAGTATATAAAATAAGACCTTGTCGTGGAAGTAAACAGTGGTCAATTACGGTGGTAGCGCCCGGCTATATGGCGCGTTCAGAAACAATCGAAGCGGTGCGATGGGCGAGATACCAGCCGGTAATAACTCTAATGGCGAGATAAGACAGCCACTGCCGCGGATACATGCAGTACCGACCACACAAATGTATTCCAACGTTGTGCGTATGTAAAATTTAGATGTGGCATCTAATATTGGAGGACGTTAAATTAATTAAATCCGATTGATAAACGAGAGGTAGGAGATAGTAAAGCTTTATCTAATCTTTTACAGCTTCTTGTAATTTCATATCTAGGTGTCTATTCAATTGAAATGTACATTTAACCGTTAGATGAATTGAGCGCTTTTATATTATTCACAACAATTTATCATAAATAGTACATCTACGATGACTATTGGTAATCGAATGTGATTTCCTACGTCCATGTGGTACCGCGCCGAGTCGCGCTGCGACCAGCGAGACCAGTTTACGCCGACAACCATGTAAACGATTTATTCCCGAGTCTCGTTTTGCATTACCCGATCGGAAGCCAGGGCTGGATCACCGTCAGAATGCTCCGTATTGCAGGTGCTTTCAATGCATAAATTATATAGAAATGTTTATTCAATTATTATTATTAACTACCCTCCGAATATTTCAACATTGAATTGAGAATGAGGAACAGTGTTTCATTTGAATAAAAACGTGTGAATGTTGCTTTATATTAGGTATATCAGTTATATCAAATCCATTGATCAATGCTCGCTTTCTATTCGCTTCATGGTCACTGTTGTGAGGTTAGCGTTAAGACAGCCCTGTTAAAGCACGCAGTTGTCGCGGGGGCTTTATTAAACGACGATGCCATTGGTAAGACGGCCGTTGGACCGGCTTATCCCGATTCCCGGTGCACCCTTCTCACTGTTCTCAATACGCAATGCTTGTTTAATACTAGTTTATTTATCTAATCGCATGAAAACCAGTTTTAAGCACTGACAACTATTAATATTTAGCGTAGGTAGGTATGTGTCGGTATATTATTTTACTGTTTTCTAATAGAAATCTAGTTAAGTGAACCTACAGATATTTTCGCTTGCGTTAAATGAATGACGTGATTGAAGTTAAGGTTTGTTTCGATCAACTACTGGTCATGCCACTTTTATTCAAATTAATAAGTTATGAACGTAACTATTATATCACATCGTCACATTCTATCTGCAATGGCATATGGCTGCTAGTTACGAAGAACGGTAGGCTCTCTCAACTCAATGGACTCAGTGACAGACAGTGGACTCAATCAGTTAAGTTTAGTAGTTTTGGAACAGAACACATGATCGCTGGTTAGGTGCCATACCTCATTAATTGAATTAAACTTAATGCACAAAGATACAAATGCGGACTTAATCTTAGGCATTCTCTACCAGTCAATCAAGGGTGGTAAAGAGATAACATGGCAGGTGTAAAGAACTAACACAACATATACCATACTCCATATATCATACTATTCATAACTAATACAACATATACCTACTTATATAAATTATAAAGAAAAAACGTACTAAACGGAATATTTTCACCCACGACCACACTGTACAGTACACTATCATGGAAAACTAACATTACTAAATTTCAATTAACTTCCAAAAGAACAAAAGAAAAAAAAGTATCATCCTACGATGACATACAAAATCACAAACATTTGAGAAGTCAGAAGAAAGACAGAGAAGAATGCCCATATAAATATTTAATTGGCACATGAGAACGAGCTTGATTGAACGCGTTTATTATTAATACAACAGGCCCCTATGAGGGTCGGCGAATTATTTATAAAGAGGCCGATTGAATATGAGTATGCAGCGATGGTGCATATAATCGATGTGACCGATTCCGAGCCCGACACGTGACAAACTCAAGAACGAACAATAAAATTCATCCTTCGTGAGATTTTTATTCCAGTTTGCTTATGCACATTACCACATCACACGTTGCCAACTAAATATAATTAATAAGACTGGCAATAAAACCATTACCAATTTAATTTACCACAACAAAACGTGGCAGTGTTGCGGCTACGTCAACTAGTAGTAATAGATATCGTTTAAATATAAACATAAAAAACAGTTATTCAAAACCATAAGTCAAAATACGTAAATCAATTCAACATTTTGGTCATTTTGTCGCCTTCGCCATTACAAAAATATCAGTTGGTATGATGGAAAACGCATTCGTGTACATATGAGTACATGGAATAGACAGGGATCCAACCGGTTCAAATAGCAATTCCAGCAAATCAATGCCTTGTATAATGAGATCGAGTATAGCAAGCGTCTGTGGTCGTTAACTGCGGTATCTGCGCATCGATTAAGAACCAACCAAACTCACTTCACATGCCATTGCGCACTTTTTGCGGATATCACCAAAAGCCGGTGGTTGCACGGCGACAAAGGTGTCCAACCGGTTTATGTTCCCGCCGCCTCCCGCCATCGTCATTTGCGCGTCTGCAAATTCAACACTCGTCAAATACCGCAAAATGCAATACAACCGCTATGGCGTTGCGGCATTAATGCAAGCATCCTTGGAGCAAAACGTCGCCTATAATCCGAGCCATAATCACATTGTATAGGCGTGTTGCCTTCATTTATTTGATCATAATAGACAGTATTTCATACGTTATTATAACATTTTTTATTATTTATAATTGGCAGCAATAATATTAATTGATAATGTCTAAGTTTTTCTAAACAATCTTTGTTAATATGATCCTTTTATAAATTAGTATCATGAGCGATAGAAGTTAGCTGAAGACGGTCTACGAACGATGATCTTCCTCAAGTTACAAAATACAAAGAACTTTTTTTTATCATTATCATGTTATCATGGAAGATAATTATCTCAATTGTATTTAATTGTATCAACAACATCAGATGGGCTGAATAGGTAGACAATATACGTCATTACATCTTTACATACACTTGAATAAACTGCATTGAATCATCGCCTACATTAGATGAAACTGTATACGTTGCGTAATCGGTCATTAAAGCAGATCGTTATAATAACGGCGAGATCGCTCCCATTGACAAACAACGACTCCATCGAACAAAAGAATATTGAAGTATGCATAATGAAGACTCAACAATACATGTACACATATTACATTATTACGCAACGAGTTGCGTACTCTACATCTATGGCATGGCAATCCACAACAATCCTGGTTTGCAAAACAAGGCTTGTTAAAAGTTAGAAATTATTGAAAATCCGTGTTACATAGGTATTTCGCAAATAACTGAACTGTCGGTTTTCCTGTGTACAGTAATATCGCCAGGTGCACAACGATCAAGGAAATATTATGTAAACTCTTCGATGGGTACCGTAATCTCGTTAAACCCATTAGATAGGTAAGATAAGATCAAGCACGGCTCTAACAGCGAACGACATCAATCAGGATTGCCTTCACTCTGCTATTAAACAGTAACTGTTTATGTTTTGATACTGGTTGCTACTTTGGCCGTTTCGACATCATATTCATAGACTGATCATGTTATTTTTTTTGTATGGCATCTCGCAGGTCTACCTAGGAGGTTGCCGTCTGTTTAACCGGACTTTCACTTGGTGCCTTAAAAGTGAATTTAAGGCCTCCAGCCTGGGCACTGAGCATTTTATTTCAAACATGAAAATAAGTAAGAACTAAAATGCCAATAATTTCCTGTCCCGACCTTGATCTCGGTCAGAATGAATTTTTTTATCGAGTTTAAATTTTATACGCCGAAAAGATCATAAAAAATAGCAAGAATCTTCAATAAAATAATAAATTGCTGTTACGTATAGTTATTTGCATAATTAATTCTTCTCATGACAAAAACAAACAGGTTCTGGTGTTGAATTAATCTATTTTGTGGCAAATTGTAACACGTTTAGGTGTCAGCGACATCGAAATTTTATATGAATGTTGTGAGAAACGTTATCGCTTATTCATTGAACAAGATCATTTGAACTTAAAATTGAATATATGGGAATATAATAAAGGATAATGTTGTACGCCTTAACGGTTATCTGCTAAGAATCTGTTATGATCTGTGATAAAGACAGCTATTTAAAGCGATGTGAGTGCGTTCCATAGTTAAGTACGCGAAGTGGTCACGCTCGGTCGATCACAATTTCACGGTCAAATAGACCGAGTTTGATTTGTCTATTACGTGGCACTTTATTGCTTCCATTTGAACAAACAAGTTCAACGAACAGCCGAAATCAATGTTAAACTTTCGGGTTACTATTCAACAGATAATTAATTTATTATGCAAAGTGATTTGGGCAAGTTTTATATTTTATCTTTGGTGTTTTTGATCATTTTGTTCTTAACGATTTTAATTTAGTCGTTAGGACGGAACATCTATATCTTGGTACGAAATATGAAACATTTTAAAGGCATTTAACATGGTTCGTGGTAGATCCTTAATCTTCTCAAACGCACAAATAATTGATTGATCGAACACTGAACGCAATATTTAAATACATAGTTAGTCAACTTAGAATTTATCTAAGCTGTTGTCAACTTAAAATTTATCTAAGTTGACTAACTATGTATTTAAATATTGCGTTCAGTGTTCGAGGACTCACTAATGTTTAATTTGTTACAACAGAGGCGAAAATGCTTTTAGTGAAATAAAAGTCAATTCTTAGTATCGACGAAAAAGATACACACATTCATATACTGTCTATCAGCCATGACGCTAACTAGGTCTTGTGCATGTATAATGCTAATATGTGAATTACAAGAGGTGTTAATAGGCGACGCGAGCCGTGAGTCACACGTGTGTTGTGTTATTATCGATGCGCTCGAGTGCTCATGCATGGGCGCACTATGAGTAGGGTAGAGCACCTGGCAGTCATGCTGGTCGTGGTACGAGCTGACGAGTTGGCTGACGTACTCCCAGACTTCTCCGGGTGCAGTCCAAGCCGATGTCGCGTTCGCCGCGTGCCGCATCATGCCCGCATTACGCGCCACCTCCAAATCTTGTGCACTGAACTTCTAATCCAATCTTGTGACCACTTCACTCGCACAAACACTGTCCGTAACGCACTAGTTAGTGTTACGCGGGCGGTTAGTTCTCGCCGCTCACGTCCACTAGCGTTGACGAGCTATTTATATTGTTTTATCCTCAATCACGCGCAACTAGGTCGCGATCTACATCACACACGCTGAAACAGATTTACGTTGGTACGAACGAACCTTAGAGTTAGCACACCTTATTGTAAACAAATGCTTATAATAAAATTCTTGCTTGCTCTTGGGATTAAAACCAATACCTAGCGCAGTTTACACCATTTTATATCAATGATTTAATTCAAAATGATATGGTTTACAATATTTTTATGGACTATAAATTACTTAAAAATCAAATTGTTACTACATATTGTAAAATACTTTCTTTTTGACTACTTATATTTCAATGAAATGGTTCTCAATTAGCTTTATTTAGCTATTTATATAAAACCAGTCCAAAAATCACAAATGCACCGATACGATTAGTGCAGCGATGCGCGCAATCACGGAACGAATCCATCAGCGACGCGCGAGTCAGTGATAACGCGTGACCTTGAGCTGCGCTAAACATTTGATAAGGGAAATTCGGCGACCGCCCCCGCGCGCCGCGCCGCTCTCATAGCCGCTTATCGCACGCCGTGTTTGTTTTGCATTAAATTAGTGTCGCGGTTCACATTATAATGCGGTGACATGATCACAAATTAATGAACTATTGCTTAGTGATAATAAAATATATTTTTAAATGATTCTCACCATAGAATGTTAAAATGTTGCAGATATGCTATTAGAATAGCATAATCTGTCAATAAAACAATTCTGTATCATATAAATGTCTCCTTTTAACTTCTTTTTTATCACTTTTATGTGATACATAATTTTAATCCCAAAAACATCAAAAATTTACCGAACTAACCACAGGTCGACACATTCAAACTAAAACTATATCTCGTTCACACTTCAGTTAATTTTAATTGTATTATTTATTTTATGAACGCTTGTTTCACACTAAAGCACAAGATCACATCAGCCAATCAATCGAAGGCGACAACGCGCGTGTGTACACATCTGACGGTTGTGTGCGGCGTGTACGCGTTCGAAGCACCGCGTACGCAAGAGGTCGGAACACGCGCGCGCGCGTCTTGCCGCGATCCAGCTAATGACCGGCGTGGCGCGTATTCGCGACCCCCACTCCGCCACTGTACGCGCTATCAAACCAGTTTACGTGAAAAATTTTAATTCCTCAGAGCGGGTGACGACCGGTCGCGCTTTCCTCGCATAGCGCGGCCTCCCCCGGCCACGAGGAAAAAGCGCAGCGCCCCAGGGGCAAGCCGGAAGTGCACCCACGCCGGCACGCGAACCAAGCTCACCCACCACCTTAATTAAATGCTGCACGCTGCACACCTACCCCTTCGTAGTCACTGCCCCTATGCACCACCTACTATTACTATCACAAATTACTTTTTATTTAAATGAGCAATGATAAAGTGAACCTGGTAAGTTACTTCTTATTTTGGCCAATTATAAATCAATGATTAGCGACTCCTTCTTAGATTAATATTTAATTTTATGACGCTTTTGTCAGTATAGCAGTGTTTAACTATCTCTAGTAAGACTAGCGGTAATGATTAGCAGTAGAAATTAATTCTGTCACGAGTGAATAACCGCTCTACAGGCGTAGTGTTATGATGTGAACATCGATCTAGATACTTTCACGCATAGACGAAACATCACCACTATGATTAATGCTGCAAACTTATAAACCACTTCAAAAAAACTAGGTACCTATGCAATTTCTTATTTTCAGCCAAGTCATTTGGTTGTCAAAATAACAGTTATTAAACAAAAATAATCAAAATGGATGATTGATTGGTTCAATAACGAATTGCTTAATGTTTTTGTACGTAGCTATGATTTTTAACACCAAATGCATGAAGCAAAATGCAAGAACTAAGGAGACATTATTACGATACCAATGATGTACTTAATGAATTAATGTAACGCAATCTTCATAGTGATTGTTATGCATTAATCTTCATAAAGATTATTGTGTACCTCAAACTGTCACAATAAAAAACAATTATAACTCGGTTATTGCGAGACAGATAACTTTATCTGAGTCAGACGAATTAAATAATTTCTTATACATAATTCAACATGGCTTTTAAAATACAAAAGAATGAGATCACATGATACATCTGTGTCGACAAAGTAGGTACGATTTAAAGGGGGAATTATTGCTCAAGCCACTGGTAGCTTCATTCACTTCAACAGAATGTACTCATGTGGTAAACAGGAATAATAAAAGGTGAAGAAAAAACTGGACCAGATTAAGGTGCCACAAAGGGGTCCTTTTTGATTTTAACAGTAATTCATCCATACATTAAAAGCCCCCTAACTTAATGTTCTGTAGAACCCTGCGAAATACAAACAAGTTAAACAGTTACTAACAGCTTTTACGCATTTATTCTTAAGGACCATTGTCCTTAACGATTGTCTGTAAACAATTTTATTTAATGTAGGCATACATAATATGTCTTATATATAAAATTCTCGTGTCACAATGTTCGTTCCCGTACTCCTCCGAAACGGCTTGACCGATTCTGATGAAATTTTGTGTACAGTCACCAAAAGAGATAAGTATCCATGTCGTCGGAAAAAGCTGAAGATTTCTTAGAAACCAATGGAGGCTTTCAAATGAAATTTTATTAAATCATTGAACTGTTTATTCTCTATTAATTTTATTTTATTTTATTCATAAACACTTATCGGTTTCTCAGTAAACTTCAACTATTTCCGGCGACATGGATACTTATCTCTTTTGGTGACCGTACATATTGGGTAGGTCTGAGAATCGGCCAACATCTATTTTTCATCCCCCTAAATGTTAAGGGGTAGGGTAGGTGTAGGTAAATAGGCAGGTAAGTAGGTAGATCGGGACAGGACAACGTCTGTCGGGTCAGCTAGTATATTATAATAACTGTTTATACATAGATAAACGTTTTACAAATAGCACAACAATAATTAATTTAGTCTGATTGCGGATTGCAAATGACTCTCACCAAACAAGTAATAAGTAGATAGATCAGAGGACGACAGTGCCAATCAGCATCGCTACTTATTACTTGAAACAAGGATTTAAACATTTGCGTGTTTGCCTGATATGTTGCAATGAAAGCACGGCAAATGCAACTAATGTAAACTATTGCATATTTCTATGGCACGAAGACTGAAAATCATAAATATTTTGCGAACACTGGTCTACAAGTTTTTATACTGATGAGACACAAAAGTTAAGAAAATCAGTACGTCCTCGCTGACAGACACAAAAGGGTTACTCCATGATACGGTTATTGTTGTATTCACAAACATGGTCACCCTTCATTGAGCAATCCGCGTATGCTGATAATTCTGAATATTCTATGATTACAGTTATTAAGTTTGGTTTTATTGTAAAAGTTTGGTTATATTCCGAAAACCTGGGATGTTTCTTCTAATCCCCCCCCCCCCCTCCAACCACAGTTCTCGAGTGAAAAACGACCCTTACGGAAATATGCACTCGAATATCCGATCCCTACTTATAATGACAGAATAAAGAGTCAACAAATGGATTACGTGTATTAAAAACAAAATTACATTCTCAAGCTTTGATCTTTTTTAGGGTTCCGTCGGTACCTCAAAAGGAAAAAAACGGAACCCTTATAGGATCACTTTGTTGTCCGGCTGTCTGCCTGTCTGTCTGCCTGTCTGTCTGTCTGTCTGTCAAGACCCTTTATCTCGGGAACGAATGGGGGTATCGAGTTGAAATTAAAACCATATAGGTACTCAAGTCTAGTCCCTTGAAACTGTGAAAAAAAAAAGATACGGCCGTTTATGCCACAAAAAATGTATATTTCGACACTCAAGGGAATCAAAATTTACAGGATACTTCCCGTTGGAACTAATATCGTCTTATACTACAAGTAAAGGGAAAAGTCTGAAAACTATACATTTGTAATTAAATCATAAAAATGTAGTCTTTCTTTTAAAGTTCGTAATCAATCATCGAGGTATGCGCGGTCATAATTGTATAGGTGACCAAATCACGAAATTTGAACGGAACCCTCGGTGGGCGAGTCCGACTCGCACTTGTCCGGTTTTTTTGTTGCAGAAACATTGTCATGACCAAGAAAAACACCACTTTTTACAATAGATAAAAACTATCGTCTATAAATATAGGTGTTGCAAGTTCTTTTTTTTCCAGACTAATGTTATTTCAGGTTTATTTTAAGAATCTACTAGAAACCGTTTTAAAACCGTGAAGCTTAAATTATAATTTATTTTTTGGTTATAAAACAAATTAAGTTGGGTTTGAACTGGACATGATAAAACAACATACTTTTTTGGTTTGTCTCCTTTAAGTATTAAACGACTTTTCCACACTGTTGAGACTAGCTGTCTCAACAGTGTGGAAAAGTCGTTTACCGAATACTACAAATAGGCTTATTTCACATATTTTTAACAGTTTTTAGCTGCAGAAAAATATCGTAATCTTTAACATATTTCTGAGAACTCTCTTGTTTTCAAAACACTTCGTTACAATTTCATTTTACAAAAACATAAAATAAGTAAAAAAAAAATATTTTATTTGAATGAAGAACTTAGTTGCATTTTTAGGGTTCCGTCCTCAAAAAGAAAAAACGGAACCCTTATAGGATCACTTTGTTGTCCGTTCGTCTGTCTGTCAAGACCCTTTATCTCGGGAACGCGTAGAGGTATCGAGTTGAAATTAAAACCATATATGTACTCAAGTCTAGTCCCTTGAAGCTAACTTCTAAGTTAACGTGAAAAAAAAGATACGGCCGTTTATGCCGCAAAAAATGTATATTTTGACACTCAAGGGAATCAAAATTTACAGGGTACTTTGCGTTGCCGTTGGCAAGTAATATCGTCTTATACTATAAATACAGGGAAAAGTCTGAAAACTTTACATTAGTAATTAAATCATAAAACATATTCTTTATTTATAACGAGATTTTGCCGCGATTTGGTTCGTGTGAATGTCGGTTATCGCGGATGCAGACGAAGTCCCGATTAAAAAGTTCCCAGGGTTCAAGTCAATTTTTCATACGAAATTTCAACAAAATCGGTTCAGCCGTTTTATAGTGGAAGCGTACCAGACAGAGTTACTTTCGCATTTATAATATTAGTATGGATTAGTAATTAGTATGGACATGTACCTACCTACAAATTTGTACGGAACCCTCGGTGAGCGAGTCCAACTCGCACTTGTCCGGTTTTTTATTTCTTGACGACTTGTTCGTATGAATAAACACTAATACGATTTTTGATCCTTCAAAACGTTTTGAAAATGAGACATTTTGGTAATACATGAACTGATTGTTTAGGGATTTAGCATGCGCGAAATGGGATTTCGCGTATTGAAGTTTTCGTGAATTGGACTTTCAGAAGCTAAACGCAAGAAAGCTAATCGAAAGATGCACACTCTTAAATCTAATGTAACATATGATGCAAGCCTATAACAATATAAAAAAAATGTATGAGAGGTCCAAGGCTCTGTTGCTTGCGGAACTCGTAGGCCAGTCTTCAATGTACCTTTATCATAACATACAAACATGAACCAGGAGAGACATTGGATAGGGTCGTAAGGATCACCCTACGACCCTATCCTATGTCTCTCGTGGTTCATGTTTGATCATTTATAGGCAACGCCATAGTTTTTAAGGTGAAAAAGGTTTAAATAAATTCATACATAACTTACCCTTATCACGTAACCATAAGGGTAGTCGACGTATTGTCTGGATGCCATTGTTTTAACTATTGTCAAAATGTTGATGCTGAAGGTGAAAACTCTCGCCATTCGCTATGGCTAAGTGATCACATTTGTTCGGAAAATTTGACATTTCGACTGGCGAAAGCGGGGCGGGCACGATACATTTTTTTTACTTTCATTGTGATAATCTCTTATTTCCTTTACCAAGCTATTATGGAACAGGCAGAATCGGTTTTACTTATTCTACACAAAGTTTTTACAAAGGACCCCTGAGCCTTTAAGGAATAGGAGAACTGAGAATCTTTATACTCTTTCTTGTTAACCGACTTCAAAAAAAAAGGAGGTTCTCAGTTCGACCCGTAAGTTTGTATGTATGTCCGCGATTGTCTCCCGTTTGTCTGAACCGATTTTGATGCGGTTTTCAGAAAAGTGTTTGTTACATTCTGGAGAAGGTTTTAGTATACAACAAACAGAAATTTAAACAGCGCTTTTTGAAAAAAGCAATAAAAACCGAGAAGACGTTTTCGTTTCTTCCATCTTTCCATCTTTGGAGGACTTACATTGAATCTCTGTTTTAACTGTGTTGCCGTTTCTTAATGGATTTGAGTGATAGGCACTAAAAAGTGAAAAATAACTTTAGCACAGAACTTCGAAACAAAAGTCAATGTGTGTTCTGTGCTTAAGTTATTTTTAATTTTTTAGTTTTTGAAGGCGGTTGTCTTTTTTGTAAAAAGCTTTTTTTTTGTGCTAATCTGCAATCAATATATTATATCTACTATAAGCATATAGTTTGTGTAGTTAAGTCAAGTGCTCCCTCCAGCGAGGACAGCTACTCTTTGTATGTACATGATGACAATCCGTAATTACAAGTCTTTTCTGTTGAGGCGTTTTTGATAGCTGCGCGTGCTTAGACTCCACACAAGTATTTTCAGATGATTTTCCAGTCGCTTTTGGTATTTTTTTGACGAACCCTTAATTTCCTCTTTTATAGTGGTCATATTTAAGAGTGCGTGAATTTTGGAGGTAGTAAACCACGGAACTTGCGCTATTGTCCTTAATATTGGGTTTTGCATTCTTTGCAGAATTGCGATGTTTGAATTATTTGCACTGCCCCAAAGCTGAATGCCATATGTCCAAGTCCATTTTAATATGGACTTGTAAATTACAAGCTTGTTATCTGTCGATAACTTGCTATTGCGATCCAGCATTCAGTAAAGTTTTCAATACCGTTAATTGAGTTCTTCTCTCTTGCTTTTGATATGCTGTTTCCAAGTCAGACGACGATCCAGGTGTATGCCCAGACATCTTACACTTTTTTAGTGTGGTAATGTAGAGTTTTCAAGGCATACAAGAGGGCTGCACCGATTTTGTTATGCTAGTTTTGATTCTCCATTTTTGGACCCACTCTTTAATAGCGTCTAAGCCATGTTGGAGTTGCATTGTGGCTAGCTCAGGCTGTTTGTTACTCACCATTATGGCTGTATCATCGGCATAACCATGACCATGACTCCGTCCACCTGTGGTAGGTCCAAGGTGTATAAGGGATACAAAGTCGGTCCCAACACGAAACCTTGAGGCACGCCTGCTCCTATATAGTAGAATTTGTAGTTTGATTCAGATTCTGTTACTTGGAAGGTTCGCCCGGTGAGATAGGTTTTCAGAAGAATGTAGTAGCTGTATGGAAGACTTGTTCTTATCTTACAGAGAAGATCCTCGTGCCAGACCCTATCGAATGCCTGCTGGATGTCCAAGAATGCAGATGAACAGTATTATTGTTCCTCTAATGATTTTCTTATTTTCTCAACTACCCTATGTTATGTACCTGTTCAATAGTGGAATGTTGCTGCCTAAATGCAAATTGATGATTTGGAATGGTATTATTGTTTTCTAGTAGAGGCATAATTCAATGAAGGATCAGTTTCTCAGACTTTTGACAAAATGGGCTGATGGGCCTATACAAGGTGATTTGATTTGCTGGTTTCCCTTCCTTGTATATCATGTGAATTTGTGACACCTTCCAAAGGTCCGGAAAGTATTGAACCCTTAGTATTCCATCATACAGCATGGTTGGCATCAGGCAGCAGTATAAGCTTCGGGCAGTACGCCTCCATTTTCGAAAGAAAATGTGAGTGTGAGAATGTGCGGAAGTAAATCTGCAAAGACAATACGTCAACCTAACCATACATATTAAATCAGATAGCCAAGCTTCTCTACTAGCGTTGGACTCGAATATAGTCTCATCAAATTGGTAGAGGAATGCATGGCCAAATTAAACTCTCTAGGGAATAAGAATAGGCTAAATAAAATTAAGATGGGATGGCAATGAACGTGCCGATAAGCTTGCGAGGGCGGGGGCGCATAACACGTAGCAGGGACCTGAGCCCTTCTGTAGCATAACAAAAACCCTAGCTCAGAACACCCTGACTAAATCATGCCTCGAAACTTCCATAAAGTTACGGAAGGAGTCGCCGGGCATGTTACACTCGAAATCACTTATCAAAGCCTATGACAGAAGGCTTAGTAACAAAGTCCTAGCACTCAACAGAAACAACTTGCGCATTGTGGCTAGAGCCACTACGGGACATTGTTGCTTAAGCCTTTAACTGCCGGGCCAAAAACGTTGAAGGTAAAACCTCCACTAGCGTAGGTCACCGGTGACCTACATGGCGTTCAACGTGTTAAACAAGCACATTTTCTAACAAGGGCTAAGTGATACGCGAACCTACAGACTCTGTAAGGAGGCTGTCGAAACACCACTTTATCTTCTGGGGGAATGTGGAGCACTAATTAACAAGCGCAACAATCATCTGGGCAAAGACCTGTTAGGTCCAGATAAAATAATGGAGATTGTCCCAAAGCAGATCCTGCAGTTTACCACAGCTGCAGGGTTTTTTGGCGATCTTTAACCAAAAAAAGCGGTGATCACAATAGATCAGCTCTGGTCACAGTGATACCATAGCCACATAGCTCATAAAAAAAGCATGGTTAGGAAAACTACTGCCTTGCTTGGAAGTTCTTTTAAGATTTCCTTTGTAATGAGGTCATAATCAGGCACCTTTTAGTCTTTCAGGCTAATGATAGTCCTCCAAACTTATTTTACCGTGACCGGTGCATGTGTGTATAAGGAATGCTCCACATTTGACCCGGGTTGGTCATTTTATACCCTCCTAGAACAATTAATGGCACCTTGTAATGCATATTTCAACCACAGTTCTTTAATGTCTCATGGCCTGAAATATTGAGTTATTTATGAAATCTAATTATGGTCATTTTAAAAAACATTATACATACATACTTTCAGTAGATATCAATATTAACTGGATTTAATGTATGCATTGATGGCTGGACATGCTTGCATGTTTTTTTCAGAGGTGCAAATTTTGTGACGCCGGGTGTAGTATAAAACCAAGTCACTTCCCGCCATCTGTCCCTCTGTTTTCTTCTGTCTTAGAACTTTTAACCTTAAGACCACTATGTTAAAAAAGCAAAAACATGCCCACTCAGCCAAAGTTTCATACTATATGGAATTAGGTACAGAAGTCTGTCACATAGTCATGACCGTAGCAGGCTGGGCATATTTTGGTTTGCCACCTATAAGTACTGTGTTGGGCAAAAGGATCAACTATGCAACGGATTTATGCTGTTGAAATAGGACGATTATTGTTCAAAATGTCAGAAGAAATTAAGAGATTGAGCCCCCTGAGAGCTTTAAGATATCACGTCACACTGACACCACATTAGTCTACACAGCACCCGTGCAAAGCCGGGGCGTGACGCTAGTTTTACATAAGCTGGATACAGGCCAATTGAATTAATTAGGGATATTTTGGTATATATGCCATACCAACCATTTTAAAGAAGTCTATAATACAACTTCAGAACTTCTGTTTACTTATGGTGTCAAACTGGCTTTAATGTATGCAGCACTTACTATGCAAACACATATTTAATTTAATAATCGAAAATCAATGATATTCTAATAAACAGATATGTTATACACTCACAAAACAAACGAAAAAGGTGTTCCGCGCAGCAGCGGCTGCACACATACACACTTTTCATTAATTTTACAATTCACTACAAGTCAAAATGTTGAAAAGGGATGGCTTGAAAAAACCAACAAGAAAAAAAGAGACAGTTAGTGTTGTCAATTGCGCGTGAATGTAAACAAGCATTATCCTGGCCACCAATCACCGCGTCTTGGCATCATAGACTAACAAATTTAACGAGACAGAAGGTACAAACCGCGAGTACATTTATACACGCGGTTTTTACCTATAATAACTAATAAACAGAACTAAAGGTATAATAGAATATATTATGTAATAATATATAGAGTAGAAAATATTTATTTTGTAATAAAATTCATTTCTTTGTTTACGAACAAATGCGATCCATTCTTGAAGCCAGTCATTGGATAACCTTAACGAAGAAAGGATAATAAATATCTGTTGTCATATTGTTTAATTTCTAATTAGGTAAATAAATGATTAAATAAAACATAATGATTAAATATTACAAGGTTATAGAAAAAAAAAAACAGAACTGTGGGTAAACAATGACTTTACTGCCTACGGTAGCGCATCTGTACCTTTATTCTATGTCCGGAGTGAACGCGTCCTTGTCTTACTCACGTGAAAAAATGTATTTCCATTTCTTTCTTTTTTCTAACCTCCAAATATAAGAATATTAGAAAAATAATTTAAATAATATTAATAAATCGATGTATATTGCGTAGTTACATGTGGTATGAGATCCCTTGTGCTTTATTTAATTTGGTATCATAATTGGTACACTTTCTAAACACACAAAATAGCATTTTTTATATTTTTAAAGCTGCTTTAACAAAGCGTACCACTCGTCGCCATGCGTGACGCAGACTAAAGGCAATACGTCCCAATTAGGACGTTTTTGAGTCTTCAAAATCGGGCGCTCATAACATATCTGTTTATTATAATATCATTGTCGAAAATATTTTTTTTTTTTTTTATTTCTTGTAAAAATAAATATTTACTTACCTTATGCATGAGATCCCAAACAAAATTTCCTTGAAGCCTTTGACAAAGCTCCGTTAGAAATGAATATTTGTTTATTCAAATGATTTAATTTGAATTATTGACTACTACTACTACTGTACAACTTTTCACTACATAATTTTTTAGTCTATATACTCAATTTCAGCTATGCTAAACTTACCTTTGTTCTGGGCCGCCCTCTTCCTCTTTTCAAAGGTATGTCATGAGAAGATTCATCACTTTTAGTCTTTTTCACATTAATGTTGGTCTTTGAAGCACATTGTTTATCTTTGTTATTAATTTTTGCACCATTATCCTTAGTGTCACATGGCTTTCTTCCTTCTTCATTATCAGCTTTAGCAGCACTCTTTATCTTAGTGGATGTTTTAACTGTACACTTAGATGGTAAAGATTTAGAGACTGCTTTCAGTGGCAAATCATCATCACTTGAAGAATCCGATGAACATTTACTACATGATTCTGAGCTTGAAGTGGTGTCGGAGAGCTGAGATTTCTTCTTCACGGTTGTTTTTTCTTTACTTTGACTTTTAGTGTTAGTCAGTTTCTTCTTTACTGATGGTTTGCTGGTTCTTTTAGGTGATACTTTTCGGGGTGGTATAGCAGCAATCTTTAGTTTTAACCCAGTATCACATGAAGTAACTGAGAAATGTGCCTTTCGGGAAGCACTCTGCTTAGCATCAGAACATTCCCACTCACTTCTAGATGAATCACTGGAACTACTGTTCTGTAATACCAAAATATAAAATAGATAAAATTATTGTATCACAGCATTAGTAGACATGAGTATGTGTTGCTTAATCAAAATGTAGGTCTATAACTGGTGGTATATAGGTACAGTTCGGCTGCTCTGCCTACTTATTATGTTTCTCTATGGTCTGGCAGAACAAGGAACAACAAAACATCGACTGACATTACTTTTTCTATTCCAGTTGTGTTGAAAATATAATTTGATTATTTTAAGTAATAAACCTAATTTTGCAGCTGGCTATTTTAAAAGTAGGTTATTTCCATAAGGCACTCCCAATAAGCTTTAACCACTAGTACAACAGCTTTAGGAGCTAGGACAAGTTAGCTTGGCTATCAAACATATTAACTACATTAGACAAAGGTAGTTTTCGTAATGAAAAAGATGATATCAAGAAAAAATATTTGTACATAAAATGTTTAAGTACATATTCAAATACAAAGTTATATCAGTGTGAATATTATTCATAATAAGAGAGATCAAGATAATACATACCTCAGAATCACTATTGGAGTCTGAATCACCACTTGAATCATGAGTTTTTGGCAACTCTGTGCCCATTTCTGAAACATAATTTAAAACACAAAATAAAAACTATTAGGTAACATAAACATTCAGTGAATTGATACTTGATAGAAGTACCAACTTAATTCTTAGCTGTAACCATGAACTTGAAAACCAGCAAAAAAACATTGCAAAACAGAGTTATAGTTAATCTACTTGTGGGCACAATAATGCAAGGTACCACTACGATAATTTGATCATGACAAACACTATTAAGATTTTTTTACAATATCTTATCAGAATTCACTGGTTTATACTATTAACGAACTAAATAACATCTAGTAATGACGCTATAATGCTGGTTCCAAATGGTTGGGGGCACTTGGGAGTACTTACTTCAAGGTTGGTCAAGATGTTTCCAAATACAACAGTGTGATTGTCTTCATTTCAGTCGCAAATTATCCATAGTATTATAATAATCTGTAATAAGGCACCAAAATCAATGAAAGTAGAAGTTCTGGAACGTTATTTTCAGAAATAACACAATTGCACTCCACATAATTTGTTGAAAATGACAGATCTGACGACACTCGTAAGACCAGTTTATTCACGATGAAACTTGGTAATGTCGTACAACACAGTCTAGAAATATCGCTAAAAAAACTATGATGTTACATAAAAACATTCCAAATTTCATGAGATAAATCATATTATGCGAGCATAACGGTTTTTTAGGACATTGGCGCCAAATAAGTGCATACGTTTACATTCTCAAGTAGAAATTTAATGCTCAACGTTGATAGGTTACACTATATTATTTCATTTAAGAACCATAATAAACTACATTTCATACTAACCACATTCGAAATCTTCGTAATACAAATAATACACGACAAAACGATGAAATTACTTCACACCAGCATAACACTTGGCCTCCATGTTTACAAATCATTCCTATATAAAAATGTACATACCTACGTAACTCAAGAGAAAGTCAGTGAATTTTGCATCTTATTCTTTTACACGTATGAAAGTTACGTATGAAAGAATGAGACTTATTACCATTATATATCTATATGAAATGCGGCGCAAAATGGCGTCGTATCGTATTATATCAAGAAAAGCTTTCAATAAATTTAATTGAAATCTAAATAAGTAACAACAAAGCATTTTACTAATTTCTATGGATAAGAAGGCTTTCTACTACTAATAATATTATCATTTATTCTGTAATTATCGACACTGATAAATAAAACCTAATTTGATCGGTACGAAAACTAGCATTGACAGTAACGCCATCTTTAGGTACAAAACTTAATTCTACAGGTACAGATAGACATGCTACTAAAATAGTAAAATGCTTGATCATGCTTAAATCGAGCATGCTCTTTAGTGGTATTCATGTGCTTGCGAAAAGTATACTCGTTACATGCCCTTGGATAAGCATGCTCAAAGCATGTACTCCAAATACACATGCCATATTTTAATAGCAAGCTCTGTACACTCGGCCAGGGTAGCGAATAGTAAAAAATGCCCTTCGCGTTCCGAACTTAATAAAATCATCTATTGCTTTCATAACAATATTTCTTGCTACATTATTTTTGTATAGCGGCGATCGCGGATTCTAGAGACATTCTTTGGCCCGATATAGTTACAAGTTTTAAGGGTGACGATAAGGAGGTTTAGCAGGTTTAGCAGGATTTACCCAAAAAATTGGTAGGAACAGCGAAAAAAAAAAATCATAAATGGTAACTCTTCATTTTACGTCATTAATCATTAATTTATTTTCAATGTCGTTTTTAGTGATGTGCCTTGTTTGGATTTTCTTTGACTCGAGTTACTCGAATTGATAGGGCTACTGACTCGAGTTGCGACTCGGTGTCTTCTGTCGGGAGAGTGAGGGTTCGCGGGGAGCTCAGTCAGCTGGACTAAAAGCTGATAATTTTAGTTTATTTTTAATTTTTGAAGTAAAACTTCTTTACGCATGCTTGACTTGGGGAGTAAGCTGGTGTATGCGTGACGAGAGCGTTAGGAAAAGTGCGATAGGGCGAGGCGAACGGAAGTTAAGAGGGAAATATAAGTTAGTGAAGATAGAAAGAGAGAGAGTTACTTTTCGTATATATTATTTATTTATTTACACTTCATGCACAAAGGTACAAAGGCGGACTTAATGCCTGCTGCTGCTTACTGTAGAGGCAAGAGAGAGAGAGGTGCGAGCATACATTTTCTTTTTCTCATAGCCAGTTGCAAACGGATATATACATACGTATAGATGTGAAGAATAATAGAATAATGGTTGTACGTTGTTTCATAGCTAATAGTTTTATAGAATTTCGTTTCACATAAAATTTTTCTAATAATTTCGTTTCATAGAATAATCAATACGCAGAATACTTACTTTCAAGATTTTTAAATCATTGATTTTTGTTTCACATAAAGTTTATTGTTAGAATAATCATATCATAGAATAACAAATCAAATATTCTTTATCCTTATATTTTTTATTTAATATAACACTTATTCCCAAGAATGGGAGTCGCAGTTCTAACCATACTTACTGCGCGTGCGTGCAAGCAACCATGCAGCATGCAAGCAAGCATGCAGCGTGCAAGCAAGTATGCAACATGCAAGCAAGCATGCAGCGTGCAAGCAAGCATGCAGCGTGCAAGCAAGCATGCAGCGTGCAAGCAAGCATGAAGCATGTAAGCAAGCATGCCTCATGCAAGCAAGCATTCATCATGCAAGCGAGCATGCAACATGCAGCAGGCATAGTTTCTGTCACGGCTCCGGCGTTGCGGGGCTCCGGCGGTCCCACGCGAGTTTATCGTCGCAGATGGTATTCACGCTCACCACCGCAGCTTCGGCTTACTGGCCGGCTATGCCGGCCAGCCTCAGCCGCGGCGGGGGGCGCTAAACCCTCCTGCTCCTCAGCTCGCGGGCCGCCTCGCCCCTCCACGCCTACGCAGATTTAAATTACACTCTAGGGGTAAGGCAGAAAAGACTACGTGGAGTCGGTTTCGCAGCGATTCGTTTCTGTCATTAACTTTACTAGCACAACATATTGACTTTTTAAGACAACATTTTTGTTTTTGTCTGTTTATATCTATACATTTTCGTTGAAATAAATTCTATGAAAAAATACAACAAACAAACAGTTGTTGAAGACTTACACCACGTATTGATGCACTGTGTTCGTTATGAGTCTGGGAGAAATGACTTGTTTAGGGTCTTGAGGTTGAACAGACTTGAAGTAGGCACATTCCATAAAATCCTATCTCAACCAAATTGCGATGATGCGAAGAGTCTGTTTAGGTTCATGGCCCAGATATGACCAATGTGTATTTAAGGTACGATGGGACTCACATACGCTTTGCGATTATAAATGTCCCTAAAAAAAAGAAAAAAAAAAATAAACAAACAAACAATATTCGTTAAAAAAGAATTCTACTTTTTGATAAGTTTGTTAAACAAAAAAAATTGATTAAAAATTCGTTGAATTGTGTTTCTGTGAAATATTTTTCATTGAAGTAAATAGTCTTTGAAACAATAATAGTCGAAATAAAAATACGAGAACCAAATATTATATGAATCATTTTCTGGGAAACGAAATTCTATGAAATTTCTGTCTGCGAAACAAGGGGACACCTAGAATAATACAACGATGTAGTTCGCACAAGAATATTTTATCAAATGACATATATGTCGGCCTACTGACAGGGACTATAAAACAAGCTCCTATTTAAATAAGGAATACACTACATTACACCTCCACCCTCATTTACTATCATACATAAACATTTTGAATACATATAAATCCAATATTTTTTTAAGATTTTTGTATGTCACTGTCACTTCCAGAAATCCCCTTGGCTGTATTTTGCTTCCATTATACAATTTTATTAATAAATTACATGGAAGTAACGGTATGTTAGAAAAATATTTTTGGTAAGTGTTTCTCGAGATACAAGATAAAGGTGACCCTGTGTCAATTTCCATGGATAAAAGTACATTATTTACTAGAAGATTCATGCTCACCGGCCTATATTGGCTTAAGGACATTTGATATATAGGCTCCTCTAGCTCCTCCGAGTCTTCTTCGTCGTCTTCCCAGTATGTCTCAATCGCGTGCATTGTTGGTGCCGCAGCACCGGCCGCAGTGCCCGGCCATATCTTCCCGCGTCGAGCGTAGCCCCGGCCAGTGGCACTCCGACAGCCGCCGCGGCCGCCCGCCCCATTCCGCGTCATCCCTGCGGTACCGCTCCGTGATTGTTGAGGACGGCCCTGAACGTCGCTCGTACCACCACTGCTGTCCGGGCATATGCGCCGCAAATGCCCAATCTTTCTACATTTACTACACTGATAATTTGAGAATTTACATTCCGGTTTTGTGTGTCTATAATCCCCGCATGCCGAACATCCTCCAACATGCATGCGATGTACATCACCAGCTTGCTCAAACGCTGCCGAACTTCGCCGCATCCCTGTATTTGTCGAAGTTTCGTGCTCCTTCGAATACACATTTACACTGGCCCCGGTCAGCCCGGTAACGTCACCTATCATCCACCATGTACAGTGGCTGCATCCCGCTCCGCCGCCTCCAGTGCGCTCGCCACCGACACTGCTTTACTGAAATTTACATTTCCTTCCGCACACAAATTGGTCTCTTAAATTATCATCCAAACTATACATCAAATTATCCCATCCTCGTCGCCATTGAAGAATAATAGAATAATACAACGATGTAGTTCGCACAAGAATATTTTATTGAATGACATGTATGTCGGCCTACTGACAGGGACTATAAAACAAGCTCCTATTTAAATAAGGAATACACTACATTACAAGATGGAGCTATAGAAGTTTTACTTCAGTCAAAGCACACACGTATTTTTTAAAATTTAATTTTCATTTTTTAATCGTTATAAGTTGCTACACTTACTTTATTCTCGGGTGGCCAACGGTCAAGCAAGGGTCAACTAATAAAACAACAAAATGTCAAAACAAACAATCAAAAGCAATTCCGTTTCCGATCCTGGCCGGGAGAGCCCGTTTCAGCCCGAGTTCTATTGCACTCAACTCGAATACTCGATGCGAGTCATGCGAGTTGAGTGCAATAGAACTGCGTGCTGTGCGGGTGTGTTGTGACTCGTCAACTCGTGAGGCCCCAGGCACGCCGTGCGGTGTGCGTTCCATCGACCAAGTTGATACGAGTTGTTAAAAACTGAACCCGAGTTGACTCGTTTACGGTTTAATTCGAGTTACTCGAATCAAATAACTCGAGTCGCACATCACTAGTCGTTTTACTTACATGTCAAATTGTCAACACAATTTCAACCAGTCTCCAGAGTCAGCATTCTTATTTCTTACAATAATTCTGATTTATGAGAAATAGACACGGCAACATATGTATAAGTGAAACTCGATTGTATATCCGATATAAATAAATGGGAAGTAAATAGGTACTGAACAAGTGTAGAACAATTAGAACATTAAAATGGAAGGACTTCTTTTGGTTTTCTGACAGAGCTTTATTTTTTGTTGTTTAATTTTTATCTACATATCCTATGTATTTGCAAGTAAAAGGTAAAAACTTCAATTTGTAAAAACGTCATATAATTAATATTATACTTAAATGATCATAATAATATTAGTTTATTTTTATTATTTTAGTATAAAAATGGAAGAACTGGACGTCTGGGATGACCTTTCCAACATACCAGCTGATCCTCCAGTTATGCGCAAACTTTGTGCAAACTGCAAGTAAATATCTTAAAGCGTAGATTATAGAGTTGTTTAAAACTTTTTATGGGTGAGATACAATTACCTGATCTAATGGAAAGATACTCATTCTTATAATTTGAATTTCTATGCTAACAGTCACTGTTCACTGGTCTACACAATGTCGTTCATTATAATTATGATTGACATACCTACAACAATCAATAAATCCTTCTATTTTCAGAAGACCTGCAGTAGTTTGTTGGTGTTCAGCATTACCACCTGAAAAGTTAAATCCTCGCAGCACTGTCATACTGCTACAACACCCAGCAGAAGAAAAAAGGTGTCTACGAACTGCTCCAATGTTGCAATTAGGTTTAGCTGCTGATAAGTGCCTTATATTTAAAGGGAAAAAGTTTCCACAACCCAAGCATAAAGACTTAGAAAATTTACTCAAGCAACAAAACACACTCCTACTTTATCCAAGTAAAACTGCCATAGACATAAGAGACATGGAGAATGATACTGACAGTTACAATCTTGTACTGATAGATGGAACATGGCCACAGGCTAAAGCAATCTATGCCTCCTGTCCAATTCTTCACAACATTAAACAAGTTAAATTAATGACAAGCAATACTAGTAGTTATATTATAAGGACACAACCAACAGAAGGATGTTTGAGCACGCTTGAGACTGCTGCTGAAGCTTTGTCACAATTGGAAAAGGATCCAAAGTACACTGAACTATTGTTACAACCATTGCATGCTTTATGCAATTATCAATTAGAGAATGGGGCAGTGACTCACCAATCTAAGGAGTTTCTCATTAAAACAAGAACATACCCAAAATTGATTGGTAAAAGATTATCAAAGTTACTAAGATCTACACATGAAGAAATAGTTGAACAGTCATGATAATAAACATTTTTAAGAGTGTATTTGTACTGCTTGTTTTATTACTCTTGATGATCTTATCTTCATACAGCAATCAGCTTAGGCAGGGCTGGATTACCTACGTAACAAAAGCAGCAAATGCTGCGGCCCCGCAACTGCCACATCTGAATAATAAAACATTTTATGCCCTCATAGATCCAGATCTAGACAGAATAAAGTTATAAGAGAGTGAACATTTTTTTGTCTATTCCTATTTATCTTAATATATATTTATTTTAAAACAAGCTGACAGTGCTTGCAATAGGGTATTACACCCATTTTTGAAAAGTGTCTCAATGAAATTCTGTAGTGCTAATATGCCACCAAAAAAAATACAAAATTTTATTCAATCGTTATGTGCCATAAAAATGCATGTAAATTTTAAATTTTCAAATTTCGCGCGTAGTTTGACGAAAACGGCTCTTACTGGACGCCATATTGCGTAGCGAAAATGACGTCAGTTCGTTTAGTATCAAATGCGCTCCTATTAAATATGATAATTGTTTATAATTTAAAAATAATTAAAAGCATATTTTGTAATAGGTGTATTAATTAAAAAATTACGTTGGTTACGAAAATAATGAAAGTACAAAGCCTATATACCAATCGGTTGACTGACAATTGCCAATTTTTTGTTTACACAGCCGTACGGCGTAATAACATGGCCGCTACTATTTCATGGTGTTTTATAACAGATTAAAAATACTGAAAACTTTGAATTGAATTTAAAAATTTATTTTGTTATTTTATTAACTAGAACTTACATTTTCCGACTGCTTTATGCCTAAACTGTCTTAATAACATATTTATAGATTTTTCTCCTTTAGAGTAAAATACCCTATTAATGTAATTCTTCTGTATGTATGTTTGTCATCTAACTCCTAAACAGTTGGAGCGATTTGGGGAAATTTTGAGTATATATTTCAATGGATTCCTGGATGATTTGAATACACAATTGGACCCAGTAGGTGGCGCTGCTGTCGGGTTCCAGGTTTTGTTTTATTTTCAGGGCAGGACAAGGACAACGTCTGCCGGTCCCGCTTGAATAGAAATATAAATAACGTTCAGCAGTGGACAGCAATAGGCTGATATGATGATGATGATGATACCAGCCGTGGCGTATCAGGGCTCGTTTAGGTTTAGCCTTTACTCTAGTTTAAACAGCTGTGCTCAACTGCTGTGAACTTTAAATATTTACTGCTTATTTGGACTGTGCGCATACCAAAATAAAAGGAGAAAATATAACAACGGTACCTACTGCCTGCGATCATTCTAGTGGCCCTCAACTCAACTACTAACTAACAAAAAGTTTTATAAAGTGGTGGATTTGGTGGGCTTTTAGAGTCACAAGATACGGTTCGATTCAAACTCAATGGCGGCTGTGAAGTGAGCGGTTGGCTGCGCAGTACCCCACCCCTCAGCCCCGCTGTCACGTGAAATTGTTACTGCGCAGCCGCTCGCCTCGTGTTCAGAGCCGCCATTAAGTTTGAATCGTACTGTACACAGTACAAGCATGTTTAGCTCTTCAATTATTTTATTCTCGGTCGAACCAAAATAGGTCCACCGCTGGACATAATACGCATCTCCAAGCATCGCGAGGTAAACGTAAACGTGCGCTAAGGCTCAGGTTTTTCTGTAGGAAGAAAATGTATCTAGATAAGAAGTAAGACACAATGTAGTAAGATTAGTTTTTATTTTCTTAATTTTAAAATTATTTTTTGCTTGGCAACATTATGTTCCTGTCACTTTGATTGACTTGACGTACTCCTTTTTCTTTCCTTTTCTTTCGGTTCTGTCAAACAAATCGGAAACATGGCTGAGGTTTGTAAATTATTTTATATTTAGTATCAACAATTATGTCAGTAATCATTGAAAAAATCAAAGTATTAGTGACGGTGCTGTCTATTGGTGTTAATAACGGATTGTGCCCAAGTGTTATTTTCCTGAAGTGAGATACAATGTTTACGTTTTACAGGTCGATGAAACTCTCAAGAAAAAGCGTACCTTCAGGAAGTTTACCTTCCGAGGTGTCGATCTCGACCAGCTTCTTGACATGCCCAAGTAAGTTCCTTTCTATTCAATAATGACATTAGCATACTTTTCGATGTAATTTGTGTATTGCAAGTTGGGAGGCCAACTGTCAAAAATTCCTTGTTTCCTGTGATTTATCTAATTTTTCTGTGTTAAGAGTAATTATTTTACGCACATATTGATTAAATTTATGCAGTTCTGCTTTCTACATATTAGTAACAGTATTTTGTCCGATGTCTAAATCGTTAACATAACCTCTAAATGTAACTTCCAGTGAGCAACTCATGGAGCTGATGCACGCCCGCGCTCGCAGGCGGTTCGCCCGCGGCCTAAAGCGCAAGCCGATGGCGCTGGTGAAGAAACTGCGCCGCGCAAAGAAGGAAGCCCCGCCAAATGAGAAGCCCGAGATTGTAAAGACACATTTGAGGAACATGATCATTGTGCCCGAGATGGTTGGATCCATTGTTGGTATCTACAACGGCAAGACATTTAACCAGGTAGGTACTTTATTTTTTTACATTCTAGCAGAACTGTAGCTCAAAACAATAATATTTAAAGTAGGTACCTACTCTCAATATTGTACTCTCAGTATTGTAGTAGTATCTACACTAAGAATGTTTGTTGTTCAAGTTTGAAGTAACTACTACCTTTTTTCAACAAATATTAGGTCAGTGGGTTACATTCAATACATAGTAAAGAAATACTGCCTCAATAGTGATGGATGCTTGATGTTTTGAGCTGTGGTAGGAATATTGTAACCCATTATGACCATGTTCACTTCACTATGTATAACCTCATGGCTAAAATGTATTCAAGATTTAACTCATTGAATGCCCAGACCCCAACTCCTGAGTCCATTTTTGGTTTTGTGCAGTGAAAGGGTTAAACAAGTCTCTCATCATAAGTTCACATTATCACCAATTTTAAGGTCTGCTTCAAATAGAGTGTGTGTGATAAATGGTTACCTATCGGTTGAAAAATATTTGACCAAATTTCATTTGACCCAAAACTTTTCAACTTTTCTTGTTTCGTATTTTTTTTTACTTCATCGAAGTCATGTCTGCCACTGTATCAGTTGACCTATTATCAATTCACTTTTTTTCGTTGCTCCGATGTTTCATTTGGTCGAAAAACTTTTTTCCGAAGTTACAATTAGCCGAAATAACATTTGTTGAACATTTGTTATACCACAGAATTAATTACCATATTTCACCAAACGCCTAGAAGTAAATATGTCTAATATTGAGTTAATGATAACCGCTACTCCACCAGAAAAAAAATATGTCGTTAAAGAAACGAAAAATCAGAAACTTTTGAAAATTAAAGACGATTTGAGTGAAATTAAATATTTGAAAGAGCTTTTTCAAAACTAATGTATTTATTTATTTACAGTGGCGTTATAGAGAGCTAATTTCAGAATAGTTTCCTACTATTTTGTTTCATTAATTATTTAAATGTAATGGCAATTAATAAAACAGGTGGTCCCAGTAAGAAGCTCGCAAACATAGATTTTTGCTTCAAGCATGCAGCATGCATGCAGACATGCAGCATGCAAGCAAGCATGCAGCGTGTAAACAAGCATGAAACATGCAAGCAGGCATGCAACATGCAAAAGCATTGTTTCTGTCACGGCTCCGGCGCTGCGAGGTCTGGGCGGCCCCACGCGAGCTTATCGTCGCAGATGGTTTTAACGCTCACCACCGCAGCCGGCCAGCCTCAGCCGCGGCGGCGGGCGTTAAAACCACCTGCTCCTCAGCTCGCGGGTCGCCCCACCCCTCCGCGCCTACGCGTTCTTAAATTACACTCTAGGAGTATAGAAGACTGCGTGAAGTCGGTTTTGCAGCGATTCGTTTCTGTTACTATTTTAATTTAATGTTGAAAATGCTACCAAGTAACCGGCTATATATTTGTGATCAAATAATATTCCGTAAAATGTTGTTTTGACAGGGTGAAAATATGGCAAATAAATCATTTGGCAAATGAAAATAGTTCAAAAGAGACTTCGGCCATTAAGAAAAAGTTATTTTGTAAATCGGAGAAACATAGTTCGGTAAAGTAATACCTATGACACATGATACTTCGATGATCTAAAAATATGTCAAATAATGCATTATATAGCAAAAAAGACGTCGGTCAATAGTTTTCGGTAAAATGAAATTCGGACAAAAATAATTCGGAAAAGTGATCGGTTCCTGTGATAAATTCACAATCCATCACATTTTTATACAAGAATATGCTAAAACCCAATCTACTGAAATAGATTTGTGATTGCACACAAAATTATTAACTTTTTCAAATTCTGGCAACAGGGATAAAACTGTAAATAACGATTGGGTTACATTATATAAATAATATGAACAAAGTATTAAAAGCTTTAAACTTCTTCTTTTCAGGTTGAAATCAAGCCTGAGATGATTGGCCACTACCTCGGCGAGTTCTCAGTCACATACAAGCCTGTGAAGCATGGTAGGCCCGGTATTGGTGCCACTCACAGCTCCAGGTTCATCCCACTCAAGTAGTGTGTTGACCAAAACCTAGGCTTAAGTCTAAAACAAAAAATGTGCACAGGTATACAATAAAAGTATCTTGTGTGGCAGTTCCTGTTTTTCATTAGCTTTAAACCTTACAAGTGACCTAGCATATCCTGTATTCCGCAAAGACGTAGGCACTGCGTAGTACACCAATCTTTCGCTAGCAAATCTTTAGTCTAAAGGTGGTTTTACACCCGCGAGACAAGGTGTGGATGGGATGGGCAAGAATTGAAATTTGTATGCCAAAATTTCATTTCGCAAGTCGGTGGCAATACATAACAACAAGCAAAACTAAAGCCTTGCGAAGTGAAAGTTATTTTTTACGTTTTGAAGGCGGTTATCTCATTGTAAAAAAAAAGTTATTTTGTACTGACTGAACTTCCTTCATCCACAATCTTTGACGACGGCATATTTTGAGATCCATAGTTTTGAAATACTTCAAGATAGAGAAATATTGGAATTTTTTGGGCAAAAAATTGAAACCATATTTTTTTTAAGCATATATGTATGCATGTATGTATAACTTACCTGTAATAACTTAGGTAGTCACTTCAGTACAGTACTTCATCGCCTAGCCTTTTCCTAACTATGCTTGAGTGGGCTTCCACTCTAACCGAATGCAGCTGAAAACCAGTGTTTTAACATGCAGCGACTGCCTGTATGACCCACAGACATATAATACCAGTTATATGTCTGGTCTGGAGGAGCGCGTGGCTAAGTTAAAGCCGTACAGATCGATTGGTCATAGGTTAAGCTACGCTAGCCTCGGTCGGTATGTGGATGGGTGACCATCCCTTTCATACAGAGTTCCCTCCGTGCCTCGGAAAGCACGTAAAGCCGTTGGTCCCGGCTGTTATTTGTAGATCTTTGGCAGTCGTTATGGGTATAGTCACAAGCCAGAAATCTGACAACCAGTCTTACCAGTGGGTATCGTGTTACCCAGTAACTGGGTTGTGGAGGCCCGATAGGCAGTCGCTCCATGTAAAACACTGGTATTCAGCTGCATCCGGTTAGACTGGAAGCCGACCCCAATATACTTGGGAAAAGGCTAGGCAGATGATGATGTCTGGTCTGACCTGACCTCACGATACCACTTGGTAACTGGTTATCTGTCTTTCTGACTTCTGACTGAATGACAACCAAAACAAACACGACTTGGTATGAAATGGATGGTCACCCATCTACGGACTGACCGCGGCAAGCGTAGCTTAAACCATGGTCGATCTTTTCGTGCGGTTTTTACTTAGCCACGAGCCCCTAGTGAAGTATTTAAGTACAGTACTATTGCTTCTACATTATACAAATATTTGCTCCGTATGGCAATCGAACTCGCGACACGCAGTTGACGCAGTGGCTGGCAATATTACCTATGAATATCACGTGAATGCAGCTGGAACAAGTAGGTATTATCGACTTATCTATTGTAGGTAATGAAATCGTGGACACAGGATAAGATCGTATTATAATAAGTATGTAATACATTTTCTTTATTCAAGTGTAACGACCTCATTGTGTTAGTACACTTAAAAACCATGTTAGTTTATTTTCAACAGACTTCAAAAAGAAGGAGGTTCTCAATTCGTCTGTATGTTGTTTTTTTTTTGTACCTATATTTATTACGCGATTTCTCCGGCAAATGTAAAGCGATTTTGAAAATTCTTTTTTGATGGATAGGGACCTATGCCTATAAATTTTATCGAAATTGATTCGGCACTTTAAAAAAAAAATCGACAGAAAGCAAAAAATATAAGTACATAGATGATGTTGTAATGTTCTCCAACCTTGTACATACTTTCAATAAGGAAGTAGGTACTAAAAAGCGAGAAATAAAAAGCTTTTTTACAAAAAAGACAACCGCCTTCAAAATCTAAAAAGCTGACCCGACAGACGTTGTCCTGTCCCGATCTACCTACTTACCTGCCTATTTACCTACACCTACACTAGGGTATTTTTTTTTTCTTTTTCTTTGCTATAAACCTCACGGAGCCCGAGACCTTTCCAACGAATGCAAAACCGTGGAAATCGGTTCGTGCGTTCTGGAGTTATGTCGTCAGGAAGGAAAACCCGACTTATTTTTATATAATAGTCTTCTGAATTTTGACTAGGATCGTAGCACCAAGTTTGGTTAAGTCCTGAGTTCCTAGTCAATACTTTCTCTGGAAATAAGACTAGGATTTCAACATCTAGTTTCATTAAATCCTAAGGTCCTAGTCCATAATTTTTCTTGTATTGAGACTAGGATTTCAGCACCTAGTTTTGTTAAGTCCTGAGGTCCTAGTCAATAATTTCTCTTGAATTGTGACTAGGATTTCAGCATTTAGTTTGGTTATGTCCTGAGATCCTAGTCTATTTATAGTCTCTTCCGAATTTTAACTAGGATCGTAGCACCTAGTTTGCTTTACTCCTGAGGTCCTAATCCAAATTTTCACTTGAATTGAGACTAGGATCTCAGCACCTAGTTTTGTTAAGTCCTGAGGTCCTAGTCAATAATTTCTCTTGAATTAAGACTAGGATTTCAGCACCTAGTTTCATTAAATCCTAAGATCCTAGTCTATAATTTCTCTTGAATTGAGACTAGGATTTCAGCACCTAGTTTCATTAAATCCTAAGATCCTAGTCCATAATTTCTCTTGAATTGAGACTAGGATTTCAGCATTTAGTATGTTTATATCCTGAGATCCTAGTCTTTTTATAGCCTCTTCTGAATTTTGACTAGGACCGTAGCACCTAGTTTGCTTAAGTCCTGAAGTCCTAGTCAATAATTTCTCTTGAATTGAGACTAGGATTTCAGAATTTAGTTTGGTTATGTCCTGGTTGTTGTGTTTGTTTGGTTGTTTGGTTTGGTTTTGGTTGTGTCTTTTCATAGTCTCTTCTGAATTTTAATTCCATGAAAGATGGCACTGCAGTGATTGATATTTGTGAGCCTGCTCGCGATAATTTTTAGGATACTGTTGGAGCTGGCCCGTACTCTGCGCACCGTTGCGTAAAAGCAATTTATATGTGCGTCCGCGAACATTTCCGATGCGCTACAAAATCGGGGCAACCCCAGCAATACCCTGAAAGCGTTAAAGTATTGGACACGGAGGGCGCAGTACGGCCATTGGGTACACCTATCCCACAGGCTGCAAAACGTCGTACAATAAGCTCGAAACAGAGTAATTTTGACTTCGAGCTAGCATGTTCGCCCTTACCGAGAACGCCCGCCTCTCATGCGGGCACTTCACTTGGTGTATTTGTGCAAATATTTGCGTTACTTGGTTAATCATTGGTTAAAAATACACCAAGTGAAGTGCCCGCATGAGTGAGCGGAGGGCGTTTTCGGTAAGGGCGAACATGCTAGCTCGCAGGTTTGCACGCTGCTAAGGGTAAGGGTATATTTTTAACCGACTTCAAAAAGGAGGAGGTTATTCAATTCGAATGTCTATATATATTTTTTTTATGTATGTTCGGGCATAACTCTGTCATATATAGACGGATTGGCAAAATGGTCCCATATAAATTTTATCAAAATTGATACAGCCCTTTTTGAGAAAATCAATTAATTCCCAATAAAAATACTTAGACGACGTTTTAGTTTCTTCAATCTTTGGAGGACTTACAATCTCTTTTAAGTGTGTCGCCGTTTCTTAATGGATTTGGATGTTAGGGCAACACTAAAAAGCGAAAAATAAAAAGTTTTTTCAAAAAAAAGAAAACCGCCTTCAAATACTAAAAAGTGATAAAAACTAGCTTTTGCCTGCGGTTTCGGACGTAAGAAAACTAAAGTCTGTTTTTAATCTCAGAGACTAAACTGACATCTTAAATAGTGATGTGCCACTATCGTAAATTAACGTTAATAGAATCAAGTATCGTTTTTTATAATAAGTTATCCTAAAATAATGTGTAAGTTCTTATTTAAAACGAAAAACTTGAGAGGTGTCAAGGGACACCCGGATGGAACGAAGTTCCTTTCGATTAATTAGTGAAGGAATTGTAATAAAATTTTATTACAATTCCTTCACTAATTAATGTGATGCGTTAAAGTGAATTTAAGTGGCTTTAAGCCAGGGCAAAAAAAAAGCGAGGAATGAAAAGTTATTATGGCTGCTTACATTGTAAGTAAGTAATTTTAAAGATTAATATTTTCTAACATGTTAGTAAAATGCGTAGTTATTTAGATAGCAAGACCAATAAATTATTTCTGCGCCATCTATTGGCCGTTCGTAACTCGATCTCGAAGAGCACAGTTGCGCCAATAACGTTAATAGATGGCTCTTAAATCAAATATACAAAAGTGTCGTGACAACTTTTCGTAAGAATTTTTTCCGTCTAGCCCCCTTTCACAACGCGCGATAAGGAACTTCGTTCCAATAACTTTAGCACAGAACACACATTACTTTACTTTCGGAAGTCGGTGTAAAACAATAAACACAAAGCCACCGCCACCGACTTTCGAAAGTAAAGTAATGTGTGTTCTGTGCTTAGTTATTTATCACATTTTAGTTTTTGAAGGCATTTTCTTTTTTTTGAAAAAACTTTTTGTTAATACAAAACATACCCAATTGTCATTGAAATAAAGTCGATTTTGTATTATCCAAATAAGGCGAATATTTGCACAATTATTACGCCAAGTACGAGCATCAAATAATCAGAGTGTGTTTCCCCATTGCGCTAGTGGTGTTACTGCAGTATAGTAGTTTGATGTCAAATTGTCAATGTGCCCATTCAATTGCCCACTCATTTTACCGCGAATGGTTTTCTTTGTGCATTCATTAAGTCGTACGTTTGTTGTTTATCCTGTAGGAAACTACATATATACCTCTAATTGTCTAAATATTACATACGTCAAGCAGTGACTAACTGGACAACTGGGTAGCTGTTCGTGAGCGTGACGCAGACGTCAGCGTAGATTACACGGAATTTTGAAACTGAAATGGTTTACCAACAGTCGATTGATCCATGAACCGATAGTCAACATTATCTTTAAACCATTAACTTTTCGTCCAAAGAACTTTTCATCCACGAACGTTTCGCCAGCACAACTCTACGTCAGTGAATGCTTAACCAACAGAATGTTTTGACCAATAAATTAATTATGACTTGCTGAAACCGGTGAAGGAAAACATCGTGAGGAAACCAGCACACCTGAGAGATTTTTCAACGATGTGTTAAGTCATGTCAATAAAAAGATTTGAAACATTTTATATTCTAAAGATATTGTAAGGGCTGTTCTATTTGAAGTCTCAGTAATTTCACCAAGGGAAAAACGCCACTAAGCTTGTGAGCGGAGATCCTAATTTTGTATATTTAAGGCACTGTGCAATGCAACGCAACTATAACATTTTAGATAGGTTGATGAGGGGTAGGTACTGTCAAAAAATTAAAACCACAATATATAAATGAAATAATATTCATTTGACAAAAGAAAATAATACTGCAACAAAAAACATTAATACAATCATAACTTTTTTGACACATGAACTGCAGTGCAATTCTGTAAGAATTCACCCGCGAATTCGAAGCCTACCTCATTTCCGATTTCAGTTACCTGAAGTGAAAAGTATTTGGTATTTGCTAAAATAATAACGAAATAATGGTTCGCTTAGCCAATGTTATCACTTATTGGCGCTAGCATAGTTTTCATCGAGTTACAGAGTACCTAAAACAGTTTTCACCGCGGAATCAGAAGTGAGAACTGTCAACTGGAGTGAGTTCTTACAGAATAACATAGCAGTTGTTAAAAAAACATTACTTTCGTACAAGGGCGTCGCCAGCCGGTGGGCCAGGGGGGGGCAAGTTGATATATGGAGGACTAGCATTTTTCCTGCGACTTCGCGTAGATTTCGTACTTCCCACAAACACAACACCCCGCTAAGCCCCTGTTGGGTACTCAAGTAAAATAAAAAATATTATTAGCATTGGCATTTTTTGCCAAGTTTCAAGTTGATTAGTTTAAAAAAATAAGATTTTTCGTACAACTCCCCTTTGGTGTCGAATTTGCAAAAATGCTGAAGTATTTTGCAAATTCAACCCCAAAGGGGAATCGTACGAATAATCTTATTCATAAACATACTTAATTTTAAATTTTTCATCAGTGTTGTATAAAAAAGCAATGTAGCTTATCTGTTTCATTAACGGTTTCGAATTTCGTTACAACAGTGTTCCACCCTTTCCACCCCTTACTTAAGGCAATATCCAAAAAAGACTGATACATATATTTTGTATGTTTATGTAACCGTAAAGCTGAATAACAATTGTCATATTTCTAACTTTAAAAAATTGGATAACCCATTTAAATTTTCATTCCCTATTTTCCATACATGCTGATAAGTACACTTCTTTTATGTGAAAATGAAAATTGATATAAGTATAGGTCTTTGGTCAAACTAAAACAAAAATAGTAGTTTCAACTTTCTTGGAAATTATACCCCTAGGGTAAAAGGGGTAATGGCGGATAAAAGTTTATATGGGAGGTCCGTTATTTTTAATGTTAGAAACATGAATATTAGTATTTGGATTTGCGGTTAGACATAAAAATATGTATCAGAATTTTGGAAACTTCACCTATAAGGTTGTAAAATAGGGGATGAAAATGTATTTATTTATGATAGAAACATGACAATTAGTATTCAGGTTTACAGCTAAATATACAAAATACATTTTTTTTGGATAATCCCTAAGGGGGGTGTAATATATAATATGGTGAAATACTGTTGTATGGAAAATCTTAACAATTCAGTGTAAAAAAAAGAAAAATACTTACGTAGGTACCAAGTAGGTAGGACTTACGTATTTTTTTTCTCTCACTGAATTGTCTTATTTAGATTTGAACGGAACGTTTAAATGGACGATTGACCACCAATTCTGTTATACTTAATATATATCCTTTATGGTGTAAAATATCGTGCAAAATTGAACAAACGGAACGTAAAAAAAAGAAATGACATAATTTGTGTCTTGTGTCAAAGTTTTTGGACAGAAAAACTTAGGTAGGTAGATTATAAGTCGACAGCGACACCCCGAAGTTCGGTTGGTCAGGTTCCTTTAACGCTGCTCTCTCGAAAAAAGCTTGAAAGAAGCATGCAGTTGAAGCAACTTTTCGTCGGTATTTATAGAGAAATTACATCTGAAAATGTTAGTAGGTAATCTACATGATATGATACGTAATTTGGTCTAGCCACAATTTTTCTATCGGTATCACATAATAAGAAAAAAAAATGTCAAATCCCCTCCAAACCATTGAGATGAAACTATTTTACTCCTTAATTTCTTATCAGAAGAGTATAAAAAATATGTACTGCTTTGCAATACAAAGGAAAATGATTTGGTTTTGTTACTTTTTACAAATATGTATTATTTTTATTACAATAAATTAAAAATACGTCCGATTAAAGACTGCGTCTATATTACCCCGCACTCGTCCACAAATTCAGTGCGGGCCAAATGCTCAAGGTTATTGGCATGTATACAAGCCTTAAAGCCTGCAGACAGGAATAGGACCTGACGCTGACCGTCTTTGTGCCAATTTTCGTAACCGTTGCAGACAGTCGACGCCTTTTAGGCAGCCCCTGCTTCCAGATGCTAACTTTTAACAGAAATAGGTACGAACTCTGCGCAGAAAAAGTTGCAGGAAAAGTGCTAGTAAAAAAACGGATTTCCCATACAAACATTCGTCAATATTTTAGAGGAATTTCCAAAAAAAAGCTGAAATACATTTTTTTTTTATTTTCAACCACCTTAGGTTTCATGTCTTGAACTACAAAAAAGTTTTTTCAAAAAAAGCAAACCGCCTTCAAAGCTAAAAAGTGATACATAACTTTAGCACAGAACTCACATTACTTTACTTTCGGAAGTCGGTGGCGGTGGCGTGGAGTTTGCAGTTTTGTATTGCCACCGACTTCCGAAAGTAAAGTAATGTGAGTTCTGTGCTAAAGTTATTTATCACTTTTTAGTTTTTGAAGGCGGTTTGCTTTTTTTTGAAAAAACTTTTTATTTTTCGCATTTTAGTGTTGCCTTAACATCCAAATTCATTAAGAAACGGCGACACACTTAAAAGAGATTGTAAATCCTCCAAACATCGAAGAAATTAAAACGTCGTCTAAGTATTTTTTTTGGGAATTTGTTGATTTTCTCAAAAAGAGCTAGATTATATGGGACCATTTCGGAATAAACCTCTTTCGAACAAAAAAATAATTTTGCAAATCCGTCCATATATGACAGAGTTATGCCCGAACATACATAAAAAAAAATGCAAACATTCGAATTGATAACCTCCTCCTTTTTGAAGTCGGTTAAAAATGACCGAGTTTCATACATATTTTATTTCCAATTATACACCCTTAGGGGTTGAATCCCGAAATCCCTTCTTAGTGCTAGCCTACATGATAATAAGAACGCGTGTGCAAAATTTCACATTCTCAGCTGTTCCAGTAAGTTCGGCTGTGCGCTGATACATCAGTCAGACAGTCAGTCAGTCAGTCAGTCAGTTTCTCCTTTTATTTATATAGATGGAGAGTATGATTTTAAATACAGTTAAAAGCACATAAAGCTTTACACTGGTAGTAGTATTTTATTAATTGTACAGTCAAGAGCTCTTATTGATTAAAACCTCCTTCTTTTTTTTGGAGCCTGTTAAAAAAATCATTTTTTTGGATCTCTAGGGGGGGGCAGCTGCCCCCACCTGCCCCCCCCTGGCGACGCCCTTGCTTCGTAAATGGCAAATGTGTGCCCAGCCGCTTAAATAAGTTTTTAAGTCCATTTCCTACAAAATTCCTCACGATGTTTTCCTTCACCGGTTTCAGCAAGTCATAATTAATTTATAATACGCACATGAATTCGAAAAGACATTGGTGCGTGCCGGGGTTCGAACCTACGACCTGTGACTTGTTAGTCCAACGGTCATATCCCTAGGCTATTATTGCTTCTAGAGGTTACCTAAACACTCACTGACGTACCGTTCTCTTGGGGAACAGTCCATGGGCCAATTGTTCTTTGGGTGAAAAGTTATTGGTCAAAACATTCTGTTGGTTAAGCATTCACTGACGTAGAGTTGTGCTGGCGAAACGTTCGTGGATGAAAAGTTCTTTGGACGAAAAGTTAATGGTTTAAAGATAATGTTGAGCAACGGTTCATGGATCAATCGACTGTTGGTAAACCGTTTCAGTTTCCGGAATTTTCCTGAAAAACCTCAGGTTTTTGTCAGGGACATTGTAGATAGTAGTGGTACCCAAAGAGTACAATATATATACAGAGAGTGGTACCCAGCCATGCTAAAGCGGCACACTATTTTACCCGACTACGGCGCAGTCAAAATGAAGTGTTATATTTTTTGCAATAAGTTTGTATTTACGAATGTTTTACTGTAGCGCGTAAACTAGGTGTCAATCGAATCGTTATTATGGCTAGAGTAACATAAACTACATTTGATACGAATAAAATTAATAGGTAGGGCGGATGTTATTTCCAAAAAAGTGCTTGGAAATTTTTATCGAGTAGGTATGTAGATGAAAGAGGAAAACATTCGAATTTCATTTATTAATTTACACTTAATGCACAAAAGTACAAAGGCGGAATGAATGCCCTAGGCATTCTCTACCAGTCAACCCAGACTGTGTGTGTGTGTGTGTGTGTGTGTGTGGTGTTATGTGTCATTGATATGACACATATAATGCACCACACTTCGTTATGCGTTATTTGCTATGCGGCTACACTGTATTCGCCAAATATTTGTTATGTGAGCGTACAACAAACACGCCATCCACACTTCGTGCCGGTGTGCCAAACATTAGACTAAGCCATATGTGGTGCGTTTGGCTTTTGAAAAAATAAAATGGACGTGTTGACTGTTGCTGCTACTTTTACACATAGTATATGTCCGACACGACCGCCGTAAGCGAGCGAACACGAGTGAATGAGTGAAAGAAGTGTGGGCAGTCGACACGCATATTCGGCTTATCCGTGTCCTTTGAAGTGTGTCAAAAAACCGACAGGTGGACGGATAGGCGTATTTGCTATTCGCGCTTATGCGTTATGCGGGCGAATAAAGCAAATATAGACGAATAAACCCTCCACACTTCGTCGTATGCGGGCGAATAAGGTGCATAACGCATAGCGCATAGCGAAGTGTGGTGCCGCCATAACACTAAAATATCTAGGTGACCGAGCTTTGCCCGATATTTGAAAAAAAACAAATGAAACCTAGCTAGGTAATCGATTTATCGCCCTCGAAACACCCTGCATACAAGAATTGCTCGTTTAAAGGTATTATGGCGGCACCACACTTCGCTATTCGCTATGCGTTATGCGCCTTATTCGCCCGCATACGACGAAGTGTGGAGGGTTTATTCGTCTATATTTGCTTTATTCGCCCGCATAACGCATAAGCGCGAATAGCAAATACGCCTATCCGTCCACCTGTCGGTTTTTAGACACACTTCAAAGGACACGAATAAGCCGAATATGCGTGTCGACTGCCCACACTTCGTTCACTCATTCACTCGTGTTCGCTCGCTTACGGTGGTCGTGTCGGACTTATAAGTACTCTAATCTGTAAAAGTAGCAACCACAGTCAACACATTAATTTTGTTTTTTCAAAAGCCAAACGCACCACATATGTTTGGCACACAAGCACGAAGTGTGGATGGCGTGTTTGTTGTACGCTCACATAACAAATATTTGGCGAATACAGTGTAGCCGCATAGCAAATAACGCATAACGAAGTGTGGTGCCGCCATTAGATTAGATAAAAAAAAACTATTTTAATAAAAACTGAAACCCGACTAGGGTAGTCATTATTTTATTTATTTAATATTTTCTTGTTTCATACTTTTTATAATCGATTTTTGTCGTAGACAAGTTTTATTTTTTCTAACCAGTCTTCTATAAACGAAAACCTGTCTAGCATGAAATTAAGGCTTTGTGATATTTGGCCTCAACCAGAAACTTGACGTGCATAGGTGGGCACCTATTTAATTTACTTAAGTAGTAGGTACCTAAGTAAGTTTATAAAAAAAAATCCTCCTGCTTAATTAAGTACTAAACAAGTAAGTAGTAATTAAGTACTAAGTAGTACCCATGTCATGCCATGGAGAGAGCTATGCTCGGAGTTTCTTTGCGCGATAGAATCCGGAACGAGGTAATTCGCCAAAGAACTAAGGTCACCGACATAGTTCTCAGAATATGCAAGTTGAAGTGGCAATGGGCAGGCCACATCGCTCGAAGAATCGATAACCGATGGGGAAGAAAGGTTCTCGAGTGGCGACCACGAACTGGAAGACGCAGCGTTGGTAGGCCTCCAAAGAGATATACTTAGTCTTTGTAGGCCTCCCACCAGGGGGCCAAGTCTGCTATTTTTATAACTTCGTCATTCCAACACGATTCCATTGTCATTTTGCTAAAAGTTCGTAATCTGCTACATCCATAATGGTCGATCATTGGTCGGTGAATGGTCTCATAATAGAATTGTGTTATAATGACATTGTCAACAAATTTGAACATTTATTCATGCCAGATTTCATTTATACAAGCTTACATTTTGATCGTTTTAATCCCTTGGACGGGTGGTTTAACTAACAAAATAGTATTCAGTGAAAGCTTGCACTGCATTGTATCTCTTAAAATAAAAAAAATAGCAAGTGATAACGTAATTTTCGCAAAATGCATGAAACCGATAGTAGTTCCGCGAGTTAGTTACCTACGCGTACGCCGCGTCGACGTCGGTGCCTACCTAACTACCTACACTCCGCCCGATCGACTTTAGGTTATTGACTTGCTCAACTGATCATGTTCCCGTAAACAAATTTAATGATTCCAAATTTTCCTTCATACTTTTACGAGCTTAGGACCGTCATAATTGCTTTGTGCATAGGTTTCGAGACATACCTAATAAAATTAAAAAAATATGCTAAAGCGGTACATGTAAAATAAGTCTTTACAGGCCTGCTAGTGATGGCGTATTTAACAATGTGGAATTATTTACAATAATTTTAAAAAGGAAAAAGTTCTAATTACACGATTTAAAAAAGTTCTGTTACATACCTAAATCACCTTTGATTTATTTAACTTTCAAGGGCACTTCGCAATACATAATAATTGTTCATAAAAATGTGTAGGTAAGTAATCAAAATTATTTACAACGATTAAAAAAAGAGTTCGGTTACAAACTAATAATTCATAAATTCTGAATCATCACTAAAGGGTTACACTTCACGATAGCGTAATAATTGTTCGCTGTACAGACGACGAGCCGCTTGCGCATCAAAACCCGCGATCGCGTAGAATTACACCATGGCAACTCCAGGTTGGAGTACGCGTAATTATTACGAGACGCCATTACGTTCGCGCGACAAGGATATTTTTTAACAACGGCACACCGATGACGTCTTAGGAGAAACTGAATTGTTTACATGACGTGACGTGGTCCTGCGCTGCCCTTAGCGCGCGGGGTGCGCGGGGCGCGCGCTTTTTGCATTGCCAATCAAATGGGGTTTGGGGGCGGGGTTTAGTCTAGGATTGGCTAATTTTTGTGAGTCCACGTTGACTGCGCTTACGCGTCATTGTTGTTAGAATCGAATGGTGCTTACTAATGGCCCGCATTATTTTTACACGCATGCGGGAATTAATTCGAGTTTAAAAAAAAAAGTATATTATTTTTTAATTTTATCTTTACAAATCAATAGTGTTTCATGCACCGGATCGACCCTCCACGGGATTAAAACGATCAAAAAGTAACCGTGTATATATTTTTACATATTATTTATAAGTGTTATAAGCAATCTGAAGTAGTAAGAAGTTCGTAAACTAAGTCAGTCTTTAATTTGTCGTTAGGTACGAGATTACCATTGTATATCATTTCTTTCAATGGACTGTCATTGGTTGACCATTGGAAAGTCATAATGACGCCATTATATTAGTAGATTACCAAACTTGTCAAAATCAACAATTATGAAATCAATGACAGACCATTCTGACACTATTGTAATAGCAGACTTGAGGCCCAGATGTACCGACGACATTGTCAAGGTCGCGGGTAACCGGATGCAAGAGGCAGGTTGCCGCTCGTGGCGTTCTATGGGGGAGGACTATGTTCAACAGTGGACGTCTTTTGGCTGATGATGACGATGAAGTAGTACTAAAAAGTTTCGGTGTGTCGCATTATGTACTTAAATATTTTGAAATCGTTTACTGTGAGAAGTATCGCAGAATACATATCTAATAGTACCTACTAAAGTGTGGCATGTCATGGCACCGCTAGAGGTATTGGTAATCAGCCACCTTCCGAGCATTGTGAGGCTGTAAATTTTCCTACAAAAAGCGAAAACGTTTTACCCCCCCTAAACTTAGTTAAATTTTCATAATTTCTTTAAATGATGTAGATAATATATAATGTGAAAAACTAGGTCTAACCGTTTTGATTTTAAAGAAATATTGCGTACGATAGAAATAATTATCATCTAGGTACTTAAATATTTAAGTAGATGATACGCGGCACATCTTTCTGGTGCTTTTACTGCGCGCTCTTCCAAAGTCATGGCAACGGCGCACAACATTACTCGATGTCGCTGCTGAGGGTGTTGGTTGGGTTTCTGTGAATCATAGAGGAAACCTCTATTCAGAGGAATCGTTTCTGACCACAATGTATTGTCAACTCCGGTATGTGTCAATGCGCGCGCGTTCCTGGGGCGGTTCATCATCTTCAGCCTCAATCGGTGCACCTCGTTTATTATCCATTTTTATGCTAAAAAATAAAAAGTCACTTATGTTAAATCAATCCCAAACTAATAAACAAAGTTTAAATAACGAATTTAAGTTAATTATCATAAAATTAATAAAAACACAAAAGTTTGACATGATAAAAATACTTACGTAATTGGTCGCGCGGGCTACAATTGTAGTCTATGCACTTCGCTGAAGTCCTGTGACACAACCGCTCGCGACTGACGCTTGCACTACACTTAGCGTGTCTTTCGTACATTCGTTCGAAAGTACCTGGGGGCGCAGAAACCTAACGCTTACCGATTCTGAGAAATTCTTGATTTTGTATGAGTGGGCTACGTATGTAGCCCACGCGACTACTCCAGGGTTAAAGGCAACGATATACGCCGGCAAACTTGAGCGACCAGAGAATCGTATGCGCTGCGTCCAAAACTATCAAAGTTTGGTTGAAAAAAAATTAAATAAAAGATAGTATTCTTAAACTTAAAAAAAAAATTAAACAAAAAAGACAAGCGCCTTCAAAAAGTAAAAAATAACTTTCAATGCGCAAGTCGGCGGCTTTGGTTTTGCTTGTTGTTTTGTATTGCCACCGAATTGAAAGTTATTTTTTAAATTTTGAAGGCGGTTGTCATTTTTGTTAAAAAAATTTTAGTGCCTACTTCTCATCATAGAAATGAATTACGAAACGGCGACACCAAAAAAAATCTGTCATCCCTTAATTTTCAACCTTTAGGGGCGGAATATTTTCTTGAAATTTATATGGGACTAAAGAGGTACACGCTACCAATTAAAAAAATCATCGAAATCGAAATACACTGAAAGAAGTTATGCGTAGTCAAACATGAAAATAAATATATAAAAAATAAAACAATGTACATAAAATGAAAACTACTGGGCCAAACAATGTTCAATTTTTATGGGACTAAATGGCATCTATTTTGCATCAAACTAAAGAAGAATCACGTAAATCGAATCATAAATCGCAGAGTAATCGATGTACATACACAATGTACAAAAAAACAACCGAATTGAGAACCTCCTCCTTTTTGAAGTCGGTTAAAAAAGGCGTATACTAAAAGATAGATAATTAAATGGTCTGTATGATAGTAAAAGTTTAAATATTCCTGGTAGATTTTGTGTGAGTATCAATGTTTTGCCCGCGTCAGACACAACTTCACGATTTAATTAAACTATATTATGAACTTAATCAAAAATTTTCACATACTAAATGATTAAGAGAATGTTCTAGTTTAACATACTTATATTTTTTTCAAATAATTTACACTAGGTACACATTTTGACGTGATTGTCGGTTTAAAATCTGCAAAAGTCGCCATAAAAGACGTGGAGACATGGACTTATAAGTCCATGCGTGGAGACGAAAGAGGTAAACCCTCGGGAGGTACGCGTGCTGCCGCCCGGCGCGGGCGCCATTGTGGCTACAGGTTCACAATCTCTTATTAAACGCAGTAGTTAATATCGATCGAGTACCTATTACATTTTATCATTAAACGAAACGTGAGTATTTAATGTTCCCCATACCTATTACATTGTTACATTGTTATTATTATCTCTACTAATATTATAAAGCTGAAGAGTTTGTTTCTTTGGTAGAACGCGCTAATCTCAGGATCTACTGGTTCAAATTGAAAAAGTCTTTTTGTGTTGGATAGTCCATTTATCGAGGATAGCAGCCAATCGCTCAGCCACTGTGCCAAAGTTGTGGCCAGTTGTGTATTTGAAGATTATTTACACGAATATGATTTACAGACAGTATGTGATCGCGTGTGAATATACATCCACGTGAAATCTCCGCACTAACTACCACACTCAGAGACGTCACATAATAATAATGAATCATTAACTTTATTTACCAACATAACTTGGAACGCTGTCAGTCAAAAATATTGTTGTTGACATGTGCCAAGTAATGTTGGTCAATATTAAAGTTAATTATTCATTATTATTAAGTGACGTCTCTGAGTGTGGCAGTAAGTGATACAAAGTGACCAACATGAAATGACTACATGTTAAATATTTTCAAATTCTTCGTATCAATTAAAAGATTGCCTGTGACGTGGAACGACTGTGTAACCACATGGTTGGGGTTAATAGAAGTGCATTACCCGTCAGCTTGGCACAACGTGGTTGGTTGGGTGGACATCATGAAACCAGCTGAAACCGGAGTGCGCTGCCGCGGGCTGACTGAGCCCGGCCGCGCCACGCCGACACACTTCGCGATCGCTACAACCGTTTGTTTGACGACTGACCCTTTTTGTCTCGACTCAACACCCTAAATGGACTTACGAATCATTTAAACACATAATATTCTTTGTTAGGTACAATTGGAAATATTCGCTTCGACATACTTTATATTAGGTATGATTCAAACTAGAAAAAGAAGAAGCAACCTGTACAATTTAACAGGTACAAAACTAATAATGATGCAAAAGAAAATTAGTATTGTACCTGTTTTGTTATGTACAGTATCGTTATTTACAAATAAGTTTTATATAGATTATCAACATTGTTGAACCAAAAGTAATAACTTATGTTGTAGATATGCTTTACTATTCAGAATTGTATTTTTACAATTTTTACAAGTGATCCCGATGTCTGTGACTTCAAAAATGTGTATTATTTTTCTTCTAAGCAGAGACACAGACATACTTACCTGACGAAAGAAGATTATGTAGCATTTAGGTTACCTACTAATCTACTTTTTAGATCCGTGTTTTTCAAATAGTAGAGTTTTCCGATATGGAGACTTGGCGATAGTTCGAGACTCAGATTATGAAACAAAAGTCAGAAAGACCGTGCGGAACACTGCGAGTGAAGCCACCAAAGCAAATTCAAATCATTTACTGTGTCAAAAGCGAATACCTACGATCTCGTGATTGTATTTGCTTTTGAATTTGTATTTGTTTTTTTTTAAGGAAGCGGCGCTTCGTGCTGTACTAACTCGTGTCAGTACAGCACGAAGCGCGATTGTAGGCATTCGTTTTTGAATCTGTATTTGCTTTGGTGGTTTCACTCAGTATTCCGCGCGGTCTATCTGCCTTTTGTTTCAAAATCTGAGGCTCGAGACAGTTTTATCATTTTTCTTCTAAGTGGAACCTAGTTGTAGAGAGTGACCTTACGAATTTATCGGGTTGTAAATCTTAATACCTCTCCAAAAACTGAAAAACGGCGAGTTCTCGTTCCAGTCATATGACAATACCGTCATTTATTATTAATTTCCAGTTAACGGCAGTTCAGCTAGAATACTGACTTCATCGCAGAGGCACGCTAGTGAAATGATCTTGCAATTAATTTGTTTGTCGTATATCTTAATTAGTAATGTCTTTGCTCGTCATTGTACCTCTATAAACAACATGAAACAGGTTCTAACAGTCATTACTTCCACTTGATAGTTCCGTTGGGCTCGTGGAAGCAAGCGCGACTGCTTAGCGTATGCTCCCGGGGTTCGATTCCCAGTGTAGGCAAAAGGATTGTGAGGTGCCGATACGCGGTGCGAGTAGGTATTTCCAAAAATTCTATAAATGCTATCTGTTTCATACAGCTCGCTCTGCCTCCCTCCAGGTGAAAAATACAAAAGCAATATGCCCCTGCCTCCCGAAGTCCCGACCCGTATCGTGCGATAGAGAAAGTTGCAAGTCGAGGAGGCAATTTCCTACATTTCCTTTTTAAAATATGGTTTTGGGCGATAACGTGCATACGCACGTTTCCCCCCCTAAACAAACCTTCACGAAATGAGACAATGAGACAATTTGGTTTCATTAGATTCAGTACACCTTAATCCAGGTCTGTAGGTTTTGCTTTTTAAGTACCTAATTCAGTATCGTTTAATTTAAAAAAAAAACAAAGAAGGAAGTTTTTAAGTCAAAAATGTAGATATTTAGATGATCGTCTATCGTACGCAATATTTCTTTAAAATAATAACGTACCTATAGACCTACTTTTTCATCATATCTACAACATTTCCAAAAAATATGAAAATTGTACTACCTACTTAAGTTAGGGAGGGTAAAACGTTCTCGCTTTTTGTATAAAAAATTACTACCTCACAATCCTCTTAAAGGTGTTTCTATAAGTCAATTATCAGTAGCAGTCCAGAGTTTAGAAGTTGGTGGGGCCGTTGGTCCTGGGTCTAATCTCTCCTCGGTGGTCTCAGATTGCCGTCCCATCCCACCATGACAGTGAGGAAAGAGGGAGTGTACCTGTGTTTGCGCACACACTTGTGCTGTTGTGCACTATAATATCTTTTGTGTACTTGGCTAATCTCCGTTGAGATTGGCCGTCATGACATGACCGAAATTCGGTCGGAAGAATATTATTACTATTATTTCCTTATAAGGGCGAAGCCAGACGAGGGTAAGTTTTGAGTTGTGAGTTGCGTAATTTCAGTCGCGTAATTTCTGCTACATTCGATTTCATACAAAAATCCTGTTTCGTTCACACGGCGATGCACAATGAGTTGTCTGCCGACTCACGCGCACAATCCCGGCTGAATTGAGTTCGCGACGAGAGGGGGACGAGGGAATCGACAGTCAATCACAGAATGTGAGAGTCAATACGTTAATTTCTTTGTCACAATGTTTGTAGACACGGAAAAATTGATAATTAAAGTTCATACGAGTACGAGATCTGAAACTGTCAGTCTTTCACTGTTGAGTGGATTCACCCAGTATTTTCTTCTATCATTATCTTATGTGTCTTCGCTATATGCTTCGTAATTACACAACGTTTTTATTATATCCATTGCACTACACAAACACCCAGTACAAGCGTTGAAAAGCAACTGAATAAATTACGCTCCTCTGGCGGCCCAATAGAATTTCTGCCGAGCAGAAATTACGCGACTCACAACTCAATAAATTACGCTCATCTGGCTTCACCCTTAAGCTAAGTTAAGTAGTTTTCCTTTGTAGTTAGTACTTACTTAATGTACGCCACAGTTTTTATAGTTAATCGGTCATGGATTTTCAATGTTGATAATATTATTTAAAATCAATAGGTAGGCAAGTACTTACTTTCTTATACTGTTCACATTGCAAATACCTTTCATATTGATTTAGCGTGACAATTAAGTAGAACTACATTTATCCACCTCATAGTAGAAAATCTGGTATTTGTTTACTTCGAGTCGTCTTCTTCGCAATATGTAAATTGTTACTTAATTCAACATTTGGCAAGGGTTCTAAACTGTAGGCCTACAACTTGAACCCCGGTTGGAATGATCTCCAGATTGCACGTAGCATACCTACATAGGTTACATCAGGGCTATACGGTACCTATTATGTTTATATTATATGAATTATATTTTAATTATCTTTACATAGCATTAAATAAAGGCACTCCCGCTGTCTGTACCAACGCCGATAGTACTAATACTATACCGTGCCAACGCTCAGGATCTTTTAACTACGCAACGAATTTTAAACTAGTTTTTTTTAAATATATTGAAATAGGTTTGCGTTTGGCCGCAACTCACCTGGGCCTGTAGACAAAATTCCTTTTCTGTTAGCGTTAACGCCAACGGAAAATGAAATTGTATGGAGTTGACGTTTGCTTACGCGATGTCACGTGATGCAAATATGTCAACTGCATACAATTTGATTTTTCCGTTGGCGTTAACGCTAACAGAAAAGGAATTTTTAAAAAGGAAAAGGATTTTGTCTACAGTCCCTGATCTTAAGTGATGATGCGGCCTAAGGTGGAGCACGCTTGCCTAGGATAAACCGGTTCACTCGTGCCTTGAAGATACCCAGATAATATGTCTCGGGGAATAGAGAGGCGGGCAGTGAATTCCACAGTCTGGCAGTTCGCACAATAAATGTGGAAGCAAAGCGCTTGGTTCGAGACCGAGAGTTTTCAGCATTAGATAGTGATTCACGAGGAAGGTTTATACGTATAGTTTGATCCTATCCTGATAAGATGTACCTAATATAAGGAAAGGATAACGATGGGTTACATTCAGCCTTAGGATCTACGGCACACACACTAACTCGTTTTAACTATTTGTCAAATTAACATGGGCTGGAGCCAGTGGCGTGCTTTCCATTAAAGCCGAAAAGCCGGGCTTGCTATCAACTACGCGAGACGATAAATAAAAACAAAAGACAGACTATGAGAAAATTCGTCTAAATAGGAATTGGTAATAGTAAACAGAGTTTTTATTCTTATATCTGTCGGGCTTGCCCTAACATTAACCCCTAGGCACGCCACTGGCTGGAGCATGAACAACGTTGGGTGCAGAGTCAAAACAGCTGTTGAAGAGTTGGAGCGTGTCATAATTATTATATTGAATAAACTACAGTATGTCAAGGGCAGTGGAGTATTGTATTTCAGGTTCTTAGTAAGTATTTTCACGATTGGACAAAATGAAATGTCTTGACTCTCAGAACTCTTTCTGTTTTATCTGATAACGCCCGTTTGCTGTATCCGTAACAACTCTGCTTACCCCTTCCATTTACGGGGAGTAAAAACCTCTGCATCATAATGGCCGTTGATTAAGTAACATTTAACAAAAAATATTGCTGCGATACGACTCTTTTTTGGTGTCACATCTTGAATGTCACTCTTTACGGTAAGTGCCGAATGCAACGTACGTCGTAAGTGAAACATTGTGCATCCGGGCGCATATGTACAAACAAAAGTTTAGATAGAACATTTAAAACTTGTTTTCGTAAAAAAATTTGGTTCCCTGGTGTGGGCTAGAATTTAAAAAATAAAAACTAGGCTTCATTAGTTCTCTTTGTACACCCGTTACGTATGTAAGTAATAGTTAGTTACTTTTTATAAGAATAATAATAATATGTGGGGACATTTTCACACACGGCCATCTGACCCCAAACTAAGGAGACCCTGTATTATGGGTGTCAGACAGCTGATATACATACACAAATTCTTTTTTTTTGTTGTAAATATATACATATATTGATAAACAACACCCAGACACAAGGCAAACACAAGTGCTCATCACACCAATGTTTACCCTGGGCGGGAATCGAACCCGCAACAGGCTGCGCAGCAGTCGATCGCTCAGCCACTGCGCCAACCGTGTCGTCAAATTATAGATATTCCCAGATATATTTTTTTTCACTTTATTCCACACTAGGCATTTCTGTATTGATTACAAACATGCATCATCATAAACAGCCGGACCCGGAACAACTATCAGTAGATCATACAAATTTGTTCCGTGCTGGAATCGAACCCGTGATGCGCAGAGCAGCAAACATTCAGTCTCTACGCCAACCGTGCCGTCAAATTAGTTGGTTTTATCTTGATATCCTGTAACTGGTTGCAGATGCAGTTCGTATGTGAGATACCTATTAATAATGTGCCGTAATAATGTACTAACCAAGATACCTACGTATTTTATTAAGCTACTCAATGTTTATTGACCATGTGGTATGTGGATTACCTAAAATTTGTTGAACAGAAGATTTACGACCGGAATAAAGGCGGAGTAACCGCGCTTATGTCCGTGAAGACATAGATATAAGCATATTTTATAGTCGATTCACTTCGGTGCTCCAATGTAAATAATATATTCGGTATTGACTAAAAATAAACACATGTATAAACAAAGCAAATGGAATACTCGTAAGTTCGGCTTCACAAGCGGTCGCTGGAACTGGCAGAAATCTCGTCCTAACTAGAACGAATAATTGTTGTAATTAAAAACTGTAAGGGCGCTTCGTGTTGGTGTGTTTATAAAGAGTCGGGGCTGAGGCTTCGCGGGCTCTGGTCGACTTGTAGTGCGACAGACCGCACGCGCTGCGCGATTTACCGCTTCGCGAAACATGTCGTGAATATCGTACATTGTTTTCTAAAAATACAATAAACAAACAGAAAAATAATATCAAACATTTTCCTAGACAATCATTTATTTGTATTTGTGCAAGTTAGTGTCTCTGTGTACACAGTGAATTAAACAGTGAAACATATTTTATTATCTTGTATTTTTTAAAGGACATTTCTTCACTGCCAGCATTTAAGGTAAGTAAGGAATTTAATAGTATTTTTTTTATAGTAGAAGTCATTACAGCGCTATCTCTATAATTTGCTAAGCATAGTGACACATAAAACAAACCGTTAGGAAACAGCTGCTTCGTTTATTTTTACTTAGTAATAATTATTAACATATTTGTCATGTGGCAATATATTCAAATTAAACAATTCAATTACAAAGTGTTAAAATACAATAAAACTTTAAATCTACACGACGGCTAATTTTCCGTTACAAATAATAATATGACTTATGTTTAACGAACCTTCAGATTAGTAAATGACCTCCAAAAATAGTACTAACTGATCACCAACATTTAACCTAAGTATTTTAAAAATGTATGAGTTTGACTGTAAAAAGCGATTTGGTTCTGGCACAGTGTAGGGGGATTTGGTGATCATTAACTATTTTTGGTGGTCATTTGGTGATCATTTACTATTTTTGGTGGTCATTATATTTATTCCCAAAAAGACTGGCCCCAATTAGCTCTTAACAGAGAGAGATGGAAGGAGAGTGGTGTAAGGACGGGACTTAGGTAAATTAAAGAGGCCTTTGCCCAGCAGTGGGAAAATCCAGGCTGAAATAATAATAAATATTGAGGTATCTACTGCTCTTAATCTATACTAATACTAATAATAAAAAGCTGATGAGTTTGTTTGTTTGTTTGGTTGAACGCACAAATCTCAGGATCTATTTTCTAATTCTTTTTGTGTTGGATAGTCCATTTATAGGGGAAGTCGGGCCGGGTCGCTAGTTCTTTATAACAGTAAAATATTTTGGATTTAGATATCACGTTATCATAATTGTATTATAACAACCAATCCCGTCCCTCCGTTTTTAAAAATTTTCATTGTGTCTGCAAATCTGTACAAAAGCAAACATTGTCAGAATTCCGGAAACATTCTTAAATCTTATGTCACTGGCTGTCACTGTAGTCATGCCATAGTTAGCTATCTCTGAAAATCCTGAAAGCAAGATAAGAACCTCTTGTCCGACTTTACTCTATTTTTACAACCGACTTGAAAATATATTTTTTAACATAACAAATAAGACAACCGCCTTCAAAAAGAATAAAAATATTTTTCAGTTCGCAAGTTTGTTTGTATTGCCACCGACTTGAGAATTTAAAGTAAAAAGTTTTATTTTCTCGCTTTTTAGTGCCTATTTCTTATCATACATATTAATTACGAAACGGTGACACCAAAAAAAACAGTCGTCCCTTTCTTTTCTACCCTTAGGGTATATTTTCTTGAAATTTATATGGGACCAAATTTGAGGTATACTTGAAATTTATATGGGACCAAATTTGAGGTATACACTATCAATTAAAAAAATAATCATCAAAATCGGACTACACTGAAAAATAGTTATACGTGGTCAAACAAAAAATAGGGTACTGGTCCAAACTATGTTAAATTTGTATGGGACCAAATTACTACTATTCCGCATCAAACTAAAGAAGAATCGCGTAAATCGGATCGTAAATCTCAGCGTAATAAAAAAAGTCAATCGAATTGAGAACCTCCTCCTTTTTGAAGTCGGTAAAAAAATGGAGGTGGTTCGGAATTCGACACGTAATTTTTTTTATGTTTGGTCACGCATAACTTTTTTCCGTTTAGTCCAATTTCGACGATTCTTTTTTTAGTGGATAGTGTATACCCCAAAGATAGTTCCATAAATTAAGTTAAATTAATTTCATAAGAGGAATGACTCAATTTGTTTGGTATTAACGTTTCTTAATTAATTTGGATTGTAAAAATTAGGCACCAAAAAAATAATAATTAAAAAAATAAAAAACCCGACTGCGTAAAAAGCGAACTTTAATTAAAAACTGAAAAGAAATAAATAAGTCCTGTAGTCTAGAATTATGTTTAGTATGTTGAATAACCACCACCACCACCATCTACCATTGAAATATAAACCACGCCAAGAGCGATTTGATCAGTCGGGACCAGTGGGTCCCGACTGATCAAATCGCTCTTGGCGTGGTAATTATGATAATTTACGTTCACAATAATTGGGCCATTGTAGTTTACCTACTGCTAGACATATGTAAGTACAGCGTCAATAACTGGTTATCCCCTTTTGAATGTATGAAGGGTATTAAAATACGATTCGGTACTTAGATAACCAAATAAGAATAACATTGACAAGTATTTATTACATTATTTACATGAATAATACAAGAAAACCTAACATATAAGCTACAAAACTAAAATAATAGGGCATCAAAAAAATCCTTCACATCGGCGCCATCATGGAATGCGCGCAAGAGACTGGCGGCATTGCCACGTTGGATGGCAATGCTTATCTTCTGACCTAGGCAAAAACCAGCTCTTATTTTAATCTTGAGTGTGTTCAAATAAAAAATCATTTACAGATTGAGCTACTGACGGGTATTTAGTTGATAACGTTGTTCGTAGCTATATGCAGATCTCTACAATCGCACGTCCTTTACCTCGCCTACTCTTATATTACCTTATACACTACTAAGGTTAAAATAATTGTAATTATTCACTCATTATCAAGTAACTTGAAATGTTAGTTTTTACAAAGAAAATTTTATTATATCATTAACTGAATTGGGACGCTAAATAGGAATAAGATGGGCGATATAATTACAGAGTTAATTGCGTAGATTAAAATTAGATAAATAATTAGCGGCTATTATTAACAAGGTGTCGTTGCGCATGATATGATAACGGTTGAGGTGAGGACGTACGAGTGTGATAGTGATACCTACTTCTCATAAAGATTTATTCAGACGATATTTAAGGTAATGGGGCCAGTGAGTGGAGAGGCAGACAAGAGCCAACTAGCGCCACCCATCATTTTATGTCTTTTACTCCTATATTAGATCAAATTAAAAAAAAATTAAAACTGTACTTAACTAGTAAATTAAATTACCTGTACCTAGTATTTTTGGAGCTAAACTAAACTAACTTTTCATTGACTTTGACTTTGACTAGTTAAGTACAGTTTTAGATTTTTTAACCCCCGACGCGAAAACGACGGGATGTTATTAAATAAGATTGACGTGTCTGTGTGTGTGTGTGTGTGTGTGTGTGTATGTGTGATGTGTGTGTGTGTCTGTCTGTGGCATCGTAGCTCCCGAACGGATGAACCGATTTTGATTTTGTTTATTTTTGTTTGAAAGGTGAATTATTAAATTTGACTGACTTAAGATTAGGAGTAGAAGAAATAAAATGATAGGTGGCACTAGTTGGCTCTTGTTTGCCCCTTAATGGAATATAAAAAAATAATTAAGTGTTCGTTAAATAAAAGTCGCTTATAGCTCGTAGACTATTCAGTTTTGAGAGCATAATTTGTCAATCAAATGATTAACATTAGGTAAAGGTACCTACCTACCAACACAGTTAAAAACGATCAACTAATTCATACTTATAGACAAGTATTCTTCTCCGAGAGATCCTCCTACGTATTATAATATAATAAATAAGTAGTAATTAAGATTTCAATGTAAGCCTACATGTAAATCAAATATATATGTCTACGGTAGCCTATTAGGCGTGTGGTGGTGCGGCCGCGAATAGCATCACCCCATTTCCACACGTGGGTGTCGTAGAAAGCGACAGAAGGAAATTGAGTCCTTCTGAGTACCATAACACCTACTGCCATCGTAACATGCATCGGCTAAGCATGGCGGTTACGGCTGGACCCCTTTTTGGGGTAGACCTATGCCCAGCAGTGGGCGTCTAAAGGTTGACATGGTGGTGGTGGTGGTGGTAGCCTATATCTAAGACAAGCCGCATTAGTGTCACGATGCGTAAAGAATATGGTCCTTATGTCCGTGAATTGAACGCTTGTGTGATGTCACTAAGTTACTAACCTTAAATCTCGACAATTTCCTTCATGTTTGCAAGTATTGATAAGAAAATAAAGCCCTGTTGTTATAAAATTACCTATACCTACTAATACAAGATACTTGACTGATTGCGCGGTATAGGTAGGTACACCTACTGACTTCTGATGGTTTTCGACGAAAATAACTCTAAGTATCTTAAATCACTGTATTACGTTTTAAATAAACCATGTCATTTGATTGCTCAATATTTTAAATTTTGTACTGAAAACAGCGAACGTAAATTATTTACCAAAAATTATAATAGATGATCAAACGAACTTACCTATGTGAAGTTCGATCATTATTATACGAAGTGCTTCGTTCGAAGATATATTTATAACAATGCAGCATCTTCGTGTTACTCGGCAACTAAACGCAATTTTCAGAGCTAAAACTAAACGTAAGTATTAGTGTGCGTTATCTGTGTCCTAAATGGGAAATGTCATTAATTTTAGATTCTTGTAAGGTCATCTCAATTTTACCTGGGGTGGGGTGGGTAGGGAACATATTATATCTTCGAACGAAGCACTTCGTATAATAATGATCGAACTTCACATAGGTAAGTTCGTTTGATCATCTATTATACTGCGTGCTTCGTTCGAAGATATATTTATAACAATGCAGATGTTTAGAGAAATAGTAGGTAAACTTGAGATGACCCTGACCCAAATGTCCTTCAAAACAGATGTTTAAAAAATAATAATAAACATAGTTTTATAATAAAACATTTTTTTTTTTTTCTAATTAAACTTTATTACAGGCAGGCATCATATTAGTAATAATCAATTACCTATTCAGCCTTATTCAGTAAAATAACCATTTTATCATACCATGCTTTGTCTTGATCACCCATTATTCTTGATGGCCCAGTGGTTAAGGCAGTTCTCGGGCACAAGCAAGTACCAATGTGAGTTTCTCAATTCCACATGTAGTTTCTAAGTTTATCTTGGACATCACTGACATTGATGAAGGAAAGACATCCGTGAGTAAACCTGGACTTACAGTAGGTAAATATAAGTTTAAAATCACCAATCTACCTTGAGCAAGCGTGGTAATCACAGCTCGTACCTTCTCTGTATGAGAAGAGGCCTTTGCCCTGCAGTGGGACAACTATAGGCGGGCATTATTTATTAATATTAACAGTTAGTAATTTATCATATTAATAATAAGTATTCAATTAATCAGCCTCATTTGGTACATAACCTCAGGTTTTGACCAACTTACAAAGTCATTTATGAGGTCACGTTTAAAATCACAATACCAGTGACAATAGTGTAAACTAAAACATTTATAAATTTACTATTATTCAGCATTAAGCACAGCATAGGCAACCTTTCCTGAATTAGGAATTGGTTGGCTCTACAATTTTGCAAATGTTCATTATTTGTCCAATCAGCCATCTGTCTGATGATCAATACCGCAGCCTGAGAGAATATTTTTAATCCAACTACCAGTAGTAGAAGCCGGTATATGGGGTTTTCAAGTGGCTGGACAAATCTCAGACTTTGTTTTTTTTTTTTTTTTTTTTTTTTTTCTCGATGTTATAATAGATATTTAACACGTTGACTGTGTGTCAAGTAGGCACAATAATTAAACAATCACAATGACCCACCCCTGGGTCATTGCACAGGGAAAGGGTTAAATAAATTATGACTATTACAAGGTTTGTGCTCATTGTGCTGTGCTTAGTGCAAACAAAATCATTAGTTTCTTTGAAATTTTAGTCCAAACTTAATGTCATTTTGGGAGTTCACTTAGAACATTATTTGGATAACATGTTTTTCGAAATTTTAGTAATGGTGGTTTCAACTTATAGAATCCTTTATATGTAGAGCCTCTTTATACGATCATCCCCCCCCAATTTTAGAGCCTATTATTGGAGATAGAGCTGACTTAAAGAGATTCAGGGTTCAATAGGCAGCTCCAGAGTCAAATAATTTAGTTAGGAAATACATAACAAATGGTATAGATGTAGTGAATGTGTTTATAATATGTTCCTGACAGAAGGTTCACCAAATTTTATGTCACATTATGTTGCTTTACTGTATTACCTAATGTGATAGGGGGTGCCAAGTGCCAACATGGCATCCATTGATGTGAGGGAAATAGCCCTTTTTTGGCCAAGCTTGCCTGATAATAATCCTGCAATCAAAGTTAATTGAAGGTAAGAGGGTGATGGTCCCTCAAAGGAAAATGTTAAAGATATTTTGAGGTTTAAAATATATCAGCTTCAGGCAAGCATAGTATGCATTATAGGATACCAAGTTTGTAAAGGCCAGTGGGACATGACTATGATACCTGTTGCCTTCTCATTTGAAATATTTTTATTTTTATATTAACTGAATGGAGGAAAAGCATGAAAGAAATTTTCTGTCCAGGACAAATTAGAAGCATCAAAACTGATTGCCTTTGGATTTTCTTATTTGGTTTCCAGGAGGTATAGGAAATATGTTTAGAATTAGTGTGGGATGAAAATAAATCTATTTCAGGTGCAACCTGTTCAGATACAATTTGTAGAAATGCAATGTTTAATTCCCATTCTATGTCTGAAATGATTTTAAGGGACATTTTTATCAACCTATTTATTTTTACTAGACTTAATTTAGGAGGCAAAGAGTTAACTAAGTCTCTCTTTGCACCACTGCCGTTTGAATCTAGCAAAGTTATTTAATTGTGGGTACTGAATACCACCCATTCTGTTTATATAAGATATTGCTGTATTATTATCTGCAGAAAACAGGATGTTAAGGTATTGCTTATAGTTTACAAAATACCTTTAATGCCATAAATATTGCAAGCAATAAATAGTTTATAAGGCGTTTTTTTTTTCATATTTGCTCCAGAAGCCATAGGCTCTTTTCTTTCATTCTGTAAACATCACCCCATCCCGTCATGGAGGCGTCAGTCAACTGTTCAATAGCATGTTTATGGTAAGCAGTACTTAGACATACCTACTGTACTAATAATAATTATTAGCCCACCGTAGCAGATATAATTTTATATCTGAACATGTTATAATTATTGATATTACATATACTTATGATGCTCTAAAAGCTTGGTGTAAAGCCAGCCATAATATGTGGTAGCTGGGCAGGCTGAAATTTATAGTACAATTAATTTTGCCAGATGTCTTGTAATGATGTTTTAATATTTGATACTTTATCTTTGAAGAGATGGTCATTTCTTTTTTCAATCGCAAAGCAGGGCTGTGATAGTACTATTATATTTTTATCAAAATTTATAATGAATCTCCAGAACTTAAAGAGAACTATTGTTTCTTGAACATTCTGCAAACATGATTCATACTGGATCCTATGCATAATAGGTCCTCTAGGATTGATCAGACTTGTTACCTTTTCCTCTTGGATATGTTACTACAAACTTATAATATTTGTGAAAATATTAGGTGCAGAGCACAGGCTACAAGGCAGGGCATTAAAATCGTACAATTCACCATATTGAAAATGTAGGTATTTTCTATACTGTGGATTTATATCTATTAATAAGTATGATTCTTAACGTTTTTTTTTTTTGAAGTTATACTTCTTTAGGCGCGTTATGAAAAAATGATGAGAGTGAAATTTTACGATTCGCGCATGCGCGCGCACAGCGTCACACAAAATTCTCACTTCGGCAGTAAGTAGTTCAGCATGTACGGCAGAGATGGCGTTGTTTACAATTCAAATTGTGCTTATATACTTTTTTAATAATGCCAAAGAAGTATAACTTCTCACGCTCGTACATAAGTACACGCACCCATTTTTGTTTTCCTTTCTATAAACACCTGGAAAAGTACAGCCATTGCTGTCCTTTAGTTCTCCATTTTTAAAATGAAAGTTTTCTACATACTTAATCAATGACTTTAAGTTTAATAAGAGTCTTTACATGGCTTGCGAGGGAATATAGCTCCCAATTTTAATAAATTGCTAATAGCAGTATGCATGTCAGTATTATCCTCAGCTGATATTACTGAAGGAGGGTGTGGCACCTAATTCTGGTGCGGTTTCGATACAAAGGTATCTTGTGATTAATTAAGTATGGATCATAGATCTTAGTACATTTTGTTCCATCAAGATTAAGAATGTGTCAGCCTTCCAGCATGACTTACCTCTATGTGCAAGCAGGATCCTCTGAGGCTTTGGATTTGTTGGCAGTGGACTGATAATAGTGGCTATAATATTTCCATGCCTGATTAGAGCATTGGGTCTTCTTGTGTCCGTACCTTGCTGTTGTCCTCGGGTTGTAGCGAGGAGAACCTTGTGAGTTTCCTTTAGGTTTTTGATGGACAGGCCACTTTGTTGTCAAGTTTTCAATAATTTGATCTTCTCACTAAGATTAACTTCATATATATACTTCACTATAGCACTTCACTATATTTGCTTCACTTAAAACTTTTTAAGTATCCATACCCAGGAAGATTAAGTTTCTCCTTGGTTTTGTTATAGACAGTCCAATGCCTAGCTGGTTGTTTTCCAACTATCTTTTTGTCTTTGTTGACAATAATATAGCTAACCAAAGCAAAAATCCCAGGATTAAGCTTCGGTGCATTCATTAAAGGGTCATTTTCTGGAATCAATTGTTCCATAAATTTTTTGTTTTGTCTCTTTAAGAAGGCCATTATCGCTCCAAATATGAGCCAAGTCACTGTTTTTAGTGGAATCGTAATTATGCAGCCTTATCTGGCATGAGATCGCCTAGTGCTAAAAGTACCACCGAACTTATAGTTGGTGTTATTATAATTTTTCCAGGTTCTTTTGGAATCCTATCTGTCATAGGTCCTGGTGACATATATATCTCGTGGTAGGTACCATTGCAATGAAATCGACTTTCTTTCGAATTGTTATCAGTAGGTACTGTAATCTGAAATGCTATACTTACCACTGGAAGATGTGTACAAGTGATTGGTAAAAACTGCTTATTGGGGCCTCGCAGGCTTCACATAAGAGTAAAGATATCGTCCGTACATCTCGTATACGACCCGAATCTAGTGATCTCGTCCGTACATCACGTGTACGACCCGAGTCTAAGGATCTCGTCCGTACATCACGTGTACGACCCGAGTCCAGTGAGCACGTCGATGTATCTCGTACACCACCCGTCTCAACCGGTACAAAGGTTATTAAAACCTTGCGGCTTTAACTGCTATGAAAGTCAGTAGCCGTACCGGTAAAATACCAATCACATCACAAGACATTTTGTTACCTGGAACCTGGAATACTAGAAAGTGGTCGGTATCTCTGTCTTTTTCTCTATGTAGGTAGGCAGTAATGTAAATATTTTTCTTCATAACGCCTTTTAGGCACACTTGTGATTGAAATATCCACAATTTAACTTTCAAACAATAAAATTTACTCAAATAACTACAGAACACAGTGTTAGTTGCCGCGCAAACGAAAACAATGACATTTCCCATTTAGGACACAGATAACGCACACTAATACTTACGTTTAGTTTTAGCTCTGAAAATTGCGTTTAGTTGCCGAGTAACACGAAGATGCTGCATTGTTATAAATATATCTTCGAACGAAGCACGCAGTATAATGATGGTTGGCATCATCTTCTATAGTCTAGTTTATATAAGTAAGCCTACGAATTATACGATCTAACTGCGAAATCGGCGGAAACTGAATGTAAAACTGCAGCACCTGAAAACATTCTAAGTGTGTGAATAAATTACACCCATAGCGAATATAATAATAACAATAAATTAAATTAGGAATATTCTTAATAATCAATGAATCACTAATAGAAGCTCCATTAATATTATCCTTAAATACTATTGTTATAAAGGTCATATACCTAGCCAACGTCACAACTACTTCCTGAAAATATCCAACAAACCGGGTAACTAAGTACCTACTTAAGTAATCGTTGGGTATTTGAGAATACCGTTGAACCATTAATTCGTTACACTGTTGACGTAAAACAAAAGGTACAGTTGTTATGTAGTGTGTAGAGACACGCGTGATGACGAGGTGTAGAATGATTCATAATCATCGGGTTCTATATAATCGTGTCAAAAACACAAAATGGTCTTTTTCATGAGGTTAAAGTTTGTAAACCGACTGAAAATAAAACGTCAAACGCCTAGGCTCTTATAAGTATTTATAAGTCAAAATAAATGATTAAATAAGTTGCTAAACGTGTGCTTACCTTGATAAAAACGACGTACCTAGCTACGATTTAATGAACATTGATCCGCTTCTCTAGCTCGCGACAGTGCAAAGAAGTTTCATTCTCCAGTGGGAAGTAACTATTACTGTTCAGTCTATCATAAACCGAGAAGATACATATCCAGACAGTTCAAGCACGTTTGATCTGTAAAATTGCAACAAACCATGAACATCATCAAGCATGAATGTGAGCAAAAATAATAAACTATAATTTAATATGCCTTTAATATAATCAAAGATCAAGGCATCGATAATATACGAGTACCTATTTAGAGATTACAAGTACAATCGAACAAGCTATTGTGTTTATTTTCTTATCAGGTTGTCTCGAAATATGGTTTTCTCTGTAAATTTTGAATATATGTATATATATTACACAACATATAAATATATTATATATATATATATTTGCTGGAAAATAATACCTATAATATACCCCAATTTTAGAACCTGGCGCATTTATCAATTTTGGAATTTGAGGGTAGCTTTTTTGACAAATCTAAGTCTAATTATAAATGGGTATATGTAATTTTCATATTTCTGTGGTATCTACAGTTACCAAGCTAGATTGTACCATGAAGATCTAACTACTTAAATAATTAAAAGTAAGAGGAAATTGTTTATATTATAAATTCCATGTGACTATTCTAATGATGTTTCGTACCTACAGGTTTATTCAGCGAATAATTTGTTACTATGTAAGTATAGCGTGCTCCACATACCGAATGCAGTCGATATGCTTTTGCTTGGTTTCTGTTGCATTTCATATGGTATGAAATCTGAGGTTCAGCTGTAACTGTAAAGCACTTTTAACCTCTGACAAAGAAGAAACAAATGAAAAGAATAACTTTAGGATACCTATTTTGTTAGTGACCTACAATATGCAATAGCGTTCTGGCACAATCGATACGTTGATACAAGTAGGTACTATAGGTATGATTGTCTTCATCAGACGTCCTATTACTTGATTACCCTCGAAGCAGGGCGCACCCCGCCCGCGTCACCACTATACAATAATGACATAAAATTGCATATGGCCTTGTGCCGTGTCTTCTACTATATGAATTATTTTATTTATTATTTCCCTATTAGAACTACAGGATAGATGCCTTCATAACTGTACGGTAGTACAATACTTATGCTGTGGCGTGTGTGTAAGGACAAAAAAAAAATACAATTCAAAGGACCACGCCTCGTGCACTAGTGAGGTTACCTACTACATCACTAGTGTATTGTTTAGGCATGCTTCTCAATTTAACTTTAATTAGGTATATCAGTTTTTGCACCACACATACTGTCCTGTGTTAACACAATATGCATTATTTTCCCACGAATCTAAAGAACAATAAAAACACATCCTTCTTATCAAGCGCCTTTTCGGATCAACAGGTGTTCATGCCAAACAGTTTCATATTGTAACTGTATTAAGTACTTACAAGTTTATAAAAATCATGAGTTTTTTTACATTATATAATAAAATCTGTTTCACTGTCTCTCCTAGTTAACCGAGTATAATAACTTTTGCTCTCTCCATGTGACTGATCAAATGATTAATGATGATTTTAATTGAACATAACAGAGTGACACATCAGTTTTGTTGTCCTAGAAAGTTTTATTTTTTTCTTCATTACACTTGTACGATAACTAGCTAAACTAGCTAGGCTACTGCAAATTCATTACTAAGTAGTAGTGAATTAATATGGAGTCTCTGGGAAGCCCCAAGTCCACTCAAATGGAAATTAGTTCCAATCTTAAGGAAAGTGTAAATGTTTATGAATATGACACTGATTTTAAAGTGATAAAGTGTGACTAATATCTACCTACACTAATGGAGTATACTTGTTTTTATTATTCCGTGAGTATAAGTATGCTTACAAAACTGCTGTCTTCTCAAGGTGCTAGAGCTGCCGACTAAATGATACTAAGTATCACAAAATGTTATCACTGTCCCAATGTTTATGTGCACGAATTAAAAATCTGAGATAGTACAGCTATCGCCAGTAGTCATTCAGTAATCTTTGTATGGTTGAGTAGACGTAGTAAAAATATTGTGTTAAATAAGATAACTTTTTTTTTGTACAAAAACCAGCTGATGTCGTGCGGCCGTGGAAAACGGCCGTGGAAAACTGTTAGGATTTTCCGTTAGGTACAAAAACAATAACCTAATAAATATACATACAATAAAACGACAGAAAAACACTTCAAACTAAATTAAGTGGGTTATTTAATCAATATCTCATAAATCTATGTATATAGAGACATGTAGTTAACAATATTGACGTAAGTTGAGTAAAAAGTTCATCATGATTTAATGTTACCAATGAAATAATTTTATTTTTAAACTAGTCCTTTGTCTCTCTCTGTTGACAGTCAACTTCTAGGCGTAAAATAAAACTAAATATTTGTTACAAGCTTTTGCCCGCGACTTCGTCCGCGTGAACGTCGGGATCGCGGATGCAGACAAAACCGTGGATTAAATAGCCAATATCACAGCCTATATTTGGTGAAATTTGCACACCACACACCAAATTTCATCAAAATCGATTCAATCGTGAAAACGTAACATGCAGAGTTACTTTGTCATTTATAATATTAATGGGAGTATGGGTGTATTAATAGCCGGAAAAAAACGAACTCAACATCTAGCATCGTTTCCGCAACGACACTATATTTAAGTATACGAGTATTGCCATAATTTGAGTATATAAATAGTGTAATTTTAAAAATCGCCAGTACAAAAACTGAGCGGCTGCGAGATAACTATTGTCAAACGATCGGTCATTATATTTTATAATGTCCACAACCATCATTGAGCTCCTGTATTAGGCACAACCACAAATTTTATAAACTATTGGTATAACTAAGTGCCATACTATTTGTTTATATGATTCTTCATCAACCTTAAGACGCCCACTGCTGGGTATGGTCTCCCCCAAGGGGGGGGGGGGGGGGTTCAGCCGTAATCGCCATGCTTGGCTGAATGCATGTTAGCGATCGCAGTGGACGTTATAGTACTCAGAAGGACGCTGCTGCCCATCCTCTGGACAATATCCCTCTGTCGCTATTTTGTCACCCACGGGTAGAAATAGGGTGGTGCTATTCGCGTCCGGCACCACGCGGCGCGGTTTATATGATTGGCTTGCAACAACGGTGCGATGCTACTCCAAAAAATTAAATTAAAAATTTAAAAAAACCCCCAACGCAAATCATGAAAGCGATTATGTAAAAAGTAAAAAATAATACTTTTGTTGAGCCATCAAATGTTTGTTCGTTGAAATGGCGCTATAATGTCGCGGCGGGGTACCGCTTAAGTAAGTCAGTCCCTCAATTTCATTCACTGTATTAATTTACCAGCATTTCCGACCAATTTGCTTCGATATTATCAAATTTTTGTTGCAAATCTAGTTACCATCAGTTCGCTATTTTAGATATTTAGTTATTGCTTTAAACTTAGCGGTACCCCGCCGCGACATTATAGCGCCATTTCAACGAACAAACATTTGATGGCTCAACAAAAGTATTATTTTTTACTTTTTACATAATCGCTTTTATGATTTGCGTTGGGGGTTTTTTTTAATTTTTAATTTAATTTTTATTTTAAATTTTTTAAATGTAATTTAGTTTGGTTTTGTGTGATCAGTGTGGTCACCTATAATAATATGTTTGAAAGCAAAGTAAACATCCGGTATGCGTCTAAGATCCTTACCGCAGCAAACAAAAGAGCTGATAACTTTAAATCTGCTGAACCGATTTTGATGAAACATATCTAAGAACCATCGCTAGAGAATCTACTTTCAAATAAAAAAAACCGCATTCAAATCGGTTCACCCGTTAAAGAGCTACAGTGCCACAGACAGACACACAGACACACAGACACGTCAAACTTATAACACCCCTCTTTTTCGTCGGGGGTTAAAAAGCAAATTAGGTGCAATGTGCATGGTTGTACCTATTGTCATTTCACAGTAAGTATTAGTAATTACCCCTAATCATCCATATTATGAACATCTAATAACTGTAGAAAATTGAGCTACGTTTAGGTATAATATGTAATAATAATCTCTCATTCCTTCTGATATCAATATTCACTAAATAAAATGTATTTAATTCAATCATATTAGTAAATAAATCAAAAGACAAAAATGTAAGTAAAAATTTCGTAAAAAATCGAAGTGAGCTTGCGCTGAGTTGTCATGTTAATTCACCGAGGGAGATTTGATTTGAGAAGAGATCGGCAAATAATTGGTTTTATTGAGATGTTTGAAAGTAAATAGTCACATTAGACGTAACGCGTAGCGAGTGCTACGCGTAAAAGTTCGTAGCATGTCGCCTCTATCGGCTCTATGGATAATCAGCTGAAATTTTGTACCTACAAGAACTACGCGGAATGAACAAGTAAAACAAAACATTTCTTTTATTGAAGTTATACTTCTTTAGGCGCGTTATGAAAAAATGATGAGAGTGAAATTTTACGATGCGCGCGCACACCGTCACACAAAATTCTCACGGGAGTAATTGTAAACAACGCCATCTCTGACGTACATGCTGAACTACTTACTGCCTTCGTTGCTATTTTGTGACTCGAAGAAGTATAACTTCTCACGCGCGTACATAAGTACACACTGAATTTTTTTTTAGTCATCGGAAGTATTGGAAAGTATATGCCTACTTGGATTTATTTTCCTATAAATAGCATTTTTGCTTTATTGTCAGAAATTAAAACAACAATTTTATGTTCCTGTCTCGAATTTAATTTTGTAAAAGATACTAGTCTATGCTACATCCATAGTGTACATTAATATCTACCGTCTAGCTCTAGCACTTTGGTCGTCGTCTTGTAAACAAACAGTAAAAGTTCTAAGATGGCGGAAGTTGTCGTAACCTTTGGGTTGCCGCCAAAAATATCCCTTAAAACGTGACGCCACGGCCACGTGAACAGTTTGTTTACCTATAGCCTATATTAGCTGGGGACATTACATGCTAACAAATTAATGAGATTACTAATTGGTACATAAAAAAAACGACATTTGTGCAGAGTGTGCAGGTATCGTGGGAGACCTGCAATGCAATGGTAGACAGTCAAATTGAGTACGAGAATTGTTAGCTCTTTCTGAATTATATTTTTCAATAAATATATTAATAATGGAAAATATTTTAAATCGTTGGAAAAATCTAGTAACTTATAAAATAAATAAAAAGAAAAAAAATGCTTTCAAGATGTTGTTGAGACTGCCTCGTTACTGTAGCGCGTCGGAAATGTTTGCGCAAACCCGTACCGACGGTTTCTATGCGATTGTACGCCAAAAACCGCGTCGCTACTGAGGAGAGTGAGGGACAGTCAAAACAGCATCCTGAAACCTGTTGCTGAAAGCTTCGGCTCTCCGATTATACAGCAGTTTGTGCGGAGGTTGATTTTTACTAACACTAGGTGATAAGTTTTTCTATGTTACTAACACTCTATGCATCTTTGTTGTACGAAATAAAGGTTTATTATTATTATTATTATATTTTATATACTTTATGTATCTCGGGACCCAGAGGTCCCGGGCCTTTGTAAGGCGTACGAGGAGCCGAAGCCAACTCGCAGAGGCCCCTTAGGTAGCTTTATATAATTATTATTATATTATTATTTATTATTATAAAAAAGCTGTTTGAAAAGCACCTTCCGATTCAAGAAATTGATTCCTTACCTACCACATAAACTTTATATAATTTGATATGTTTATGTACCTACCTTACCTACCTTATATGAATACTTCACCGTGTCGTATCATATTTACCAGAACACATGAGTAGGTTATAGCTACCTTATCTATACTTAGCAAGTTAGCAGCAAGCTGCGATGTCTAAGAATGCCGACTTGAAAGACCACTGTTTAATATTGTCATCTAAATAAACAAACAATGATAATATGAACAGTTTGCGTAGGTTTAAAGGTTGAACTAAGTACCTACGAAACAGCGTTGAAAATAAATATATGTATTGTTACTTCAAAGTTCATTAAATAACACCTTCCTACAGTCTGTTTGAATATTTGTATTGAAATTATCACCCATTCCTAAAATTGTCTTTCAAGTTCTTTTGGTCTTTTGAGACGTAACTTACCAAGACTTAATAATTTTCATCCAAGAGAATTAATACATAGATATCTTCGTTTTATATAGTAAAGAGTAAACTACCAATATAGTTCTTACTATCCCCATAAACTAGTCATTTTAATAGAATGTAGGATAGTAAGAACTATATTGGTAGTTTACTCTTTACTATATAAAACGAAGATAATAATCTGCATGATTAACCACTAGTACAGGATAAGCACAGAAGGACCATTGATTGTGGATGCAGAACTTTTTTAATTCCGCCGTATTTATTTTTCTTCGTCTTTTCCAATCAATGGTTTCATTCTGCTACAAACAAACGACACAAAATCATACAAGTAAGCCCTAACCGCCCAAGTCCAAACTTTTTACAATCCATGACAATTTTTAAAAGTTTTAGTCATTTATTGGAACTTTTATAGTTTAATATAATTTATTGAACATATTTTTGTTATTTTGGGTCACCACAATTTATACACAATAGTGACAAGCTTCTGTTTGGCTTTGCTGTTCAAACTGGTCCTTTGATACGTTTTCTCACACATGTGCTTGAAATCCAATCCAGCCTGTCCCTTTGCTGTCCTCCCCCAGCGACACCCTAAGCCGAGGCTCGTACCCCACAGGGGGTGCCCTTAGCGTGTAGTCGCTTAGTTTGTAAGCTTTTATGCCCTGGCTGGAGGCCCTAAAAATAATAATTTTTAAGGCACCACAGGAAAGTCCGGTTAAGCAGCCGACAACCTCCTAGGTTGACCTGCGAGATGCCAATCCGAAAAAAAAAAAAAAAAAAAAAAAAAACACATGTGCTAGTCACGTGATGTTCGCGCGTTTGCCGGACTCTCGGTCGGCCCTTGTGGGTGTTGGCTGTATTTCCCCCATAACTGGCCGAAACCGGTCAAAACTGAAGCATAAGCCTTCGACCGAAGTTGTTAAGATTTATGTGTAAGATTAAAGTTAAAAGTAACGGAGATTCTTTTGAATGATTAATCTGCGGCTGCGGATTTATTTATCGATTCATATTTAGACTCTGAAATGTTGACAGTAGGTACTATCATTATAGAGTATGTTAAAATCTAATACGGAGATTTACATTCTTTAGTTTTTTTTCTTTGGTTTTACTCATATTAAAGGAGAAAAAATTAAATAACAAAAACTGATGATATCACTGTACTGCTTGAATGGTCGGTCAATCGCACGTCTCGCCAATGATCACGATATCTACACACACATTAGTAGTACTGCATTAATGGGTGGTTTATAATATAATGTGTTTGATAGTTAACAACTGTGCTTCAGTATGTTAATGTTAATAAATAAAATGAATGATAAATTAATGACTGATTTTATCATTTCCTATTCTTACTTATAATTATTAAATTATGTATTATGATTTAACCCTTTCCCTATCACAGTGAAAGTTTTAACTACCATTCATATGGAAGGACTGATTTTCGATCTATGTAACTATGTGGTTTTCAGTTTTGCGTTACGCTTGTGAAAATTATGAAATAAAAATAAGTTGATGTAGGTCTAGTAGATATTTTTTATGATGTGAAATACAAAGATCAATCAACAAGTTTCAGCCCCTGCAGCTTGGCTTCAAGCCGCAGTCAAAAAATAATCTGCAGTCGGATGCCAACAAGGTGATCCTTTTGGGTCAGTTATTTGCAGTTTGGATATTCTTCTTCTTCCTATAACATAAAAACTAAATTCTTTAACGTATGGTATTTGGACGACGGAACTCTAGGAGGTGATATCCGTTTTGAAAGGCCTAGACCTAAATCCCTCCAAATAAGAAATTTTTAATTGTGACTGTACCGACAGACAAACGACTTTAGATAAATTTAATGCAATAGCTCCACAGATCAACATTTTATAAAAAAGCTCACTGCACCTCCTAGTTTCCCCAATTTTAGAAGATAGTTTTGCACCTTTCATTGACGAAAAAACACACATTTTAACAATATTTCGGATAGACTCTCCAAAATTAATCTACATTCTGCATTTACCCTCATCAGATATTGTTGTTTTGGCCCAAATTTTATACATTACCTTCGCTCTCCACCATTATGGAAGCAGCCACACCTTTTCGGCAAAATTGATCAAATTATTAACAATACCCTAACTTCAATTCTTAACGTGGCTCTGGATGACCGAGCGTGACTACAAGCCACACTGCCCATTCGTTTTAGTGGTCTCGGGGTCCGCAAAATTTCCAGTGTTTTTACCGGCGTTCCTGTCCTCCGTCCACAGCACCGAAAAGAATTAACCACAAAAATCTTATCATCGTCACTGATTGACTTTGAAGTGCCGTGTTTGACTGATGCGGTAAAACGCCTGGAAAGTGACTTGCCCAAGTACGGTTCGGCCCGTGAACCAATCTTCCCAGAGACAGTGGGATGAGCCGCTCTGAAGGTTGGTACGGAAGAAACTCATTAATACGTTCACCAATTCTGCTGAACCTCTTGCTGGCTGTGGGTGAGTGGGAGTAGGGCCTCTGGCTTCAGGCGCTGCCGTCTCCTAACATAGGTGTTCGAGCTCAACGCCTGCTCGGTTACAATGAGCACATCAACGGTGCATGTTATTAGTCTTAAGTTATCTATTAGGTCCTATGTACTAATTAGCATGTCATGTTCATTCACTTGCCTACCATTGTTGAATCGACAATACACAAGTTTGACTAGAAGCAGCTTTTTGGAGTTTCCTTGAAGAGTCCCTTAAAATCCCGAACATTTTGGTCCATATCGAGCCGGATTAAGTAAAAATCAGTGGATTACCGAAAAATCAGTGGATTAAGTGGATTAAATAAATCATTATCGTGGAGTTTGCCGTGGAGGTTATAAACCGGCAACGTGATTTCGGACAAAGGAATTTAAGCTCATTTACGGTGTTAAGTATATTTAACGTTAAATATCATCACCCAACACTCGTTCAGGTAGTATTTAAGGATTTTAAAACTAAGAAGGTTTGTGTTTTACTTAAATACTATTTAACGTACCTTTACCTATTTGCCTTGTGAATAGTTCCTTATCATTTTGTTTGATGATAATTATTTTGCAAATACGATTATACGTACTTTTATTATTAAAGTTAACAGTACAGTAGATATTTTGCTACATTTATAATTGTATAATTGCATTTCATCGAAATATTCATACTTATTAATAGTAATTAGTGCATAGGTAGCTAGGTGTTGTTATGTTTGTTGGTGTTAAATATATAACAAGACTTATTTTGTCTTTATTTACTTAAATTCAACCGTACTAGTCAATTTAGTAAGTTATTTTAGTGTATTGCCTTTATATTATTCCGACGTTAAGTCATTAAGTGTCTAGGGTTTGAGGAATTTATTTAGATTAAGTAAAATTCTACATTTTAATCACATTTTGTATTTACATTATATACAGCAGTAGATAAGTAGTGACGATTTACAGTATTTACATTGTTAGTTAGATTGTTAACCATAGTAGCTATCGTACCTAAGTTAAGTTATCTATTATAATTATACCTAAATTGTTATTATACAAATTACAGGTTGATAACACTCGATTCCCAGTATGTCTGAAGAAAAAGAACTAGTTAAAAAGCGAGGAAGCTACAAGGGACGTTTAACTGCATTTATTAATTTCCTTGATGCATGGAGTGACAAGGAGTTTACTAGTTGTGAGGTCAAGGAATTGCAGTTACGGATGGGAAAAATCGAGGCTTTGTACGAGCAATACGATGAGGTACAATTGCGATTAGAATGTCTGGTAGAAGATGTCAAAGCTCAATTTTCTGAGCGTGTTGAGTTCGAGTCACAGTACTACAAAGCACTGTCTAGGTCACAGGAGTTGTTAAGTAAGTACAATAATGATAATGAGTCGATGACTAGCGACAAATGTACTCGTATCAGTCTACGTAAGCCAGTTAAGTTGCCCACGATACAGCTACCTAAGTTTAATGGGAGTTATAGCAATTGGTTGGAGTTTCGTGACACTTTTACTAGCCTCATTCACAGCAATGACGAAATTGATCAAATAAACAAATTCCATTATTTGCGAGCCTCTCTGGAGGGATCTGCTGCTGTTGTAATTCAAGCATTCGAGTTTTCTGCAAGCAATTACGATATAGCTTGGAAGCTTGTTTGTGATCGTTTCGATAATAAACGGTTATTAGTACAAAATCATGTTTCATCCTTGTTTAACTTAAATTCTATTGGAAAGGAGTCCTGTGTTGCGTTGAAAGGTTTGATTGACCAACTTAATAAAAATCTCCGTGCGCTGGAATCATTAGGTGAACCCATCAAGTATTGGGACACTTTATTAATTTACATTGTGACTAGGAAACTAGATCAGGTAACTTATCGTGAATGGGAACAGCATAAAGGTCATATAGATAAAGATAGCACGATAACATTTGATGCATTCATTCAATTCATTCGCAACCGCGCTGAATTGTTAGAAACATTGGAAATGACACGAAATAGCAACAATTCCATTCCCGCCAGGCCTAATTCAAATTCTAATAAAGTGAAATCTATGGTTGTATCACGGGGTTCTGATAATTCCGACACACAAATAAATAGGTTATGCCCGCACTGTAATGCTGATCACGTTTTAAGTAGTTGTTCACAATTTCTTTCGTTGGGTGTAGAAGCTCGACTCAAATTAATACCCAACTATAAAGTGTGTTATAACTGTTTTCGTGCAGGTCACTTTGCCAACCGATGCAAAAAGCCGGGATGCAAGATTTGTAAACGCCGTCATAACATATTAATACATTCATCGGAGAACAAAGGTATTGCAAATTCTGTAAATAATGACAGCTCGACTCATTTCGTACCAACGTCATCACCCACTGACGCCGTGGCTAACACTAATGCGTGTGCAAATAATTTAACTTTATCTGCGGATCTTAGTTCGTCTTGTGGTGAGCGTAAACAACGCGGCGTGTTATTGTCCACCGCTCTTATCAAGTTATGTGATCAGGATGATCGTGAGCATATAGTGCGAGCCATGCTTGATAGCGGTAGCACATCGTGTTTTATGACGGAACGATTATGTACACGGCTTAATTTAAATACTAGACAGGTAAATGGTTCGGTCTATGGCATTAATAACGTGAGTTCTCGCGTAGGCAAAACATGTCATGTCAAAATGACGTCATTATATAATAATTATACTGCCGAATTTAATTGTTTCGTTTTGCCATTGTTAACGACTGTTGTGCCCTGTCGTGAAGTCGACATTTTAGATCTAAACATTCCAGATAATATCTGTTTAGCTGACCCCACGTTTTACAAGCCTTCAGAAGTAGATTTCCTAATAGGTGCTGATCTCTTCTGGGGCTTGGTTGGTTCTCAGAGGATAAGATTAGGTGAGGGTAAACCCGTGTTATGTGAAACGTTGTTAGGCTGGATTGTTTCTGGTCCTGTTACCTTTATTAATAAAGTAATATCGAACGATATTTTATGTAATTTTACTCAAACTGATTCCACCAATAACTGTGATTTAAATAAAATTCACACCGATTTAGTTAAGTTTTGGAATCTTGAAGAGATTACCTCAAAATCGTCACATTATTTACCTGAGGAGAAATTATGTGAGGAGCATTTTCTCAAGAACACGACACGATTAAAGGATGGTCATTTTTGTGTACGTATTCCTTTAAAGCAAAATCCATCTATTTTAGGAGAATCTTTCCAAAGGGCTACTAAGTGTCTATATTCTCTTGAACGCAGACTGAAGTCCAAGCCTGATTTCGGTAAGTTATACCACGACTTCATGTCTGAATACGAGACTTTGGGACATATGACCGAAACAAAAGAAAGTGACAGGGCAAATGGATATTTCATACCACACCACGGGGTACTGCGTGAATGTAGCACTACCACCAAGCTTCGTGTAGTTTTTAATGCAAGTTGTGCTACGACTTCAGGAGTGTCCCTTAATGATGTGCAGATGGTGGGTCCTACAGTGCAAGACGATCTTATATCTATACTTCTTCGGTTTCGACAACACAAGTTCGTCTTGTCAGCTGATGTTGCGAAAATGTATAGATGTATATACGTCCACCCATCCGATAGGTACCTACAACAGGTTCTGTGGCGAGATAATGAGTGCGATCCTGTCAAGGTTTATAAATTAAATACCGTCACATATGGCACGGCTAGTGCACCTTTTCTTGCCACGCGTTGCCTAAAGCAATTAGGTATAGATTATCAGAACAATGGCACTCATACACCTTCGCATTCTGTAGGTGAGTCATCCTCAGGTAGCAGAGACAGGATTGCTGACGTTATCAAGCACGACTTCTACGTGGATGATCTTTTGACTGGAGCTGATGATTTAAATGAGGTTATGTTTATTCGCACAGAGGTCACTAGCACACTAGCATCTGCTTGCATGCCACTTAGAAAGTGGAGATCCAACGTCCCTGAATTAGTCACCGGAGATTCTCATTTGTTATTAGATTTAGATAAGGGTTCTAATGAACCCAGTAAGTTGTTAGGGCTTGACTGGTATTCTGATTCAGATGAATTTGGGTTTTCAAGTTCCACGTTACCTTATAAGGATGCCGTGACAAAGCGTGATATCCTTTCTGTCATTGCACGCATTTTTGACCCCCTCGGGCTTTTATCTCCTAGTGTAGTCACAATGAAAATGTTTTTACAACGTATGTGGTTAGACAAACTGTCATGGGATGACCCACTATCGCCGGCACTTAATGCTACTTGGAATGTTATTGTTAGGGCATTGCCGCTTATAAATAATTTTCGTGTTCCACGACTTGTTCTATGTGACGCATATACTACATTGGAACTACATGTGTTCACAGACGCATCTGAGCGTGCGTATGGCGCGTGCGCTTATGTACGTAGTGCCGATGATCGGGGTGAATACATGGTTCGTTTGTTAGCCGCTAAAAGTCGGGTGGCGCCACTTAAGCCGACCACCATTCCTAGACTGGAATTGTGTGGCGCCGTTGTAGGAGCTCGTTTATGCGAGAAGATTGTGGGCTCACTGCGACTAAAGTTCAGTCACATTTATTGCTGGACTGACTCCACCGTTGTGTTGGGGTGGTTGCAGATGTTGCCTTCTAAGCTTCAGCCGTTTGTGCGTAATCGCGTTGCTGAAGTTTTAGATAAGGCGGGGCACTGTACTTGGCGACACATCCCAACCGACAAGAACCCTGCAGACCTACTATCTCGTGGCGTGGATATTAGTGTTCTGCAATCTTTGGACTTGTGGTGGAGTGGTCCCAGTTTTTTGAGCCAAGTTCAGTCTCATTGGCCTTCTCGTCATAAATCGCTCGAGTCAGACAAGTTGCCAGAAACCCGACCTCTTGTGATGAGCGCCGCATTTAATAATAATAGTTTATGTGATGCAATAATAGATTTTAATCGATTTTCCAGTTATTTAAGGCTTATTCGTACTGTAGCAACTGCTTTAAGGTTTATTAATCTGTGTAAAAAAATCTGTCCTAAAAGTAAATTTCTATCACAAACAGAATTACAGAATGCATTAAATGTTAGTATTATCACAAGCCAAATTGAATCGTTTCCTGAGTATAAATTACTGTTAAACAACCAAAAATAATGCGCGTTGGAGGACGTTTAGCTAATTCGAGTTTTTCTTTTGATAAAAAGCACCCTATTCTTTTACAGTCCACTCACAAATTTACGAAGTTACTATTTGAATATGAACATGTTAAGTTGATGCATGCAGGTCCGCAGCTATTGCTGGCGTCAATCAGGGATTCATACTGGCCCATAGGCGGACGACGCCTAGCAAAGAGTTGTTATCGTAGTTGCGTGCGTTGTTGTCGCATGTCGGGTAGAACTGTTTCTCCTTTGATGGGTAATTTGCCGCAGCAGCGTCTCCTTCCAGGCGGTTATCCTTTTGAAAGCACTGGTGTGGACTATGCTGGTCCCATCATGGCTGCTAGTAGGCAAGGTCGCGGATGTAGGCTAGTAAAAGTGTATATTGCTATATTTGTGTGTTTCACCACCAAGGCTATCCACTTGGAGCTGGTGAGTGACTTAACTAGCAGTAAGTATTTACTGGCTTTATTTAGATTTATCTCGCGACGGGGAAAACCCAATGACATCTACTCCGACAACGGTACCTCTTTCGTTGGTGCCTGTAACGAACTTTCGAAGTTCCTTAAATCTAATTGCAATTCCTTGAGTGAACAATTGGCTAATGACGGAATTAAATGCCATTTTATCCCCGCGTATACTCCTCATTTTGGCGGACTCTGGGAAGCGGGTGTTAGGTCAACTAAATATCATCTCAAAAGAGTGTTGGGAAATTGTCACCTAACTTTTGAAGAACTTAACACCACGTTAATCCAGATTGAAGCAATTTTAAATTCACGTCCACTGACACCACTATCATCTGATCCAGCGGACTACACCCCACTGACTCCGGGTCATTTTCTTGTTGGCCGGCCATTAACGTCACCTCCTCAGCAAAATCTGCAGGACTACTCCACTTCTTCATTGACTCGTTTCCAACGGATTGAGCAGCTACGACAGCATTTTTGGGCTCGTTGGAGCAAGGAGTTTGTGTCTGAGCTGCAACAAAGGACCAAGTGGACTACGTGCAAAGCCACGCTCAAGTTGGGTTCCTTGGTCGTTGTAAAGGAGGACCATCTTCCCCCTCTTAAATGGAGACTAGGAAGAATCATTGCCGTCCATCCAGGGTCAGATGGAATTGTTCGTGTGGCCGACATAAAAACATCCACTGGTGTCATTAGAAGAGCCTTCAACAGGATCTGCCCACTGCCCGTTGATTCTTCGGCTGGTTGAAAGCACCGCAGCTGCTTCCAACGTCCGGGGGCATGTTCGAGCTCAACGCCTGCTCGGTTACAATGAGCACATCAACGGTGCATGTTATTAGTCTTAAGTTATCTATTAGGTCCTATGTACTAATTAGCATGTCATGTTCATTCACTTGCCTACCATTGTTGAATCGACAATACACAAGTTTGACTAGAAGCAGCTTTTTGGAGTTTCCTTGAAGAGTCCCTTAAAATCCCGAACAATAGGTACTATGCTCGGTGACTCTACATTCCGGCTCGCTACATGCCAACGTCGGGGCGGTCCTAGCGGAGCCCCGCATCGCTGTCAATGCGGTGAAGTTGTCGACTGCCTCGGTCACCATGGCCTTTCCTGCTGTAAGAGCGTAGACCGTATAGCACGGCACGCCAGCATTAATGACATCATCCGTCGTGCTCTTACATCCGCCGGCGTGCCAGCTGTGTTAGAACCTAATGGCTTAGCACGTAAGGATGGTAAGAGACCAAATGGAATGACCATAATGCCGTGAAAGTTGGTTAGACCTTTGGTGTGGGATGCAACTTGTGTCTTGTTTTTGATGCCCTGTGAGCCCTTCACTGTCCATTGATTCTATATTGTTATTTTAATTATAGGCTGTGAAGTTACCTGAAATAAATAATAATTACTAAGATCAATTGAAAATTGAAATATTAGAGTCGTAACAGCTTGCATAGAGTTTAGTTTAACATAACGATATAAGTAATGCAACAGTTGCAGCAGTATAGCTGCGCACAGCAGGTGCTACGAGTTCACTGCTATGCGATAAGTGGACTGTATACCTATATTTAAAGTATAATTAGGTACCGTATCCGTAGCAAAATTAAAAAAAGATAACATCGCAGATCAAATTCAAATTACTTTATTCATTTTAATAAGTTTGTACTATATAACAAGTGTTGGAAGCATGTTGGAAGCATCTTTTTAAGCAAGAAATATCTGTAGGAGGACACTTCATTCCCTCATCCATAACGTATATTTATTAAAATGTAGGCTTGAATACAAAACTATTCTAGTTTCTGTTCTTTTATAATAAACAACAAATAAAAATAAATAAATAAAAAAAATGATTGAATGGAAAAGAAAGAAAATCGGATACATAATAATATGTTAGTGAGTGGAGTGTGTATAATATTTAGTGTATGTGTATGTGATGTGTGAGTAGAGTATGTATGGCATGTGTGCTGGATGTGTGAGTGTAAGTGTTAGGGATATTTGTTGTCTGTGTTAGTCAAAGTATCTTGCAGTAAAAATAAGTTTTTGTGAATACCTACGTTTGTTTTTGTTTACTAAGTTATATAATTGAGAAGATCTTTTGCCATATTGTCTTCTATAAAATTTTGTTTTTGATCGTGGAACCTGCACTATGAAGTCTTGTTTTCTTCTTGAAAGTAGATATGTAGACATCAAAGGGCAGCTCTTTGCGTTTTTTCAGGACTATTTGAACCACGGAATGGTTTGAACTATACAAAGTTTACGCACCGATAGCTTAAACCGGTCAACTAATATACTAATTTCAAAATTTAAGATCAAACTTTAATCGACAAGTAGGTCGACTATCGATTTCTACAAGTATGTGGTATATTATATGTGCGTGGTTCTGTGGCCTACTCACATATATTAAAAAATCATTATTATATTATATAAACACAAAATAATATATTTACAAAGTATATACAGTAATTTGTTATTATCTATTTATTTACAATAATGAAAACACATACACAACAACAACACTACATATACATCATATTTATTATACTTAAATATTACACTACTACAGTTCACAATATCGTGCATTGGAAACGTACCGAGCGGCTGAGAGTACCGTTACTCGGCGCAAACGCATACCACACCGCGCGCGCGCCGTCAGTCGTCTTACTGGCCCTGGTCCGCGAAGCCCGTGTCGCTTATCAACAGAACGCTTACTTACGTATGATTCGCGAATATTTTATGTTACTTGTTTTCTATATTCTATCGCCTGTGATCCTATACTACTCCTTCATTTCTGTGGTTTCTGACTTTGCTATTGTGTGTGTGGAACTATTTCTTCTATTGTGCTATTCTTCCGTCAATAAACAATTTGTGCTACGTTGTCTGGACTTAACTTATTTTCTTGGACTCAACCCTAGCACGTACGTACATCTACACCACACCATACCACACCCCCCATAACTGGTGACCCCTATAAGAACACGTGCATAAGGATCAAGTAATTAATATGAGTGACAGCAGTGACTCAGTTAAAACCGTCGGTTCTAGAAACGACGGGAACATTACCACGCGTAGAACAAAAAAAGTGCGCGTTTCCACTGAACGCGAAAATAAAATAAACATAAAAGTACCACCGTTCTCACCAGAAGATCCAGAACTTTGGTTTGCGCTCATAGAAGGTCAATTCGATAGCCATGACGTCACGGACGACTACACGAAATTTACCCACGTGACCAATAACTTGGATATACAATACGCGAAGGCCGTAAAGGACATTATTGTCAATCCGCCGACAAAGAACCGGTATGACAAAATTAAAACCGAGCTCATCAAACGCTTATCCGCCTCGCACGAAAAGAAGGTCAAGCAGTTGCTGACACATGAAGAACTTGGTGACAGGAAGCCATCACAGTTCTTGAGGCATTTGCAAGACCTAGCCGGACCGACCGTTCCCGAGGAGTTTGTCAGGACCATATGGTGCAATCGCCTGCCGTCCAATATACAAACTGTGCTGGCATCCCAGCCGACACATTCCTTGGAGCAGCTTGCAGACCTGGCAGACCGAATTCAAGAGCTGACGTCACCATGCAACGTCGCTGCCGCGTCGTCACGTAGCGCTCACGCCTCAACGGACGAGATCGCAGAGCTGAAGAAGATGGTGCAGCAGCTCACTTTGAAGCTGGACGAGCATACCCGCGCATCATGCTGTTCGACCAGCCGTTCCAGACCACGCGACCGTCGCCGTTCATCATCGCGCCAGAGAAGTCGGTCAAACTCAAGCTACCGCAAATACCCAATATGCTGGTATCACGCAAAGTTCGGGGCAGAGGCTCATAAGTGCATAAAGCCCTGCGACCACGACAAGGCGGAAAACTCCAAGGGCAGTCGCTAATGGCGACAGACGATTGCCCACCTTCAACAGGTCGCCTCTTCGTCACCGACCGCAGTTCGAACACCAAGTTCCTGGTAGATACAGGCAGCGACCTATGCGTCTACCCTCGTTCAGCGCTTCGGGAACGTCGACCCAAAACCGATTTTCAGCTTAGCGCCGCAAATGGAAGCATCATCGACACATTTGGCTTTATTGAGCTTACTTTAAATCTAGGCTTAAGGCGTAATTTCCCTTGGCGATTCATTGTAGCTAATGTAACAAAACCCATAATAGGCGTTGATTTTCTTAGCTTTTATAATTTAAATGTAGATTGCCGCAATCAACGCCTAATTGACAATACCACAACTTTAACATCAAATGCTTCCCTTGCTAAAGCTGACATTTTTTCTGTAAAGGTTTCGACAGGCGACACGCGGTTTCACGAGCTGTTAAGTAAGTTTCCGGACATTACACGCCCTTCAGGCACACCGGTGTTTCCAAAGCACAACACAGTACACCATATTAGGACTACACCAGGACCACCTATTGCATGTACACAACGTAGGCTCGCACCCGACAAACTTAAAGTCGCAAAACAGGAATTTGAGCTCATGCTCAATAATGGCACAGCCCGTCCTTCCGAAAGCCCCTGGGCTTCACCTTTACACCTAGCGCCTAAGAAGGATAACGGCTGGCGACCTTGTGGCGACTATCGCATGCTTAATGCACGGACTATCCCTGACCGTTATCCTATTAGGCACATTCATGATTTCTCCCACAGTATTTCTGGTTGTACAGTCTTTTCAACTATCGATTTACTGAAAGCGTACAATCAAATACCAGTTTTTGAGGCTGATATACCGAAGACAGCGATCATAACACCCTTCGGACTTTATGAATTTCCATTCATGACTTTTGGTTTGAGAAATGCAGGCCAAACATTCCAGAGGTTTGTTGACGAGATGACGAGAGGCTTAGAATTTTGCTACTCGTACCTAGACGATTTCTTAGTGTATTCAAAGGATGAGGCAGAGCACGAAACCCACTTACAGCAGCTCTTCACACGCATGAAGGAATATGGCGTCCTCGTCAACACATCAAAGTGCGTCTTCGGGGCAGCAGAGGTGACATTTCTAGGTTACCGAATCTCCGTATCCGGCACCAAACCCCTGGAATCTAAAGTCGAGGCCATCAAGGATTTCCCCGCACCTAAGACAGTCAAGCAGCTTAGGCGATTCTTAGGAATGCTCAACTTTTATAGGCGCTTTCTTCCCCAATCCGCTACCATTCAAGCACCATTAAACGCCTTGCTTACTGGCTGTGTTAAGGCATCCCACCCAGTCGAGCTGACTGGTGATACACTGCTGGCGTTTAACAAGTGTAAGGAGAGCCTAGCAAATGCGGCGCTACTCGCACACCCAGATTCTCAGGCCGACCTCGCTCTGGTAACAGACGCGTCCGACCTGGCAATGGGTGCAGTATTGCAGCAGCTAAAAGACGGAGCTTGGGAACCGCTTGCATTCTTCTCGCGGAAGTTGAGTCCCTCTCAACAAACGTATTCCCCCTACGACCGCGAGCTCTTAGCCATTTATGAAAGCATTAAGTACTTTCGGCATATGCTGGAAGCAAGGCACTTTGTAGTCTACACAGACCACAAGCCACTGTGCTATGCTTTCAGCGAAAGGAAAGTTAACTGCTCGCCTCGACAACACCGTTACCTCGACTACATCTCGCAGTTCACGACAGACGTCCGACACATCTCGGGAAAGGACAACGTCGTCGCTGACCCACTGTCACGTGTCGAGGAACTGCAGATCCCAGTCGACTTAGAGGTGCTGGCTTCATCACAAGCGTCTGACCGAGAGCTGACTCAACTTCTGGAAGGAGAATCTTCACTCCGCCTCGAAAAGTTGAGCATTCCAAACTCACAAACTGAGCTTTATTGCGACGTCAGTACCGCTACACCAAGGCCTTTTGTTACCAAACCAATGAGGAAACAACTCTTTGACAGTCTTCACAGTCTCAGCCACCCAGGTGCCAACGCTACCGCTAAACTGGTAGCCGATCGATTTATCTGGCCGGGTGTGCGCAAGGACTGTCGAGAGTGGACTCGACACTGTTTGGCATGTCAACGCGCCAAGGTCAATCGTCACGTGTCTGCTCCATTGGGCACGTTCGATTTACCTCGCACAAGATTTGCTTTCATCCACGTGGACATTATTGGCCCCCTTTCTATTTCACAGGGCTACCGCTACTGTCTTACTGCTGTGGATCGTTTCACTCGCTGGCCGGAAGTCACGCCGATGGCGGATATGACTGCCGAAACAGTTGGGAAGGCATTGATATCGTGGATATCCAGATTTGGATGTCCAACTGATATTGTCACCGATCGCGGTCGACAGTTTGAATCTTCACTTTTCCAATACCTTGGAAAAATGATTGGATTCAAACATCGCAGAACAACCGCGTATCACCCAGCCTGTAACGGGCTAGTGGAACGATTCCACAGACAGTTAAAGGCGGCAATAATGTGTCACGCAAACTACAATTGGGTGGACACGTTGCCTTTAGTGCTATTGGGCATTAGAAGCGCGCTTAAAGACGACCTTAGGACGTCATCTGCCGAGTTGGTATATGGCGAGCCGTTACGTTTACCTGGAGAATTTTTCCAGGCAACGGCCGCCCACTCCACCGACATATCGGATTTCACCACTCGGTTGCGCCTCCTTGTGTCAAAGCTGCAACCTACACCTGCTGCACGTCACAATAAAGCTAAAACCTTCATATACAAAGATTTAACAACATCAAAATATGTATTTTTAAGGGACGATGCATTACGTGGATCATTGCAGCCTGCATATACGGGACCGTACGAAGTTCTAGAACGTACCGACAAAACATTCAAAATCCTAGTAAAGGGTAAAAGCGTCACAGTATCCATAGACCGCCTCAAACCGGCCTATACACTGGTCGACCCATCTCCCAACCCTGACCCCACCATTTCTACTCCCGCTCCCAACCTCAACCCTGTCCCCATCCCCGATCCTGTTCCACCAGGGCAAAAAGGCCCAACCCAGGATGACGACAGAAGGACGCGTTCAGGCCGCAGAGTTCGATTTCCTGATTATTATCGTCTGTAGCGACAGCCTCTGGGAGGGAGTGATGTGGCCTACTCACATATATTAAAAAATCATTATTATATTATATAAACACAAAATAATATATTTACAAAGTATATACAGTAATTTGTTATTATCTATTTATTTACAATAATGAAAACACATACACAACAACAACACTACATATACATCATATTTATTATACTTAAATATTACACTACTACAGTTCACAATATCGTGCATTGGAAACGTACCGAGCGGCTGAGAGTACCGTTACTCGGCGCAAACGCATACCACACCGCGCGCGCGCCGTCAGTCGTCTTACTGGCCCTGGTCCGCGAAGCCCGTGTCGCTTATCAACAGAACGCTTACTTACGTATGATTCGCGAATATTTTATGTTACTTGTTTTCTATATTCTATCGCCTGTGATCCTATACTACTCCTTCATTTCTGTGGTTTCTGACTTTGCTATTGTGTGTGTGGAACTATTTCTTCTATTGTGCTATTCTTCCGTCAATAAACAATTTGTGCTACGTTGTCTGGACTTAACTTATTTTCTTGGACTCAACCCTAGCACGTACGTACATCTACACCACACCATACCACACCCCCCATAGTTCAAAGTCACTACAGATTCCTGAACTGAAGAAGTAGAGCTCTATGACTTCGTGAAATACTACGTTACTCGCTTCAACACTGTAAGGAATGTTACCTAGATAGATCGCACAATCTCATGAGTGCACTCAAGATTTATTAAGAGATTATTGAGATGGTGATAAGCAGTTGGCAAGAACGTTTAGCTATTAACAATAATAATAAATATGATATATTTTAGCATTTTTATTTAAAATGTAATTTATCTCTGATATAAAAATCTCGTGTCTCGTTTATTCCAATTATAAGTGGCAGTGCTGTTGGTGTGCTAATTATAAAAAAAAAAAAATGTGTTTGTTATCAAACTCCTCCGAAACGGCTTGTCGGATTTTTATAAATATTTTTTTGTATATATTTGGTTGGTCTAAGTATAGGTCGTTGGCAATATTTTTCTTTTTAAATTAATATGGCAAAGCAATGTTTGCCGTCAGCTATAGTATCTATGTAATATATATTTTTTATATTTTATTTATTAGGGATAAAAAACAGTTATACGTAACAATATTAACATTAAGTTTAAGCATAATAGTAAAAAAACGCATAACCCACACTATTGTCCACGGGATAACATGGAATTTAAAAGAAATAAGGAAACGGACGCATACAGAGAGGATGAGAAAGAAAAGAAATTAAACCCGAAAGGTCACACTAACCAACCCTGGACGGCGCTCCCCGTCAACAATAATATATGTGAGAAGCTGTTATCGTTAAAGATGACTAGGTAGCACTAGCTAGTAATTCTATAGCCATTTTTCTTTTGACCTGATTGTGCACGAAAATGTTTAAATCTATCAAATGTGAGTTGTACGTTTCTAATAAAATAGGCGGAAGGGGGCTCCCTCCCAGCATTATTTCTACATTTCTCTGTGTAAAACAAGCGGGGTGCTCGCACCTTCCGCTGATTAACAGTCCTAGATACCATATTACATAGTCAATTTGAAATATCCGTACAATTAAACCTATTGTTGCAAATGCCATACAGCATCATAACCATTAGCAGTGTACACCTGTGCTCCAAGCTTAATATTTTGTACTGTTTCATCAGATCTGCATAAGAAATCTTGGTATGGTAATTGGTAACACTTATAATGAGTAGTGCGAAGGTTTTTTTTCTGTAAAAGGGTTCCAAATAGGCACCGTGTATTCTAACTGGGAACGAACTAAAGTTTTATATAAGAAGAGGAAAGTAGAAGGTTTTTTCAATTCTTTACAGGACCGCATTATAAAACCTCTTGAAAGGCTCTATTAATTATGTTGTCATTAGGGATGTCAAAATGTAATTTACTATCAAGTAGTACGCTATTAGTTTTATTCAAGTTTATATCATTTAGTGAGTAGGGTAAATGAATACTTGTCCTTTTTTTGGTAAAAGAAATGTAATGACATTTTGGTAAACTAAGATGAAGTTTAATGTCAAACAATATTGCGAAAGTCTGCATAGATCATCTTGTAATAGCAAGCAATGGTGCTTACTTGTGCAGGATATAAAAACTTGGATGTCATCAGGGTACATGAGGAATTTAGAGTTATTTATACAGGACTTTATGTCATTTATGAATAAAATAAGTAATAAAGGATCCAAGACAGAGCCTTGGGGCACACCGGAATCGACAACTGTGTAATCAGACTCGTAACCATTGATGACAACTTTCTGTGTTCTATGGAATATGTACGACACAAACCGTCTGAGCAGATTCCCTCTAATACCGTTGAAAGAAATTTTGCCTAACAGCCGTTTGTGGTCCACCTTGTCGAAAGCCTTCCGAAAATCAGTATACACAACATCAACCTGCGGTCCTTTATCCATATTTTCAAATAAAAATTGTGTAAAAATCATTAGGTTTGTACTGGTAGATCGCGATATTATTATTATAATAATACAATCTTTATTTCAAGCAAAGACTCATTAAGGGTTAGTAACAATATTCTTGCACCTAAGTGTTAGTAGTAGTAGTTTCTAGTTTACAACAATGAAATACATATACGGACAGTTTCCACTCTGTCAGCTATCATATTCACAACTCTTTTGGGGCTGGCCATCACTCGTGCTACCAGCACATATTATTACAGTCATTTCTAAATGTCGTTTCGTTGCTAATCGTAATGGATGACGTCTTTGGTCACAAGTTTACGTGTCGTGATCATTGGCCATAATACTTACCTATAGACACAAAATATTTAGATATTGTATTCTGAAACATTATGAAAACACACATATTACATTAGCAAACCAAACATGGAGATATGGACTGAATTAAGTAATTGTTTCGTGCTAAAGTTACAAAACCAGAAGACTCCAATCCGTATATGTATGTCATTTATCACCGACTTCAAAAAAGGAAAAGGCTTAATATTCATTACAAGCACTTTTCCCGCGACTTCGTCCGCGTAAATTTTCTTAAAGATCTCTAATTTTGTCAATTGATATATAGCTTATTAATATGTTACTCAGGGATAATGTAGCATTCTAATGGTGAAAGAATTTTTGAAATCGGACCAGTAATTTTTGAGTTTATTCGTTACAAACTTACAGAAATACAAATCTTTCCACTTTATAATATTAGTGTAGATTATAATTAAATGATTTTTAAGTATTCCGAATGATAAAATAAGTGAGTTTAATAAGCGTTTACTTTATTAATTTAGAACATACTGAAGGACAGGTTTAGTCCCATCTCTGCACCCATGAAATAAAATGGGAATGCTTTGTGGGCACGATAGGTACATTACTTTACATTCATAGGTGCCAAGATGGGAAGGTGCCGAGATGGGACTAAACCGAAGGACAGTTGATAGCTATCAAACACATTATTATAAAACAATCATTAGTAGGTATCTTGAACATCAGTGAGACATTGATTGACCGACCATTCAAACAGTACAGTGATGTCATCACTTTTTATACTACATATTTAGTTTTTTCCTCTTTAGTAATACAAAACAACAAAACAGAAACAAAGCCGTCGACCTCTAAAATTAAAGTAGGTAATGTTTAACTATGTAGTTTTTAAAATTTTGTCTATTTATGGTTTTTATCTCCATGTCCAAAAATAAAATGTTCATCAACGGTGACAAAAATAAAATGTACACTTTTGCTTTCGATTGAACTAATAGGTATTATTTTTTTGTCAAGTTCTGTAATTTCCGCTAGGCAAAATATTCGTCAGAGTAACTCGCAAAATTATACTTTTCTTACGTTTTTTGATCAACATACCCAAAAGGCAAAACAGCGCTGTGCAATAATTACTGTGTAAAAAAAAAGGTACTAAAATCATCGGTATAAATATAAATCAAATAGGTTACTCTTGAGAATCATCACCGAATATTTTCATGACAAAATATTTATTTAATTTTTCACAAAATACACTATGGGGCATTTCACCACTGGGGATCTAGAATGATGTACGAATCCATGATAGAAATATGCGTTATTTATATTTCCTCGTCTACCGTACATATACAGCGCGACTTATTTATTTATCATTTGTTTTTTTTTTCAGATATCGCGCAAAGCAAATTATGTGGTTGGGTGCAACAACGAAGAAGCATTACGTCACAATAAAGCTACGTGAAGTAGTTTCATACAAGTGCAGCTTCCGGTAGTCCACCGACCCTAAACTATCATGGAAGAAAACAGGTGAGGCAAACCAAATTATATTCCTTACCCCCACTCTTAAAATCAGGAGTAGCTCCTAATTTGGAGTGTAGTCAGGTTCCTACTCGCTGAATTCATAAATTTCGTGAAATGTGAAATAAAAACAGTCAAGTTAATGATGTTTTCATGTCATAAATAGCTGTTGCATATGATAGAATAGAATACTTATAAGAATAATATGAAATAAGAAGACAAGTCTTTCCTCCATCATAATTTATCTAAGTAATGTGATCCAACCTACTTACATAATAGGTATAGGGTTGCGGGTAGACTAGTGTATAGTAAGATGTACTTATAAATAATTTGTTTTAAATCATCGGGGTGACATATTCTGTTTAGAAAAAACCCCGTAAATAAATTAAGAATAATAATAACCTACTTACATTTGATCTATATAAATTTTTTGCAACAGGTTTAAAGTGTCCACCGTGGAGGCAGAATCCAAGAAGAACGGCATCCACATGGGTGCCAACATCATCACGCGACCGCTGAGGTCCTCAGCCGAGACGGTGGAGCGAGGAGTAGCCATAGTAGCCCCTAACGCTCAACCAGACACTTGGCTCCACGATGCTGGCTGGAGAAGGAAGCGGTCCCTGGCACAGCTTACTAGGGAAGCTCTGCCCAGATTAGACAACTACAGAAACTCGAAAAGAGCTCTAAAAAGGCCGAGTCTTGGAGAGCTACATGGAGATCACCTTATTACAGAAGAAGTACGTTATTTAGTTTAAGAGCTCTTATACATCTGCGACACTGCCGCGACAGTTGTCACCGATTGTCGGCGACTGTCGTTGACGCTCGATCGCGGCACCCATCTGGTATTTGTGCCGGTCGCAGGTAGTCGCAGGCGGTCAGCGACGGTCGGCGCCTGTCGCCGACCAGTGTCGACGACCGCTCGCGACAACTGTCGCGGCACTGTGTCGCAGATCTGTAAGAGCTCGTAGCAATCGGTATAGGTAACTAGATCGAGCTGAATTTCAGTATATTTTTACGATTATGCATGGACTATGTTCAAAAAGCAGGCATAGAGGAAAACTTTACTTCCCACAACCATACCATTTTGAATGCCTACTCATAATTATTCAATTTTGTTTGTGTATCTAGCAATAATGTATGAAAAAAATTACACCATAAATTCAATGTCATTCCATGTAAAACTCATCATCAAAAAGTCGTTAGGCGACATTCATATTTTAGCATAGACTGCGAGAGCAAGGAATAAAGTATTATTACGGAATTACCTTATGTGTGGTTAACTAGTAATAAAGATGAACATCTAATTGTTCTTTTTTCCGGAAATAATTTTAATGTTTTCTCGTTTAAATGGAATTTGTTGAATAGCGGCCATTAGATTTGTTTACTTTTAGAATGCGTTTCATTTCACAGCATATACCACTAAGGCGATTCAGTGCTATAAAATTAAATTAATTATATTTGACCTGAATGTGTATAGTGTGCCTATAGTAGGTACCGACATTTATTTATTTTTCCACTAAAAAATAACGAATTTATTCAGCAATCCGGATCTGCCTGAATTGGCAACAGTTGCTCGGATCTTAATTCCTTCGTCTGTCGTCGGCGCAGTCGATTTCTAGTGAGACTCGGCTGACAAGAACTTTTAGTTATCTGTTTCTTTAAATGTATAACGATAAAGTTTAATTATCATAATTCGGACATAAAGATAACACTTAATGAAACTGCTTACTGTTTGTTTACTTGCTGCTTTGTGGCAATTGACAACAGAATTACTCTACTTTTATAATAATTGTTGCTAACCAGTGTACAAGCCGATATTTAGGGAATGAAAATATAGTCTACAGAGTATAGTTAACATCAAACTACCCCATTCTGTCAAACTTATTTGATTGTTTTTCAACTTTATTACAATATGTTAAGGTTCATCGTCAATTGGAAAAAAAATACAGTTTGGGATAGCCGTACATGATGGAAGGCAAATCGACACGCAAACTGTTGTAGGATTTAGTAAGTAGGTACATGATTCTAGGCATCCCAATAGTTCGTCTCTTATTACACATTATAAAATCAACTGTTCCATACAAAAGCCAAATCCACCTGCAAAGTCAAAGTGTATGGAAGCGACGAAAAATTTCAACGCGTTTATAATCACGTACTGAAATCACAGAGTTTGCTCGTCAATGCTGTTTTCACCGCTAGTGCGAATTGTAAGATCAATTGATTATAAATTATTGGGTAGATATTTGGTACATAGCCTATGTTAATTTGCGTTACTTGGCAAATTGGATCTTATTATTAAAGATCTGTTTTTGTTATTTCATTTTAAAGGAATGCTCTATAAACATTTCCATTGAACAAATCGTTATTGTTTCGCCATTTCAAGATCAACGCTACTCATACAATCCACAGAGTTATTTTCTTCTGATTAATTGTACAAACATAACAACTAGGTTTATGTGCAAAACAAAATGCAAACTGTCGATAATAAACAAACAATTTATGTTTCATACACAAAGATTTATACTAGCCTCATAATATGCAAACAAGAGATAAGACGTCGCGACGCATATTGCGATTTTACAGGTTTCAGTTAATATTTTAGATTCGTTTGACAAATAATTATTAATGTGTCATCTGAAAACTAGGTTGAAAAGTTTAAATAAGTATAGGTTTAATTTAGCGAGGCTAAATTTCGAAGAAGAAAAAGATAAAGTATCGATAGCTGTCCAATGGCCTGAATAATATAATAGGAAAAGTAAGTCGTAGCAGGCCGGGCGCCGGATCGTACCGGCATAATCCGGCGCCCCATGTCCCCATGTACGGCACTTCGCACTCGAGAGCTTTAGGTCGATTCTGTAAAATTTAAACAACAACTCGCATCTCACATCGCTATTTACTCTCACTTCGCACAAGGTTCAAAATTACCTTGATATATTTGACACTTTGAATCGGGTTCGAGTGCGAAGTGAGCGTCAAAGTGACGGGGAAATTACCTTACAGAATGCCACTTCTTACGTCATCTCATACTTTATCTTTCAAAATCTCCCTATCAATTTAGTTCAACCCGCTGACACGCTCGCAAGGGTGGCGCTAGTGTAAATTCGAATTATCAACTGAGTTTTTAGAATGCCAATCAAGAAACTCACAGCGGATTCTGATTCGAAGTTTAGAATGAGGTCTTACAGAACCACACCCCTTGTCGAGTGAAGCTACACGCGAGTTACAATCGATACGTTTTTTTAACAAAGATTAAATTACATTCGTGTCGGAAGACGAAAGATAGAAATGCATTTTATTTTCAGTTTTGAAAAACTTAAAAAGATGGATGGGCTATAGATATACACCGCCTGAGTATTTATAGGTTCCTGCAAAATTTAACTGGGTAAGCCGTACAGCCAGGGTGAAAATGCTGAAATACCTGCAAGAATAGCTGATCATATTTTCACGTCTATTATCAATTTAATGTAATTTTACGTAAAAGAGACTAGGTTATAGAAATAAGGATATTTATAGGTCTCCATGCGCTTCCGCGCGGCCCGCCTAGCAATAAACTAAGCACCTCTTATTAATATATTTAAATGCCTTAGCCAAGTCATTATATTAGCGTAAACAAAATAAAGACTACCGTCACGAGACACGTGTATTCCATGCCGTCTGGGAACAATACCCAAGCGCAGTGTTATGACACAGATCAACAAAACAAAGCGCAGGACAGACGGTGTCCATCATGGGGACAAACGCCTGTCACTCACTGGACTCATTACATCTATGAAAATCACGTGCATCATAAACGACAGAAACAATAAACTTATGTAGTTATGTTTAGACACAATGAATCTGATTTGATGCACCTGTATTTTGTTGCAATTACCAGTGCTACGGAAGCTATGGAAATTAACAGGAATCAAAATGGCGTATTTTGTTTCAGGACGAGAAAGTACAGCAAACGAGAGAAACAAAGTCACCCACTCCTGCTATTGGAATTAAGTTAGGATGGATTCAAGTAAGTTGGTATTTTGATAAACGTTTAGGTATCAAAAGTAACTACTAGTAGAGCAATTATGAATTAACAATTTCAAATTTTGTAGGTTTGTATCGAAAGACTATAAAATATGATGCTGATACCAGGCACTGAACACATCACTGTTCATGGAGCTTTTGAGAACGGAAGAAGACGTTTTTTAAACACGTGGGTCTCAGAAGTATCATAAATCATACCTAATATAACAATGATATGTAACAAATGCATACAAGCGGCATGTTGCCGCTCGTTGTGGCGTTCTATGTGGGTGGCCTATGTTCAACAGTGGACGTCTTCGGTCTTTCGGCGGAAGATGATGATGATGAATGTAACAAAAATTATATTCTAGGGCGTGCTGATACCTTGTCTGCTGAATATCTGGGGTGTGATGCTATTTCTTCGCATATCGTGGGTGGTTTCACAAGCGGGCATCGGGTTGTCTCTCGTCATCATAGCGATATCTGCCTTCGTATGCGTCATCACCACGCTCTCTATGAGCGCTATATGTACCAATGGAGAAGTAAAAGGAGGTTTGTAGTACATACATTTTTTTTTTAAATCTCTTCATCTGACAACTACTTTTTACAAGTAGGTACTATTTAGAAGACACGTTCTGAAGATTTCCCTGCAGTCCCTGCAGTCACATCTAATAGGCCAATATAGCAATTGGCTCATTCCACAGCAAAAATTCTGATTTCCACATGTGGCTAGAAAATATCAAAATAACCATTCACTAAAGTTTTCAACCAAGCGATGATTTAGTTATAAATGAACCAAGTTTTTTTTCCAAACATACAAAAGTTAATTCAGTTTCGAGTTACGACACCAACAACTTAATGACAGATCACTTGAGCTTGATCACTTGATCACGTAGTACTATTAAGTATTCTGTGACTTGAGTCAACAACTCGATCATCGACTGCCGTTAACGAAAACAAGCGATTCATGGAAATTCTTTTTCGATTCCAAGCACTGCAATGCTTTGATAGGCATAGCATCGGTCTATCCTCGTAAAATAACTACATATTTACAAAGGCTAACGTCCTCGTACCTAACCGGTCTTGAATTATTTTCTCAATAAGTACGAGGTTGTATTTTTAAAAGAGTTGGCCTTCCAACTTGAGAACTTAGATTGAGGTATATTTAAAACTATTTTTGATTGAGTTGACAAGAAGTGCATAAGCGCATAGTGTTTAAATATGCAAATAATAGTTTTGATATTGAGAATTGAATTCGGATTCAAACTATAACCAGTTTGAATGGAACTGTTATTAATACTATGCAATATGCTGCTTGTAGATAAAAACAAAACAAAAAAAATAAAAGACGAACAAAATTTAATTGATTGATAAGTACTAGGGTCACAGATTAACTAATCGGTCCACTAGGGTACCTAGTACCAATCATTACATTCTCATCGCGTTCATGACGGATAGATTAAGTAGTAAAGATATCACTGTGGGTAAAACTATTTTTGATTGAGTTGACAAGAAGTGCATAAGCGCATAGTATTTAAATATGCAAATAATAGTTTTGATATTGAGAATTGAATTCGGATTCAAACTCAGTCATGAACGCGATGAGAATGTAATGATTGGTACTAGGTACCCTAGTGGACCGACTAGTTCATCTGTGACCCTAGTACTTATCAATCAATTAAATTTTGTTCGTCTTTTATTTTTTTGTTTTGTTTTTATCTACAAGCAGCATATTGCATAGTATTAATAACAGTTCCATAAAATCTTTTAAGTATTTTAAAAATAATATCTGGAGGACATTAGCTGACAATATAATTAGTGAAGCGAGAATAGAGCACAATGTGAACAATGCGCCTGCCTGTTATCCATTACATTTCCTCTTGCCTTTTGTGCAAATCAGGTAAAAAGCCAACGTGTGACTTAGTAACACAGTCCTACTAAGTAAAATGACGACAGTCATACAATAGACAGTAATCTCTATTAAGATTACAATCAGTAATGTATGATCGCAGAATGCATACAATCGTATAACTACGAAGGTTGTATGTTGAATACTCTACCTACCTAAGGATAATCGTGGAAATCCAAGAACGAGTTTTGAATCAAATGACGCAAGCACTGGGTCAACCAAAATGAAACAAAAATTATTGAACAGTCTGCAAAGGACAAAGTCGAAACTTATTAAATAATACGTTATACCTAGTACCTTTTATTAAGATAACGACATCGTTACATTTCTCTATTTCTACTTGACATTATAGTATTTTGATTTGTTGGCATTTCTCTTTGTTTAGTTACCCAAAAGAGAAGTTGGCGATTCACAAAATGGTGTACTACTTTTGTAGATTCCAGATAGGCTTTTGATAATGTTAATATTAAGAAAACAATATTGCCGACTTTATTGTACGTTGGCTTTTGGGGGACCAGGTTCATAATTGGGCGAAATCTAAAAGCGTGTCCCCGTTAAGTGATAATAAATACATAATTTATACTTGTTATTATTTTTAGGAGGAATTTACTACATCATCTCAAGATCACTGGGTCCTGAATTTGGAGCTTCTGTGGGCATTATCTTTGCCTTCGCTAACGCGGTCGCCGCCAGTATGAACACTATCGGCTTCTGCGACTCCTTGAACGATCTATTGAAGAGTTATGACTTGATGATTATCGATGGTGGGCTTAATGACGTCAGGCTCGTGGGGGCGGTGGCGCTTGTCGTCATGTGCTTCATATGTGCTGTTGGAATGGACTGGGAGAGCAAAGCGCAGGTTAGATTATGAAAGTAATTTATTCTAAAAACGCATCACTTTTTATACGAAGTATGTACAGTCGCGGTATTAAAGTGTTTAACAAATGTCAAATTAGACCCTTTATCACACTGTGTGCTGTGAAGTCTAAAATTATAGGTAGGTATTTAATACCTTTTAATGGTTGTGAAACATAGATTCTAACCACGGATATCGATTCTAACAAAATTATGAAAAAACTCTTTCTTAATTTAAAAGTTAAAACATTAATTTAATTGCGTTTGAAATGGGTTTAAAATATTACAAAAAATATAAGTTGAAATAAAATGGCCAGTTTAACTCTGCAACAAAGTGCTGTAATAAACAAGAAATACTTACATAATATATCAAAAACATGCTCCATGAAGATGCTTTGAATATTAGTGCTATATCACGAAGCAATGCAGCAGTCATATATGTCGCTTTTGGACTGTGCGCGTTGTGTATCAGCAGCATAATTTCCACGGTCTGAATGAAAATCTGTATTAATTTTAATCTGTATGGTTCATATTGGTTCAACGCTAGGACTGTCTGAACGTATAAAGACATCCTGAAGTTTTTAGATCACATTTTGCACGGGTATAGGATGATATCAGGGGGACTGATAAATTCGCGTGCATTGTTGCAGTCATGCGATTTAGACCACGTGCCGTCATAGTTGCTAATGGAGGCAATACTAGTTATTAAAATAATAAATTCTGTAGATAGTTTCCTTAAAAATAAATATTATTTTGTTTAGCCGCGATTCCAGATAATATATTATTGTTTTTTTTTTTAACAAAAAATTGTTTTTGAGAGCTATCCTGACGACTGTCAGAAACTAGAGCGATCGATTATCCTAGTAGGTACCTTATAAAATATGATAATTAAATCCGACATGATATCATCGATCTTGCGAATTAGATGTGTGCATGCAACTATAAACCTTAAAGGTGGTAAACATTTTCAGAGACAATAATTATATATATAGGGGCAGGTTGGGAATTTATAGGTACAGTCGGGACCTAAATTCCCAACCTACCACTGTAGGTAGGTGCACTACGTTTATTGCGTGTTTGTGTTAAGTAATTAAAACTTAATTTTATTAACAGTAACACAATAGGTTTTTTTCTTCTTCATACTTGTCTATTCTATCAACTAAAAGTAATTAAAATTGTCGGTGACTGTTAATCAGTCTTTTACATTAATAACCCATTGCTAGCTATAAATCAGTCTAAAATTGGTTCTCAGGTCACGAGTTTCAGTATTGGCAATTGCCGCAAATAGATTTCCTGATATGATTTACATCGATTCAACAATCATACGCTTTATAACACGTGCTTGAGTTTGATTTCCTTCACCCTCTGATGGGGAGAACATTTTGTGTTTAATGAATAATATTAATCTCGTTGAATTTTTGGATGTAAAATGTAATTACGAATTATAGAAAGACATGGGCCACAATAAGTTTAGTCAAGTTTGAAACAGAATCGAATAATTTAGAACTCATGAACCACTAAGATGCAGTACTTAGGCGTAATTTTATGGGGCATCACTACTCATAAAGAGTTTTCCACTTCATGTTAAGCAAATTTCTTTTTCTATTTTTAGATATATTTTGTTCGTGGACCGCTTACAAGATCCAATTTTGGGGCAAAAAATACCAAAATCAATTAGACACTGCATCATATCTGCCTACCCCAAACAACAAACGAAACTTTCCTCTTTATAATAACCATTAGCTAACAGGGGTATGATTAACGCAACCATAACACGCAACAGGGCCAATGTTCAGGATAGCTAGTCCACCGTGGTTTGCCAACTAGCTATGTAGCCATTCAGCCCCAATTGACCTCTCTCGATGTAAACAAACCGTCCTTCAACCCACTGACAATCAATAGAGTATTCATTTACTCCCTGCGACCTCCGGGAAATTCAACGAAATGTGGGAGCATCGCTTGTTATTCCATTACTGCGTAAAAGCTACTAACTACAGAACTTGGAAAATAAACGTTTTTATTCCGATGTTTTGTTAGTGTAGGTCTGTACGTAGTACCTACCCCAATTATGAAACAGCTATTTTTGTTTTTCTTTCTCGTCACTACGAATCATTGTAATCTTTGAAATGAAAAAGTGGTAGAAAACGTAACACAAACAAACTAAAACAGATCAGATTGTAATGACGTTAGGTACTGTAGCACCTGAGCTACACTTGTAACAAGTACGAATTACCGGAGTAGTCTACGTACTACAATGAAAGGTACGAATAACTTTCAGAAGACTATATTAATCAGATTAGCGAGAGGTAAACTTTATAAGACCGCAGCTCTGAGCTTAGCTGGGTCTCACTCTGACATCACCTGTCATAGTATATCAAAACTATCCTTCTACATTATTCAAATATAATTCTAAGGTATCCAGAAGGTTCTAACCATAGACTAAATAGTTATGGCTTCATTACATAAAGCCTCCTTCGTTGGGGCAAATCTCTACAGTACCTACCTCTACGGGACCTTTCGTTAGAAGTATGCCAGCTTTCATGAAGAATCAATCTGCAAGAAAGTGTTCGATTTGTGGTGACTGTAAAAAATAAATAAATAAGTAAGCAGGTATGTAAGTAAGTAGGTACCTACTAAATTTTAAACTTGTTTTTGCAACTTTCATTGCACATTCAGGACACGTTCCGCTGTACGCTGGTTTAAACCGGTTGGCAACTGTATTTGTGAAGATTTATTATGAATATTGAAGTCAAGATAAAATCGTCTTTTCATGGTTCATCACTATGATTATCCTCTTTGGATTTCGTAAAGTTTAATTTTTTTTTCTTTAGTAATAGCTTTTGCTGCAGTCTGCAGTCAGAAAGGCACATTTTTTCATCTTTAATAATATTTGTAGGTTTGTAAGTTTGTATGTAGGGGATAATCTCCAGAAGTACTCATACGATTGCAAAAAAACGTTCACCAATAGGAAGCTACTTTATCTCAGAGTGCTATAGGCTATAAATTATATTTATATCATGCTTATTAGCTAAGCTATCCCAATTTTTGTCAAGACAGGCGGAAAAAAATACCTCTTAAAACTGAGTTTTTTGCGTTCGGCAACATGGTCCGCCTTAAATGGTGCCATAATGAAGTCCGTGACACCATATTTATATCTTTTACATTTTTGCAGATATAATAATAATAATAATATCTTTATTTTCTCCCACAAAACAAGACTTAAAACGATATAAATTAACTAACATAGTAAAATCAGTTTCAGTCAAGTGTATGTGCGGAGCTGGTGTCTATTATAGGAATAAACCTGTATTACAGATCACCAGGTCCTCACCCCACGGAATCAGGTATAACATAACAAAGAACATAAATAGAGACACGTATACAAGAATTTAAGTGAGACAAGATATTACTTTCGTACCTGAAAGCTAATTCGCTTTAGCGCGAAGGTTTGTATGTTAGAGCCAGAGGTGTGGTGTGTATAATATGTGGAGTGTGAGTGTCGGTGTGTATTGGATGTGTGCTTGTGTGTAGCGTGGGTGTGCGTGTGTGTGTGTGTGTGTGTGTGTGTGTGTGTGTGCGTATATACCTAGTTTTCTAATTCTGTTAGTCTATCAAAGTCAAAGTCAAAGTCAAAGCATTTATTTCAATTAAACCATTTACAGGCACTTTTGAATTGTCAAGGAGTCGGTCAGTTAGTCAGAGAGTTGAAGCTAGTTGCTCGTTCCAAAACGTAGGTAGGTCTCTATGGAGAAGAACGAGCAAGTCTCTATATCAGTGAAGTAGGTCTTCCGTGGAATTATAGTCCAAATTTTGCAACCAATCTCTAACTACCGTCTTACATTTGGTTTTTGGATGGGAGTAAATTGATAAGCACCTATTAATTTTATTGTACAGATTACAACCTTGGTAGTCGAAGAAACGATGTGCAAAGCTGGTTTTAAATGGTGGTTTAGTACAAACTATGTCTTTTCTTCGCTTTTTTTCAATCAACTTGGGTTCATAAGACAATAAGGAATGTTGTTTGGTAACAGTATGCAGAATAAAAAGTTGACGAACCGTTAGGACCTTGCTCTGCCTATATATATATAGTAGCTTTTATGTATTAAAATTGTTTTTTTCGACATACTTACGTTTGGACGATTTTTTAAACAATGAAATATTAAACCTTACCAAAAAGAATAATATTATGATCACAAAGACATCATAGAGATAAGATTTGCCCTTTACAGTATGCCAATTGGTTAAAAAGTTTCGAAGATAATGTAAAATTACTAAATTGCAAAATTCCGTCTAACATTCAGGCACCGCATTATGTAGAACATGCTTTGTATGGACATTTTATTTGTTTACCTATAGCACACCAGGAAAGGTGCGACAAGGTGTCCAAAATCCACAGCCTTGCGTGGATTTTGGGCAGCTTGCCGCACCACGTTGTTGGCGTTTTAGAAACTATGCAATATCGACGAATTTGCAAAAACTATGTTGTAGTCATGAAGTTACACACTATTATACGGGCTAATAACAAGTTCTCAAGACTATAGCGCTTATCCGGCATAAAAAGAGATAAAACCTTGGGAAGAGTATACGGTATACATCCGTCTCAATCAGAATGCTTTTACCTTAGAATTTTGTTGCACCACGTACACAGCCCAACTTCCTTCCCACTTCTTCACCCTAGCTACCTACCGTAGCCTTCCTACCTACATACCCTACCTGCCACAATTTTATCACCGTATAAACCTTCCCTGGTCTTCCACAAATATTTCAAGACCATAATTAGCGAAATCGGTTTAGCCGTTCTCGAGTTTTAGCGAGACTAACGAACACCGATTATTTTTTTATTATATGGATGGTGATACTGCAATTTCGTCAGGGATATCTTGAAAGACGATTTCTGTGAAGACGTTAGACTCGGAGTTTGACGGCAAAATCAGAACTTTACCATGCCTTTTAATGATGACAATATATAAAACTTCGTGCAATGTGCAGAAAATGAGGCAATAGATACAATGTTGGTAAATCCGTATCAGTGAATTACCTACTTTTGTGAATGAAAATTTGCTGAAGTTGGTCGCAAATCCAAGGCTTTTGATGCAATTATTGACAGCATAACGACCAATAAAGGCAAAACATTTATTTTGGACACTCCAGGTGGCACATGGAAAACATTTATTGCTAATTTAATATTAGCACATGTTGAGCAATCCTGAAAAATTACTCTGACAGTAGCTCCATCAAGAATTGCAGCTACTTTATTAAGGGACGGTATAAAACTGCACGCTCTACTTTCAAACTCCTATTGACAGTTTCATTGTAGCAACAGTCGATATGTTCGATACGCGTACGAGTGGATTACACACGATCCTGACCTTAAATATTTACTAGATAGAGACATCGTTGGCTTTGCTCAAGGGCTGTCATCCCACAATGAAACGATACAGTCAATGAAATCAATACTGTAATTTTACAAAAAGTCCCCGGCTAACTCAAAATCTACAAGTCTATTGATACAGTGTGTAATATCGAGGATACAGTCCTCTATCCGCCAGAGTTTGTGAACTCCCTTACGCCTGCCACCTCATGAACTGCTATTAAAAATCGGAACAGCTAACATGCTTTTAAGGAATTTAAGCTCACTTACTCACTCACTCACTTACTCACTTTACTTAATATTTAAAAGATAAATTAATTGTAGCGACCATTCTGATCGGACCAGAAGCTGACCAGTTGGCACAGATCCTGAGAATTCCAATGATTCTCACGGACCTGCCTATATCGTTCAAGTTACTCCAGATTCCCGTAAAAAAAATTATGAAGTTCTAGGAACAAACATTATCTTTGGTTGGTTTTGATCCAAGAAAATAATGTTTTACCCATGAAACTACAGCATCAGTAATACTTATGGGCTGTATTTTCGAAATCCACGCGGACGAAGTCGGGGGCAAAGTGCTAGTTGTAAATAAAAGGTAGATGCTACGTCATCTAGATTAAGTTAATTAAAGCAAATGTGGAACTCTCCGAAAAATTACTTATACTTAGTTAAAAGCAGTTAATCAACTGTGTGTGTAGCTTTTTGTCTGATTGCCTTTTATTTCAATGGGTTTGTGATAACTGCGTAATATGAAAGACAACCTTGAATATCTACCACCCATGGGGAAAGCCATCTAAGCCATTTTATGTAATTTTATTGTAAATTGATGTTAGTTACCAACCAAAGCTGTTTAAGAAACCAGTTCATTTTCATATATTTTTTTTCGTTTTGTAAATCTCCCTTAATTTCTTCCGATGTAGGGCCACAACAACAATAACATCAGTCGTTCCAAAACATCTAAGTAGATATTGCTGAAGATTACGAATCTTAGTTCCAACAGACTTGTGCAATGAAGGACTGTTACTGAGTAATTACAGATTTGTAACGTAAACCATGACATCTAGCAACGGGATCTATTTCGGGAACATTTCCCGGAAACAGGACTTGTTGTTGGAAAAGTAGCCTAATGCCTTTCTCAATTCAAAGTACGATTATTAATAGCTGAGACATAAAAGTGGTTAGTAAATGATGTTTGATGACGCAATCGTTTTTAGGTCAGAAGTCGTGATATATACATACCTACTTGTACCTCACCTACAAAACTACTTGTTGAATTATGAGATCAAAGCTTTGGTGTAGGCACAACAAAGCTTTTCATGTTTTAAAAGGTGGTATTTTCCGTTTTGATCAGGTAGGTTTCTATATGCATGGGTCCATCGGGTTTTGAGGAAATTAAATGAATACACCGAAAATAGAATAAATTAATAAACGTATTTGACAAGAGTAAAACAAGTTCAAGTGACGGACCAAAAGGAAAGCATGCCACGGTAGTCGAAAAGAGGAAACATATCTACTTTTTTAAATTTAGGCTTAGGTCGTGTTTATCATTATTCCAACATCCTCCCTTTAACCTTTCGAATGTCTTATGTTACACAGTCCGACATAAGCAGCGGAGGTTTGACCTTTAACACTTTCGCCCGACATTCGTTGAGTTAACATAACCCCATCTTCGACGAACAGTAAGCCAACTTAGAGTGTGAAGTGGTTTTAGTAAGTGCTTCTTCAAATTAGCTTCAAATAACATATATTTAGCACTCTCACCAACGTTCTGTTCATCCGTACCGCTAGCCCATTTTGCTCTGGCGAGTACGGAGCGCTGGTTTGGTGCTTGATTCCAGAGGCTGCTCTTCTTAAAGCTTTATAAACACAGATTTTATATCCATCTTATTCTTTAGAATATACACATATACTTTTCTAGAATATTCATCTACCATGGTTATGAAGTACTTCCCACCTCCAGCGGAAGGTGTCTCCATCGGACCACAAGTATCGGTGAGTATTATCTCTAGCAATGAATTTGCTCTAGAATTCGACTGTGGAAACGGAAATCTAGTTTGTTTTGCTTCGCAGCACGGTAAATATAGTACTTACAGAATCAACTTCTTTATTAGTTATTTTTTCTTAGCTTTGTGAAGGAAGCTGAGGATTTTACTTTGACCTCTTGTAATAATTTTGTCTTGATCTGATGAAATTTTTCTACTTGAACTTTCCAACCCCATTATCATTGGCTTATAATTATCCGATAAGCCTGCTAGCATCAGTGTTCCCAGCCACTCGTCTCCGAATTCGAAACCAATATTACGTTACTTAAAAGCTGTGCTCATGATTTTGTTCACGTATTCCTCGATACTGGTTCAGTTATCTAACGTTGTGTTGATTAGGTCCTTTAGCAAGCCAACTCTTCTAGACAGCCCGGAGTACTCGAAAACCTTTTGAAGGTTTTGCCATACTTCTCGAGATGACGACGCATTTTCGATATGAACGAAGTTGAATGGTTCTACCAACAAAATTATCTTGGTCTTTGCTTTTATGTCTTTTTTGGCATCTTGACCTCCTGGATCAACACAATTCCATAAGTCTTCGTGCTCTAGGTAAGATCTGACTGCAAACTTCCAGGTCATATAGTTTTCTCTACTAGCGAGTTTCATTATTTGGAGGTTCGACATAGTCATGGTGAAAATTTTTTTTTACGATTTACGTTTTTTTACCTTGACTGCAATATATATCAATTACGGTTCTATTTCGGGTATACGGGACGGTCCATAACCTGGATTTGATTTACTTTACCCTCATTACAGCGGAGATTGAGAACCAAATTTCCCATCTTCTGTATGGTAACTGAAGAATTATTGGCCACCATTATATCTACTTTGTATCGGAGGTGTCATACAACCAATCAAATCTTTTTGTCATGTGCATGAATGCACCGGAATCCAGAATCCAGTCACAACCGTCCATTGTTGTGCAAGCTGCTCAATCCGGAGTCTTCGAACGAAGACTTAAGCTTTGCCCACACATTCCGTGAACTCAGTCTGTTCTATGTGGTGGTATTCAATTTTCCACGTATTGTAATTGCGGTCCGGTCAGTTTATTAATAAGCACGGTGTTCATCAACATTGCTTCGGAAACTGATAGAATGTACCTACCTATTGTAAAATACGCTGAAAAAGAAATAACCAGGGCGGCGACCTAACTTCACTTGTTTTTTTTACGGTTACTTTTTCGGAACTAAACTTCTATCTTTTCACAAAAAACTGTTTCCAATTATTATGATCTGGGCCCATAACCTGAGGAAATTAAATGAATACACCGAAAATATAATAAATTAATAAACGTATATTGACAAGAGTAAAACAAGTTCATGTGACGGACCAAAAGGAAAGAATGCCACGGTAGTCGAAAAGAGGAAACATATCTACTTTTTTAAATTTAGGCTTAGGTCGTGTTTATCACTATTCCAACAGGTTTTATTAAAAGAAATTACAGTAGAGAGTCGTGATTGCATTGCTTCGTTATTACTTAGCTTTTTCACATGTCCTTCTTGGTCTAAGCACGAACTAATTGATTTTGTGTGGTTGAATGGTAACAGTTACCATCGCTACGTAAGTACCTACCTACCTTATGGCTGGCAATTGGCATGAAAGATCAGATACTAAACACATAACTTTACCCACTAAAAACAGATTTAATGATTTCCAAGAATTACAAATGCATAGGCACACATATATTTTGTGAATTTAAAGGAGTGTTTATACTTTATTTTATTTCCAAAGTTTAAAAATTACTTTGGTGTAGATACTATCAGCCATTAAGTGTGGGTTTCCCAATAGCCGTTTCAATGGCTTACTGAAGATTCGGAAACAATGTAATAATAGTTTTTTTTACCTGACTGTACATACAAAACAGCTTTTTTATTGGTGTCCGAATCATGAGTCATCGAAATATCGTTTTTTACACTGTGTCCGAATATATTGTGTTCGAATCTTCAGTAAGCCGTTTCAATCATAGAACACAGAAACATGTAGTTTAAAGGAATTCAAAGAGGTAATGGCCATATTAACCACGCTTGGCATACGAATAGTGCCTGGCCAGCTGCCCATTTCTTAGGCGCGACAAAGTAAAGTTATACTGACATCTTTGTAAACATTACAGGAAACTAGTAGCTAATGTGCAGCAAAATCTTCAATCTCCAAATAATTATCCGCTTATTGTCCCCAGAATTTCCTGATCGCTATTATTGTAGGAGCCATGGTGGACTTTGTAGTCGGCACTATAATGGGCCCGAGTAGCGTCCAGGAAATTGCCAACGGATTCGTCGGACTGAGCAGTAAGTTACCGAAGCTTCAGAAAAAGTGTCATAGGGGACGGTCGGTGATGTCATGGTGGGTGGTTGCATTATGACGTCATTTAACGTCACTGAAGGACGATTAATCATACGAGTTTATTATTAAGTTTGGTGTAAATTTGCAATCTTACCAAAATTGAACGGTAAAAGGTTAAGATAGTAAGTTGAATTGGCATAGCTTTCTAAGCCTCACTAACAAAACTTCTGTCAATTGAAATTCTTGGGATGACATTAAATAGTCAAAACAATCTACTTTTTTATCATCATCATATCAATCTATTGCTGTCCACTGCTGAACGTAGCACCCTCCCCATGAGATCGCCAACCAACCAATCAACTTAATTACCGTAAAGTATTAATTATCTGGTATTTGTCTCTCCCCCTATGTATACCTATATATTTTTAGACCTTATATTAAAAGATCTCCGTGCGATTCCGCACTACCTAAAAATAAAAACTTTTTACAAAAAAGAGCCCGCAGAAACCAAAAAGTGATAATTTGATAAATAACTTTAGCACAGAACACACACCGACTTCCGAAACTAAAGTCATGTGTCTTCTGTGCTAAAGTTATTTATCACTTTTTAGTTTTTGAAGGCGGTTCTCTTCTAACTTTCGAGATGTGATTATATCTCACTTTGCCCTATCTTGTGATCTCGTCTTTAACCTGTTAGGTGGAATATTGATGAAATTTTCGTTTTAATTCTAGCTGCCACGTTCTCGGCGAACTTCAAGCCAGATTTCCGCTTAAGTGAGAATCTGGACCAGGACTTCTTCAGTGTGTTCGCTATCTTCTTTCCTTCTGTCACTGGTATACAAGCCGGTGCTAATATTTCAGGGGATTTGAAGGTATGGAATGGTTTTTTAATTGTATCTATTTGCCACAATATGTAGTACCTAAAAGCGCACAAATTAAATGCTGACAATATGTTGCATAATATCTTAGAGAATTTTTACTACATATTGTGGCAATCTTGTCTCTTCTCTTCGTATTCATGGCCATTTGACTAGTTTTCCCAAAGGATAATAATCAACCTTTAGAACGATTATACGATAGCTACTATTAAAAGAAAAAATACTGTGGCTACACATGGTACTGCAATCGATCCATGGCTCATGTTTGCACGGGAGAGCACGCGCGGTTCTTTGCACGTGTAATCAGTGTCAATGACAGCGCAACGTGACGCCATGACTAAACCCACGTCACGGGTTTGCGGAAAAACAAAAATGAATCATTAGCTAAACCTACGTCAAATATCTCCGATTCATTCATACATTTTAAAATATAAAATTAAAAAGAGTGGCATATTCGTAGGTGTTCATCCTGACAAATGCTTACACAGGGAGCCACGTGCGTATATTGTTACGCACGTGTTGTGCGTGTGTGTATATGACAGAGCAGCATGAAGTCATAGTCCTACGAGGCCGGAGAGAATAGGGATTTACAGGTTGATCAATAGCCAGGAGAAATTATATTATACATACACGTATGTGTAAGTACGCTAGAAAAAAAAGAAGGACTCTGCGCCACGCATATCGAAAGTACGCCAGACCGACGCACAGATAGATCGGTACGGTGCTTCACTTTGGATATGTGTGGGGCGGAGTCCTATTTTTCTAGACCGTATAGGTATGCTTATATAATTACTTACCAACTTAATGAAACAACTGTGATTTCCTGGACATATACCTACTTAGGTACCTTTTTTATAAAGCAATGAGCATAGGTTTTAACTTAAAAAGCTTTAATTACTATTCAATCTTGAGAGATGATCATATTTACACTAGATAATATAAAATGTATGGAAACATGTTTCTTTGAGGAAAGTAAAATGAGATTTTTGATCCTCTAGCAATGAGTCATGTATCAACGGTCATTCAATGTTACTAAAAATATGCTGCTATACATATAAAATAATTAACATAATTGCAATTCGTTTTCCTCTTCATCTTTTGGAATATTTCGAAACATAAGATAGGTACTATTCGATTGAACTGAACGGCTAAGTACCTTAAGTACCTACATTGTTTAAACCGGATCTAGCCTACTACTTATGCAGCATCGGGTGTATAAGTCAATATGATTTTAGATAAATCAAATCATATAACGGGGTGATGTGGCGAGTAACAATATCGTTTGAATACGTAATATTTCGCGTGGCACAAATCGAATGAAACGAGCTCAACATGGGGATCAATTAAATTAACCTCGCAATTTTTTGGTATCTTGTTTCTTAGCTCGACGAACACTCATCGATTCATTAAAATCAATTGATATAGTGTCTGTGTGTGAGTCATCCCTATTCCCGCAAAACAGTAAATGATAAACAAGATACTTCTAGGAAAGAAAGTTCTTCGAAATACTTGTCGATTATTTTCTTCTATAAGTATGGAATAACCTAAAAACCTATCAATTCGCGTTGCGAATAAGATTGTCGTTATTTATGTATTGATGGCTAGTCACTGGAAGTTATTATCGTGAATGGGGTAGTCATTAGGAGAGTAATTAAATACCCAACGTACGAGTAAACTTATTTAAACACTATAACACTATCCCCTATAGGTATATTACATTACTTACATTTATCGGGTGTTTATCTAGATAGAAATAGAGCAAGTGATGTTAAGGGACTAACTACACTTATTCAGCTCAGCTTTTGTCCATAGAAAACAACGATTTTATATCGCGGCTATTCGGTTTTCGCGGCAAACAGGTATAAAATGAGGACAAATGTGTTTTTATCATGCTAATGCTGTAGACGGAGTTCATCAGAACCATTTGTGTACAGCGCTGTTCTACCACGTTCAGCGCTATTCCGCCACGTTCAGCGCTGTTCCGCCGCGTTCAGCGCTGTTCCGCCATGTTCAGGGTAGTAGGTACACGGTCGTAACTTGTCGATGAGGAGTCGGTATCAGTCCACGTTACAGCGCTGTTTTCTCCAAAGTGGGTCAACCGTCGTTTGCGTTTTATTTTATTACACTTTTTTTATTTCTTCTGGAAGAAGCAAAACGATAACAATATCGCACATAGAACTGTCCATGTTGAGGACATAATACTAAATGAGTAGTTTACCGTTTACGCAGCAAAGAGTAAGTATGTAATCGCTTCCCAATTTATCCAGCGCCGTCCGCTGCGTACGGCGCTGGACACTGCGTGACGCAGTAGATAGAAGCGCTTCAGCGGTGATGACACGCTATGTCGGCTTTTCACAATCTTACGATCCTGTACGCGGCTGATAGAAGAAGAACTGTATAAGTGTGACAAAAATCGTTCAGCGAAACGCGAATGGAGCTGAATAAATGTAGTTAGTAGGGACTAGATACTCATAACACAGACACACATATACACACACACACACATACGTACACAACATACACACATGACTGTGCATAGATTAATTTTATTGTTCATTGTTCGTTATATATTTTGTCTAATAGTCTAAATTTAACTTAACCTAGCTAGGACATTTTTTGTTGCCTACTTATCTTAGCTGTAATTTATTGTTATGTTTCATCCGACCTTGTGGTTAACAGGCTGTAGCTGTACTACTTTTTGTGAAATAAATAAATAATTATTATAGGGCTCTTAAGAACGCGAAATATTTTATGAGCCTTTCCCCAAAATACAACACATGCATTATTTTGGGATAAGGATTTAACTAAAGAGGAAATATAATGAACTCACAATAGTCTACTTCAATCGAAGATATATTGCGTCTATAAATTAATATGTTACAATTTTTACAGGACCCAGCATCAGCAATCCCGAAGGGTACATTACTCGCGCTGGCTATATCCATGGTCAGCTATGCGGCAATGGTTCTGTTCTCTGGTGGAAGCGCCTTGAGGGACGCCAGTGGGAACCTGACTGACCTCGTGTTTGAGAACGGCACCCTTGTCGACTACAGTGGACTTTCCAGCTGCGGTACTAACTGCACATTTGGACTGCATAACAGCTATTCAGTAAGTTAAACCACTGACTTAACTAGATAGACTTTACTTACTGTTTCGAGAAAATGCTTCCAAATGCTTAATCTTATCACAATTTACTTTCTTTCTTTTGTTTAGCTTTTGCCTAGGATGTAATTATGTTCACGATCACGATGAGGAAGTCTTTAGTTCTGTTTTTGGGAAACTAAACGCAACTCTATTTAAAACGTGGTCAGCAAATCAAGGCAATAATATCTTTTGGCAGGTGATGCAGCTAATGTCAGCATGGGGTCCGTTCATCTACGGTGGGTGTTGGGCGGCGACACTGTCCACAGCGCTAACCAACTTGCTATCAGTTCCACGTTTGATCCAGGCTCTCGGCACCGATCGTATTTACCCCGGACTTATCTTCTTCTCCAAGCCTTATGGAAAACACGGAGAGCCGTATAGAGGCTATGTGCTCACGTTCTTCGTTTCGTTGCTGTTTTTGCTTATTGGTAAGTTCTTTTAATGTTCAATCAGGTTACTTTTTGAGTAACTCTTCCTTTTTGAGTGGCTGTCTTGTCTTTTCCATGACAGGAGACAGTAGACAGATCTCTTTCGAAAGACAGATCCAAGTCCTCGGTCAAGTACAGCAGGCCAGCACGTGCTGGACAAGCTAAGCATTCTACAAGTGTCAGCCTGTAATTAATTGATTTAAAACTATGTGGGCCGTTAAAGTATCGGAGATCTGCATGAATTATATTTTCTTCCACAGCTGACCTGAACACAATAGCGCCATTGATATCCAACTTCTACCTCGCATCATACGCACTCATAAACTTCTGCACCTTCCACGCGGCAGTCGTTCGACCGCTAGGATGGCGACCTACTTTCAGGGTAAGCAACACCATATAAATATCTATAGATACAATGTAATTCAATGCTAAATTTACTGCCAATGAGTCAAGCAGACAAAAATATATCTGTACCATCGCATCGTTATTCGTCATTTTCCGTCACGGTATAAACACAAGAAAATGCTTTAATTAACACAAGAAAATGCTTTAATTAATAAAGATATGCGATCACAACACAACTGTTAATGTCTATACACCCGTAAGTCGTGAATAATGAGCATTAAAGATTTTCTTAATTTTTAAAAATAAAAGACTCAGATTGTAACACGAGACCTTCACCTATCTCAGTTCATATTCGCTTAAACACAATGTTTGCGGTCTTTATTTAAAGCTTTGGTCCTCCGAGTTGGACTTTAGCTAGCAACAGAACCTAGATTTGGATTGGGTTATTGTTTGTAAGCCCATAAATAAAAATACGTCAATGACTTAATTTTATTCCTATACCTAGTTGATATCTTCGTGTCTTTTATGACGTAAGTAAGTACGTCTAATATAACGGTTTTTAAATATTCCAGTATTACAACGTTTGGCTGTCTCTGATCGGTTTCCTGAGCTGCGTGGCGATCATGCTGCTCATCAGCTGGATCATGTCGCTCATCACCTTCGCCATCTTCTTCACGCTATACCTCATCGTGCACTACAGGGACCCTGGTTAGTATTGGTTAAGCAAGCACATGGCTAGCAATTAGCATGTAAGATGGGTGACAAAGTGATAAGCGAGGAAGTCACGTGATTTTAGAGTATTAAAGAGAAAAACCTTTAAATAATCTAATATGTTTCAACTATGTCAATTGGAACTTATCCATTAGCAAAATGGGAGACAACTTTATACAGTCCGTCTCATAAAGTTTTTACAACGAAGAAGAAAAAAAATAGAGAAAATTTTAAACCCCAATCTAGTGTAAGTAGAAAATGTTGTTTGACCAAGTAAAGTATTAGTGGAACTGGGTAGCGAGAATAGCCGTTGACGACCCAATCTAAATGCGTTTGAACTCCATGAATTATTGCATCATTTGCTCCTTACTCGCTCGCATTTGATCCATATCGCTGGCGGCTGAACCGTTCGTTTGTATATAATCCCATTTCCGAAAGTTATTACAAAACGAATTCTTCAGATTATTGGCACACAGAGCATTATGTGAATCATTCGGTTGAGATTTCGTTTAAAGATGTGTTGATGTACTGGACGCACTTGATAAGAACATTAAATAATCAAACTGGCCTTCGTTTGCATTGATTCTCTAACAATAAACACTACCTACCTAATTTTTATTGAGTAATAAAAATATACTGTCCTCATTAAATCAAGTGGATATCCAATAAAACTCAGCATTGTAATGCTAAGGTGGTCAGTCACCGAGAGCATCCACGTGTAATGTGTTATAGTTCGTATTCGAGCATTACATTAGGGAATACATCTAGGCGTGCATCACAGTGCACACACTTGTAATGATACAAATTACAGATGTAAACTGGGGCAGCAGTACTCAAGCCCAGATATACAAGACGGCTCTGTCGAGTGCATACAACTTGGCGAAGACTGGCGAGCATGTGAAGAACTATTGGCCGCAAATATTGGTGCTAGCGGGGAGGCCGCAGAACAGGCCTGCGCTCGTGGACCTTGGCAACCTCATCACTAAGGCTGGATCGCTGATGATTGTGGGAGATATATCACAGGTGGGCCTAGTTTTGGTTTGCCTCTGCTTGATCCAAGACAGTTGTAATGTTTCTCCGGGACTCGTCGAACTTCATTGCTTCCGCGCTTTTCTGGTGGTCGCCACGGTTCATTCTGACTTTCATAATTTGTAGTGGTTTGATAATAGTGGGGCGGGCTGGTCCCAAAAATATGTACTGATCACAGCTATTTATAATAATTATGATTCTTAGACGGTTGACCATAATCAACAGGTTACTATTTGAAGTCAGCAGTATTTGTGATTAGCATGGAGCATACAGAAACTATTACCATATTAATAAGTCCCGGTCCGAAATAATCACGTTCAATGGCTTCAGCATACTCATCCAAAATCCAAATTACACCTTTCAGGAGAAACTGTCGTACAAGGAACGTTCCACCCGCGGTCGCACGGACACGGAGTGGCTGCGCCTGCGCAAGGTGCGCGCGTTCTGTGCGCGCGTGCACGGCTTCGGCTTCGAGGCCGGCGCGCGCGCGCTCGTGCAGGCCGCCGGGGTGGGCCGTCTGGCGCCCAATGTACTGCTCATGGGCTTCAAGCAAGATTGGACGACTTGTCCCTCAGAAGATCTCGTGGCTTACTTTAATGTGCTTCAGTAAGTATGCCGAATGTGCATTGAAATAACATTCACGAATGGAGTTTATTACGAAATTCTAGATAGGTACTCAAGTGGGTCAACAAACCTATTAGCGTCTCTCCTTATTAGGGAGGCAACGTGTGATGTGACACATCCATAAGTTATATATTATGTGTGATCACTGTGGAACTTTTTTGTATCCACTAAGCGTAAATATTTTACAGTACCACATTTTCAAAAACCAGCATACCTCATTAGCAGTACATTAATAAATAATTCTATTTGCAGCACTGCTTTCGAGAGTCGTCTTGCCGTAGCGATCGTCCGCGTACAAGGCGGGCTGGACTACGGCGTCCTCAGCTCAGAGACCGCGGCCACCAGCTCACTCACCGGCACTTCGTCCGGCAGTGTGGACGAACTGAGAGTACGACGAGCTCCATTAATGTTGCACGCAGACTCAGACCTCGACATCCGCGGAGCCGACCAGCAGCCGAGACACAACTTGTCGAGTACGTTGCCAATAGATAATAGTAAGTACTACACACCTAGATGGGATGGTGGTGGTACGAGTACTGGCTTAGCTTATACGTGATCATTAACACGGACTCAAATATCGACATCCGGTCGCTGGAGATTCATGGCGCCGTCATTATGGAATGTTGCACTGGTGCCATTATCCACTTTATTCACATTTTCATGATAACATCACAAAGTCAAAGCGGTGTAGGTTAGTTAGTCAGAACGTTGAACCTAGTTCCTTATTCAAAAACGTAGGTAAAGGTGCTTTACGGTGAAGTATTAACAAGAAACTCCACGAACACTCTTTACAGGTTTTACAAAATAATAGTTACATTATTCTTGTTACTTTTATATGTGAAATACTTACTCTCAACTGCCATGCTCATTTAAATGTAAAAATAATTTACTTAATAAATGGCTCCATGGTGTTACATATCACTGAACACTCTCCACATTTACAATGTATTAAAAAAAAATTAACAGTAGCAATGGTAATCGTTATTCATGTCAATAAAAAAGGGTAAGAAACATGTTTATCTTCCAATTATGAAATTACATGAACTGGCTGTGGCTGCAGGACCAGCATTAGAAAGATCAAAGCATTAAAGCGGATATAATCACAAATACGCGACACTTGACACCAATTCCATCAAAATAGTTGCCGCAACATTAACAAGACACCATAAAAGTACCGACTATTGATCAAACAATGCCGCAGACGGTGCTTCGTCTGAGAGTAAGTTATGAATTTAAAACTGATTATGACCTTTTGGACAATGTATCCAGCAAAACCCAAAACAATGGTATATCAGTACAAGGACGAATGTATGTAAAATTCATTACTAAAGAAGGTCATGGTCATGTACACTTAAGTAACACATCATTTTCCTTATGAGGTTTTCCCCACTTCCCAGGTATACTGACATTATCGACATCGCGGTCGTTCACGATTTCCGAGTGCAACAGTACCAAGGAACGGAAGAAGAAAGACAAGAAAAATGACATGCACCGACAGATTGTGTACAACACGTCTACGGGTTTGGAACTATCCAAGGAACAACTGTCACAGATGACGATTTTCCAGAGGAAACAGGTAAAACCATCAAACGTGAACAAATTATCTTTTTATGGATAGTTAATATTAACGCAGGTATTCATAAAAAGATGATTTGACAGGGTTAGACAAAAAAGAGCACTTATCTATTTACAATGCTAATTCTATGTAACTATGTGAAAAAATATTCTTAAGTATGAAGACTTAAAATAGTTCCCAGAATAAATGTAATTAGCAATAACTGTATCAGCAGTGTCAAGTATCGTGGTATGTGCAGGAGGCAGGTACCCTGGACGTGTGGTGGCTGTACGATGACGGCGGGCTAACGATCCTGCTGCCGTACATCATCTCGCAGCGCTCCTCCTGGGGGAACTGCAAGCTTAGGATCTTTGCGCTCGCCAACAGGCTGCACGAGATGGAGCTCGAAGAAAGGAAGTAAGACTGAACGATCAACTTGATAACAATTTCAAAATTGGTCCTTCGGAAATTAATTTGATTTTTACATTCGAAAATACAGTATGAATCACAATATTTATCTTTGGATTCTTAAAGTATATAATATAATAAGAATATCCTAAAACTATTAAAATATGTGTGTGTTCAAATGTGAAAATAATGCTTTTCTGCAATTCGGACACTAAAATCTTATTTCTAGCATGGCCAACCTGCTAGCGAAGTTCCGCATAGACTATTCTTCCCTGACGATGGTGCAAGACATTACGGAGCCGCCGCAGCCAGAGACTATGAAACTCTTTGAAGACGTCACCAAGAAGTTCACAGATGAATCGGCTAATCCAGGTAGATACCTTAACATCAAAATTCCTGGGCAGAAACATAACATTAGTCTGGATAATGCACAAAGACTTAATTTTTACTTGTATCATCGCCATCGCCATTTTGATCTTCCATTGTATTTAAATTTTTAGAATGTTGCATCAGCGAAACAGAGTTGCTAACTTTATCAGAGAAGACGAAACGCCAGCTGAGGCTACGGGAACTGTTACTCGCTAACTCGAAGGAAGCTCGACTCATCGTCATGTCACTGCCTATGCCAAGAAAGGTACCACTGCAATATTTATTTCAATTTCTTTGATCCATGCAATATTGTTCTCTATGTTATTGTGGTTTTCTGATATTTATGCGTTTTTTCTTGCTATCCTGGTCCTTGCAGTCGATGGTACGATCTTTTGATTGATCCAAGATTTCAACATATATGCTCGTAAAGGCTCTAATTGCACCGCTTTTAGATTTACAATTCAACGTAGTACACATGCGTGCTTTTTTTTACATTATGTTACAGCTGCAATAGTGTGACTTTTTTTTAAATCTCGGCAGAGTTTTGAATACTGTTAAGCTAACAGCTATCATAATAATTTCTCGGTTCCATTATGCCCTTGCGTTTGGTTCGGGCAGTAATCCAGCCTTAAGTTTACTGATAAAATGAACTCTCTTTTATAATACATAATAAACTAGGTGTTCTATGCTAGAACTTGCCTTGCACAACTGGTTTTAAATACCTGCAAGGTAACCTCGTGTATTTATTTTGTTTTATTATTTAACTTTGTTATTATTAAACACATGCACTTTGTTGCAGGGGTCTGTATCCGCTCCGCTCTACATGGCGTGGTTGGAGATGATGAGTCGCGACATGCCGCCGATGATGTTTGTGCGCGGCAACCATACCTCCGTGCTCACCTTCTACTCCTAGATAATATCATATACGAGGATTTTTTCTACGATATCATTGTTCTTTTATAGTGTACTGGAAGAACATTAAGGTCTAAATCCTAATATCATTGATCTGTTTCTAGTAAGTAACATAGTCTTTAGTAAATTGAATAAAAGCTGTCAAGAACGGTTGGCTATACTTAGCGAATTTTAATTAATTGGCAATCTTTTAGAGAGTAAGTACTTTTACTGTAGGACCAAGCACAATATGAAAAATGAGCCCCGACTAATTCACCTTTCAAATAAAAAAAACAAAATCAAAATCGGTTCATTCGTTCGGGAGCTACGATGCCACAGCCAGACACATACACACACACACACACAGACACGTCAAACTTATACCACCCCGTCGTTTTTGCGTCGGGGGTTAAAAAGAGCAGTTCATTACAACACGATCAAAATGTGAGGAACAGCTGAGTATTTTTTGATCTGTAACATCTTTTGGCGCACCTTGGCAGTAAAATCGACCAGTTTGCCGTCACGGCCAACGGCATGACGCTCTCTTATACCGGTCATGCCTCTACACCACCGACCACGACTCCCTTGTGTGTGCGCGCGCGCATTCTATACACTCCGTTGCTTCTCTGTATGAGCTGCTTACTATATCTATACGATTATAGTGTCCTTAGCCTGCTTTATTTCTTAGTTTTAGGTTTTTATTCATTAGGAATTTGAATATTCACTGAAATGTTTCACATCTGCCGGGCGTCCCGTGACGGCCAAATTTTTTTTTCATAGTTCAGAGATGGTCCTGTAGTAAGTAATAGTTTTCATATTCAGAGTACTTTCACCCTTGAAAGATTGCCAATTACTTTAATTAATTACAAGTCAGCCTGTAGGTAAAGCTTCAGATAAAGTTTTCCAGTGACTCGTTGCATTATTGTAGTTGGTACTTACCTGAAGAAATTGCAAATTTGTTGTAGTTTATTTCATTTGATAAAATGTCCGTAAAAATAATATATGAGTTTAAAACAATGTAGGTACCTAGGTACTATGCAACGAAAAAGAAGCTACGTATTTTAGTTACGTGAAAGTAATTTTAAGATATCTACCTTGTTTGAATAAGTAAGCTATTCTATTATAGAATAAAAGAAAATATGTGTTATTTATTCAACCCATATACTTAGACTGTTGTATACATAATATCAACTGTACAATATTTAATAAGAAACAGTTACAATAAGTACTTTGTCACAATCATGAACAATTTTATTATGTACTTATTATCACGAACACTTAAAGCATTTTATTGTAAGGTAATATTAAGATAGTTAATATTTATTAAGTTATTCGAATACCTACCTATAGCTTAGATTTTAAGGTTTTAACGAACCAATAAAATGAACAAAATCTTTTACCAAAGCACAATTCAAGTATTATTGTAATATTTATTATTTAGAAGTATTTTTATTTAAACATCGTCTATAGGACGGATTTTTAAAGCTCCCGTAAATATAAGGAGGAGATGGAATCAACATTATGAAGTGATCATTTGACTTCTACACAGACAGTGTGGCAGGTGTAGTGTGTATCTTTTAGTGAAAATAATTATATAATTAATATTAATATAAATATGAGCTTCCATGAAATGACTTGCAGAACGAATTCGTACACAAAGTTTCATTTTCACAAGAGCGGGCCTAGAATCGATCCTTGGGGAAGCCAACCATAGCGCTTGACAAACTGTTTGGTAGACACAGTATATTCAGTATTTAGATATTACTAGCTATTGCCCGCGACGTCCACGTTCTTTTACGAATCCTTAATTTTTTTATGACTAAGTATAGCACTTAAGGATAACGTATACTTAGCTTCTTATTAGCGAAAGTATTTACCGAATCTCGGATATCTATGAACGAATCGGACTAGTAAATCTGAAATTAATCCCCGAGCAAACACAAACTCAACTTTATAATATGTAGTGACAGTGAAATGATGATATGCGAATACTATTTATGTAACCTTGCATAAAAGGCAGGTAGGTAGGATGTGCATCATCACCTACAATATGTTTGTTAATCAATGGCGCGCTGAATTACATTAATAAATTGTATCTGTAAGTTGAACTTTTAATAACTTGTTCAAATTCAATTAAGACAACTATCTTTTTTTGCAATACAATTATGTTACCTATGCATGAAAGAGTTTGATTTATTTTTGGTTATCCATTCCCTCTAACTCCCTCTCTTGATGGCACAATGTCGTCAAACTTCGCAAACGTATTGGTCTGGAAATATCTAGGAACATGAGACAAAAATGGTCCTGTACGTGACTTGTTCCTGTATAAGCTACGATGGCACACTGTACGTACTGGCACTGGCGGTTGCACTGGATCAGGGGGCCTAGTCTGCTATTTTTGTAATTTCGTCATTTCAACACGATCCCATTGTCATTTTGCTAAAAGTTCGTAATCTGCTGAATTCATAATGGTCGGTCGAATTAAAAGCAGTGACTGCACAATGACGTTCTAATGGTAGGTCACTGATCAAAGGAACTGTCTAAATTTTAGCAGATTACCGCCTAAGTCAGTCATTCAGTGGTCATTTTGTACGAGATTACCATTCTGTATCATTTGTTTCAATGGCGTATCAGTGGTTGATCATTGGAAATTCATAATGACGCCATTATATTATTAGTAGATTACCAAACTTGCCAAAATCAACAATTATGAAATCAATGATAGACCATTCTGACACTATTGTAATAGCAGACTTGAGGCCCTGCATTGGAGCGTCGTAGCAGTATTGCCGTATGCGCGTTGAATTGTCGATCCATATAAATAATACAAAGCAAGAAAATCCCCCCGCTGCTGACTCTCCGTTGCCGATCCAGTAGACGCGCAGTTTTACGTTCCATTACCTAAGTAACTATAAAGGCCTATTCAAACCTGAGCGATATTCGCTGCCGCTGTGGGTAGAGGTACATACCGCGCGGGTTTCGCTCAAGTATTTAGTATTAAGTACCGCGGCTAGAGCGACCTGAGCGATATTCGCTGCCGCTGTGGGTAGAGGTACATACCGCGCGGGTTTCGCTCAGGTATTTAGTATCAAGTACCGCGGTTAGAGCGACCTGAGCGATATTCGCTGCCGCTGTGGGTAGAGGTACATACCGCGCGGGAGCAGCGGCATGCATCCCGCCCCTCACTCCGCAAGCGGGGTTAACATGAGAACAGTTACCAGATGCTGATGCTCTGCAGAAATTACAACGTGACTGACGTGTATATTCTTTGGCGACTCAGAAATGACTAACTGGCGAAAATTTCTTACCTCTCTGAGCGAAACTCGACTACCGCGCGTTATTCTACCCACGAGGATAGCGAAATCCGTTTTGGTGTGAACAGTAATATTACCGCATACCCACTGAGTTTTTTTTTGCCGCAGACGGTAGCGAATACCGCTTAGGTCTGAACAGTAATATTACCGCATACCCACTGGGTTTTCTCTGCCGCAGACGGTAGCGAATACAAGCAAGCGGTATTGAGTTGTGAGGGGCCGGGATGCATGCCGCTGCTCCCGCGTATGTACCTCTACCCACAGCGGCAGCGAATATCGCTCAGGTCGCTCTAGCCGCGGTACTTGATACTAACTAAATACCTGAGCGAAACCCGCGCGGTATGTACCTCTACCCACAGCGGCAGCGAATATCGCTCAGGTTTGAATAGGCCTTTAAGCACACCTACGAGTCCTACGATCTCTATGAGATAAGAACGACAACCAAAATAACAGACAGTACAAATACGTGCGTGTGTGTGCGCGTCTACGCGCCGTTTGAACTAAAAGCCGTTTCGAGAGCAGGTGCGACGCGGGTAGAGGTGAGGAACAGTGAGAGTATATTCATCTATGGAACAGTGTTTCGGAGGGAGGCGGGGCGCGGCGTATCGCTACTGTACGGCAGTACTAATATTTATACTGTGGTATAGGTTTGGTTCAACAGAGCAATTTTTTTATGAGACCTCTTTTGATAATTTGTATGACGACGCTGATGTATGGCTGACGGAAGCTAACTTGACATGAATTTGACAATATAGCAAAGGCTGATAACGCAATACTTTACCTATCACAGAGCTATCACAGAGTACCTACTTTGTAATTTCAAAAATAAATAAAATAATTCCTTTATATACGTTTACATACTTCATTAACTGTGTTCCCACATGATATTGGCAAAATCGTGGTGACTCTTTCACAAAAACCATGAAAGAGTAGAAGTTAAATTGCTAGAATAAATAGATACTACTGTTTGAAAGAAAGAAACGTACTACGCCTGTAAGGTAAGTTCTACAAAGTGGAACGTGGGATAAATCACTATATAAAAATAAATAAATAATAAGATAAGAGTAAGTAGTAAATCCATATTATAGGCATGTGTTCAGGCCCCTCTTTCCCACTGGGCACACTGGGCACGTGCCCAGGGCCCCGCGATCGATAGGGGCCCCCAATTCCGGCCAGATCACAAAACGATAACCGATATCTAATTCAAACATATAATAAAAATACAATTTAATGGGACACTAACACTAACTACAGTATTTTGAAGACTAAATAATCAGTGAACTAATTTTTGATATAATTTAAAAAAAAAGTTTGTTTTCATGTAAATCCCTTCTAATGTAAATGTATGCTCTTTGAGTGGATTTAATGATTGGAAGCACATTATTTTAACACATCAAAAAAGCCCAGTAAAACTATGATGACTTGTCTGGCACGAAGTAAAGCGGTTGATTGAGACTTGTCAACATCGAAAAGAAGTGGAGTCGTGAGAAATGTAAACGGATTCTAGCTGTTGTAAATTAGTAGTAAATTTTTGGTATCGAGAGGGCTTCAGTTTCGCGGTTAAATCCTCGGAACTTCCAACAATTCATATTATTTGTGTGTGAAGTTACTGAGTGAATTTAATAAAATAATTGAGAAACCTGGAAAAGGTAACATTCCTTATTTTCTTATTTAGCTGCAAACGTAAGCCTATCAACAGTTAAAATAAAAATCTGTATTGAGTACCTATATTGACGAAATGGAATAACAGGTCCTAAAAATATTATAAATGAAGTTAAATTAGCAGAAGTAAAATATTTTTCTATGAGCTTGACAGTAGGTACGCCCAATCTGTCTCATGTTGACCAGAACTTTTAAAATACGTAAAAGACCATGTTTTCGTTGAAAGGTTTCAGAAATTTATACGTAATAAGGAGCATAAATCAAAGTATTTAGCGATGTTTATTTTTAGAAAATCATGATATTCTCATAAAATATTGTAGAAGTCAAAGCCTCAAATACGACGGAGAAGTATCAGTACCTATACTTCTTATTGGTTGACGACCAGTGTCTACAACCTATATATATACCTCGTCCTCAGAGGCAACAAAGTTTTTTGAAATGGTTCAGTAAATACAAAACTATTTTTCGGCCTCCCCACCGATATGGAATACATTGACAGAACATTTAGGTTGAAAAAAAGTTTTCAAAAGTCTTTTTATTGACCAGATGGTCAGTCCGAGGTGATGCAGTAAGCGGCTTGCATGAAAGTCATAAACAAAGAAGACGAAACTAGAGACATTATAATAATTATAGGAAATTTGGAGCTCTAACCAATATTTGAAAAAATATACAAACAACTAATTTGTTTACTTCACTTGATGATTTTATTATTAACCTCGTGGATAAACTTAATTACCTACTTTGAATCGACGGCCAAGAAATAAAAACCCAGAATCTAAATAAAAGGACCTATCTCAAAGAACAAGACGTAGAAACTCACGCCAGTTTTTCGATGGCTATGCACGGTTATTTCAACTGAATGGAAAAATAGAAATCAAAGTAGAAACCTTTCCTCCCATAATTGATCTATAATACCTACTTTATGTTATAATAATAATAATAATAATCCATTTATTATCAGGCTGCATAGGCCCATAGATAAATACCTTAACCTAAACATACATATTTTATAATTTGTAACTTTTGTTAGTAGTAAAGACTTAAGACTATTGTTAGTAGCACTTCACTTTGCACTAAATTGTCTTTGTGCTGTCCTGTGGCACTTGTCCGCGGAAGCGACGGAACACCACGTCCTGCGACCAAAAGTCTTCTTCCATGACGAGGGGCTGGAAACAATTCGGTACTCGCACCACAAACCCCTTGAAGTTAACGTTGTGGCGCGACTCCAGTAACTGCACCCTCGGCGTGTACTTCGTCTTTCGGCGCACGTACTCCACGATGTCCTCCGCCTTAGTGGTGTAGTGCAGGCGGGAGATATACACCGGAGTGTTCGGCTTAGCTGCACGCAGACTTACATCGGGCTCCGTTGGTGCTTTGCCGCAGCGGTTCGCGTTCTTCCGTGATCGGCGTTTCCTCTTTTGCACCGTCACGAAACCATCCCCATTACCCGCCTTATTTGGTGCCTTTACGGGCACAGGCTTCATACTAGCAGCGCCAGGGGCGCTCGCAGAGACGCTAGCGAAACCCCTCTGAAGAGGTTCCTCCGGGGCTGCAGACACTGGCAGCGGGACGGGGCCCGGGGCTCGGGCGGCGCTTCGTGGAGGAGCCGCGGAGACGGGCGCAGGCAGGACGTTTTGCTAGCTCCGCAAACGACGGAAGCGCAGGCGACGAAACTGCTGACGCGGTTTTCGACGACGGAATATCGAGGCCGGCTCCGCAACGCGTGTTATCGAGTGACGCATCTACAGGTGACCTAGTTACCGCCACACTATTGCGCAACTCCGTGACTTCCTTGCGCAAATCGGCGACGGAATTCTGGGATGCGTCTAACTTCGCTTGCACATCCGCGAGTCTGGCCTTCAGAAACTCTATATCCTTCAGAAGGCACGTTACGTCAACGTGGTCGAAGGTAACGGGAGGCAGCTTGTGTAGCTCCCTCGCTACAAACGCCGGCACGTCGTCAGGGTCGGTCTCCTTGAACAGCGTGATGATATCTTGCAGGCTCCTCTTAGTCCCGTCACGTCGGCGGGACACCATCTGGTCGCGCTTATTCAGCACACTAAACAACTGTAGCTTGGCAGCAGCTATATCTTCCTCGCTGAAGTTTGTTGCGCAGATCTGGATAGCGGACACCTCATCCATCACATCCAGCTTCTGCTGCAGGAACGCCAGCAGCTCATTCACCACAAGTGCACTACTCATGGCGGGTAATTGCGAGCGTCAGCTTGCGCCGCGCTAATCGATATAGATAGAAAATACGTAAACACGTCCGCATCGAAACGCGACACAAGCAAGACTGATCGAAACGCGACACAATAATACTACGCGTTCATCTGAACATTAGACAGCTAATAACAGTCAGCTAGTCGTTAACTATAAAGACGTTACTGAGAAATAGTTGGAAATGGAATGTATATGTTACTGCTAAAACCCGAAGTGCGGCTACACCTAGTTTTAACCGGCTAGAACTAGGTGTAGCCGGTGTTAACTTAGGTGCAGCCTGTTTTTTAACTTGGGGAAATCCTCATGGACTGTCCCTCGCCGGGGAAGACGGGGGGTGTGCCGGACTCTTATCGGCTAAAACCACCACGGTGTTCTTCGACTGACCTATGGGCGGGGGTATGGGATTCGCTCGCGCATGCAGCGTGCCCCCGCCAGGCTATGACCCGCCAACGATGTAGGCGGGTCCCGTCGACCTCGGCGGTCTAAACGCCGCCGAATCCTCTAGGATGGCGCGTGGAACACGGCGCGCCGCCTTCATGGGCCTGCATCTGGTTGGGTGGTGGACTGCCCCTGAGTCGACCACCCGCAGGCCGGCAACGCATGAAGGCTCGAGGTCATTAAGCACCCTCCGGCACCCGGTGCGTCTTCTCCTGGAGAGAAGTGAGGCAGTTGCTTCCCTCACCCTCTCTGCCGCCTCTTTTGCGTGCATGACTTGCTCGCTATACGAGGCGACAGCCTCCCACGCACTCTCTCTCTCTGGAGCATCGAAAGAACGATGTTTGGGAACGAGAGGTCACCTACTGCTGCGGAGAGTTCACGGCGCTGCTCTGCCTATGCTGGCCACTCTGCCAGCGTGTGCTGCGCTGTGTCCTCCAAGCAATCTCCGCAGTGGTGACAACCGGGCAATTGTTCGCGACACAGATACTTCCCAAAACAGCCATGTCCGGTCAGTATCTGCGTCAGCCGGAACGTGAGGGCGCCGGGTCTTACCGCCGAAATTACGGCGTGTCCTAAACTTAGGTGTAGCCTGCGAGCTCGGGACTTGGGGTACCCCGACTTGATTATTTTTTACCAAACCATTGAGCAGAAGAAGACGGTCGACGTCAAGTCGACGAAGCCACGTTGCGTGGGGCTCCTCTTTCTGTCTTCTTCCGGTTCAATAACACAAAAACTGACAATTTAACCACCGGAGTGTGGTTGCACCTAGTTCTAGCCGCTATGCTACTTATCCTCGGTTAGAACCAAGTTTAGCCTTCATGGCTAAACTTGGTTCTAACCGAGGATAAGTAGGATGTACAGAGGCCAGCACATCAAGCTACTACAATCTGTCAAATTCCTTTGATAGATTTTCAACTTTATTACAAAAGCGTAAGGTTCATATTTAATTGGGAAAATATGACAGTGAGGTATGGCTTGATGTGCTGGCGTCTGTACATCTAACTTTAACCGCAAGTGGCCGGCTGCACCAAGTTGTAGCCGGCCTAAACTAGGTGTAGCCGCACTTCGGCTATTAGCCGTAACATATACATTATACAGAATACTTGAAAATTGTTCATAGTGAAAATGAAGGAAGAAAGAATAGTCTATTGTGAACATATCATATTAAAAAAAAAAACAAAATTGAAGACACATTTCCAAATGAGAAATTGAAAAATAAAACAGAAATCGTATTGAAAATCTCCTTAAGCATAAAGATTGTAACAGCAGTGGCGAGCGTTCCTTCTCCATATTAAAAACGTTATGTTAATGCATGAAGAGATTTTAACTAGTTTGTCACTAATGTCCATGTAGGTGAAAAAGTGGTTAAAGATTTTGCCCATCTCAAATCTAGTAGGTTGTCACTGTAAATAAATAAACCTAGAACTTTGCTTAACTACTTTCTTTGTTTGAACTAACAAGTTACTTAGTGCTCTGTTTAGGTCATAGGGGCCCCATTATCCTATTGTGCCCAGGGCCCCCAACAGGTTAAAGACGGCCCTGCATGTGTTCTTAAGTAAACAACAATAAGTATTCGTCTGAAAGTAGATTCCGGTAACAACGGCGTAGTTCGAGTGTATCATGATGAGACTAGGTACTATTGCTATTCCTAATTGATTCACTTCCACCGGCTCAAACTTTCGGATGTAATTAGATTATTTGGCACGAGACGAGGCTTAGAAGAAGATAGTTACTTCCAGAAGCTAGAGCTTCCGAAGCTTCGGTCTATTAAAATCAAGTCAAATGCACTGACTTTGACAGATTAAAGCGCAAAGTACGGCGTAAGAAGAAAATATGGCGTGACCTATACTTACTCTACGGCGCTTATTGTAGTTTAGTGCATTTCAACGTAATTTAGAGTCGTCTCTCTTTTGAATCTCAACCTTATCCTCAGAATCTGAAAACCGCTTTCGTAGATAAGTTTACAGTAATTTCTCACGCGGTCTCACAGGCAAGTCAACATGACATGTATTAAGGTAGGTATAGGTATATATATTTGTTTTTCGTTTTTGCATTATTTTTGTACTCATTATACTTCTTTTATCTGTAATGTTAGCGTAATTGGCTCATCATAGCCGTGTTAGCATTAAAATAAAAAACTTGAGAGGTGTCAAGGGACACCCGGATGGAACGAAGTTCCTTTCGATTAATTAGTGAAGGAATTGTAATAAAATTTTATTTTTTTTAAGTTATAATAATGTTTTTTTTATTATTAACAAATATAATGTAATTAAAAGACAATTTAATTAAACGTGCCCGTTTATGTATCGAGCGAAATGGACTCCATATTGAGCAGTTGCTTCGATACAGGGAAGTGTAAATTTTATACCTAATAGGTAAGTTTTTTAATTAAGCCAAAGTTGATTAAAACTGTGTTTGTGAATAGCTCTAATTTATTTAAATAGGTTACCTATAGCACCTATAGGTACCTACGCCTGCCTGCCTTTCTTTTTCTAGCAAAAGAGTACCTACTCACTTACCTACTTACAACTACAAATAATTCGCCAATGATAAAAGTAAGTACCACTACCTACCTAGGTACCCACCTAAGCTCCCACTGGCTTAATTTAAACCAAAACATCTACGAAAAGCGAATTCGGACTTTATTTTGTAAACGTAAACGGTTAAAAATTGAAATTTTACCAAACTAGGTATGATAAAATTATTCTGAGAAACGTATAGGCTGGTGCCCGACCGGACAATAGGAGCTATGTGCAACCGAATTTCACGGTTAATGTGTAAAAATAAGGTTTTAATTCGCTCCAATATTTTCATAGAAAAGCGAATTAAAACCTTATTTTTACACATTAACCGTGAAATTCGGTTGCACATAGCTCCTATTGTCCGGTCGGGCTAATAAAAATAGCAAAAATAAGGTTTTAATTCGCTCCAATATTTTCATAGAAAAGCCGCCATTCAACTAATAATGAACTCTATTTGACAGTTCCAACGATTCAATTTAGCTTATTATATAGCATGTCGTGACAAACTTTTCGTAAGATTTTTTTCCGTCTAGCCCCCTTTCACAACGCGCGATAAGGAACTTCGTTCCAAAAATAAAATAAATAAAAATAAATATAAACTGCTTATATAATCTGCTAAGATAAACTGGTGAAGTGCGGTAGTGAAGCAGTTTCTACGGGATATGTACAGTCAACAGCAAAAGTAGATGATCAAAATCAGAAATTCAAAACTAATGAACGGAGTTCTCGTCAGAACTGTGTGGCGTCGAAATGATTCAAAAGTATGTGTGTGACAATCACATACTTTTAATAAATAAACTAGTAATAAATTATATAAATTAGTGTTAGTAAATTAGTATTAAATTTCTGATTTTGATCATCTACTTTTGCTGTTGACTGTACGCGTATCGTGCCTAATTTGCTCAGTTTAATTATTTTTAATTGAAACGCATTCCGGTGCTAGTTCTTTTTTTGTTAGCCTGTTCTTCTGTCTCAGTCCTGGGGTGTGATTCTGTAAGACCTCATTCTAAATTTTGAATCAGAATCCGCTGTGAGTTTCTTGATTAATGATTGGCATTCTAAAAACTCGGTTGATATTCGAATTTACACTAGCGCCACCCTTGCGAGCGTGTCAGCGAGTTGAACTAAATTGACAGGGTGATTTTGACAGATAAGGTATGAGATGACGTAAGAATTGGCATTCTATAAGGTAATACCGCCGCCACTTCGACGCTCACTTCGCACTCTAACCCGATTCAAAGTGTCAAATAAATATCAAGGTCATTTTGAACCTTATGCGAAGTGAGAGTGAATAGCGATGTGAGATGCGAGTTGTTGTTTGAATTTTATAGAATCGACCTACTGGGCAATGTCCTCCCTCCATGCCTTCCATCTAGATTAGTAAAAATATAGTAAGATGGGAGGTGCACGTGGCTATGTAAATGCCGTATGGATTTATCGGTGATGGTTAAGCTTGCCGCGGTCGGTCTGTGGATGGGTGACCATCCATTTCATACCGAGACCTTTCCGTGTCTCGGAAAGCACGTAAAGCCTTTGGTTCCGGCTGTTATTCGTAGATCAGGGCCTGTAGACAAAATTCCTTTACTGTTATCGTTAACGCCAACGGAAAACTCAAATTGTATGCAGTTGGCATATTTGCATCACGTGACATCTGGTAATCATACGTCAACTCCATACAATTTAATTTTTCCGTTGGCGTTAACGCTAACAGAAAGGTATTTTGTCTACAGGCCCTGATCTGGGAGCTGTCAGTCGTTATAGGTAGAACCAAAAAGTTTGACAACCAGTCTTAGTCAGGTAAGCGGTGGTTTTACGTATAACACTGGTATTCAGCTGCATCCGGAATTCCGGAGAGACTGAAAACTGACCCTCACATAGTTAGGAAAAGGCTAGGAAAAATTGACGAACTTGGGAAGTGTAATTAAATAAACATGATTAATATGATAATTAATTTACTTTGTTAAAAAATAAATGTAGCCTTTAAGATATCTTTATGTTTAAATATAAAACTTTAAGCTTAAGCCTTGCATGACCTGTGTCCTTTCGCTTTTCAACCGACTTTAAAAAAAGAAGGAGGTTCTCAATTCGAAATGTAGCTTCTTCTGCCACCTGTATTGATAATATATTTTGTAATTGTGATTACTTTCATAAAGAAATTATAAATAAACTGCCATCTGATCATAGTGGACAGACAATAACGTTTTGCGCCTACATACCTTTACAAAAAATTCAAATAAGGTTTAGGCCAATCACATGTAAAAACTTAGAGAAATTTGATAATTCATTGGAAAGTAAATTGAGTGTTCAGTGCTTTGATAATATAGGTGACCCAAATGAGTTCTACGCCGAGTTTTTTTTCACTAATAAACATGCAATTTAATGAAGCTTTTCCACTAAGGAATAAAAGTATTTGCACGAAGTTCTTATTTAGCGACTGGGCGACTCCAGGTATTCGTAAAAGCAGGGAAAAACTATTTGAGCTTTATGGCCTAAAGCAACATATAATGAATACAAGCTTTCATCAGTATGTTGCGAAATATTCGAAACTTTTTAAAAGTGTCTGCAAAATAGCCAAATCTCTTTATATTAAAAATAAAATAAAATTAGCTGATGACAAAATAAAAACTACTTGGCAAATAATAAATAATGAAACAGGTAGGAAAAAGCAGCGTAGTACTGAATTTAATTTAGAGACTGCACATGGTCCCATAAATTCAGATATAGAAGTAGCTCAAGAATTTGAAACCTTTTTTGGCAACATTCCCATTAGAACCACTGAAGCCTTAAATTCCTCTCCCACTCTCTCTGCTGCCTTACTTAGGAATAATGTTAAGAAATGCCCTTTGAAGTTTAGGTTTCAACATACAAACCCCCAGGCTGTTATAAAAGCCTTTAAAGATCTTAAAATTAAATCAACAGAAGATCTTTGGGGAATGTCTGTAAAAGTCTGTAAATCTATTATCGAAACGATTGCGCCCTATTTAGCTCTCATCTTTAACACCAGTGTAAACCAAGGGTCTTTCCGGATCTGATGAAACACAGTAAAGTAGTACCATTGTTCAAATCCGGTGATAGTAAAGACCCCAACAATTATAGGCCTGTGTCGATTCTACCAGTTCTCAGTAAGGTGTTTGAAAAGTTAATGCTCAATCAAATGTTACATCACTTTAATACAAATTCCATCTTTCATGAACAACAATACGGTTTCACCAAAGGGCGTTGTACAACTGACGCCGGTGTCACCCTAATAAAGAACATTTTTAGCGCTTGGGAGGAATCACAAGATGCCATTGGAATCTTTTGCGACCTCTCAAAGGCGTTCGATTGCGTTGACCACGAGACACTATTGCTGAAACTGGAGCACTACGGGATTAGTGGAGTATCTCTTTATTTACTAAGGTCATACCTGAGGGATAGACAGGCAAAAGTTCAGGTTAACGGTGTGAACTCATTGGGGTCTAAAATGACTATGGGCGTTCCTCAAGGCTCAATATTAGGTCCATTTCTATTCTTAGTCTATATAAATGATTTACCCCAATTACTTCAAAACCAACCGAAGATGGTGTTATTTGCCGATGACACTTCATTGATTTTTAAAGTAGACAGACGGTCACAACATCTTGACGACGTAAATGACGCTATTCTTCAGGTTCAAAATTGGTTTACGGTAAACAATTTGGTACTTAATGAAAAAAAAAAACCAAATGTATTCGATTCATTTTACCAAATGTTAGGAATAGCAATTGTGACATCATTCTAAATGGAGAGAAACTGGAATTTACTAGTCAAACGGTTTTCCTAGGAATCACGCTAGACGAGAAATTACAATGGGGACCTCACATAACATCTATTGCGGGGCGACTAAGCTCCGCGGCTTATGCTGTTAGCAAGATAAGACAGTTGACAGATGTAGAAACTGCGCGTATTGTCTACTTTAGCTACTTTCACAGCATTATGTCGTATGGTATTGTAAAATACCATACGACATAATGCTGTGAAAGTCCCCGACCCCACAGTAATGTGGGGTCGGGCTGCCGACATTGAATCCATTTTTATTTTACAAAAAAGAGCTGTTAGAGCCATTTATAATCTACGTCGCCGCGATTCTCTTAGGGAACTATTTAAAAATATTAATATAATGACAGTGCCTTGCCAATTTATTTATGAAAATATTATGTACGTAAGAAAAAACCTACATTTATTTAATAAGGTTAGTGATAGACATAATATTAATACTAGAAACAAAGACAAAATAGCTCAACCATATTTTAGATTGTCTAAAGTTCATAAATCTTTTATGGGGTTCTGTGTTAAGTGTTATAACAAAATTCCTAGTGATATATTGCAACTAAATGAAAGAAAATTTAAAACATATATTAAAAGTACACTCTGTAAACAAGCATATTACAGTTTAGAGGATTATATCCATGATAAAAATGCTTGGAAACATGCTGGTCCGGGCTCCATAGGACAATCTACAGTCTAGACAAAATCAAACGGATTGCTAATTAAAACTACTTAATTTATACTTAGTATATACATTATATTTAATTCTTGCTTTGGGTCACACACTGGTTCATAGGTTCATAGTTTGTTGAAATGTATGGAGTGGTTGTCTACTTTTACAATAATTGTAAATAATAATATGTGAACACTATGTATATGTATACAACTTAGCTGTCATTCTTTATCTTGTAATACTTTGTACATACTTCAATATAGTGTTTTTATGCAAGGTCCATCGTATTCACGTATAGTTATATAACTGTAAACTGTAAATGCAAAATATTGTACACATTTTTTTTTAAAAGAGTAAGTATGGAGTTTCTTGCCCATTCTTCTCCATACGAAACTACCTTTTGGAATGGGCAACTAGAATCAACTTTATATTTTTTTATTATGACGTTCAAAAGTGCCTTTTTAATGGTCTAATTGAAATAAATTATTTGACTTTGACTTGACTTTGACTTTTGTAAATATTTTGTTTTATGTTTGACCATGCATAACTTTTTTCAGTGTAGGCCGATTTTGATGATTCTTTTTTTTTAATTGATAGTGTTTACCTCAAACCTATAATAGTACCCATATAAATTTCAAAGGGACATAAGGGATGACTAAAATTGTTTGGTGTCACCGTTTCGTAATTAATTTAATAAAAAGCGATAAAAAATCCTTCAAAAAGTAAAAAATAACTTTAAATTCGCAAGTCTTTGGTTTTGTTTTGTATTGCCACCGACTTGCGAATTTGAAATTATTTTTTACTTTTTGAAGAGTTTTTAAGAAGTTGTCCTTTTTGTAAAAAAGTTTTTTTTTTTAATGGCACAAAGTTTTTGATGCGGTTGTGCCTACACTATTACTTTATTATTTAAGATAAATAGGTACCTATTGTTAAAGTAGACAGACAGAATAGATGATTAAGATGGCGAATGAACCCGTGAGAACCAGGGTTGCGTCACTAGTTAAAAATAAATGAACAATTATCATTGTAGGCTCGACTTAAACAAGTACAAAAGAACTGCAATATCTAATAAAACAACTATTTTCAGTGATATCAATGTACTTAAATTTGTTACGATGAGAACTGAAGCCCAATATGAACTTGACAGCGATCCCATAGGTTGCCAGGTATGTCCAGTCCAGATGGACTTAATACCGTCGAACGGGGTGACTTTGATAATTACCTGATATATTCTAATATTTTTCAATTTTTACCAGTAAAATTAAACGCAGTCGATTATTTTATCTAATATTAGGAACTCAAGTCGTTACGCCATGTTATACGGTGCACATTAAAGATAGTTGGAAGTGGAAAAAATTACGTTCCTTCAAAGTTAACCCTGAATATTATTCTCTGTCCATTGGGTTATTGGTTTTTGTCAGGTGGTAGTTTTGACAACTAGTGATTGCAGCTACGTAACGTTTTTATTATTTACACTTTAATTTGTATGTAGAATCGATTATCGATTTTTTCTGTCGATAAAAAAATGGTGCAGTTACGATCATGTCTGTGTTTCTTAATATTAAATACTAAACAATATAAATTACACACACACACACACACACACACACACACACACATACACACATTACACACACACACACACACACACACACACACATACACACATTTATACATATTAAAACACCTTTTTATGCATAACGTTTTATGAAAGTTTTAAAATGTAAATGGATTTGAATTTTAAAATGTAAATGTTTTATTACATTTACATTAAAACCTTCGTTTTTAAAAATTATATGTTGTTTATGGTGGCAAATCTGTGTCCTGCTACGCTTAGTTTTAAAGATCTCCGTGGCCGCGCGGTTCTCCGCGTGTCAATGGCGCGGCCACGTTCAAACCCTTATAACTTTTTAACCATATCTTTGACAAATTTGTGGTTTTGGGAATCAGCTTTTACAAAATTTTACATAATCTTGGAATAGTTTTTCGAAATATCGCCGTGGTCGCGCGGTGGGACGCACACGAACCATTGCCCCAAACGAAAACTTACCCCTAAAAAGTCATGGTCACTGTTAGGTTGTATACTTAGTGCCGGTATCATCTTTTTTCAAAGGGTGGTGCCCTTTGAAAAAACTTATTGCGCACCCCGCATTACTTACTGCTGCTGCTGGATGTGTACTGTGAGAAACTGCACACAATGGTGGAAAAGATCGCAAATTTCCGGCCAGCCTTGGTTAATCGCAGTCCCAGCTGCTCCTACACGACAATGCTCGAACTCATACGGCACAAGAGATGGTCTTTAAGCTATAAGAGGGTTGGAAGTTTTGCGCCATCCACCGTACTTACCAGACCTTGCGCCGGAAATTGGCATGGAAAAAGGTAATAAGTACTCGAGAGGCATTGTTGGCTCCTATACACCTAACTTCTTCAAGAAAAACAATGAAAAATTGCCACCAAATTGCAAAATTGATAGCATGGGTGCATATTTTAATTGATAGAAATCAAAAATATTTATGTAAAAATTACTTTAACTTTCTGTATACTAAACAGCAATTTCATAGATTATTGTCGATTTATTCATTTGAAGCGAATACAATCGATCCCATCACTAATACGATAGAATGTAATTATATTTAATGCGCATAACAATTTGTATTTATTTTGTAGAAACTGTTACATCTGCGGCATTATAATGTCTGTAAGGAGTCATAAATAAGAAAATCCAATAAAATAAGGCAGTTTATATATTTATTTTATAACGCATTTTAAAGTTAACTTTTACATGATCGTGAATAGTTACGTTCTAAGGAAGCTGTCAAAAAATCATTAACCCAATGGACAACGTGTAGTCGTAAATGCGCTCTACGTCGGGGTGACTTTAAACCAGTAGGTAATAAAAATTGGGTGTTATCAAAGCAGACCCATTTCCAATATCAATAAAACTACTACAATCATTTTTTTCCTCCTAAATTATTAATCATTTTTTAAGTAAACAAAGTTGTTTGTGTTATCATTCAAAAAGTCGTCATTAATTTTGTTTTTTTTTTCTGATTTTTTACTCTAGGACCTAATATTGCAAAAGATACGGTTTTTATTTCAAAACTAATCAATCTTACCCCGTTCTACCGGTACTCAATATCTTTATTGCTTGTTCATAAGTACAAATATGCTTAGATAGGGTAGGGTAGGTGTTTAGTTAGGATCATTATGTATTTATGAACCCTGTCGGGCACAGCAATAGGGTAGAAGACAGGAAACTCTGTTTTTAGAAAAATATTAAATTAACGTAGGAACTGTAGGAACTATGATACCTATAACTTAAAAAAACCGGCCAAGTGCGAGTCGGACTCGCTCACCGAGGGTTCCGTACAATTTTGTAGGTACCTACGTATCCATACTTTAATATTATAAATGAGAAAGTAACTAACGCTGCGCTGTTACGCTTCCACGATGAAACGGCTGAACCGATTTTGATGAAATTTGGTATGAAAATAGCTTGAACCCTGGGAAAGCACATAGGATACATTTTAATCCGGGACTTCGTCTGCTTCCGCGATAACCGACATTCACACGGACCAAATCGCGGACTAAAGCTCGTTATAAATAAGCGGAAGCGGAAATTACCCTATAAATTTTGATTCCCTTCAGAGTGTCGAATTGTATGTTTTTTGCGACATAAACGGCCGTATCTTTTTTTCACGTTAATATAGATGTTTGGTTTTTTCACAGCTTTAAGGGACCGTAGACCTAAATATATGTTTAAATTTCAAGTCGATACCTGGACGTGTTCTTGAGATAAAGGGTCTTGACAGAAAGACGGACAGACAGACAGACAGACGGACAAAAAAGTGATCCTATAAGGTTCCCGTTTTTTCCTTCTGAGGTACGGAACCCTAAACATAATCAAAATATTATGTTATTTAAATTATATAGTTATCATTTAGATATTCATTGAGGGAATAATAACATTTGTTTAACTGATTTTTTTTCAATCTTTTAATCCTTTCAAATTAAACTTTTTTCTTCCTTTATTATTTTAGGTAAGTAGTTTGTTCTAAACGTTTATAGACATAACGCCGCGGCGTCATGTCTCTACAAATCCCTACGTCGCGCCGTACGGATTTGTAGAGTGTACTTTTAGTCTCGATGTTGGTAAATTTAGCCCAAATCGGTGCCTCAGTGTGTAGTCGGATTGAATATCTTCGCGTTTTGTGTAGAAGTATGATGTATTGCATTGTTCATCGATGTTTTATCAGAGTTTGCTATGACGACAATAGTCAACCCCGGTTAATTTTCTCAAACAATCGTACTAATCGTTGTACAGACGACGACACATCAAGATATACTTACTTAATTTTCCAGTACCGCTTGGTCCACTTATCGTATGTGTCTTTCCGTACACTGAAAGGTCAGTTAATATTGGAAATGTAAGTAGAACTTGATAATATAATATGTTGCCGTTCGTACGATTTCGAATGCATTTGTGTTAACAATATTTTATGTTTTCACTAATAAAGTTGTCACAACGGAGATTAGTGAAGCCCACTCCTGAGCTGACCACGTATGGACACAAAGTTAGGATGGATACAGGTACTTATACAGTTATACATCGTGAAATCTCTAACATTAACGATAACTTATTTAATAGATACTGGGAGTTTTAATTTAACACACAAACCACAGTTCCTGATGTTTATTTTTGTATTGAATTAAGTATATACACCTCTTCTGGAATCTCAAATGAAACCTTCATCATCAGCCGGAAGACGTCTACTGTTGAACAAATGCCTCCCCCATAGAACGCCACTACGAGCGGAAACCTGCCACGCCTACTGGTTACCCGCGACCTGAAAGACGTCTTCGGTCCATCTAGTGAGAGGCCTACCAACGCTGCGTCTTTCGGTTTGCGGTCGCCACTCGAGAACCTTTCTTCCTCATCGGTTATCGGTTCTTCGAGCGTTGTGGCCTACCCATTGCCATATCAAATTGCAAATTCTGAGAGCTATGTCGGTGACTTTAGTTCTTCTGCGAATTTCCTCGTTCCGGATTTTATCGCGCAAAGATACTCTGAGCTCTCTCCATTGCTCGCTGCGTGACTTAGAGCTTCTGTAAGAGGCCAGCATGTTAAGGACCACGTTTCTGTACTATAAGTGACACTGGCGACACACACTGGTTATAAATCTTCGTCTTTAGGCACTGTGGAATTAAGGACGAAAAGATATCTCGTAGTTTCCCGAATGCTGCCCAGTTGGATATTTCAACAGAACTTTTTAGGCTTATTAAACCTTCGACTTCAGTTTCGTTTTCGGCTTTACTATAATACGTAAATGTACTAGGTATATATCGGATTTCATCTTTTGTAGGTGGAGTATATTTCCTCGTATCGAGATCTTTAGGTGCAGAGCTAGGCGCATCAGTGGGAATCATATTCGCGTTCGCTAATGCTGTTGCAGCCAGTATGAACACCATCGGATTTTGTGAATCTTTGAATGATTTACTTCGTTTCCATAGTCTCAAAATAATAGACAATGGCGCTTACGATATTCGAATTGTTGGTGCTATAGCCCTGCTTGTGATGTGCATGATCTGTGCTTTTGGCATGGACTGGGAAACTAAAGCCCAAGTAAGTCTTGGTATAAAACCATTAAGTAAGTACACTAAAATGTTGAGTGACTATAATATGGAACGGTTTACTGAAGATTTGGACATATTGTATTCGGCCAAAGGGTCCGAAACAATACTTTTCTGACTAATGATTTGGGTACCAATAAAAAGCTGTTCTAAACAGTCAGATAAAAAAGTTCCACCGATAAAATCCGGTTACAAACTGATTTTTTTTACAACTATAGGCTGGGTGGAAGACGAATTTCATTCGTTGGAAGTTTTTTATTTGATTGTACAAAACCGTTTTTTATTGGTGTCCGATCATCAGTAAAAAAAATATCGTTGACACTGTGTGTGTCCGAATGTATTGTGACCGAACCTTCAATAAGCTAATGGAACAGTTTGTAATTTTCTGTTTATATATTTCAGAATATTTTGATAGTTATCATAGTCGTAGCGATAATAAATTTTGTGATTGGTGTTTTAATCGGACCAACTTCAGATCGTGACAGAGCCCGTGGTTTCTCAGGTCTAAATAGTAAGTTAGTCATTAGTGACACTCCTTATAATTTAATTGGACGCATTAGATAAGTCTTAATTCATTTCCGGTTATACATTATTACCTTCTTTAAATATTCTTTGTTTTACTTATTTAAATATATACTTATTTTTTACAGTTACATTGTGGGAAATCAACTGGGTTCCTGATTACCGGTACAATGAGGGTAAAGACCATAATTTCTTTACCGTGTTTGCTATTTACTTTCCTGCTGTAACCGGTGTTCAAGCAGGTGCCAATATCTGTGGTGATCTAAAGGTAACAATTGTTTACAATTTCGTATCTTTTTAACGCGTACTTTGATTCTCCTGTTTGCGAATGTACTAAGTACCTAAATAACAAGAAAAATTGTAAAAATGAAACTTATAATTACAATACCTAATTACTGTCCGACTTTACTGTACGTCTCCGATTCCGTCTTAGATTAAAAATAAGGCTTGTAATAACCGTTCACAGTTACTACCTAATATCTAGATACCTATTCTATATTCAGCATTAGGTAAGTAATGATTGAGCTAGGTACAGAAATTTTAAAGAACTTTTTTTTTCGGAGACCCTTATCTGAAAATGGTATGTGATACTTATGTATCACATACCATTTTCAGTTAACTTCAACACACACACTAACACTTCGATACACGTATTCTTATGAATACGTGTATCGACTCCTTCACTCTGGACCACTATTTACGACACACCCTGTATGTACGCATTTTATTAACATATTCTATACGCATCCTTTTCAGGATCCAGCGACAGCAATTCCTAAAGGGACGCTGCTTGCTCTAGCAATATCGATATCGACGTACCTTGCAATGGCCATGTTGTCCGGCATGAGCGCAATTCGGGACGCGTCCGGCAATACCGCCGATATCGTGACCGGTACCTTACAAGACTGCAAACCCGGATGTAGTTACGGATTACATAACAGTTACGAAGTAATACTTATACAAATTTGTTTCCAAAATCATAAATTAAGGTATATTTACAACATATCCAGAATTAAATATACTTATAATACAAAACTTGAATAACATAAATAATAATAGGTAATTTAATTATGACAAATTAAAAAAAAAAGGGGGGTGCTCATAGGGCATCAGTAAACTCGTCCACATCGCTGTCCACGGAACACGTGCCCAAAAGGGAGGCAGCATTGCTACGATACGGCAATGCTTATTCTTTGGCCCAAGAAAAGGCCAGGCTTCCGGTCACGTGAAGGTGGCGTGGGGTCCGATCCATGGGCCTAGATATTCCACTTCAAACAGCTCATACAAGTACTTAGTTTTCGGCACCTGGGGATGCTGCTGCCCCAGAACAACACGTCAAATATCACCATTTCATTATTAGTTTTAACTTATTTATTGCAAGACAAAGAGAAAGCATTTATTTTAATTTTAAACCATTTGCAAGCGCTTTTGAATGATCAAGGTATCGGTTAGTTAGTCAGAAAGTTGAAGCTAGTTGATCGTTCCAAAACGTAGATGGGTCTCTATAATGAAGAAGAACGACAAAGAAACTCCACGCAAATTTTGAGATCAAGCTTTTACTACATTAGTCTTGTTGCTTCTTTATGTGAAAATAATGTAGATGAAGAGCAAACATAAAAATAAAGATAAAAACCATGGCAGTAAAGAGATGACCAATCTCAACTGACAGCTCCCGTTCACGAAATGACGCGTCGTTATGTAGATACATGATAAGATATGAATATAAATTAAATCCTATCACTCAGTCTTCTAACAGAACCGCATATTGTTACTTGCTGTTCCTATCATTGTATATCAGCCTATTGCCGTCCACTGCTGAACGTAGGTCTCCCCCAGAGATCGCCAACCAACCCGGTCTTGGGCAACCCGCATCGATCCGCTGCCAGCCACCTTTTTTACCACCACCGTTCTTTTTTTTTGCTGTTCCTACCATTATCGAATCCATTTCCCAGATAATGCAAATGATGGCACTATGGAGTCCGCTGATCTACGTCGGCTGCTGGGCGGCCACGCTGTCGACCGCACTGACAAACCTGCTGTCGGTACCGCGTCTGATCCAAGCGCTTGGCTTAGACGGCGTATATCCGGGACTCGTCTACTTTTCCAAACGATATGGGAAGCATGGCGAACCTTACAGAGGATATGTGCTTACGTTCTTCGTTTCATTGCTGTTTTTGTTAATAGGTACGTACGTATTTTCTCAAGTATGCTCACGTTTTGGTGTCGGAGCTATGTTCTCTTTGTTCTTTGATAAACTTCAATTGTATTTCGGCTGGCATAGACGGCGGCAAAATGTTTGTTTATTCCTTGACCGTAACTGGCTGTCGCTAGAAAGTCGGAAAACGCCCAATTAACTGTTCGATATTTAACAAATAAGTAACAAAACTCTTGATTGACAGCGGATTTGAACACGATAGCGCCTTTGATCACCAACTTCTACCTCGCTTCGTACGCGCTCATCAATTTTTGTACATTCCACGCGGCCTTCGTCAAGCCAATCAGTTGGCGACCGAGCTTCTGGGTAATTTTTTATTATTTTTGTATTTTAACGACAATATTTGTTTTGTTTATATTCTTCTGAGAAACCATCATTATTTATATAAAAGTCAAGTAAAGTTAGTTAGTATTGCTATGAACTAGGGTAGAACGGGATCATTTAAATAAAATGAATATGACATTAATAAATCTTTGACATCACTCATATCATGGCTAAATAGGAATAATCTCAAAATTAACTTAGATAAGACTACTATAATGCATTTTAGCCAACGGCTACAGGTTGATAGTGTCATTCAAGCTCTGTACAATGGCACAGTCTTAAATAAAGTCGACGACACAAAATTTCTGAGTCTGATGATAGATGCAAAACTGAATTGGAAAACACATATTGCATTCATTAGTAGAAAGCTGAGCTCAGCCGCGTATGTCTTGTTCAAACTGTCACCTGAACTTAACACAGATGCCTTGGTAACGGCATACCATGGATTGGTGGCATCGCTGTTAGGCTATAGCATCGTATTTTGGGGTAACTCTACCAACAAAGAAATTGCTTTTAAGGCCCAAAAGAGATGTATTCGGGCGATGTTTAATTTAGATTCGACAGAAAGCTGCGGGCCATTTTTAAAAAAATACAAAATATTAACGCTACCATCTCTGTATATTCTTGAAGCTGCGTTGTTCGTAAAATTGAACCCCCAATTGTTTCCACGATTATCGGATACCTACCCGCGTAACAGACGTGACAATAGCCAACTCTGCTTGCACTCGGCAAAAACTGCTGCTATGGGGAAAAGCTTTTTTTGTATGGCTCCTAGAGTATAAAGATACCACAGGCGTATAAAGCTTTACCCATAAATCAATTAAAAAATAAGGTTAGAAATTTATTAACAGACAAATGTTACTATAATGTAAACGAATCTTTATCTTTATCTAAAATACTTATTAAAAAAAAAAAAAAAAAATGCAAATCTGTTGTTGAAGCAACACCGTTTATTTTTTGCTCCGCATTTTTTTGTCATAAAAATGGTAAAAAGTTATGATTAATACAAGTGAGTTATACCTGTGTAAAGCTGAAGAACCGGACTTTTAAAATACAATGTATTCCATCCTAAAATTTCATCTAGATCGTGAGTAATATTAGAAAATAATTTTTAAAATATTAGCTTAACGCCTTTTGTCCCTGACCTATTCAACCCGCGATCGGCTCGCTGCCACGCACACAGACGCAGCACACGCACGTGCGGGACTCGGGACACAGGTGCGTCGACTGACCGCTTGAAGCTTCGCATGGAAGACGTTATTTTGTAATAAATAATAATTTTATAATTATTACTACCTTGTAATATTTTGATCGCCGTGTCCATCTGGTTTTAAAAAGCGACACAATGATTTGCTCTGCTTGTAACACTGAATTATTATCCGGTGATGCTTTTCTGGAATGTGCGGCGGGTGACTGCACTAAAGTTTACCATTACCTATGTAACAATCGACAGCTGACACTTGAAGAAAGAGCAACTTGGGTGTGTCCTGAATGTTCTTGTGCAGCTAGAAAAGGTGGTCGTAACTATGAGTTACCAATCACTGTGAAAGTGTGAACACGCCCATCTTCCTTAAAAATGTATCTTCTCGAAATAAAAGTCAGCCACCCCCGCTATCTCCGGGAGACTCGTCCTTGTCTATGGGTTCAGAAATGCAGCAACTCCGTGAGCAAATAAATATACTGTCAGAACAACTTGCCGATGCTGTCACTACTATTGCACAGTATCATGTCGCGCTTACAGATTGCACAAAAAAGATCGAAGTGTGCAACGAGAAGCTAAACAAGCTGGAGCAAGCTCCGGATTGCAACCGCTGTCTTACCACTTCATCAGAAATGCCTGCGGCCATCCAACTGGAGATTGTGAATGAGACTGACACTCAGCTGCACAGTGGCATAACTAAATCTAAGCCCAAGAATAAGCACCACAGCTCAAAAAAAAATAAGCTAAAGTTATTACCCCTGACCACTCCCCTGACTAGTACCATCTCTGAACAAGCAGAACCTGACCTGTCAAATACACATTTGCAACCGATTGTTTCCATGCAGCCTATTGAAACTGTTCAGGTGACCGTACAACTGGATGAACATGTCACAATCTCGACTCCAATACCTGACCAAGGCCACAATCTTGAGGCTGCTGCTAACGACAACTGGGTAGAAGTTACCAAATATAAACCGAAGCGATTTAATTCTTACGTTCGTGGCACTGCGGGTCCTGAGATTACTCCACTGAAAGCTATTGAGATCCGCAAATACATTCACCTGTGGAACATGATGTCCGGAGCCGATGATATTCTATCCTACCTTCAAAAGTTATGTTCAACGGGTGACTGCACTGTTGAAGAGCTTAAACCAAAAGGTGATTATAAGTCATTTAAGATCGGGGTCCCTGCAGACTTCTTTGAAAAAGCTTTAGCAGGGGATACTTGGCCCACCAATGCTAGAGTGAAAGAATGTTTTTTTCGAAGACAACCAATCAAACGTCAGCAAGCGCGGCCTGAACCCAATGTACCACACAAAACTCAACCGGAATATTAGCTTGGTTTATCAGAATGTTAGAGGCTTGAACACTAAGTTGAATTTTTTTAAGCACAACCTCTTGACTATCGCCAGTGACGTCATAGCTGTAACAGAATCGTTCCTCACGAATTCAGTACTTGACTCGGAGGTCGCAAGCCATGGATGGAGCGTGTTACGACGCGATCGCAGCACAGGCGTCGGCGGTGGTGTACTGCTTGCTGCGCGACCCGGTGTCACGATGACACGCTGCTGTGAACTGGAGACTCCAGGTGGCGAGGATCTATGGGCGCGTTTTACGACGACATGTGCCACTTTCTATGTTTGTGTTGTATATATTCATCCAAGAGCCATTGAAGAAATATACATGACATGGTTTCAAAAAGTGGAATCTATTGTTGACAGTTTAAAAAGTGCAGTGATAATCGTTGGTGATCTTAACATAAATCCGAATCGCACATCAAAGAATGTTTTAAATTACTATTGTTTTTTTCTTAATATTTGTGGTCTGTCTGAGAAGAATGAGGTGACGAATGCGTATGGAGGAAAGCTGGATGTGGTTTTGGTGTCAGATAGCATTAGCAGTGGTAACGTGGTAGAGATTGATGGAGGAGGTCTAGTCCCGCGACGAGATGCCTATCATCCGCCTCTAGAGGTATGCTTAACGCTCACTGACGTAATGTGCCGACTTAGCTCTGAAAAAGTGGATCCTAGTAACCTTGATGCACAAAGAGACTGGAATTTTTCTAAAGGTAATTTCGAAGCCATGTATCAACTTATTTCTGAAGCATCCTGGCAAAAGGTGTTTCTTGCTTGCGATGTCGACACTGCTCTAGAATATTTCTATAGCATCTTGTATAATATATTTGATGAATGTGTACCCAAAAAACACAGATCCAAAAAGCCATGTAGGCGCTATCCAGTTTGGTTCACTGCTGAACTAATCAATGACATTAAATTGAAGGCTGATCTGCACCGCCAATGGAAATCATTGCAGAATACTGTACACAGAAAATAGTAGTCCTAAGGCAAGAGAATTGATTGTACAGATTACAATCAATTCTCTTGCCTTAGGACTACTATTAAGAAGAAGATATCTCTTGCCTATGATGAATACATTAAGCACATTCAAATTAACCTTAGACATGACCCCCGAGTCTTCTGGCAGCATATAAATAGTCTCAAAGTCAGAGGTGGGTTTGAACCCAGAATAAAGCATAAAGGGATAGAACACGTAGGCAGTGACACGGCCCAAGCTTTCTCTAACTTCTTTTCAAGCGTGTTCTTACCCGACGTTCCTTTACTCAATTATGAAAATCAAAACAATAGCTTTCAGATCAACAACTCTAACTTTGTACATATTGATACAATAGACATGCAAGATATAGAAACAGCTGTTAATAAGTTAAAACCAAATTCTGCTGTAGGCCCAGATAACATTCCTGCATACATCATAAAGGGATGTAAAGAATCCATAAAATTTCCTATATATCATATTTTTAATTTAGCACTCTCCACGGGGCAGTATCCACAGCGATGGAAGGTTTCGCGAGTCCGACCCATACCTAAATCTAAGGAAACTTCTCATGTAGAAAACTACCGACCCATAGCTATTCTTTCATCACTTCCCAAATTGTTTGAATCTATATTACACAAGTTAATCAGTCACCAAATCCAACCATTTCTTTGTGACTCCCAGCATGGTTTCCGATCGAATCGTTCTGTTAGTACGAACCTTCTAACACTTGTTGATCTCATTTCGCAGCACTTGGACAAAGGTATACAGGTGGATGTTGTTTATTTTGACTTCATGAAAGCCTTTGACCGTGTAGATAATGATGTGTTACTTGCTAAGCTTAGTAATATCGGCTTTTCACCGAAGTTACTAAAATTTTTTGCAAATTACTTGCGGGATCGTAAACAATATGTTCGACACGGTTGCTTTGTTTCAGAACCGTATCACACCCGTTCGGGCGTTAGTCAAGGGACCATTGTGGGACCTTTACTTTTCGGAATTATGGTGAATGATCTTGAAAAGGTTCTTAAACATTCCAGGTGCTTACTTTACGCTGATGATCTCAAACTCATATATGGCATAGAGGAGGTAGCCGACACTCACACTCTTCAAGAGGACATTAACTCAGTGCTCCAATGGAGCATTGACAACAAACTCCTTTTTAACACTGCTAAATGCAGTGTTATGTCCTTTAGTCGTGCTCACAATCCTCGCCATGTGCAATACTTCCTGGGTGCGGAACCGATTGCACGTGTTAACTTCGTCAAAGATCTTGGAGTTATTTTCGATCCACGTCTAACCTTCCATGAACATATGCGGTCTCTCGCCACTGATTCATACCGGAGTCTAGGTTTTGCCATTCGGAATATGCGAGAATTCACCAACCCCATAGCCATTAAATTAGTTTACATGGCTCTAGTCAGAAGTAGCAGACTAGAATCGGCTTCAATTGTTTGGAACCCTTATGAGAGTACCTACGCCTTACTGCTTGAAAAGGTTCAAAAAACATTTCTTAGATTTTTTTTAAGAAACTGTATTACTATTATCCATTTTTGTATCCCACAAAATTTTTGCTTGGTATGCTAAAATTTAACTCTCTTGAAGTCAGACGGAATTACTTTCTACTATTGTTGGCCTGCCGTGTCCTGCGCGGTGAGTCTGATTGCCCGGAACTTGTAGCTCAGCTTGTGAGGCTATTTGTGCCTCTTGTACCTAAACACCAGCTTAGGTTAAGAAAGAACTATTTATTAGCTGTTCCGTTAGCACAAACAGTCTCGCATTTTAACTCGCCCCTTGTTCGTGCGCTGGCAATGCTAAATGCGCTTCTGGCATCAACGCCGGAGTGTGATTTGTTTGCCGCTAAATGGATAGATGTGTGTCGTGAATGTTTGAGATTTTGTGAGATGATGGACAAAAGATGAGTTTTTTTTTTGTGTTAATTTTATATTACCAGTTGTTATTTACCTTTTATCTGTTACTTTATTACTACTTTTTTTTCTCTTTTATGTTTTCTTATAGTAAAATGTGTACTATTTTATTTTTTACTGTACAATTATTTGGACTCTGTCTGTTATGTTGTATATGTTTCTTGTAAATAAATAAATAAAATAAATAAATAAATTGCGATCGTGACCAGTTTTGTTTAATTCTGAAATCTACGCAGACGAAGTCGCGGGCAGAAACTAGTACCACTATATCTTACCTAATAATAATTTATTATATTATTTTCTTTTCAAAGTGTTGAAATGTTCAATAATTAAGTACTAAAACCCCAACTGTAAGCTTATAGTTGACACGTTAAATTAAGACTGATTTAAAATAAAAACTAAAATTTTTGTATAGTAGAACTTTATCTTTTCATTTGTATTATTTATATTGCGGCATTTTAAAATAATAAATCCTGGATAAGTCCTAGGATCTAGGATCCCGTAGGATTGGCGCCCCGAAAACCCAGGATCGAAATAATGGTCCGGTGTTATATTTCCTAGATCTCTTATTGTCTTCTTGAAATTTGCTCTCTATACAGTTCTACAACACGTGGTTGTCATTGCTAGGCTTCATACTGTGCCTCTGCATAATGATAGTGATCAGCTGGAAGATGTCGGTGTTCACAATGATCATTTTCGTCACACTCTATCTCCTAGTACTGTACAGGAAACCTAAAGATGGTAAAAAAAACATATTATTATAATTACAGCATTTTAAGGTTAATGTTCTTTTAAAACTTAAAATATTAGAAACACTCAAAATTTCCCTTTTCACAAAACGTGATTCTCAGTTTTCGCAGAAGAGGTCCAATTCAATGAAAATTGAACAGATGGTTTTTCTTGTATTCCCAGATGTAAATGCTCTACCCACATCTCTTTACGATAAGCGCTTTGTAAATTTCAGAAACCAGTTGGGGCAGTAGTACTGAAGCTCATCGTTATAAAGACACTATATCGACCATACTCACAATATACCATAGACCGGCACACATCAAGTCGTTTAACCCTCAACTTTTAGTGCTTGTCGGGAAACCTCATGAAAGGCCGTGGCTCCTAGATATGGGCCACCTTATCACGAATGTTGGTTCCTTCATGATAATGGCAGATATTGAAGATGTAAGCATCTATCAATTCAATTAATTGCTATGAATACAAATCCTAGCAATTTTGTTTCCAAATATATTCTATGTACAATTTTGATACGTTTCAACGAATTTATTATAATTATGTAGCTAAGTAAATGCTATAGTGAGTGTCACATGTGTATAGTGACAATCACTACAATAAATTAATAACATCAATTCAAGTCCGAATGAATGGGTACTTTTTGTGTCGACTCCATTTTTGTAATTTCAATATTATTAAACTGATTAAAAAACTTAACTTATTTATTGTACACTGAAAGTAAAACCTTCGAAATAGATAAATTCCATTTTTCGAAGGTTTTACTTTCAGTGCACTAAGGTTTGATCTGAAACTTAAGCATTATTTCAAAATTATTGTTAAAATTTTGTGCTTTGGCGAAAATACCCAGGTCCAGCTGACACAGGTGGAACGAATTAACCGTCGGCTCATTGGTGAGGAGTGGTTGAAATCGCGTAGAATGCGCGCGTTCTACGTGCTGATCCAAGGCTTCAACTTCGAGCAAGGCGTCCAAGCGCTACTCCAGTCCACGGGGCTCGGCCGCATCACACCCAACGTCGTGCTGTTAGGCTTCAAATTCGACTGGGACATCTGCCCGCATGTTGACCTTGTTTCTTACTACCGTACTATTCGGTGAGTGAATATTATTATTATTATTATTATTTATTTTCAAAAAATCGGATAACAGCAATCCATAGTGTTAGTAAGTTACCTTATATCTAGTGTTAGTACATAAAATTAAAATTAAATTAAAAATAACATTTTGGGTTTGAGAAGCATTTTGCGAACAACTTTCATCATTTAATTATCTCTTTATATGGACAAAATTAGGGCTTGAGTAATATTACAAAATGATACCTGATCTTGCTTATCTACTCAAGGCGAAATTAAAGATCGAGTGATAGATCTGTCATCCCTGGTCCCTCGGTCGTGTGTCTTAACGCTAGGATACCTAGATGATGATGCCAATATATCCCCAGACTCACTTTCGAATTCGAGCTGGCCATGGCAATCTTGCACGTTCCAAGAAACATGCGACCTTACAAAAAGCCGAAAGTGCTCATTAGTGCTGTAACAAGTGCAGCATCCCTTAGCAGCGAAAATGCGCAGGCGCTGTTACAGACGCGAAATCTGACGATTATGGACTCGGATTCTGACATAGATCAAGTTGCATATCCAAGCGAAGGCCAGATCGATAATCAGTTTAAAGGAGGTATGTATGAATATAAAACCAATAACTTTTTTTTATCAAATAACTGTCAAGCTGACTCAGCCTAGTTGCTAGATCTTGACTTTTGATTTTGCATATAATTCAAATTTCTTTAATAATTTGTGTGAACTAGTTGTTTTATTTTTCAAGCGATAAGCACCGGAGTCAGTCAGCTTAGCGCGCTGTCCGTGCGGTCGCAAAGTTTTCGAGCGCCTCCATGCAAAGTTGGGGCCTACAAAGCTTTGTCATTTAACCACGTAATTATTTGTCTTCTTATCTTTAAATGTCTCATTACAATTAAGTCGATGCACGATTCGAAAGCCTTTATCTAAAAGGATAGTAGGTACGTACCTAACTTTTATGGCGGAACTAGGTACCTACCTATATATGAGTATCCAGAAAATGAATTTCAAGAATTGATACAGAAATTATTTCACTGTGGAATTCACCACTTCTCAAACACCTTAAGATGATATAATTATGTATGTTGATCCCTTGTTGCTACGATACCAAGTTACTATATGGTACCTACTGGCTGTTTTCGGGGTCTATTTATTGAGTGTGCAAGTCACCTCTGCTAGTTCAAGTATTATTTAAAATCATAGATATCATCTTTTGTTCCCATGCTCTGCAACAATAGTCCTTCAACGACCGGAAGTTATTCTTGGGTGCACTTGAATAATGCACACAGGGATAAGCATAAGCGTCTGTTAGTTAGGGTCTCAGTTTCTTGCTCGTTCTTCTCTATAGAGGTTACCTGCGTTTTGGAACGAGTAACTAAGTAGCTTCTTTCTGACTAACCGACAAATCTAGTGCTTGTAAATTGTTTACTTAATTGAAATAAATGCTTTGATTTTGAATTAGACTTCATTGCATTTAAAGTTGTCTAAGGGCCACTTGTATCGTAATTCGTAGGTCTGGGACTCTAACTCTCAAGTTATGTAAAAACGAAAGATAATAAATAACACGTATTTTTTCAAAATGTAGGTACCTAATTAGTAAACAAGCAATGGCGTGTTCTGAGTTCTAACTATGATGAGTTGTGTGCCTGTTCCATGTATCAGACTTGTATTTTGGACGCATGGTGGTTTTACGACGATGGCGGCCTTAACATTCTACTGCCATACATAATCGCGTGTAGAGGTGGGAAAGAAAAACTGTCGTTGAGAATATTCGCACTCCCTCGAAAAAAAATCCCAATCGAAAATGCAGAAAAACGGTAAGTGTTCATGTGTTAGTTTAAAAATTTAGGTAATACGGATTGTGTATTAAGTAATTTTTATTTAGGTACAGAGGCCAGCACATCATGCTACAACAATCTGTTAAATTTCTTTGATTGATGTTCAATTTCATAGCAAAGTAATAAGGTTCATATTCAATTGGGAAAAAAAGATTGACATGGGTTGATGTGCTGGCGTCTGTACATTTAAAAATATATATACGAACATAATTACCTAGCCTTCTCTTTTTGGGGGGGTAGTCAGACACGAAAATTTACCATTAAATGTATAGAAGCAATTAGGTAAGTGTAGATACCTACAAGTTAACGGTGATCAGGGCTCCAGACAATGCAACCTCTACACAATTTGTCACAATGCATCCCATATCCAGAAGACAGCAAACTTGCTACTTATTATTATTAATTTTATTTGACAGTATGGTGTGCCTTCTAGAAAAGTACCGGATTCATTATACGCAATTGACGATGATTACTAGTATCAAGGATAAGCCAGAAGACGACACGTGGGATTTCTTCAATAATGCAACGCAGCACCACAGGTCTCTCACCAATGACGGTAAGGATCAACAGGACCAACGCAGACGACAGACTTTTTAACTAAAATTTGAGCGCGTTAATCTGTGAGGCGAACAAACAGCCTGTCTTAGGTTAATTCAAACTTGTCCTCGACAGCCGGTGGGATCTTGCGCCGCATTTGCTCTCTCGCAGCTTCTGCCAAGTCTGGGGTAACTTAATGCCTCCTGCCGAAGGTTCTACGTGGGGATCGTACGGTCTATGGCCTTGTATGGGGCCCTATACGAACAGACACCCTTACGACTCGCAACGTCGCGAAACTGCGAAGAACTGCAGAGAGCGATGGCCAACAGGGTGATAAGCCGCCTGATAAGTCGAAGGAAATCGTACGGTATCCCCGTCCTTCGAGGCGGCGAGTCTTATAAGCAAGATTTAGCACCCTAGAATCTGGATACTAGGGTCTTGGCGTCAATGTACAGATGGCGCCGGGCGGAGCTAGAAGGTGGTGGGCTACCGATGCTTTGGGAGCTCCAGGCACAGCGGGCCGAGCTCCGCCGAAACCTGGTACCCTAATGGAGGGAGCGACTTGTGTATCCCAGATGGGGGCACGCCATAATAGTGGCGATGAGGCCCGTAATAGAAGAGTGTTGGTCAACAACATTCTTAAATAAACAAAGCGCTATGTTTTACAGAACTACTGATATCAAATGAAGAAAACGAAAAACTATACAAAAAGACCTGCAAGCACTTGAGACTCCGCGAACTGTTGATAGAAAACTCATTTGGCGCCGATTTTATCGTCATGACGTTGCCTTCACCTCGACAGGTAAGGGACTTCGCATCGTGCACTCCATAGCCAGCGTACATATTCTCCTTGTGGTCAGATACTCGAGGTCGGGGCAAGGCACTCATTGCGTGCTGCAAATGATAGGCGAAGAAGTGATACGTGGATGCATGCACTGTGTGTCCGTATCGTCTGCTCGCCCACTGTCGTAGAAGAAAAAGGACTACGTCTAATGTTGACGTAGTCCTTTCTAGTCTAAAGGAATTTGTAAAACACTAATAATGAAAGTCGCAAATTCGTAGATCCGATATTCAGAAAGTTGTAAAGATTTAATCATGGCCGCGCGGTCGAAACGTCGAGGACCACGCATAGCCACGCAGTTCTTTAAACAGAGCTTAGTAGAGATTCCATGCTTTTTGCTAACTAATACGATTAAGACGAAAATGTGGACAGTATAAAGTTATACTGTCCACATTTTCTTCTTAATCGACCAAGACCAAGTCTTAAGAGACAGTGGTCTTGGTCACCTTGGTCCTCTAACTTGCATTAGATTTAGGTTTGAAATTCTTTAGGTTGTGAAGTCCGAACATTAGGGCTTTATTCATACACTCTACATTTTCTTCGAAAGATTGGGACGACACGAACTTCCGTTTAAGAGAACTGCTTACACGCGCGGCGATGTCTAAAACTTTACAACTTTCTGAATATTGGATCTACGAATTTGCGATTTGTTGCACTTATAGTTTTTTTTTTGTTATTTTACAAAAACGTGACCGCAGTCGGACATTTACTTTTTATAGCTAATATTTATTTCAATATTCCCATTAAAATATTGAAATAAATATTAGCTATATAATTAGTTGTCTAGACAAGGTTAACCCTGTTCAAAATGTTAGGACCTATTGAAGTGTTTTTATATTTAATTAAATAACCTTTGAAAGGTGCATTATTTTTGTTTTTATTTTATTACCCAACTACTTAGTTCATTCAAACTAATTCATAAGAATTCATGAACAAAAAAAAAATCCGCTTAAACGTTTCAGAAATCCAGCAAAACTACAAAAATTTCTCCAGCAGGATCTCGAATAACTTCGTAGCCGAAGAAAGAACAAATACAAAATAAGTAGCAGCATTTACCTTGTCTAGACAACTAATTTTATAGCTAAAATTTATTCCAATATTCCCATTAAAAAAGAAAATGTTTAGCTGCGGTAACGTTACCCCAGCAGGAAATGTTTTCGTGAAATAACTAAAAAAAACTTAAAGGTGCAACAAATTTACAGCACATAGGTAACCTTGTATCATGTTCAGTATTAACTTTTTTTATATATCTTTTGTTTACCCTTTTGTCGGTGCGTTAAAGCCAACATAAGCACTACCTTCACAGGGCATTTCGGCAGCCATGTACATGGCGTGGCTGAAGGTCATGAGTCACGACATGCCGCCGATACTGTTCGTGCGCGGCAACGCGAATACAATTGTCATCGAGTAGCTCACACCATCTACAACACTAATGTGTACGTATTAAGGTTCAATAAACACCGCGCCGTGAAATAGAATTTGAATCCGCAGTCCCAGGCAGACGCGGCCTGCGGTGGCGGCTGGCCGCGGCGGCATGCTGATTAATTTCATGAATCCACACATCTCTATTACTAAAAGTAATTATGCGACGATAATGATAATATAGATACCCACCTAAAATATTGTTAATTATACCTCAATAAAATTGCTTGTTTTTTCTACCAATTTTTCTCATCTTCTGAAAGGGCTAACAAGAGTATTACTCTTGTTAGCCTTCGTTGAAGACTTCGTTTCGGTTACTGACGGTCGGACTGACTGACGTCCGATTGTAGCACAAACACCACAGCTAATGGCAATTCAGGCCGCCACTGTGGCCGCGGTGGTGTTGTTGCGGCCCGCGGTAGGCCGCCACCGCAAGCCATGTCTGTCTAGCAGCCACTTTACATAGCTCTAGTCTTCCGACGAATTCTCACGGATTTTGGAGGCTTCCTTTCCGTAACGTGCGACGAGTGTGTGAGCTTTACAATACGTGGCCGTCACTTTGGCACATTAGGGTTAGCGCAAACAGAGCAGCTATATGCTGGAGTGCAGTATAATTCCGCTTGCATTTATTATCTTGCACGCAATTACCCTATTTTCAAGTATGTTGGTTCATTATAAATTAATAAATAACAAAAAACACAACCGCCTTCAAAAACTAAAAAGTGAAAAATAACTTTAGCACCGAACACACATTGACTTTAGTTTCGAAATTCGGTGACTTTGTTCTGTTTATTGTTTTGTATTGCCGGTTGTCTGTTTTGTAAAAAGCTTTTTATTTTCCGCTTTTTAGTACCTCCTTCTCATCCAAATCTATTAAGAATAGATTGATAGTTAACTACTCCAAAGATTGAAGAAACTAAAACGTCGTCTACGTAATTTTTTTGGGTATTTGTTGATTTTTTCAAAAAGTGCTGAATCAATTTCGATAAAATTTATATGGGACCACCCCTGAAGCATACCCTATCCATAAAACAAAGGATTTTCAAAATCGGGTTACGTTTGCCGGAGACATCGCGTAACAAATCGCGCACATACTTAATGCAAATTTAAGACATAGGGTTTTTTAATGGATGCCATTGTCAGAACTGGACCAAATTAGAAATAAATAGGACCACACGAAAAGCACCAGCTTTCAAATAAAACAAGAATCATCAAAATCGGTTCACCCAGTCCAAAGTTCTCAGGTAACAAACATAAAAAAAATAAATACAGACGAATTGATAACCTCCTCATTTTTTGAAGTCGGTTGAAAATGAGTACATTGCTGCTCTTATCTGCACTGGCCGTTATAATTTAAAAGTAAGTTCGGATATTCAGAGCGCCATCTCTGTCACTCATAGCTGTGCGAGTTGTGACAGCCTCTTTCTAAGGACCGACTTGTCTAAAAGTATGGTTATATTCCGTTGCTATCTGCGAAGTCTAATGTTGAAGAATAAAATTATTCGTGTAAATATATTACAAGATTTTTTATTTCACACATATTTCACAAAGGTTTTAATTTAAATGTAAAACAGAAAATAATTATAAAATATTTACAGATACAATAATCAACAGACGTTCCAGATTAACAATTTTCTTAATTTGAAACAATGAAAAGAACATGTTTTGATACATTGTTATTAGTGTAGCGCCAGACCGACGCGACGTACTTTCGTTCGCAGATTGCTTAACAAATATTTACACAAAGTGTCAAATTAAATACGATATTTTTGTTTATAAAAAACTTTCTGCGACCGAAAATAATAGTGCAGCATGCTTAAATGACCCGGATCTTAATTGGAACTAACGATTTATGATGAAAATTTACAACATCTGTCAATTTTGATGACAGCACCAGTAGCCGCCACCGGGCCAGCGGGCTTGCTGCACTTTATCAAGCTTAATCGGATGTGGGCCACTCATGCCGATCTGGACGAGTCGGAGACCATACATTTTATAATGGCCACTGGTTATCCCAGAACTACATTAGATCCACGCCATGCGATGCAACGCGACGCACTAAACACCGATACCCCGACGTCTCGCAGGTGAGCGTCGGTATAATGTAGTTCTGAGCTAGACTTTACAGATAGAATACACGATGGTACAACATTATGCGTTCGATCAATAGTGCTGCATACGGATGAGGTCATACTGTACAAGAGATTCATGATGCAGGAAGGAAACGCTGTCCACGACGGAGGGCAAACAAACACGTCTATAGCGATATGTACGTTACGTAAGGACGGCGATTCAAAATATATACATCTGTCATTAGATATGTCCCTATGCTTTCTATGAAAAATAAATATGTTGTATGTTGTCACATCAAAATATTTTACTTACTTTCACATTAGGTATACTTTTCTTTATATCTTTCTTAAAGAACACATTATAAATAAAGATTGATTTTAACATGGAAATTATATTTTTACGCTAGTACGACGGGCCGCATGTAAACTTTTAGAACATATTAACATTACTCAGTCTATGTAAAATTTATAATGTTTAGTCGCAGAATGTCCAATTTGTAAACATGTGGCGGTCACAAAACGTTCATTTCAAAGAGTGTCCTAATTTGCAGAATGTCTAATCAGACATCATACTCATTATTTATAACACCAACAGAGATGAGAAACTGAAATAACTATTAATTCTACTTGCGTACTACAGCTCTCCTTAAAAGTGTAACATTTATATTTTATTTATTTATTAACATAGTTCAACCCTCACCAAATGGTACACACAACAAATCTTTGGGTACCCATCAATAGTACAGTCTGTAGTGGTTAAAACATTTCACGTACAGTGTTATTGCGCAAATTGGGCATTCTGTGACTAATCTATTTATAATATAATAATTTATAATAATTCGTTACGACGTCTAGATGCCTCAGTGCATTATCATAAATTCATATATAATAGCTCGACGTGAGCGTTGACGATTATAAAAATGTTAAATACACATCATTATGCGAACATTCGCGAATGAAATATATAATTGATTAACATGAATTAACGTTTTAAGCCTACCAGCACCTTAACGTACATTAAATCGTGCAAAACTTCAAATTCAGCGGTCACATGTAGATATTATAATGATTTCATGGCATTTACATAAAATTAATTTATTGAAACAATAATAAACATCACTACATAAGTTACAGACAAAAACTTCACACAGCCATAACTCCTTACATCATATAAATAAATATTAAAATCCTAAATAATCGTGGAAATATTTTTTGGTTACAAACATTTATAATATGCAAATAAATACTTGTGATAGGAGGCTTCCTTCCCATAACCTGATTTATATTTCAGTTCTTATCCATGCTACAGGAACGTTTTCATTTCAATGTATATTTCTTAAGCTATGAGCGGATAGCGTGTTGATTCAGCCGATGGAGGCGCAACGTCGTACACAAAACATTCCTCACGGCCCTGCGGCAGCCCTGGGACTGCCCCTCTGCTACTATTCTAATGAACACATCTCTTTGTGCAGTTCAGTGGCGGCGTCAGAAAGGGTTCCGTACTATTTCACCGGCGGTTCGCGCGCGATCTTTGGTCAGTCGGCCTGAGATCACACGTACACGTGGGTGGGTGATGACGTAGCGATATAAACACTGTAGTTTGTAAGAGCAGTCACTTGGCTAAGGGTCACTGTACACTGTACACTGTCACTCGTACAGTCGGCTCGCGGCGGTCCAGGGTCGCTCACAGCACGGCGCAGGACGGACGAGACAGTCTTCATTCGGACCCTTCCTCGTTGTCATCGTCGAATCCAGTCAAGTCAGCGGAGTCTAGGTAGCCGTGCATGACCTGTAGAGACACCATTATAACAAATTCAATTTAGTGAACAATTTATATTATTTTTTTGTATTTTCTGTGTTTAGTTAAGAAAGCTTATTAGAGAAGTCATGTAGTCAGGTTCTTTAGCCAATAGATTCCGTTCATGTATACTCGTTCACTAGCGCCACTATGCTTGAACCCTCGGCATTCGGTATTATAATATTCTTCCGACTGAATTTCGGACATGTTCAGTATTACATACATTATAACGCGCGTAGTTGCGCATAATACGTGTTGGCGATCAGGCCTGATGTTGTAAAAATCCGAACAGTTTGATGAGTAATATTTTTAACACAGGTATCTTGTGGTTTAAATCTAGGTTTGTATGTAGCAAAAAATTTACTTTTTTGAGAAACAAATTCAGTAACCATTTGTCTGAAAATCATCATTTTTGCACAGTTTTTATCTGAACTTTGGCCGTTCATAATGCACTGAACGATAAAAAAGTAAAAAAAACAGCTTCATAAAAACCTTGTACATGTAATGGAGATCTTAAATTACAAACATTATTTTCAAAAACTTTACAGGCTTTTTCAAAAACACGTATTTCCTGGAACAAGTTCTGTGAAATCTCCGCGCGTCTATTTTCCTGTGATGTTATCGCGTTCTGACTCACTCGTTTGTATTCGAGAATTGCGTTGGTTGAAAAAAAAAAATTCGATTGCGTCGAAGTTCGCCCAATGGGAATGGGCGCTCTTGTCGTTTAGAGTGAGACACAAATTTACAAATATTTTTTAACGATAAGCGCACGTCCAGCCGGCCCTCCACGTATAGCTAGGTAGTGGTGTACTGACCGCGTACTCGAGCAGCGCCAGGTGACAGAACACGTACTGGTCGGGCATCTGTATGGAGTGCGCGCGCTGGGCGCGGATCCTCTCCGCGTATAGCTAGGTAGTGATGTACTGAACGCGTATAGCTAGGTAGTGATGTACTGAACGCGTATAGCTAGGTAGTGGTGTACTGACCGCGTACTCGAGCAGCGCCAGGTGACAGAACACGTACTGGTCGGGCATCTGTATGGAGTGCGCGCGCTGGGCGCGGATCCTCTCCGCGTATAGCTAGGTAGTGATGTACTGAACGCGTATAGCTAGGTAGTGATGTACTGAACGCGTATAGCTAGGTAGTGGTGTACTGACCGCGTACTCGAGCAGCGCCAGGTGACAGAACACGTACTGGTCGGGCATCTGTATGGAGTGCGCGCGCTGGGCGCGGATCCTCTCCGCGTATAGCTAGGTAGTGATGTACTGAACGCGTATAGCTAGGTAGTGATGTACTGAACGCGTATAGCTAGGTAGTGGTGTACTGACCGCGTACTCGAGCAGCGCCAGGTGACAGAACACGTACTGGTCGGGCATCTGTATGGAGTGCGCGCGCTGGGCGCGGATCCTCTCCGCGTATAGCTAGGTAGTGATGTACTGAAAGCGTATAGCTAGGTAGTGGTGTACTGACCGCGTACTCGAGCAGCGCCAGGTAACAGAACACGTACTGGTCGGGCATCTGTATGGAGTGCGCGCGCTGGGCGCGGATCCTCTCCGCGTATAGCTAGGTAGTGATATACTGAACGCGTATAGCTAGGTAGTGATGTACTGAACGCGTATAGCTAGGTAGTGGTGTACTGACCGCGTACTCGAGCAGCGCCAGGTGACAGAACACGTACTGGTCGGGCATCTGTATGGAGTGCGCGCGCTGGGCGCGGATCCTCTCCGCGTATAGCTAGGTAGTGATGTACTGAAAGCGTATAGCTAGGTAGTGGTGTACTGACCGCGTACTCGAGCAGCGCCAGGTGACAGAACACGTACTGGTCGGGCATCTGTATGGAGTGCGCGCGCTGGGCGCGGATCCTCTCCGCGTATAGCTAGGTAGTGATGTACTGAACGCGTATAGCTAGGTAGTGATGTGCTGAACGCGTATAGCTAGGTAGTGGTGTACTGACCGCGTACTCGAGCAGCGCCAGGTGACAGAACACGTACTGGTCGGGCATCTGTATGGAGTGCGCGCGCTGGGCGCGGATCCTCTCCGCGTATAGCTAGGTAGTGATGTACTGAACGCGTATAGCTAGGTAGTGATGTGCTGAACGCGTATAGCTAGGTAGTGGTGTACTGACCGCGTACTCGAGCAGCGCCAGGTGACAGAACACGTACTGGTCGGGCATCTGTATGGAGTGCGCGCGCTGGGCGCGGATCCTCTCCGCGTATAGCTAGGTAGTGATGTACTGAACGCGTATAGCTAGGTAGTGATGTGCTGAACGCGTATAGCTAGGTAGTGGTGTACTGACCGCGTACTCGAGCAGCGCCAGGTGACAGAACACGTACTGGTCGGGCATCTGTATGGAGTGCGCGCGCTGGGCGCGGATCCTCTCCACGGTGCCGCGCACGTCCAGCCGACCCTCCGCGCTCAGTCGCGACGCGCTGATGTCTAGCGTCAGGAACGTGCCTGCAACACACCACATCATCATCATCGTCGCCCACTGCTGGGCTTAGGTCTCCCCCAAGGGGGCTACAGTCGTAATCGCCATGCGTGGCCGTGCATGTTGGCAATCGCAGTAGGTGTTGGTACTCAGAAGGACGCTGATGCCCATCCTCTGGTATATTATATGAGTGATTCCGCCGTTTCGTCCAAAACGTCTATCCAGTGAAAAGTCATCATGAATATTTAAATTAATCAAAATATAATAATTAAATAAGTTTACATTTAGTTAAAGCTCAAAGGTGCGTATTTTATACTAGGACTAGTAACCATAATGAAAAAAATATTAGAACAAAAACATGCCTAGATTTCATTTCCACTCCTTCTTCAAAAGGTCACCCAAAATGTTTTTTTGTTACATTGGTGCGATTACCAAAGTAAAAGTACAAGTTTTTTGTGCCTATTTTCTAAGTTATTTGTAACGACATCTATCGCACATAATACGAACTACAACAGACGTTTCCTAGATCGCGCAAGCAGAGTTATCCGGGACATTACGATATAATATATCCTAATGTCGCGGATAACTCTATACAAAATCCCGACTACAACCGTCGGGCAGTAGCCCACCAGACACAACACCCGTCTGGTCGGAGGATCCTCCCTTTTCTACGGAGAATGAGGAACTTTACACCCTATTCTTCATACCTCTAAAATTTAATGTCGATTATTAATATAAAACAAAGATTTTTTTTACCTAGTGCCTATCATAGAAAGAATCAGCGTAAAAATATTGTCAAACGAAAAACTTCATACCATTCCATAAAAATTGCAATCGATATTATTTTGAAGTACAACCCTATCGGTGCATTATAGTGTGCTGCCTACGTCTCCCGCACCCCAATCTACCAAAATAGTTCGTCACGGACACACGCGTGCGCCCCTAACGGCAAATTATTTAAACCACGTTTGTCACAGGTAAGTACTCATTACGTTCCATTAATTCACTAAGTAAGCGTATGATAAAAAAAATCATGGTCGTGATATAAAGTTATAGTTTATAGTTAGGTTATGTCACATTATATTTGAATACAGTTGGTTTCCTATTTTATTCTAAGTAAAATAAGAAAGTCTGTTCAAATTTCATTACCCTCTATTTCATTACATTCCGTTTCCTCGAATTTTTATACGGAAGGGAATGAAGCGTTAAGGAAGATAATGAACATTTTTAAAATTTGCGATATGTATAGGCAATGTCGAGCACCAGTGTAAAGGATACAAATTCAATGCTATTATTGTATCATACATACATACCTATCCTCGGAACACTAATTTCGTATGACATTTTTGATATATGAGACCGTATTTCATTACCTTCCGTATCCTCATTATACTCCATCAATTTTCTTGAAAAGGAAATCATTTTTATCAACGCCTTTAATGATAACCCACCTCTAGAAGGTATACGAATAATTTATTTGATTAATGTTTCGAAACCATCAATTAAAAATACATTCCACGAAATTACTCCGAATTGGACGAAATGGCGGAATCACTCATATATGTAATGTAATGATCATTTATTTCGAGCAACAAGACGCATACATGTTACTAACAATACACTTACAAACTATTTTAGAAACACTTACACAAAAACAGAATCAGAAGCAGTTTATGACATCACTGCTGCAAAGTGACAGGCCAAACCGAAACCCTGCAGCAGTGATTCATAAACTCAGAATCAAGCCTACTCGCTATCATACACATGATGCTGTTGGCGCTGCCCCGCACCCTACGGATCAAGGATGCAAAACAATCTACACGAGCTCATCAGCGTATGTCCCTGAAGCGCTGCAATATCGGGGCAACCCCAACAACAGCCTTAAAGCGTTACTGTATTGGACGCGAAGGGCGCCGAATGATTTTTAACCCTAGAAAGATAATCATAAAGCAACTAGCGTAAAAGATAATCATACGTCTGTCAGACGTACCTTAGTTAATTAAGATTTTTTAGTAAGCCTACGGATGTATTATCATGCCTTAAAGGTTGAAATAATTGTTTGTATTCTATTTAAGGAAATAAAACGATAAAATAGCAATAATAAAGTTTAATTGACAAATTACAAACAAAAATCGTAAACTTCTTTACAAATTAACAAAAACTTAACTTGTCTTCTATAGGAACATTTAAAATCACTTTCAGTCTTTATATTTTCATATTTTGTACTTTTACACTTAAATTAACGTAAACAATACCTACTACAATAATCAGTCTTTTACTTTCGGTTATTAAATGCATTTAATAAAAAATGCATTTAAATGCATATTAAATGCATGATTCTGATGACGATTCCTCTTCATTTTGATATAAAAAGTTCTCAATTTGAGAACTATCCAACACCCTTCGGTTTGCCATTATAATATAATAATAAATAATACCTGAAAATAATAATAAATAAGTGTAAATAACAATAAACAATCAGTTAAAATGATTGCAAAAGTTGCATTAAAGATAATCATACGTCTCGCGGACGTACGACATAGGTATATCTTTTATTTGAACGTACTTACCGTGGCGCCACTGCTGCTTAGCGCAAGCTCCGGCCGCCGACTGAGTTGACTCGCGCAGCTAGCGCGCTGCGATTAATAATAAAAAAACTACAACGAAATTTAATTTCACGATACGTCTCGCGGACGTAGATTATCTTTCTAGGGTTAACCGACGATTTTTTTGAAGTCGGTTATATATTTATAGAAAGATTTTTTCTCACATAGAGTAAAATACCCTATGGTATTTTACTCTATATGAGAAAAAATCTTTAAATATATTATTGAGATAGTTTAGGCAAAAAGCAGTCGGAAAATGTCAGTTTTAGTTCATAAAATAACATAATAAAATTCAATTCAAGGTTTTCAGTTTTTTTAATCTGTCCTGTAACACCTTGAAATAGTAGCCGCCATATTATTACGTCGTACGGCTGTGTAAATAAAAAAGTGTCAACTGTCAGTCAAGCAAATTGGCGCGTGTAGGCTTTGTACTTTTATTATTTTCGTAACCAACGTATTTTTAATACCCTATTCGGATGTTTGACTTTCAATCTCTTCTCAATCTCAATCTCAATTTCAATCTCTTCTTTGAATTTAACTGTATCGCCGTTTCTTAACGGATTTGGATGTTAAAACGATAATAAAAAGCGGAAAAAAACAACTTCAAAAACTAAAAAGTGATAAAATTATCACTCATCGGTTAATTTTTTTTATTGAGTAAAATGAACCCACAGGCAGCAAGTGTTAGACACTTTTTGTCAAAACTTCATAAATGGAGATGTATGCTTTTGATTAAATTGATTGTATAGTTACATTCATACTAACTTGTGTTTGCGGCTTCGCCAGAGTAAATTTAAATGCCATTATACAATTTAACATGTTATTAGCACAACATAGCATAGCAGTTATGTAACAGTCAGCCTTTGTGCTGCAGTAAAATATTTGTGTTTATTTATAAGTAATGTTTAGCGGTAAATGAATCATTGTTATTGATGGAAAAATACTAACAAGTAGTTACATAAAAATATAAAATTGTATGTGGGAACTACATCTGCCAATAAACTGCTTTACATTTTTGTACACATATGATTTCACCACGAATAAACGCTTTTTATTATATTATTATGTAGCCCGCTGGCTCACAGCTCATCGACGGTTATGTTACAGTTGACAATGCTTACCTGTCCTGCCGATACCAGCCGAACAGTGGACAACTATCGGAGGCCCCCTATTGTGGCCCGCCCACGCATCGCCAAGGCTGAAAATAGAATTAATTCATAAATAATAATTTCAAAGATATAAAAACATAACGGAAATTTACTAAATTAATACATTCCAATTGGAAACAAACACGGAGGGCACGGCATTATAGATGTTGGTAATAACATTGATGTTGCTAAAAAATATCCTGACTTACAGGAATATTGTTTAGCAACATCAATGTACAGCACGACACTTAACGGCATCTTAAAATTGAGTAGCGTTTGAGTATTTGGCCATTAGAAAGATAGCACACTGTTAGGTTCTAATCATTAAGATTATTAATACGGGAAGAGAAAACTACCCTTTTTTTAAGTATATTACGCGCACGGAGGAGTTATGATATTAATTTGGCATAGTGAATGTTTATATGAAGAAGTGCAGAAACCAAAAATTCATCATCATTCATCATCTGCGTAGCCTTTTCTCAACTATTTTGGGGTCGGCTTCCAGTTTAACCGGATGCAGCTGAATACCAGTGTTTTACATGGAACGACTGTTCTATCGGCTTATCGGACCTCTACAACCCAGTTACTGGGTAACACGATAGACTGGTTGTCAGATTTTCTAGCTTCTGACTACCCTTAACGACTGCCAAAGATCTACGAATGACAGCCGGGAACCTTTTTTCTCTTCTGGTTTCACACGGTTTGTGCATTTAGCCAATTTCAAGTTAATTATATACATGGTATACGTACTCTTGCAGCGCGAGTTGCTGCGCGCGTCGTACGAGCGCGAGGAAGCGCAGCACCGGCTGAGCGCTGCCGCCGCCCGGCACGCCGTAGTCCGGCCAGCGCGTGTACTGGCCGTGCCACACGCGCCGCGACTGCTCGCGCTGGAACATTGTACATGCTACATTATAGCTAACATGAGAAAGGAGATTATATTCCTGACAATCTAAGAAGTTCCATTTGACATATCATCTTATATATCAAAATCTTCTGTTTTTTTTGTGTGTGGTTTAGAATCACAATTGGACCTGGTAGGTAGCGCTGCAGTCGAGTTGTAGGACTTTTTTATTTTAAGGGCAGGACAACGTCTGCCAGGTCCGCTAGTATTTGAATATGAATCAACGATTAATTCGTGTTTTTGAGTGCATTTATTTCAATATAAAATTCAACTTGATGCTTAAGAATGGTACTTATTGTTATAGTGTATGGGTAACATAGTAATTAATTAGGATTATGAATTTAATTTTTCTATATCTTACGTACTAGTACAAAAGAAGAAACTTCAAATGCGACTTCTTACGTTGTCCGGAGTTTAGTAGTACGAACGAACCCTGAAGAAAAATATCGTGACAAATACTGGAATCAAATATTCCAAGTCATGTGTCATTCTACCAAAGCGCATAGGCCCCGTGTATTGGATTACAGTCCGCTCCCCTTCACAGAGAGAAGTCCCCGTACTATGCACATTCTTTAGAGGCCCATTACTGGGCATAGGTCTACCCAAAGCGTTCAGCCGTAATCGCCATGCTTGGCCGATGCATGTTGGCGATCGTAGTAGTTTTTATGGTACTCAGAAAGACACTGCTGCCCATTCTCTGGTCATTACGTATGAATATAGGTTGGTTATGTCTATATACATTGCCAACCTATAATATTCAATCAATTTAAACAACAATTTAAATTAAAAAAATGTAAAATGAAGAATCCATACTAATATGATAAATGTGAAAGTGAGTTCGTAACGCTTTCACGGCTACATTTCAGAATCGGTTGTGATGAAATTTGGTATAAACTATAGACCGATCGCTTTAATGAGACCGTTTTTGAGGTAGCTGCGCGGTGCGGGACGGGTGCGGTAACTCGTAGGAAGAGCTCATTGATACGTCTACTTGCGATAACTGTCACGGTCAAGTCAACCAAAATAATGTCAATGTCATTAATGACATTATTTTGGTTTGACATTGACATGTTATGACTTATGACTTCTTTTGTTAAACACAGATAAAAAATAATTCGGATACATACGTGCATATCATGAAGCTAGGTATATTTAACTGGAGGTTTTATCGTTTTAGACGAAATCTTCAGTAAATATAATCATAAAAACAGTAGAAATTAGTACTACTTAAACAGAAAACAGGGATGTCATGGTGAAAACAGTAAATCTGCTGCTAAAACCGTAGAATTGGCCACACTGAACTGTCACGGGGTCCTGTACCGCGCAGCTACCTCAGGGACGGTCTCAGTAAAGTGGTCGCGCTATAAGTTTCAATCTCGTTACTTTTCAATCCGCAAACCGACATTCAGGCGGGCAAACGTGAAATTGAAGCGAACTAAAGTCACCCCAAGAATTTGGTTATTTATTTTATTTATCAGGTTATAGGTAAAAGTGGAGGCAACACTCTGAACACCTAAGTGAAACCAACTGTGGGCAGACGCTCTTTCTGAATGCATACATAAGATATAAAAAACACATATTACTGTCTCGTTCTTATGTATGCATTCAGAAAGAGAGCGTCTGCCCACAGTGGGTTTCACTTATAGTTCGTTCGCGTTAAGAATGCAGTGAAATCATCATTGTAAGTCGGCCTAGCCCCGCCCCTAGCCAATCAAATCTTTTCAAATTACAAAGTCAAGTTCACAATGACACCCCTAACCAATCAAATCTTTTCGAATTACAAAGTCAAGTTCACAATGACAGTTGAAGGCATTTTGCACTGATGATTTACTGCATTCTTAACGCGAACGAACTATAGGTATTTAGAGAGTTGCCTCCACTTATATGTATAAGCTTGTCGAGTCACCCTCAGGTCCGTGAGCAGCAGATGCGTGATGGTGTAGTCGTCCCCCTGCTCCACGGCCTGCGTGCTGACGGCGAAGTCCCCGAGCGCCAGGCGCTGCCCCTCCCCCGCGGGCCAGTACTGGCCGCACTTGACGCGGCCGCGCTCCACCGCGCGCGTCGTCATGACCAGCACCAGCGCGCCCTGCTCCCACACCATGCGCCAGAAGTCGCCGAACGTCTTCGGCAAGGGACCTGCAACGTACACCAACCAACGGTTATTACGACGCTCAGTTATTATTACTTTACTAGGTAAACAATCTTGATATGTCTTTTTAATGATAAAATTCTTAAACATTTAGTATGTATTGCTTGTATATTACAAAAAAAATCATCTGCCTAGCCTTTTCCCAAATATATTGGGGTCGGCTTCCAGTCTAACCCGACTGCCTATCAGGCTTCCACAACCCAGTTACTGAGTAACACCATAAGTAAGACTGGTTGTCAGACTTTCTGGCTTCTGACTATACCCATAACGACTGCCAAAGATCTACAAATGACCGCCGGGACCAACGGCTTTACGTGCTTTCCGAGGCACGGAGGGAACTCTGTATTAAAGGGATGGTCACCCATCCACAGACCGTAGACGGTTAGCGTAGCTTAACCTTTGATCAATCGATCTGTACGGCTTTAACTTAGCCACAAGCTCCTCCACTCCTGCTTGTATATTACAAATGCAAAACAACTTTAGTACCTATGTTTGCGAGAAATATCAGAATTTTAACAAGAACATTTAAAAAGACATCTGAAGATTGTTTACCTTTACTATTTAACTACCAATGCCTTTCTTGTTTTTTAAGGATTCCGTACTGGAAGGCCACCGGGACCCTGTTACTAAGGCTCCGCTTGTCCGTCCTTCCGTCCGTCTGTCTGTCAGTGAGTTATATCTCATGAACAGTAATAGGATAGACAGTTGAAAAACAACAAAGAAATAACTAAATAAAAATTTACCGGCAAAAAAAAAAATAAACACGTTTCTAGTAGGGGTAGATCTACCCTATTAGAAACGTGTTTTTATTTTTGCTTTTCGCTCGACTTTTAGGGATGTATAGTACGGTGGTACGGAACCCTTCATGTGTGACTCCAACTCGCACTTGACCGGTTTTTATTCAATCTAAGTATGTGAGGTTAAGTGGCTGTCTTTGTTGATGTGAATAAATACCATGAATTGATAAAATCAATTCCACAGCATGGTCGAAAAATATTTTATTATTTTTCCACTTGGCTTTTAATAGAATTGTACAAACAAGGTTTTTCAAGTACACACATATTTATCATGAAAACGTAAAATGGCGCTTCTAATAATATATAAGATAAAAAAAGAATACTTGTATAAAAGAATGCCGCTGCTATTATACGCCGAGCGAACTTCCACGAAGAAAGGATTTCCCCCGCGTTTATTTCCAATTCGCGCAACAGGTCTTTATTATTAATAATTCACAGAAAACGTATTTCCATCGTAAACAAGTTTCGCAAATAGTTCCAGGTATTGTGGGAACGCAGCCAAATTGAAAACTGACGAGAAATGATTACAAATTACACCTATTTTTTAAAGGAAAGGTTTATTTCAGTGAACTGGCAATGTATTTTAAACAAGTTTTCTGATAACCACAAAAACTAAGTTATAATATAAGCAATTAGTGAGGTCAGGTCATATTATGGATGGTGTCAGAGTTTTTTTATGGATGGTCACTATCTGGCTTATATATACGAGATCACTACTTGTACGTTTTATCTGTGAGAAATTAAACGTTTAGTAAACAAAACAATCAAATATTAGGCATATCTCGAGCACTTAAATGTTGGACGCAATAAAAACAATGCCGTGTGAATAAACACGTGTTTTAATTTATCATCAATGTGCTGATAACAATTTAATCACTTAGTTCTAAACAACACTATTAAAAGTTGTATTTATTTGACATCATATAATCATGATTGTTATAGAACTGCATTAGAAGTTGAAGATTTATAAGTGAGTAGTAAGAAGTAACACTATCCATATAAATTAGAACGAGAAATATAAAAAAAACTTTACCTTGTGTACAAATATATGCATTTTTCTGTTTGTATCCGTCAACATAGTTGGCGTTGATATAGTCTGTGGTGGGGTCATCGGGATCTGTCTGCGACAACAGTACGCGGGAGTGGTCGTAACACAACACATCCGTGTAACGATTCTTGGCTAGATTGCTCGGCAATCTGGAAAACAAATTATACACCTTATTAAAAAGATTTACAGTTTATTTTCGCTGGTTAGGCCGTAGCGTTGCAAACAAGTGATCATTCTTAAATTCTTTAGTTTGGCCACTAAAATGTATTTAGTAGACGACTATCTCATTCTTAGTTTGCTAATAAAGTGGACAAAGTATTCTGTTCAAATATGTATCAATATCAGTGTTAAACTGGGGGAAAAGAAGGACAGCAAATAAAAGTATTTCATCATAACAAAGATTTTTTTTGACGATATGCAACCGCAGCAAGAAACATTCAATCAGTCTATAAGAGTAATAATAATGTCAAATAAAGGCATTACTTAGGAGTAGTAACATCAAGTCCTACAAAGGATTAAGAAGGGGGGAAGGACCTAAGAAGGGTTTACATAAATAATTATGGGGAACAAAAGTTGCACATGACATATTTGTTTAAGAAACTTGTTGCTAAAATGCTAAGTTGCAGTGTTGCTGGCAACATGACTGTATTTGGTCTTTATGATAATTACTCAACATTGTATACAATAACATAATTGGGTAATTGACACCATTAAATCATAATTCCAACATTCTCTTTCTGAATGTATACATAAGAAGGAGACAGTGATATGTGTTTTCTTTATCTTACGTATGCATTCAGAAAGAGAGGGTCTGTCCACAGTTGGTTTCACTTAGGTGTTCAGAGTGTTGCCTCCACTTTTACCTATAAACTTCTTGGGGGAAATCACACTTTGACAGCTCATAAAAAGTATGTCAATTAGAAATATTACTGCCAAACTTTTCCGTTAGAAGCGCCACTGTACTATAACGTAAACAAAGTGACACTGACATGATAATACTTTTTGTATGTGCATCAAAATTATATTTTTTAGCTTTCGGAGCAGCTTTTGAAAAATTGACGATAATAACGTTTGTTATTATCGTCCATTTTTCATAATATATATTCATAATTACAATAAAACTCTCGTAACGCAACTTCTTCAACCTTTTGACAGCCACAGTCATGTATTGATGACAAATCAAAATGTGCCCAGCACGTCACGGTCGCTACTAAATGACAGACGAATTACTACTCTGTGGAATTACGTATAGAAACGGAATTCCATAGAGTAGTAATTCATAGCTTGGTGCCGAGGGCACGTGTTTGCTTTATTGACGTGGCGGTGAAAAGGTTAAAATAGGAATTTTACCGCGCTACTATTGTTTACGTTATAGTTCGGTGGCGCCCTTTTGAGATTAAATTTGTGTAAGCAACCCTATTGATTAGTGGTGTCAATTACCTAACTGATGTTGTGGGAAACGATTATCAACTGCAGTGCTATTCTGTTACAATTTCCCTCGGTGAACACCTATGTGAAGTGAGCTGTCATCCGATTGTAGTGCTTTGACAATCCCTAGCATCGAGACAGATAATAATAATAATGGTTTATTTTTGGAACAAAAACAAATACAGTAAGTGGACCAATTTAAAACGATGGCAGCTGCAAAAGTTAAAAACTGTGGCGCAACTACCATCAAACAGATGGTAGCTCACCTCACCTAGGTACTCACCAAGGGACATTGTAACAGAATAGATAGTCTGTTGGCTAAGTTTTGTTGACCTTGAATAGGAGGTATTACTTGAGAAGTAGGGTAAGCAATACTAATGTTGGCACACCCCCCTCCCCTTTCCCCCCAATGACTGGCAGTTCACTAATTTATTCTGTTTACTAAGAATATTTTCGTTTTTTAAAGACGCGGTACCCGAAAGTCAGTAATATTTGTAGAAAAATGTAACAGCGTCCTTAAAAAACGAAAATCCATACTAATATTATTATATATCATATTATTTTAATATTATAAATGCGAAAGTAACTCTGTCTGTTACGCTTTCACGATGAAACGGTTGAACCGATTTTGATGAAATTTGGTATGAAGATAGCTTGAACCCTGGGGAAGGACATAGGCTACTTTTTAATCCCCGACTTAGATTAGTAGTGTGGTGACTCACTTGGCGTGGTGGAAGGTCCCGACGGGCGGGCGCGCGCGGATGTCCTCGTACTCCAGCGCCAGGCCGCGCCGGCCCAGCGCCCGCACGCGCGCCAGCAGCTCCGCCGGCGTCTCCCCCGCCGCGCCGCCCGCACCCCCCGCCTCCTCGTCCGACAGCCCCGGAGACACCTCGCCCGACGACCACGTGCCGCGCGCTGCAACACCCACACGTGTCATAGCTGATGGCTTACATCCACAGATATAGATAGACCTAGATAACACTAGTATCACGATCTGTTTGAAAACCAAGCGTACCATTTTTTGGACGTCACAAAGTAATACAAAAGTTTTGTTTTTTCTAAATTTGGTATTACCAGGTATTACTGAGGGGTGCGCCAAAGTTCACCTAAAGTTTTAACTCCGATAATTGGAAATCCGAAAATGTTCTTCCTAACATTTTTCATCCTAACAATCACAATTCCTAACTACTCTGTCTCTAATGTTCATAATCCGAAGCATTCAACTTCATAATATCAGTAGCAATAAACATCTATTATACTTTTATTTGTTTTCCTATATTTTCTCAACATAACCATCTTTTACACTATTATTCAAAGTCATATCTTTTTTGTTTAGATTTCTTTTTATTCATAATAATCAGTACTATATACATTAATTTTGCGTAACTTTATTTTCACATAACATCGCAGACAGAAATTTCATAGAATTTCGTTTTCCAGAAAATGTTTCATATAATATTTGGTTCTTGTAATTTTATTGCGACTATTATTGTTTCAAAGACTATTTACTTCAATGAAATATATTTCTCAGAAACACAATTGAATGAATTAATATTCACATTTTTTTGTTTAACAAACTTATCAAACAGTAGAATTATTTTTTAACGAATATTGTTTGCTCAGTGTATTTTTCCATGGAATTTATTTCAACGTAAATATATATTATATAAATAGACAATAACTAAAATATTGTCTTATAAAGTGAATATGTTGTGCTACAAAAGTGAATGACAGAAACGAATCGCTGCGAAACCGACTCCACGTAGTCTTGTCTGCCCTATCCCTAGAGTGTAATTTAAATCCGCGTAGGCGAGGAGGGGCGATGCGGCCCGCGAGCTGAGGAGCAGGTGGTTTTAACGCCCGCCGCCGCGGCTGAGGCTGGCCGGCAATGCCGGCCAGTAAGCCGAAGCTGCGGTGGTGAGCGTGAATACCATCTGCGACGATAAGCTCGCGTGGGACCGCCGGAGCCCCGCAACGCCGGAGCCGTGACATAAATCATGCCTGCTGCATGTTGCATGCTCGCTTGCATGTTGCATGCTTGCTTGCATGATGCATGCTTGTTTGCACGCCGCATGCTTGCTTGCACGCTGCATGCTTGCTTGCACGCTGCATGCTTGCTTGCATGCTGCATGCTTGCTTGCACGCTGCATGCTTGCTTGCTTGCATGCTGCATGGTTGCTTGCGCGCTGCATGCTTGCTTGTATGCTGCATGCTTGCTTGTATGCTGCATGCTTGCTTGCCTGGTGCATGCTTGCTTGCGCGCACGCGCAGTAGGTTTGAACTTAGCAATAGACACAACTCAGTACGTTACGTAAAGCATACCCCCAAATAATAATCATACCCTCAAATTAAAACTATAAATATCATCTTCTACCCACATATATTTTTTATTACACTTGGTAAATGTTTCTTTACGAGTATGAGTGAAAATATTATGGTAATTATGTATAGGGATAGAAGCGTTATGATAAAAAACAGTAGGAGTTTAAATATATTTACATTAATGATATTATTAATTACAATTTTCGGAAACATGAGTGTTATGAACATCGCCGGTAGCACTACAAATAGTATGAATAAAAACTTTAGGATGAAAAATTTTAGGAAGAGTGATCATTCGGATTACAAATCCTTAGGAAGTACAATTTCGGGTAAAGAACTTTAGGTGAGCCAATATGGACCCATTACTGAGGGTATTAGATTAAAAATAATTGGTTTTTTTTATTAATTACGCATAATATTAATCACAAAATGATTTACCGATGGAAGGAAACGTTTACTTTATTTTTTTATTTACGATTTTTTATCGTAAGTTAGGCACGAAAATAGGCACGCGAAGTAGTTGCTCTTGCGTTATCTAGGTCTATCATCTGTGCTTAGATCCGACGTCAGCAACCTGCGGCTCTTTCTATGTGAAGTTGCGGCTCTTCGGTTCCATAAGCAATCCTGCATTATGAACTAACGATTTTCACAATCATACGGTGACGTATGTAAGCAAATATAATAATGAATAAATAAAAACATAGTAATGTTTCTATTTATTCATTATTATATTTGCTTATAGTAGGCTCTTAAAAAACTTGAAAATTTTGCAAATTGTAACTATTGGCTCTTTCGTTTCAAAAGGATGCCGACCCCTGGCTTAGATACATCATCGATACGATACGTCTCCGTTCGTACTCGCCGTAAAAGCAAGCCATTGGTACCACGTACCTATAGCGTTCCATTACATAAATTATTTGTGTTAATGGTTTCAACAAAAAATTTTGCTATTATTTTAAAGAAAAAAATAAAAAATCAATCACTATTTCTCGAAAGTTACGATACATTAGTATATACTATTGCGAATATTTAGGGGTTACGTTTAATTTAGAGCAAAACAGACACTAATTTTAAACTGAACAAAAGTAAACAACAGTTAAAATTTAATAATTTATTGTAATATTTTCTACTCCAACACTTTTAATGGCGAGAATAATGTAATTATTTGTTTGAATAAACAATTCAAGCGCTACAACATTCGAGCAACTGTCTAGGTATTCTTGTGTAGCAATAGCACAGTGTCTCCATATTTAGCTATCGAACCCAATCACCCCGCCGCGTCGGCTCAATCATGCGGATGACCCCTTAGAACATACAATCCCTTAGACCAACCCTATTACCCTTGCATCAGTGTATCCTTAAGGCAGTAAGTACAAGTGCTATTTTATACACATGGTAGTCTCACATCTTGTATAACCAAAGTTTTTTTTTACATAAACATATTTCAATAGGCTTGCGTTTGACAGCAATTCACTTCTTCTGATTTTAAGTGATGATGCAGCCTATGGTGGAACACGCTTGCCTAGGATGAACCGGTTCACTCGTGAACCGTAGGTACCCTTGAAGTACGTAATTATACTTATCAGAAAACAGAGGCAGGCCGTGAATTCTACAGTCTGGCAGTTCGCACAATAAATGTGGAATCAAAGCGCTTGGTTCGAAACCGTGGAACTCCAACTATATATAGCGGTGACGTTTCGCCGTATCATAATTGAAACAAATGCGATAACTAAAGTAATATTGTAAGAAATATTTTAAAACTCACTGTTTATTTTAATAACACATACTAAAATTAATGTTAATATCAAATTCACTGATGAAAGAACTTTACACTTCATTTCTTTAACATACACACACGATGCGCGATTACAAGATGTTTTAAGTATGAAACAAACTTGATCGTTCAAATTCGAGTCTCAACTGTGTACATAAAAACAAACGCTATTGTATTTTCAATTTATTCTGTGATATGCAATCTCAGGCTATTGCGATTTATCCGAATCAACTGATTCGAGCAAACGAACGCACACTTGAGTAATTCCAATCAAACAAAAAAAAAACAAGTCGCGACCACTACGTAGGATGAATGGCTCGCGCTAAGTAGTATGAGGAGATAACGAGCCAGCGATTCGACTGCTAATAAAACCGATCGAGAATAACCGAGATGTTGCAACAATCGAATACGGATTGCAGTGTCCACTATAGTTCGATAAACACTAATTAATTTTTACGACGACCAACTTCAGTTGACGGATTTTACTGATGGAAACTGTCGTAAACTATGTTGTAGCAGCATATTTTTAACTTGAATGATAGAAAATATTTACCGTAAAATGCAATTTTTTTTACTTGTGTTTTCACGAATACTTAAAATTAAATTTAACAAGCACGAACACTAACCACACTGCTTTAAATTTTGGCCCATTCAAGCACCCTAGTTATCTATTATTCCTAATTGACTACTTCAACAAACATACCCTTAGATTTGTTACTGGAAAGCATTTGTACTTTTGTGTGAATTTTATGTTATAATATAAATAAAAATAGTAAACAATCATCAAAACCTAAGTCACAATGACAGATATTATTTTCAACGTTCGAAAAACTTTGACGTGCTAAGAATTTTCACTTGTAAATTCGAAAAAAAGGTTTTATTTAAGATAAGATTTTCAAATTATACTCACTGCTTATGTCTATATCATCTTCGTCTCCTGAATTTATGTGCCTGCCCTTCATGTCACCATTATAACCATGTGTGTGCCTTAAAAATAAACATTTATTTTTTAAATTTGTTATCAATTGGATACAAAATTTGTTACAAAATCTGGTTCCGACACGAGACAGAATTTATCGTAAGAAATAGAATGAGTGTAGCTGTTTAGAGAACTACATTCCAGTAAATGAACCTTCCTGTATTTTAATATTAAATGTCATCGCATAATAAGGCCGCCATGATATGTCAGTATATAAAATGGTATTTATAATAAGTTTAATAATACAAATTCATACAATTCAAAAATTAATTCGGTTTATTATTATAACAGGTTTGCATGGCGCGATTTAGTACACAATAGTTTAAAAATAAGGGGAATGCAGCTTGACCATTTTTAACACTATTCTACTACATTTATTATAATATTATTTAATATTAATTTGTATTCAAGGTTTTATATTGGACATAGGAAGCTGACCACTTTTCGAAGATAAATATAATATCGATTTATCCTTTAGTTTTACAAGTGCCTTAATTGTGTTTTCACCAATTAAATTTGGTAAATATCCCTGCACTTAAACAGGTTATTTAGCCCAATATTGTTTTTTTTTTTTGTTGTTGTTGTTGTTTGAAAGCTGAATTCATTGAGAGTGATCATAGCTATGATTCAAGAAAATCTGTTCAGCTATTTAAAGATGAATCAGTTCTTTTCTAGTTGATTAATGGATATGACCATGGTCTGAAAAGGGCTGAAAGTCTCTGTTAGTGTCAGGGTTTTATTTAAATTTTAATATATAATTTTGTTGCAATGGACAACAACCAATGTATGTAAACATTATTGTACCCAGCCGTAAACACGGCACATACTGTTTAAGTAACTTTGTAGAGCACCATCTCTGTCATTCCTAAGAATATGAGTGACAGTCTCTTTCTAAAGCTCGACATGTCATATCAAAACCCGAGTACTGGGGCCCAAAGGTCAGTATTAAATGATAACTCGATTAATAATAATGTCTGTTTACCTGAGCGGACTAGGGTCGCACGTGTACGGAGGGTCGCCGCTGATGTGCATGTCTGTCTTGTCGCCCAGTCGCGCCGCGCGGTCACTGGTCATGTCACATGCACCCTCGTGCTCTATTATACCTGTACAACAAGAAATTAATGACCACAACGTGCTTTGTAAAACACTCGAAATAACAAATGGTTTCATTTTGACAAAATCATAAAATGTATACCGTAAAGGTGCGATCCCATTGAGATCTATTAATAAGTAGCTAAAAGCTATTTTTTAGCTAAAAGAGCTAAACTGCAATTAATCTATAAGGTTAGACAGAAATGGACGTAATTATAATAGTTTACTAGTTTTATAGCTAAATAGCTGGGCGACCGAGCTTTGCTTAGTATTTGTTTTTTTTTTCACAATTTTAAGAGGGCGCCGAGCAAAATAATTCAAAACAGTCATCACTGTTAAAGTGATATAATCAGTTTTTACATTTTCGAAATGTTATTTTATTATTAATTTTTGTTTTAATTGACGCGCTGTTTTGAATCATACATACATACGTTGCGTATGATTCAAAACAGCGCGAAAAATTAATAATAAAATAACTAAGCGACATTTCGAAAATGTAAAAACTACAAATTGTAGTATGAATGTTAAAGATTAATATGAATTCAAGTTTGTGAAAAAAAAATACAGTTTACTAACAAAACTCAACTAAATACGAGATTTTTTTAAAGATTTTAGTACAACTATACGTATTTTTGTTTATTAATTTAAACAGTATTCTTATTTTTTGCCAACGATAATCGGTTAACACATTCACTGTGGTATTCATTACATATTTTTTATGGCAATTATGGTAAAAGTATTGATTATATCACTTTAACAGTGACGACTGTTTTGAATTATTTTGCTCGGCGCCCTCTTAATGAAACCTAGCTAGTTCTATTTATTGCCCCCGAAACCCCCTGCATACTAAATTTCATGAAAATCGTTGGAGCCGTTTCCGAGATTCAGATATTATCTTATATATAAAAATCTTCTGTGCGTGTGTATGAAAGTGAACTCCTAAACGGCTGGACCGATTTTGATGATATTTTTTGTGTGTGTTTCAGTGGATTCGAGAATGGTTTACATTCACAATTGGACCCGGTAGGTGGCGTTGTAGTCGGGTTCTAGGACTTTTTATTTTCAGACAGGACAACGTCTGCCGGGCCCGCTAGTATATATATAAGAACACACACCTTTTAACCATTTTGGTGCGAAACGCTAAAAATAGAATCACTTATTATTATTGTTTGAGAAACATCGAATTCAGCTAATCAGTTAGAATTTAGAGTACCTATCTACAGACATTAATTTAATTAAAAGTCCCTTTTGAAGTCAGCAAAAGTAACAATTCTAAATTAATTCTCAACTAAAGTTAAGTAATTCACGTTTTCTTGTTTTGCATTCCAGACAATCATTCGTCGCTTGTTACAAATGTTAGAATCGAATAAGGCTGCAAAGGGCACCTTCGTAAGGAATATTATGTCTATCCAAGTCGACGGTGTGTGAAATTTGAATCCTAGAAAAGTACTGAAAGTAGAATGAGATGGCGTTACATAGGCGAATTATATATAAGTTTCCAAAAAAAAAAAATGGCTTCCTAAAATGTTCAGCAGTGCTATTTAATTCTGTTACAATCTCCCTCGGTGAACACCTAGGTGAAGTGAGCTGTCATCAGTCCCGAAGCTAGGGATTGACAAAGCAGACGGACGGATGACAGCTCACTTCACCTAGGTGTTCACCGAGGGAGATTGTAACAGAATAGACATACTGGTAATACATAAAACTCACCATTTTGCGGCTTGATAGGTGGTATATGATTACTGATTACATATTCATCAATGACACCGTCTAGTTTAGCGTTCTGCAGATTGTTGGTGTAACAGTTCTTGCAATGCTCCAACCTGTAGGCAAAAAGAAAACTGCTACAAATCTATCTAAAGAAAAAGAAATGTAGACAAAACAATGTAACTTACACCCACATGACGTACAAGGCTTGTGATCGATAAAATCTGTAGGATTGCAAGTTGTGTACTCTTTCAATAAAGAATTCAGAGAAATAAGTGGCTAGGATGGCTCCAGTAATCTTATCTTGTTTCATTGTTATTTCTACGATAATGATATGAATCACATAGATATATATGACGCCAACTCATATTTCGTGGCGATCACCTCAGGTCGGGCAAGTTAATGAGCTCTATAATAACCGTCGCAGAAATTCAGAGGCGATTTATCATTGGTATAGAAATGAACCGCTTCATTACTTGGTATATAAATCATCACGGTACATTATGTAATACGCGTCTTCGTGTTTAAGGTGCCAAGTTTTAGAGACTTAAAATCGATTCAGCAGACGACGGCGGTCTCACGAGATTTACGTAAACACTGTACTATATGCATGTACGGTCATTAGTGCGTAGGTAGTCCGGCAAATTACTCAAGCATAGAGGGAATTGTTCGAGATCATATATCACGCTTGTCATTAGAGACAGACAGAAATAGCGATGTTATAGATTTTCCTGTAAGTTGCAAAACAATAGGTATTTATTATTGGTATATTGTCGGCTTGTCGCTCAACTTTTCCACTCGCGTTAATTGAGGTTCACGCGTTGACGATACGCGTTAATTACAGCGTACCGTGACATATAGTATTATATCACGTAGCGTAGTGCTAATATGGCATTTATATTGGCGATTTGTGAACAAAACCAAATCACAAACTCGAACATATCTATGCAAGCGATACGGAGCTTCATTCAACATCAAACTAATTGGTGAGTTTTACCATCGAAATGCACCACGCAATGCGATTAAAACTAGACAAATAATGTATTTGACGACACGGTTGGCGCAGTGGCTGAGTGATCGACTGATGCGCAGCGTGTTGCGTGTTCGATTCCCGCCCAGGATAAATATTTGTATGATGAGCACTTGTGTTTGCCTTGTGTCTGGGTGTTGTTTATCTATTTATTTATTATTCGGAAAGCTTACAGTCTAATATCTATATTAAATTAATTACAATAGGCGCTTAAATTTGCCATTTAAAATCTTTCACAATTTAGAAGAATATGTATGTATTTAAAATGTGTTTGTGTATGTATATCAGCTGTCTGACACCCATAGTACAGGGTCTCCCTAGTTTGGGGTCAGATGGCCGTGTGTGAAATGTCCCCACATATTTTTATTATTATTTATTGTTAGGCTACATAAACACGGTGAAACAAAAGCGCACACGTGAATTGTTTGATGCTACATAACAGATAAGTCGCTGACAAAAGGAAACTACGTCTTAGGAAGGAAGCATAGCTCCACATGCAAGATAGCACCGAAGTTGTGGCCGCTACAACTTTGTTTCCTACTTGACTTGGGAGCCTGAAGCACAGAATACTTAATAGTACTACGTACAGAAGGGACACTCCCTTCCCCGCGCTATATCAGATACCGCACCCTCACCCCGCACTTGGAGAGGCTAACCGCCGACTCTTTAGCCAGGGCGCTCAAAATCGTAAGAACTGCAGCGCTGTAGGTACTGCTGACACAAACACACAATTTTGCGATTTATTTTGTTTTAAGTTTTATTTATTAGTTTTAATCTCGATGATTCATTTATTTTCCAAGTTTTCGTTGTTTTATAATAATACAATTAAAACTTCCGTAATAATAACATACCAACATTACCAGCTATTAATATTGCTCTCTCTCTTTATTGTCTTAGTTATGTACTTATGTCCCTTTCTTTCACGTTCTATTCATTCTTGGAATTGAAAAGTAGTACCTTAAGCACTAACTTTGTCGCGTCGCCCCATTGCGTTGCCGCGTAATGGTACGGGGCGATCGTGAATTCCATATTTTGTAATTAGGTACCTTAATTTACCATTATTGATGAATAAATAAACCTCTTTACATAATAAATACTATAATATTACTTTTATTTAATTACAAATCCGAGTATTCAAAATCAAATATCAATAATTTTATTTCTTTAAGAAATAAATAATTGAACGCTCGGACAAGATCACTTCATAATAATGCTTGAAACCTTCGGGTAGTTCCGTCGTCGTTCGGTTCGCCCGACGCAAAGCGCACGACACCCAACTGATTCAACCCTACTAAAATTCACGCACGCATTTGCACGTGTACAGACGTCATTTGGTTTTGTAGTAGTAATAGGTAATTATTTTTCAAGTTTTGTATGAAGTGTCCGAGGTGTGCCTGAAGGCAGCAAAATTAGAAGTTTCGTTAATAATTTACCGTCGTTCGTTAAGTTTAGTATAGTTTCATAGATACTTTAGCTTGGTTTATAAGGCCATAATAGACTCATGCCCGTTTTCACCAACATCCCCTATACTACCACCTAAGTATGAGATCCTTTACTTAAAAGCTCTCCCAAACTAGCCCCTAAATTAAAATTCGTTTCACCATCATTTCTATCACATAGCTATGGGACACATAACTATGTGACGTCTGTTTTCGATAACAGTGACAGATTCGTCTTTGAAATTATCGATACTTTTAAACAAGATAGTTTTTTATCCATTTCACTAAAGTATGTACATAAATGGATACAGCTGTTAAGTACGGACCCTTAACGAAGAACGCTTATGCAGTACGGATCACTAATTAATATCGCCGAGCCTGCAATTCATCGTGTTTACGCCGGACGGACGAAAACTGCATCGTCGACACACGGGCCAGCCACGAGCCGCCGACGCGCAGCAAAATTCGACATTAGCAATAAGTTATTTTTAACAAGTTTTGGTCATTCCATATTCTCGCATCGAATAGGTTTCACCCAATTAATTGTAATTTTTATATTTAAAATAAATTAGTCTTAATTAACTTTTGGTTTTTTTTCGAACCTCCGCCTGCAGTCTACGTAATTGGCGCAGTCGGTAGGATACTCGCGGGCCGGTTCGCGAAACGCGTTAGAGTCAACTTATATCGATATCCGCGATCGCGAGTCGCCCGGGTGGCTATCAAGTCCCATCACGAGTATCCAGAATCTACGTTGGAGCTGCAGAGCCGGGTGGCGAATCCAGACATCGATTCACGAAGAAGACCAGAGATGAAATATATGTAAGTGCATCAGAATCTTTCTCGTGTTGCTTCCTTTATCCCTAAGTTACCCTTTTTATGTCCAAGATTTTCCATCGCGAGAGATCTTACCCCCGGGAACCTGCATCACGACAGGCGCGCCGGCATTTAGCAGATAATAATAGAGATATAGATAGCGAATTCGATTTTAATTTAAATAGTTTATTTGATATAAATATGTCTTACAACCCCGACATAATTTTTAAGGCCTTACGTCTTGTTCCCGATTTTGACGGGAACCCTAACGTTTTAACCAGATTTATACATATATGTGATAGAATAGTTACTCAATATGCAAGTACGGAACCAGGCAGCGAGTTAAATAATGTATGTCTTTTAAATGGCATTCTAAATAAAATCACCGGGCCTGCCGCATCCACCATCAACTCGAACGGCATTCCTGAAACTTGGGCAGGTATTAGATCAGCGCTTATTAATAACTTTTCAGACCAGCGGGACGAAACGGCTTTATACAACGACCTCTCATTGGCTACACAAGGTACGAAAACCCCTCAGGAATTTTATGATCAATGTCAGACCTTGTTTAGTACGATCATGACCTATGTGACATTACATGAGACTATCGCGACTACTATTGAGGCTAAACGAACACTTTATAGGAAAATTACCATGCAGGCCTTTGTACGAGGACTAAAGGAACCGTTAGGCTCACGTATACGTTGTATGCGTCCAGAAACCATCGAATAATAACAAATCATGTTTAAATAGCATTAATAAATATTATTTCATTTATAATTTTAATTAATTTAATATTTTTTTGCGTATTTACTCTGTGCATGCATTAGGAAACCTCGCGTATTATCTGTGGTTATATTTGTATTTGACATGACAATGACAGTTCTTTCGTTGTTGCTCGTGATTTGATTTGAATTGTTGTTGTGATTGTGCGTTGCGTGTTATTTTATTAAGTTTTTTTTAATAAAAAATTTGCGGGGTAATAAAATGGCAGAAAAGAGGAAGCGTAGCCAAAATTTCACTATGGATGAGAAAGATAAGTTAGTGAAATTGGTGTGTGCCTACAAAAACATAATTTTAAATAAAAGAACAGATGGAACCACAAACCAAGCTAAGAACGAGGCTTGGTTAAACCTCTGTACTCAATATAATTCAACGGGTAACATGTACAGGTTTGTTAACATTTAAATACAAATTAGTATGTCATATTTTATCAATAAATTTGTAAGTATATTAATTTGTGAAACTATCTTTTTATTTTAGGAGTAAAGACGCGCTGATAAGAGTCTGGGAAAAAATTAAAAGTGAAGCAAAAGTGTACAATTCAAGAAGCAGGAATTGTACTACTGGAACAGGTGGAGGACCTTCTATTTTAAAAACAGACCCAATACTAGAACAAGTCTGCGATTTAATGGGTCGAGGCTGCAGTGGTATTGCTGATATTCAAGACTCAGATTCAGTCATCACCATACCAATAAATACCATGGTCACAGATTCTCAGAATGGGGAATTGCAGACTACTATAATTTTAGACGTTGAACAAGTTACAGTAAGTACTATTATTATATGGCAGGTATATTATTTACAGACTTTTATTAGATTGCCCAAGCTAGAAGCCCTCCGACTGTCCAAGCAACAGCTGCGCACGGTCACAGCCGCCATAACTGGTCATGGGTCTTTCAATAAACATCTTTTTGTCATAGGAGTCACAGACAGCCCTTTGTGCAGAGCCTGCATGGGGGCGGACGAGACAGCAGCCCATGTGCTTCTGAACTGCCCTGAGGTCGCTTCATACAGGGCAAAGTACTTCGGAAACCCAGGTAACCTGCGGGAGATCGCCAGCGACGTCCAGGCGCTGCTGGCCTTTCTTGGGGAGCTCGGGTGGATCGAATGACCTACTTCCCACCTGTACGCAAAATACGCGCTTAGTCGTGGAGTTGCGGACACCGGCCCGTCATACTACTACTACTACTACTACTTGCCCTAGCTAATCTAAATAGGGCTGTACTAAGACAATAAATAATGAAAGAATTTGTCTGTTTGTCGTATGTTAATGACAAAGTTACATTAAGCTTTAGTACTTACAGTTAAATAACCTCATTACAAAAAAAAGGTTTCCTTGTAAGTACTTTAAATTGATTTGATTGTTTTCAGGAGAACTCAATAAATGATGTAAAGGAAGACGAAGAAAAGGTACCAAGCACACCATCATGTTCAAAAATACCAACAACTCCTCTTTGGAAAAGGCGTAGGCCTATACTGAAAGAACAAAACCATCCCCAGTCAGAAGTAGTGGCGACCTTGTGTTCAGGATTTCAAGGAATGAACAACAAGAAAATAGAATTAGAAGATTTAAAAAAAAAATGGTTGGAAGAAGAAATTGAATTTAAAAGAAACTTGTATAATTTACAGTTTGAATCAGCCAGAAAAGACCTAGAAATAAAAATAGAAGTATTAAATCAATTAAAAGGTATGTCTTAACATAAGAACATTTATTAACAACCTTAATAGTAGGTACATTACCTATTACATTAATTTAGAACATGTTACAAGCTATCAAAATAATTTGTTATTTGTAATCTTCGAAGTCCATATGTGTTCTGGGATGAAATGTTGTTTGTAACATTTCCTATTTGCCCATTTGAAATAAGTTCTTCTATATTGGGAACAATATTTTCATTAACTGGCTCCTCTTCATTTCTTAAAATACACATGTTGTGCAAGACACAACATGCAATAATAACATTGATAGCATTTTTTAATTCTAATCTAATACCAATGGCCAATACAGGAAACCGTCGTTTTAAGACTCCATACTGCCTTTCTACCACATTCCTAGTTTTTATATGAGCCTCGTTGTATTTTTGCTGCCCTCTAATTGTAGTATTTAAATATGGAGTCAACAAATGGGGCTGAAAAAAAAATACAGCTGCTTTATTAGTCCATAACATTATAATTTACTTTACAGGTGGAAACTTCAACCTCAAGAATTTATTTGGTGTGCCGAAGAATGATTAAAAATAACTGTTATTTCCAAAAATAAATTAATGAACTATGATACCTTAGTAGTATTATTTATTTCTAAAGATATCTATATTTTTCTAGACATAAAAATAATAGTACTTAAGTGTGTACTGTTACTGCAAAATTAGCAAACTGACAGGATAAACTAATACAAGCTATATTTTTACCTGATTGCTAAAACTAAACGTTTTTTTACCTTTAATGGGTATCCACTGTCACCTAGTAAATAGCTGTCGGCATAGTCTCCTCTTTCAAATCTATTATAGGTGTTGCTATTTTGATAAATGGCCGAGTCGTGTGTTGAACCTGGCCAACGTGCCACAACATCTCTTATTAATAAATTAGCTGATGCTACTGTTTGAACATTTATGGACATGTATCCCTTCCTGTTTCTAAATAGCTCTGCATCATCTCCACCTTAAAAAATACATACAAAATATCCATTATATTTACTTAAGTAAGTTTAAAATATATACATAGGGTAGATACCACGAATTTAGTTTCATATTAAAATTGTGACAAATATTTTAAATTAGTATAGTGTTAAAGTTTCACCTGGTGATTGTATTTTCACATGTGTACAATCAATGCACCCAAGAACATTAGGGAACCTTGCAATGTTATAAAATTCCATCTTCACTTTTTCTTGGTCCTCCCTTGTATTAGGAAATTTTACAAACTCTGGACGTAGAGTAACAATTGCTGCAGATACTCTTTTTATTATTCGACTGCAAGTAGCCACACTGATCCCACCCATGTCTGCCACAGCCAACAAATGGTTACCAGTAGCGTAAAACCTCAATGCTATTAATAGCTGTTTAATTGGAGATATTTAATTATTTCTGAAAGAAAATAATTTTATATGCAAATAAAATAAGGCCATTCATAATAGGTATAACCTACCTCACAACTGTAGGTACTAGAAACATTGTTAGGTATCGTCAACTAATTAGGTACTTAATGAAAAAAAATACCATGCGTGATGCGTGTAGGTAGGTACCTATAGTTTAAGTAACTATAGGTACCTACCTACCTATTTGTTTAATTTATGGGCTAGCCAGGTACATAATATAAAAACTTGTGATAAGTACTCACCTATTATCAGGAAATTCTAAGGCGTGTTCAATTTTTTCCAATAAATACAACACTGAAGATTTACATAACCTATATCTCCGAAAAAAGTCAGTTTCATCAAAACTTTCGAAGTAATTTGGTCGCATCCGATATATTTTTGGTCTACGGCTGTTATTTACGTCGAATATAGTAGAAACAGTTTCTAAATTATCAAAAAAATCATTTAAATCACTATCAATCTTCGTCTCTTGAAAGATCACTTACGTATGTGCCGGTTTATGGGCCCAAATTTCGGTCACCTAAATTTAGGGGACCTTTTAACGTTTATGTGACCCCTAACAGTTGATGAAACGGAAACCATCCCCTATCGGCCCCCTAACCATGTTTAGGGGATCCCATAATCTTAGGGGCTGTTGGTGAAAACGGGCATCAATGCTGCAATCGAGAGGTCCTCATCTCGTTTCTCATCCTTTATATTATTATTTTTTCTCTTCTATCTGATGATGATGAGAGCATCATCATCATCATCATTAGCCGGAAGATGTCCACTGTTGAACAAAGGACTCCCCATAGAACGCCACAACAAGCGGCGACCTGCCGCTTGCATCCTCCGGTTACCCGCGACCTTGACGATGTTGTCGGTACATCTGGTGGGAGGCCTACCAATGCTGCGTCTTCCGGTTCGTGGTAGCCACTCTTCCCCGTCGATTATCGGTTCTTTGAGCTATTGAGCCTGCCCATTTCTACTTCAACTTGCATATTCTAAACGTTTATGCCGCAATAAAAATAAATTTATACCATCTAGTTGCTGCTTGTTTGCCACTCGAATTACTTTGAAAACTGGCCAAGTGCGAGTCAGACTCCCGTACGAAGGGTTCCGTACCAACAAGCAACAAGACACTATATTAAAACATTTAGTTTGTTGTATGGGACCCTTAAATATTTATTTTATCCTGTTTTTATTATTTGTTGTTATAACGGCAACAGAAATACCTACATCATCTGAAAATATCTACTGTCAAGCTATCACGGTTCATGAGATACAGCCTGGTGCCAGACAGACTGACAGACGGACAGTGGTGTCTTAGCAATAGGGTCCCGTTTTTACCCTTTCGGTACGGAACCCTAAACCCTATTTTCCGCATTATATTTAGTATTGCCTTGACATTCAAATCCATTAAGAAACGGCAACACAGTTAAAACAGAGATTATAAATCCTCCAAAGATTGAAGAAACTAACGTCATCTATGTATTTTTTTTTTGGATTTTGTTGATTTTCTCAAAAAGAGCTGAATCAATTTTGATACTATTTATATGAGACCATTTCGGAATAAACCCCTTTCGAACAAAAAATAATTTTGCAAAACCGTCTATATATAACATTATGCCCGAACTTACACAAAAAAAAAATATATACATATATATAACCTCCTCCTCCTTTTTGAAGTCGGTTAAAAAATAGTCCCGTTTTTACCCTTTGGTTACGGAACCCTAAAAAAGGGTTCCGTCTTCACCCTTTGGGTACGGAACCCTAAAAAAGGGTCCCGTCTTCACCCTTTGGGTACGGAACCCTAAAAAAGGGTCCCGTCTTCACCCTTTGGGTACGGAACCCTGGTTTTTATCTTGATTATTTTTTATATTTTGTATTTCTAGATTACCTTCATTGTTTTCACATATAGAAGCAACAAGAATAATGTAAGCAGTATTTTGTAAAAACCTGATTTTAAAAGAGTGTCCGTGGAGTTTCTTGCTCGTTCTTCCTACTGACCTACCTACGTTTTGGAACGAGCAACTAGCTTCAACTTTCTGACTAACTGACCGACTCCTTGACAATTCAAAAGTGCCTGTAAATGGTTTAATTGAAATAAATGCTTTGACTTTGACTTTAAAAAAGCATAAAACATACCAGGCCGCGTGGTCAGGCTCGAGCAGTCCCCCCAGCTGCTTGGGCAGGCTGGAGCGCGGCACGTGTAGCCCCAGCTGCGGCGCGTTCACCGTGTGCACGCGCTCGCGCAGCTTCTCGCGCACAAACAGCCGCAAGATCCGGAACGGCGCCTTGAACCAAAGCGGCGCTGTCACTATCAGCACCTTCTTCAATTTTGCTGGGTAACCACCCTAGAACAAACAATTATTTTTCATTAGATAGGTACTTATTTCATGGATAAGTTATGTTGAAACGTGACGTCTGATTATAATGAGTTTCTTGCATTCGCTTTAATTTGGGGACAACTTATGTCATAGCATTTTCGCACGTGTCAAAAATCGTTCGCCCTTTCTGACGGTAAATGAATGACTAAACGCAGTATTGTAGGTCATAAAAATGAATACATATATTACTCTCCAAGTTATTTTGTGTGTGTAATGGTACAGTCACCAAAAGAGATAAGTATCCATGTCGCCGGGAATAGTTGAAGTTTATTTAGAAACCGATGGGTGTTTATGAATAAAATAAAATACAATTAATAGAGAATAAACAGTTCGATGATTTATTTAAATTTCATTTGAAAGCCGCCATTCGTCGCCTTAGAGTGAAAACCTCGGGAATGCATTTTTGCTCAAATTTATTTTATTGCGTTTCTAGGAAGAAAACCTCGCTACGCACATCCTGATCTGACTCATTTGTTCATTCGATAATCATAGCGCCATCTATTACAGTAAATGAGAACCTCGTAAATACTCGCATCTGTCAGTTTGGCGTGAATACCTTGCAACGAACGTGTCGTTCCTCATTCGAAAATTGATCGAACCATTCTGGATATAAAAGCGGGTTGAATCTCGATATTAATTAATACAACATAAAAGACGCCGTACAAAAATTTTACAGTACGCAGTTTTTCTTCCTCCTGAAAAGTTACCTTTTTTACACTTACGAGGTTTTCACTCTAAGGCGTCGCATTGGTTTCTAAGTAAACTTCTACTATTCCTAACGACATGGACACTTATCACTTTTGGTGACTGTTTTGGTTATGTCTGTAGCGCTCATAAATGATGTACTATTGAAATATTTTTGCAAACAAAATTAACAACAAAATTGTTTTGACGAAATCGCCAATACGTTTATACAGATATCTTTACTGTGTTTAGTGAAAATATTGAAAGTTATTAAATAAATCGACGAATTATAGTTTACACAAGAACTCGACTCCAAGAGTATCCCTATCCAGATTATTATCAATAGATTTTTCAAGGAACAGTATAATTCGTTTTTGTATCATGTTTATTTTAGATACCACAAAAAGTAACCGATGCAACATGTTTTCACTGTAATTACCTACGTTGGATATCTACTTCCAACTACAGATAGGTAAGTTAAATACACAGCAGAAAAACCCAACATCTTTATAATTAGCCACAATGCCAAGAACCAAGAATCCGTGGGAAATTATAGCGTCTATAGCGCATTTTTAGCCAAATAATACTTTGTAGACAAGCCGGGTTATTAGGGGCACGTCGCGCGTCGCTCGGCCTCGTAAGCATTACGTCGCACGAGCCAAAACGACTGTGCAAATAGTCGACACGGTGCTGTGACGCAATCATCTATATAGATACCCACCACAGATTGCAATTCATCCAAACTAATTTAAATTTGACACCGCCTGTTTGTATAAATAGAACGTACAACAAACGTCCAGCATTTTACAAAGGTCAGGTTCATTAATTATAACACTAATGGAATACGTTAAATGTCAGTCAATCTTAAATGGAGTTCTCTTAACGAATATCTACGGAGAAGTGACAAAACTTGACAATAAATCCGATCGGAATGGAAGCTGGCCTTATAAATATTCAGGGCTGGGACGATCCGAAAGCGCTCGAGGGTAAAATAAGGTCTACTGTAAAGGCACGACAAAAAATCTTGGCTGAACAATAATCTACGTCACTGTCAGACTATACACTATACGCTCTTTTCCCTCCATCGACACAAGACTAATGAAATTATTTATAGGACTACTATGTAACATGTAACGAAGGTATATTATGTGTTTTGCAAATCCTATCGCCATCGTCCTACCCAAAAATAAAACCACTAATATGACGCGATCGGTTATATCGTAAAAATCTTAAAATATGATCTCTTCCCAATGTTTTCACGTTCATAAAAAGTTAAGTCGGTGGCGGTGGCTTTGTGTTTGTTGTTTTGTATTGCCACCGACTTCCGAAAGTAAAGTAATGTGTGTTCTGTGCTAAAGTTATTTATCACTTTTTATTTCTTGAAGGCGGTTTTCTTTTTTTTGAAAAAACTTTTTATTTTTCGCTTTTCAGTGTTGCCTTAACATCCGAATCCATTCAGAAACGGCAACACACTTAAAAGAGATTGTAAGTCCTCCAGTGATTGAAGAAACTAAAACGTCGTCTAAGTAAGTTTTTTTGGGACTTTGTTGATTTTCTCAAAAAGGGCTGTACCAATTTTGATAAAATTTATATGGGACCTTTTCGGAATAAACCCCTTACATTAAAAAAAATATATATAAACATTCGAATTGATAACCTCCTCCTTTTTGAAGTCGGTTAAAAACTAATTAAACAAACAGCGAGAAAACATCGGCTTTTTTTTTCAGTTAGGCAATCCGAGTTGTTAAAACAAAAAAGGTCACCATTTACGACGAAAAGTCCTTACCGAGGAAATAGGAAAATCGTGAGTGTTTTGTTGATTGTTGTCATTACGTGAGCCAATTTGTAGGTCGGGAGTCCGGCTGGTCAGGTAGGATATATGGCAATTTGCAAGCGGGCTGCGGCTCGTTCTACGTATATTTTCGTATATATCATAAAACCCACGAACGTATACAGCCCATGCGGGGGCTACAATTCATCTTCCAATATATTTTACGACCTGTGCTAAGAAAAGTAACAAGCTTTCTCAAATGTTTCCATTTTTGCGGTAGAAAACCAGCACGAAATAGAAGTGAAATTGCGTCACTTATCTACGAATACAAATAATGCTTACATACATACTTTTATATATTATAAAAGTATGTATTCTCAAAATATATTGTATAACATAATTATTATGTGCACTTAATTGGTTCACATATTTACTAAGAGTAATTTTTTTTTTTGGTATGTATGGGCATCTGTTTTGACTTTTATTTAAGCTTGATCTCACATTCTAGCTTTGCAAAGTCATGTATTGATTCGAGGCAAGTGATACTATTTCAGTGTTAAGTTACTTAGAAATGAATAAGTAAAGACCCAAACATTTGAAAGGTAATGTGGGGAGCATAGTGCACCAGCCTCGCTTATGAACGCTAAGAAAACTAAGGGTGAGAGGTCATTGCCCCACGGTTTTTGACTCCCTTCAATTCATGAAATCATATACCTGGCACCGAATCCCCCTGCTTCTAGTAATTCGTTTAAAACTCAAATTAACGCTACTTCTAATTTTACCACATGTTTGTCATTGACTTTTTTTCACGTAGGAATAACACAAACTTTTCTAAATAGTGGGCAACTTTTGCTGTCTCTCTGTGAAATAAAAATAAAGTCAATCAAAACCAAGGAAATCATAATTGCTCATAAATCAAGTGCATCGCCCAGTCTTCCGTACAGCCTTTATAGTCTAGACGAGCGAGTCCTGTGACGTCATTGCGGGTTCAAATCCTAGACGAAGATTCCAGACGCTCATCAACTACTGTAGCATTAATTCTATCAACAACATAAATCGATTGTTTACCAACTCACTTCATTAGAAACCTAAATTGAAACGATAGACAGCTCATTTACTGATAGAATAAATAAATAAAATGGCCGCGACCTTCCAGAAGCAACTCTTAAAATATTCTATGTATAATTAGATGTACTACGGCCTTGCCAGTTAAGTAGGTAAGCGCGAGATAAAAGACTTGATGGCGTTCGTCAAGGGAATTCTTCATCAACTTGAAAATTAAAACACTAAAAGATTATTATGTAAAATTATTAAGTATAATTAAATAGAGCATAGCTTTTTTGTTTATCGAAAATAGCAAATGATACCCAATCAAATATTTCATTACGATTTTGAGCACAAATGCCGGTGACAATTTCGGCGCTAAGCATGCATTGAATATCAGTTGCAAAACAGACATTTCAATACTACATGGAACAGCTCAGTAAAGTATATTGTGAAAAAAAAATATATGGACAAATGTTGCAGAACACCAGGCGAGTGTTGTTCCGAAAACTCTAGAACACAAACGAAGAACATACTACGTGGCGGCTCCGGAAGCACGACCTTAATACAAAAAATAACAATATTATTTACATAAGTATGTGTTAGAAATTAATGTAAGTAGAAGGTACATATTTATTTTTACGTTACATAATTATTTTATTTTTTATTGATAAAGCATTAAAGGTAAATTAATTACTTAGTTTTATTACGATGATGAACAAACTCAACGTTAACAGTCTCTCTGACACTCCATTACTCATTTTCTCGTTTTTAAAAACCGGACAAGTGCGAGTCGGACTCGTTCACCGAGGGTTCCGTACAAAGGACAATGCCAGAAACTCTATAGAACTTTGCCCCACTCAATAAAAGTCATGTGCAATATGTTGCTGATAACTAAACATTAGTCTTAGTGACTGTAGAACTTGCGGTTTCCGTTTAAATCTAAAAACAATATTGACATTGATTATAGGTTAAATTGTTTTTAAAATGAGTTTGTATTTTGTGGGTAGGTATTTCGTAATCCGCAAGTTCTAAAGAAAAATAATTTAGTATAGAAAGGTTCTATGTTCATTACAATTATTTTCATTAGGTTACTTTTTCTGTACATGGGTGGGGCAGGATCTGGCATTGTCATTTATAGGTACAAATCCATACTTAATATTACAAATGAGAAAGTAACTCTGTCTGTTACGCTTCCACGATGAAACGGCTGAACCGTTTTTGATGAAATTTGGTATAAAAATAACTAAAAAGTACTTTTTAATCCGGGACTTCGTCTGCATCCGCGATTACCGACATTCACACGGACCAAATCGCGGACAAAAGTTCGTGATAAATAAAGAATATATTTTTTATGATTTAATTACAAATGTTTAGTTTTCAGACTTTTCCCTGTATTTATAGTATAAGGCGATATTACTTTCCAAATTTCTTAGTTCTAGGTCTACGGATAAATTTTGATTCCCTTGAGTTGAGTGTCGAAATGTACGTTTTCTGTGACATAAACGGCCGTATCTTTTTTTCACGTTAACTCAGTAGTCAGATTTTTTCAGTTTCAAGGAACCGTGGACCTAAGTATATGGTTTTAATTTCAACTCCATACCTCGACGCGTTCCCGAGATAAAGGGTCTTGACAGACACACAGACGGACAACAAAGTGATCCTATAAGGGTTCCGTTTTTTCCTTCTGAGGTACGGATCCCTAAAAATAAAGATGTTTAGAGAAGTTGTAATTCTATTTTTTATACTTTTGTGTACCTAAACATTATCTTCAAGCATTTACAATATTTTCAAAACCCCGCAATACAAATGGATGTTAAAAGTGAATAGTTTAACGAAAAGCTCATTATTTCAGAACGAAACGGCGACAGTACCTAACAGTGACAGTAACAGTGACACTGCCAGCCGCCGTTTCGCAGTTCCTACATTGAAATTGCACCGTTTTATGAAAAATAATATTACAAAGATTAATTAATGTACTTTGTCAACTCCGCCATAGTTAACAACGATTCACATAACTTGTCTGTCAATTTCATAGATCTGTTATTGTCACTTGTCACTTTTTTTTTGTTTTAAACTCGACAATTCACTCGATACCTCCACGCGTTCCTGAGATAAAGGGTCTTGACAGATAGACGGACGGACAGACAGACAGGATAGACAGGCGGACAATAAAGTGATCCTATAAGGGTTCCGATTTTTCCTTTTGAGGTACGGAACCCTAAAAAGGAAAAGGCTATAAAATTGATGCTTATGTATATTTTTATATGATCACTTACCTATAACGTTTTAAAACATTGTATTTCTTGAAAGTACTCATTACATCTTTCCTAGGAAAAATATAGGACAAGTAGATACCCGCTTTCTACCTACCATACGTATATGGAAACGTGTACGTCTAACACTTCCTTTTTTAAATGTAGGCCAGTCGCCGGCCTAGGCCTTCGGCTAGTACATCATCCCAACATGAATTCTAAGCAAAAACTTCTAAGTTTCTGATAAAAGTATTGGTTTACTACGTTAAAATTTCGCATTTTTTTTTTTTGACGACACGGTTGGCGCAGTGGCTGAGCGATCGACTGCTGCGCAGCGTGTTGCGGGTTCGATTCCCGCCCAGGGTAAATATTTGTGTGATGAGCACTTGTATTTGCCTTGTGTCTGGGTGTTGTTTATCTATATATGTATGTATTTACAAAAAAAAAAAATGTATTTGTGTATGTATATCAGCTGTCTGACACCCATAGTACAGGGTCTCCCTAGTTTGGGGTCAGATGGCCGTGTGTGAAAATGTCCCCACATATTATTATTATTATTATTATTTTTATCACAAAATAAATTAAACATTTATTTTTCGGTTTTCTTCGGTTATACAAAGGGGTGAAATTGTAAAAGTACAACAAAAAGTCGTAGAGGTACCCATCTGAGCAAGTAAAGACAATCTAAGCTTATTTACGAAGAGCCCCAGCGATCTTTATGTACCCCTGTCTAGACTTTCGATCCTTTATTTGGCGGGGAGCTAAGGAGACCGAATTTATCAAGCAAACTATGCGGCACCCGGCGCAAAGTTCAACAATGGCTTGTCAACCCAGCTAAGGTATTGTAGGAAATAGGTCGCGACTCGCGGGTCGTGTGGACGGGGCAAGATAAACCTCCTCTTTGAGACTACGCCTGAAGCACTCAAGTTGACGCCTAGACACAGTAGACACTACGCTGTGTGTACACTGTACGTACCGCAAACTACGCCGTCTATTGTGAATTTGTGACTAACTTAGTTTACTCATAAATTCTATTGTTGATTGTGATTTATACCTAACTTCCTACACATTTAACTTAACTATAGGTTTATAACGTGAATCATGCCAACTCTAAGAATCTCTTAGTTCAATGCGATAAAAAGACTAATGCAAACTAACTGTGCATAAAACTGAATATGTATTTACCTTGCGTTTGACCGCAATTCACCTGATCTTCACCTACCCTACTAGTTTGTCAAGCTCCTAATATTCATATTAAATCAATGAAAAAAGAAATAGTTACAAGATTTTTAGTTCACCCCTCACCCTCGGAGTTTCTCAAAAGCAAGGTAATATCAATTAGAGAGAATCGACTACTTGTGGCCACGCATTATGTGCATTATGTGGCATTATTAGTGATTCCACGTTGACTTAACTTGAATATGGAAATGTGTATAGCAATACACATTTACACATTATATAATAATATTGTTTCAATTATTAAAACAACTCCTTCGTTACTGCAGCAGCGTTATGATACTCTTTTAATCAATTAAGCAATATTAACTTACTCTTCAAAACAACTCACGATATTAACTCTTTTCCAGGAAAATTCTTAAACAAGCAGGAAAGTACATTCAAATTAGATACTTAAATATTAGGTTTTAATTACAATACCTACTTGTCAGAAATGATTTTAAATTAATAATAATTAACCATTTAGACAAATTAAAAATTATTTTTAACATCACATTGAACCGAGGAATTAATCCGTCCGGAGCCAGTCCTGCGCGTGATGTTTTAAATTCAACGCGTCATATAAATTTTTATCTGAAAAATACAAGAGCTCTAATCAACCCTCGTGACCCGTTTTTATTAATAGCGAAAACACGGTGATGTACAGGGGTTTTTAGCTTTGTAAACGGCTATCATAAATGAGTACCGTAGCACATACATATTATGAGCCAGGTGTGAGCACGGGCAAAACATGTCAGTATGAAAGTGAGAGCTCTAGCAATCACAAAAGGGTTGCAGTTTAACTGCCTGCATTCAAACGGGCCGTCACATCTGTGCCTCTATAGAAACGATGTTTTTCTTGACTACTTACATTCCCTAGAATACGCAGAGCTTCCGCTTAAAATTCACTGCATGAATGAGCGGTACAATTGGTTGAATGCAATTAATACTTAAATAAGAAACCAAACCAAGAAAGCAAATCTAGAACATTACGGAGAAATAAATTGTGCCTGCATTGGCTGCAGTATTGACAAAAGTGATACGTCATTTATTTTCTAAGCACTTACAAGATAGCCAAAGGTCAAACTGTCGCCAATCAAAGCGTATGCTGTCCTCTCTAAGTGCTTTTACCTTAGAGCAGTGTCACGTACTTAGTTCCACAACGTCAAACCATTTCAAAAGTATCAAAGGTTCAAAGGAGGCGCCTTCCATTTCAGCGAAGAAAATGGACCGTATTCAGGCTGTAAATGAGAAGCGTCTCGGGTGCAACTCACATCTCTACACTGTAGAGTCTACAGAAAGCATTTTAAGATAAAAAGCTTTTTACAAAAAAGACAACCGCCTTCAAAAAGTGAAAAATAACTTTAGCACAGAACACACATTGACTTTAGTTTCGAAATTCAGTGGCTTTGTTCTGTTTGTTGTTTTGTATTGCCACCGACTTCCGAAACTAAAGTCAATGTGTGTTCTGTGCTAAAGTTATTTTTCACTTTTTGAAGGCGGTTGTCTTTTTTGTAAAAAGCTTTTTATTTTCCGCTTTTTAGTACCTCCTTCTCATTAAAATCTATTAAGAAGAGATTGAAAGTTAACTACTACAAAGATTGATGAAACTAAAACGTCGTTAAAATTTTTGGGTATTTGTTGATTTTTCAAAAAGTGCTGAAACAATTTCGATAAAATTTATATGGGACCACCCCTGAAGCATACCCTACCTATAAAAAAAAGAATTTTCAAAATCGTTTTACGCCTGAGAAATCGCGTAACAAATCGCGCACATACTTAATGCAAATTTAAGACATACGGTTTTCTCATGGATGCCATGGTCAGAACTGGACCAAATTAAAATCTCAAATGGGACCACACGGGAAGCACTAGCTTCCAAATAAAAAAAGAATCATCAAAATCGGTTCACTCAGTCCGGAGAAATCAGGTAACAAACATAAAAAAAAAAAAAAATACAGACGAATTGATAACCTCCTCCTTTTTTGAAGTCGGTTGAAAAGAAGCCATTAATATTACATTGGCCAGCATTGTTTCCTAACATATTCAGATTACCATTTTGTTAAAATCATAATAATTTGTTTAAGGTGGTATATTTTGTAAGACTTGGGTTAATGAATAACCTTGCTAATTGACGTATTCTTTAATAATGGAAATTACCACTTGGTAATTTCCAACCTTGTTCTCCATAGAAATTAACCATGACAATAGGAAGTTCAGACAGGATGTACGGTAAAGTATGAACGACGTATAAAATGTTTCGAACATTGCCAGGGACATTGTGTCAACGGTGTTTCGTCAGAATTGATGGAACGATTTCGCAAACAACACGGTGTCGCTGCTACGTCGGACGTCGCTGGCACAACGCCAGACATAAATATCACTGATCATCTTTCCACTACTTTCTCACTATGTAAAGGTATATTCGGGTTTCCGTAGTAAGACGTCCCATTCCATTAATACGTCAAACATGCAAAGCAACGTAACTATCTGCACGTTTCAATATGACGGCAAGCATGTGATCAACGTAACTTCAATCAAATACGTTTCAAATGTTTACTTGATTCTCAAACATTATATACAAACGTCTATGTAGCATTACGTAGTGGGTAGAAATATACTGCTACATATACATAATATGGTTCAAACAACACAATACAGGTATATTTATTATAATGAAATGATCGCGGCCAAAACGACTCGTCTTCACTCTGGACATAACAATGAATATTCAAATGCAATTGTGTTCATAAGATCTAAAATAAGACATTATAAAAATTAAAAGCATCTTCCCTTCAGTGAAAAAATTCCATTGAAAAATAATTAAGTATACGAGCGTCCAACTGGAACGCATGTCCTTACTTAATCTCGGTGACGCATGAAGGTATCGATTTATACTGCAGTGTTAAACCAACAATACCGAAATAAGTGCCTTTGCACTGGGTGTTTGTTCAGCAAAGGTGTTGTCAACGCAGCGTAGATACAGCGTAAACCCCGTGCGGGTGCCCATTAGGTTTGATAGGTATCCATTAACAAAATGGTCTCCGCCATAAATACACTTTTAGAATTATTTCTGAAAATATAATTATTTATCATATAAACTAATAATAAAATTCAATAGGAAGACCCGCTTTAAGTCAGCTGATCGAGGTAGGCTGTATTAATCATGTCGGTGAAAAAATGGACGCATAGGTACTGTAATACCTCACTACTGCTGAGTCTTACTGGTACCGGGACTATAGTGTAGGTACTATGTGAGGATGACGAAGGGAAAACTTCAATAAAAGAGGAACTTCACTTTATAGATGCTCAGTAATATAACAATACGTCTGCCTGTGACGGCGGCAGGCTAGACAATCTCTGCCTGACATATAAAAACAAGACTATCGTTCTAAATCTAGATTACTTGTATATGAATGCAGAGTGTTTAGACGAAACCATTTAGTTAATGGTTTCGACCAGCATGCCAAATGCATTTAACCTTTACAGTACATACGGTGTCAACGCATACGCGTCGCGTAGACCACAGAATGCGGGCGGCACTGGTGGACATCATCACGACGTCAGAGGTGGTAAAGCAGAGAGCTGCTTTAACACCTCTGGCGGAAATAGACACATAGTTTGGAAGCCTCGCTTTAGTTGTATCGTAGCAATTAAGTAGCTTTAGCTTTTCTAAGCGATTAGTGCTCATAACATTTTAGTAAGACGAAAGGTACATTGGTGATATGCATAATGTGGTTTTTCTAAAATGCAGGGTGTAAAATAAATTTAGGTAAGTACTGGGTACCACGACAGCTTTAGCTACTCTCTCTATCTATCATATACCACATCATATACCAGTTTAAGCTGCAACCTCGTAATGTAAGCTTTCCGGACAATTAGAGGTCAGCTTATACTAGAAATAATTATGAATGTCGATATAATTATCAAGCTATATAAGCTTGATAATTATATCGACCTGTCAGATGTGAGGATGAACTGACAAGGATGGAGTAAAAGATAGAGCCAGGAAAATAAGCTTCGTTACGTTTTGTCTTGTACATCCAAATGAAAATTGATTGGATTGGAAGAAAATGTTACCACGTCAAATTATTAAGGCAAATGAGATCTACTTAACTTTTCCCAAATATTGGCCTGTTGGGGGACGGCTTCCAGTGTAACCGGCTGCAGCTGAATACCAGAAAAAAATCTTAAAGTAAAATATAGACTACTAGCTGTTGCCCGCGACTTCGTCCGCGTGGTTATGAAGATGTGAAGTTTAATGATGTTAAACGCAAACTATTTTTATATTTCAGTCAACAGAAAATGCCTATTTTAAGGCACTAATTTGTAATTAAATAGATGTTGTTATTTCTGTAAAACCAACAGCCTACCATTAGACCTTAAGCCGGCCCTGTCGCAAAATCCGTTGTTAGCGGACGTCTACTAAATATTAACTATCTCCCTGCCAAATATCAAGTCTATAGCACAACAATGAAGGACTTTCATACAAACTTGCAAGAGCCCTTAGACCTCCTTAATCCTCCCTCGTGTGTGTTGTTGTGGATATATATTATTAACTATAAATTACATCCCTAGCAAATTGCAAGTTTGTAGCACAAAAAATCAAGGACTTTCATACAAAATCGTGAGAACCATTAGACTTCCTTAATCCGGCCCTGTTGCAAAATCCGTTCTTAGCGAACGTCTACTATTTATTACCCGACTACGGCAAAGCCAAAGGAGGGTTATGAGTTTGACAGGCTATGTATGTATGTATGTATGTATGTATGTATGTATGTTCATCTGTACGCGCATAGCTCCTAAACTACTTATCAGAACTGAACAAATGAGGTATCGTTAGAAGCGTCTTGATCGTCCGCTGGTTATAGGCTATATGACGTGTCACCGAATCCAATGTGGCGCCCTCTGGCGGACAACAAAACCAAGATTTAAAAAAAAAATGAAGACAAGCATACCGTGTTTGGTATCATTTTAAAGGGGTTCACTAGTACCATTCAAATATATAATATTTAGTTGTGTTTTGTCACAAATTATTTAAAAAAAGAAAAGATTACCAAATAAATTAAGATACGCATACCGTGTTTAGTATCATTAGAAAGGGGTTCACTAGTACCTTTTAAATATATAATGCTTAGCTGTGACTCCAAAATGGTTTAAATAAAAAAAAATAGTTTAAAAACTAAAACCCGACTACAACAAAAAGTGATCTAATAAAAAGTACGAAACAAGAAAATATTTCACACAGAAATCAAGACATAGGTACAAAATAGTCAAGGTAAGCCGTGGTTGCATGCCATTATAATTCATGTTCATCGCACTCATATGGGATACAGGCATGCAACCATGGCTTACCTTGACCATTTTGTGTACCTATGTCTTGATTTCTGTGTGAAATATTTTCTTGTTTCGTACTTTTTAGATCACTTTTTGTTGTAGTCGGGTTTTAGTTTTTAAACTATTTTTTTTAACTACCTCTCTGCCGAATTTCAAGTTCGTAGCGCAAAAAATGAAGGACTTTCATACAAACTTGCGAGACCCATTAGACCTCCTTAATCCGGCCCTGTTGCAAAATCCGTTCTTAGCGGACGTCTACTAACTATGTACTACCTCCCTGCCAAATTTCATCTTAATATGTCAAGCGGTTTTCGATATTTCGTGATGAGTGAGTGAATGACCTTTCGCTTTTATATGTATAGATTTAATATTGTGTTATCTGGGAACAATTATCCCCTTTACACTAATCTGTAATAATACATTCATATCATCACTATGCTGTCAAAAATATAAGCCAATTACCGCTATAGGATCTGTTATAGGTACATGTGAAGATGGCGAATGCTTAGCGACCTTTACAGTGTTATTATTTTCACCGGTGGCGGTGGCTCGTCTAGCCAAGCGAACATTACTCAATTTCCTTCACTCACATACATCGTTGGTTACAATGCACGTAGCTAGTAGGTACCTGTAATCCACGTTTGACCTTTGAACATAAATGCCACCGGGTGTATTTAATCTCATCGTTCTTATAAATTCTGCGAAACATCTCTATTTCTAAAAATGACTACGGGGAATAACTACGAAGGAAATTGCATTAAAACTAAATTATGTCTAGAAAAATAACAGTTTATTATTGCATGTGGGTATTATGGTCGCCGGAACTGATTTCAAGAAGGTTTCTAGGTAGATACTTCTTGAGTAAAACTCTACATTTACCCCAAGAATTGTGATAAAATTGGACGAACCAGCATTTTAAGTATAACTAATTAACATGTTAGCAAAATAACACTCCGTTTTTTAACAAGTTCATTTATATTAATGTCACATTTACTCGCTTTATCCAATAAAATTACGAGTACTGTACATCGTTTCTAGTTAATTTGCATACAATAAAGCGGAATGTCTCTGGGCACACCCATATTAAGGACGTCGTAAAATGACATAAGAGTGAACGATATCGTGTGATAGGCAGTGAAGCATATCGGTGTTACGGCAATGATGCACCGGAGGCGAGCGTCCGCACCGAGTGCTCAGCAGTGAGCCTGTCCCCGATGCATAAATAATCCCTTATCACAGCTAGCGTCAAACATGCGAGAACATCGCGCATTCACGCCACGCACGACGACACGCGAAACCAATGCGATCATACACAACAACATCTGTTTGTACGATCATGCCAATACCTCGATATAAAGCTCCATTTAGATACAGCCACTAACAAAAGTTGGTTCCATAATAGGTATACATAAAACAATGTTTATATACCAAATAATGTGTGTGACAATCTGGGTTGCTGACCGTACAAGAATAACAAAAAAGACCACTTACATAAAACCTAATAAAATTGCGATCAAATAGATTTCCAAATAGGTACTACGCTAAATCGCCGTATCTGTTGGCGCAAGAAATTCTTATTATAGTAAGTAGCTGTAATTCATACAGCTCCTCGTAATAACTTCTATTGAGGCCGGTAATAAATTGCTTCCTAATCGAATTCGTCTCGCTTGACGTAATATTTCAGTGATTAACTATATTACTCAAGTTTATGCGAGTCATGCCCTGAACATGAAAACATATCAGACACTGAAGACAAGGACCTCGAAAGTACTTCTAATTTCAATATGAATTTAGAATTAATACCTATATAATTATGTTAAAGTATAATATGATATTCTAATTAACAATTAGAACACATGTCAGTATTAAAAGTAATAAATAAACACCATGTTAAGTTACATTATAAAGTTACACTGTTTTAAAACCAATATTCAGCGAAATATATTCAGCGGAATATCAATTCCGCTGAATATATTTCAAAGTTTGGATTTTAATAGCAAAAATGTTCTATTAATAGACTAATAAACCAGTACACGCAAGATTTACAATATTATTTAGGATTTCCAACGTAACAATTCGTAATAAAGATAGAGCCTAGTTTATCGTGCTACGATAATGACGGAATATTAATATATTCTACACAAATAAACGAATATTTATTTAAAGTTTAGTAACCACATACAGCAGGGGCGGGTCGAAAGTTTGTGGGGCCCCGAGCTAATACTACTTGGGGCCCTCCTTAATGATTAACTAATTGCCATTTTGTTAAAAAAAACTGTTTTCAATAATGACATTTACGACAGCTTTCTTTCTCATATTCATAATGTTGTCCATTGTCATCAATAAGGGCTGGGGCCCTGGGCTGCAGCCCAGAAAGCCCTTGTTCCGCCCCTGACATACAGAAATAAGTGATACTATTAAACTGCAAATAAACTGTTTTCATAACAATGCGGTGCAGTTGTTGTACGTCATAACGATCGACAGAGAATAAATTTTATCAGCATTGGACTTGATTCGACGCGTTTAACATTTGCATTCAAAACGCTTTAACCGCAAATAATATTTTAAACAGATTCCATTGCACCACTCTCCGTCGTAAGTTCATAACCTTAACATTTTTATATTTTATTGGATACTGCATCTCAATACAGCCTCCATTAGCAATACAATCAATAGCTAATTTTACACATCTGTAAAATAATTGCCCTCTCTGACCTAGTTTCTCTCACCGATGCTGTTTTATAAACGCAAATGCAGCAATTTCGAAAATATTTTCTCTGCATGTCCTATTTGTTCAAACATTATGTTTCAGGGATGGAAGTTGGCTATGTCCCAGACAACCCCGTTGTGATGTAGGTCAGGAATGGCGTCCCATTTTGCAGTGCGACGCTGACGACCGCTCCGGCACCGAGGGCGCCGACAACAAATACGGTAAAGTTCGTTCGAGTGTAAAACACAACACACAGACCGAGCTCCGCGACAGGAACCATCGGTTATAAACCAATTTGACACGACTGACGTAACATCGACCGCATACCCTACCCCTATCGCGCACTTCACACGGAGGCTTATGCCGCCAACATGATGACTTAACTGACATAACGAACTACCGCGAATTTAATCGTGAAACATCCTAGCGATATTGATTTCACTTTCAGTTAAGCTGCTTTCAATGAACACCATACAGTTGTCAGTATGCATTGATAGCTTGTGAGTCGTGACACAATAAACAACGCAAACCCTATTAGAGGAAAAGAAAAAAGACACTGTCGAAGAGGGCATGAACAGCTGTTGCTCTGTATTCAACATTACACAAGCCAGGTGCGACCCCAAACATATTTTTTGTTATCTATATTGCAATGATTAATCAAATAAAAATAGTACAAAACCGTTAGAAACTCAAAAGAAGACCAGTTTCTTAAGATACGTACGGTATTTCCAATAATAGAAATTCGATCGAACATGACGGACTATTGTCATGCGAACGCCGGAAGCGAGTTCGTTTGACTTCCGCAAATATTTGATTTGATCCATATTTGATAGTAAATAAATATTTTATGAGTGATAGAAGAGACCATACTGCAGTGCTATTCTGTTCATAATCTCTCTCGGTGAGATGTCATCCGTCCCGATGCTTGGGATTGACAAAGCAGACGGACGGACGACAGCTCACTTCACCTAGGTGTTCACCGAGCGAGATTGTAACAGAATAGCACTGCTGGATACTGACTTTTAGCTAAATAGTGAGTTAGTTAACCAGGAATTCTAATTAACTATTTTACTGCCATCACAATTTACTATGTTTCGATTTCAATGTAGATTAATCATCTAAAGATAAAGAGAAAATCGAAAATTTACAATTGTACTTGCTTGTGTTTTTGATTTAATATGTGTGAACCAGCAAAAACAGCAAATGACAGGTCAGGGCAATATAAACTTTTTTTTATACCTTTTTTAATTAACACTTCTCGGCGCCCAAATGTGATGTGTAAATGGTTGCTTAAAGTGTAATACATATTAAAATCTCACTTTTATTTTAATATATTAGTGGGAATATTGGGACGTGGGCTTTATCCAGGTATGGGCATAAAGGTTATGGTTGCATAATGCACAGTAGGGGCTTTAAGACTTTTTTCATTTTTTCTATACATTTCCACATTCATGTTTATGTTAACATAGAAATTAAATAGAATTTTATAAAAAAAAAACATCTTCAATTATCTCCGATCTAGTTCCGACATGGCAAGCAAAGTCCCTTTGGATAATTTATTTTTTATTAATAAAACGACACGTTGACGTAGTTTACAAATATGCGCAAGCAGTGCGACACGTACACTCAGCGCTCGTTAGCAAGCCCCGGTACAATGAACCAGCTCGCTTGCATAAGTACAAAGATGAATATACGCCGATCTCATTATACCGGTCGAGCGATGAAAAGCGCACGCCAGCCGGGAACAAACTGCACTCGATAAATGGGGCAATCCTATTGTCTCCTCACTGGTCTATATCCTATTGTGTGACTTACGATCTGGAGATAAACAGCCGCTCCCGGCTAAACATGCACTATTGGAATTGGATTACGGATTTGCCAAATGGACAAAGTTAAGGCTCTTTCAGTTTTCGCCATGATCGAAATCAGCTTGTAATCTAACTTGTTGGAAGGTAGAAAAACCAAAACAGTCAAGGATTAAAAAGTTTTAACCTTATCCAACATGAAAGCAGCCTTAGCCTTATTTAGCTATAAGTACAGATAGGTATAGCTATAGGTATTTCATTAGTTTACGAATGATTCATATTTAGTGATGAAAATATATATTTGGAATAAATTACAAAAAAATAATCTTCGCAGAACGCCATTTCGAAGAAGTCTGTGGGAGTACTTTGCTCACTAATTTTCAACAGAAATCGTTCAGTATACCTAATAACTAATAGCATTTTCTTTCTAATTTTAGCTTTTTAATCTGAGCCTACACTTTTTTCTTTGTTTCATAATAAAAATCTGTGAGCCCGTGAGGATTATATTATACTAGCGACCCGACCCGGCTTCGCCTTCCTCGATAAATGGACTATCCAACACAAAAAGATTTTTTCAATTCGAACCAGTAGATCCTGAGATTAGCGCGTTCAACAAAACAAACAAACTCTTCAGCTTTATAATATTAGTATAGATTATTTATCGTGGGCTATAATGTCAATGGAACGACATAGTTCCTAGTACTGTATCTAATAAAAGATAAAATGTACGATAATGATGTACCTAATAATAATATTAATAAGGATTGTTTATACACTTAATAATCCGTCTTCTGTGATACTGTTGATTCTTGGTAGCTCAAATGTAATCATTGACTGGGATTTAGATAAGCACCTATATGGTCACATACGAAAACAAGAGTTATAAAGCAGCACGTGTTATGATCGTATAGCATTACGTAGCTACTACTATGTGGATATCGGGCGTGCACTGATATTGCTAAGCCTTATAATGAAGTCCACGTATGGCGAGCGGAAGTGGAGCGCTCGCGGAGGTGACGTCAGCCACCGCCCGGCGCCCGCGACCTTCTCCTGCCGGATATTAATCATCCCGGTGCCAATGCCCAATTCCACGTACCTACATGCGCGTACATTGGTTAATTGAAAACTAGTCCTCGCTACCTTCATAATTGATCGTAACTCGTCTTCGAGTCACACCTACCTTACAGGAAAAACTGACGATAAGAGCCAAGGTTCACAAAAATACGACGTTTTAAAAATACTGGTTATTTACAGTCAATGTACAAACATCTACAAAAGTGAAGGGCTTTTAAGGTTTTGTGGCGTAATTGAAGGGATACCGATGGATGAGTACCGTGAATAAGTATGGTAGAGGAGTTTATGCAAGCTGAAATATTGATATCGATGATTGAAAAGTCTTTTGGGTTATAAACAAACGTATCACATGAAACGTTACAGTAGCTAAGTAGAATTTAATAAACACGCGAACTAACGTGGACACCCGTATCAAACAAGATGATTGTACAAGTCGTAGAAACTACGCAATAGATGAGTTGTGTTTACTAGCATCCGAGAAGCCGTGAGTCAGCGAGGACACGTGACTTCAAGGTGAAGATCGAAAGATATCGACATGACACAAAAACATCCCACCAGTTTCCACATTATAGTGGAAGAGGAAACATTTCGCCGAGACGAGTCAATAAAATTCTTGAATGAACAATCGACCTTCATGCAATCAGATACAACACTTTTATTAAGCTATGTTACTGGTATTTGTATTCCATGTAAACACACCACGCTTATTATGAAGGCGTCAGAACGATTTACATAGTGCATGATGCAACATTTGGCATTGATGTGGTCGATTCCAGCGCGTTAGTTGCATGTTGTGTTAGGTTTTCAGGCAGCTTCTTATATTGAGTTTGACGTACCTAAATACCTACATAATAAAACTGTCAGTAGACTACACTGATGCGGGATGAGTAGCAGGTGATTAATTAAATGTTTTGTTTTTACGGCCAGGTGCAAATGTAGAGGTACCTACTTTAATACGTATAAAACTTTATAAATAGCTAATACATAAAATGTTAGTCAAGCTACAACGGCTACTATATCAGCGTGGGCAGTAATAAAGTTATAAGAGACGCCGGCAGTACTTCTACGATTTGGCAAAGAATAAAACGTAAACAATAACACCGACTACGCAATAAATATTGCTCTTTTATGGAGATACGGCGATTAAGGATTTTATAATCTCAGAAAAAGTAATAAGGATCCAATTTTAAAAAGATAAACATTGTCACTACACTCGGCATCACTTAACATTCTTTCCATCAAATATTCCAGATATCAGGGTCCAGGGACGAATTAAAGTAATACTTCTTAAGGTCGATAAAGCCATAAACGGTGTAAGCTTGTGAGGAATGTTACAAAGGCGATAAAGAGGCTATGGAAGCGGCGACCGGCAACCGATGTCTCGCGCCGACATGACCTTGCTCTTGACGACTGGTCGGCGAGCCCACAACGGCCTCCGCGATTCTGTCTCATACTTGTATCAACATTGATCGCGATCGAGAGCGCAAATCACGGACAGTACGCCATGTGTCCCTCGCTTGCTCCGAACAAACATTCTTGTGAATCAACAACAAGTTATCCCACTCAAATATGAATAAGATGATTGTACAGCATATTCTGAATCGAATTTGCAAAAAAAAACCTTTAGAAATTGAAATTAATAAGATTACGGTATTGAGATGTTTAATTTTTGGCAGGATCGGCGGAGGATCGTTTTATCAATCCGCATTTACAAGATAAAATAATTATAAACTTTTTTGAAAAAAGAGAACCGCCTTCAAAAAGAGCCTAAAAAGTGATAAATAACTTTAGCACAGAACACACATGACTTTAGTTTCGGAAGTCGGTGGCTTTGTTCTGTTTGTTGTTTTGTATTGCCACTGACTTCCGAAAGTAAAGTAATGTGTGTTCTGTGCTAAAGTTATTGATCACTTTAGTTTCTTTTTGAAGGCGGTTATCTTTTTTCAAAAATGTTTTTATTTTCCACTTTTTTGTGCCTCCTTATCACCTAAATCCATTAAGGAACGGCAACACAGTTAAAACAGAGATTGAAAGTCCTCCAAAGTTGGAAAGATGGAAGAAACGAAAACGTCTTCTCGGTTTTTGTTGTTTTATTCAAAAAGCGCTGAATAAATTTCTGTTTGTTGTGTACTAAAACCTTCTCCAGAATATAACAAATCCGCATCAAAATCAGTTCTGCCAAACGGGAGATAATCGAGGACAAACATACATACATATATACATACAAACATACGGGTCGAACTGATAACCTCCTTTTTCTTAAAGTCGGTTAAAAAGAGAGTGAGTACTACAACACAACACGCTTCGACGTCGTATTTAAGAAATATATAGATAGGTAAGGTATATAGGTAATTATCTATCACCAATCTTGTCTTTTTATGTTACTGGATGACATACAAAACGACGCACACCCCACCTAATGTTTAGTGCACATTAGCAATACCAGAGACACAGTATAAGTATTAGTACTACCGTATAACGCGCCGCGCCTCCCTCCGAAACACTGTTTCTCACCTCTACCCGCGTCGAACCTGCTCTCGAAGCTGCTTTTAGTTCAATGTGAGACCCGTGGCGCGTAGACAGACACGCACGTATTTCTACAGGTTTGTTATTTTGGTTGCAGTTTAGGTAATTAAATCGTTTCGTTTGTATGGAGTGTCGTAGATGTGCCAGAGGCCTCGTAAATGCGTTGCTATTCCAGAGGCATAACTGAAAAATTTCATGGCTTTGAAACCGGAACATAGCAATGCTGTTTGGAGGCAGAAATACATAAGTAAGATGGTATTAGCCAGATGAACTCCTTGACCATGAGTTCTACTATTAAATCTACGCCAACGAAATTGTGGACAAAGTGCTAAAAGTACATAGTTTGTATTAAAATATACAACAGCGGTTAAACAATAGCCCAAAATATTGAGTTGCTTACTTTAGATTGCCAAATAACTGTACGTGATTATCCAATTAGCGGTGTCAAAAGTGTTGACGTGACGTAACTTCCGCCACGGAGCGAGCCTGACACTGATGAGTTGATGACACTAACTCATCGATTAATGGCTACGATAATACGACGCAATAACGCTTTCACAAGCAATAAGTGCCACTCGACGATCTGGCGCTTTGACAATCTAATTCTAAATATTCGTTTTTATTTTTTATTTTAGCGCGTATCCACAAAACGATGGAATTGTGAAGCCAAATCCTGGATCAAAGCTATACAATATTTAGTATTTAGTCATAATCTAGAATTCTTGAACAAATCAAACTCAAAAATTATTACTTAATCTCTACTAACTGTGATATTGAATAATTAAGCAATTTGTTTCATAACAAAAGTTGTCTACATTCTGTACATTTTTAATTAGAAATTTTATTCAAACGAATTAAAACTCGAATTGTTGAGAATAGGTTCCATATTTCTAGAGTTGTAGAGAAAGGTCCTAAGGCACAACTCTTATAGTCAACTAGCTAGATGCCCCGGCTTCGCACAAGTGCAATGTAGTATAACTATACGTACTATAGACCTTCCTCTTGAATTAATTTATCTATTGATGAAAATCGAGTTAAAATCCGTTGCGTAGTTTAAAAGATCTAAGGGTTCAGACGGCGGGAACGACTTTGTTTTATACTATGTAAAGCTAAAGATACGTTAATGTCATCATAAGTAACTTCAAATTAAGATAAACATTAAACAAGACATAAGCATCAAATAAATAAATATCCGGAAATGAACGAGTCCCAAAGTTGATGTAACAGAATTAATTATTAGGAAACGTACACATTCGACGGAAAATGTAGGCGGTGTTTGCAATACCATATACCTCATCATCATGTCAACCTTTAGACGCCCACTGCTGGGCATAGATCTCGCCCAAAGGGGGGTTCAGCCGCAATCGCCATGCTTGGCTGATGCATATTGGCGATTGCGTACTCAGAAGGACGCTGCTGCCCATCCTCTGGTCAATATCCCTCTATCGCTTTCTACGACAGCCACGGGTTGAAATGCTATTCGCGGCCAGCACCAAACGGTATCATATACCTGTAATCTCAAAGAGGTCTCAGTTACATAAATGGTAAGTATAATCTTGAATTGACTACTTATAAATAAGCTGGTTGAATTTTTCGGAGAGTGTGCTTTGGAATTGCACAACTTAATTCCCCCATCCCCATTCCATCACCGGACGAGCAGGGATACGGCGAAGCGTCACCGCTATACGGTTGAAGTTCCACGGTCTCGAACCAAGCGCTTTGACTTCACATTTATTGTGCGAACTGCCAGACTGTGGAATTCACTGCCCGCCTCTCTATTCCCCGATACATATAATCTGGGTATCTTCAAGGCACGAGTGAACCGGTTTATTCTAGGCAAGCGTGCTCCACCTTAGGCCGCATCATCACTTAAGATCAGGTGAGTTGCGGTCAAACGCAAGCCTATAACAATATTAAAAAAAAAAAAAAAAGAAAAAAAGCTAAGAATATGGATTTATACATGTCATCGGATTGTTTTTCCTCTTTCAGTTAATATTCCTTTATTTAAGTCTTCATTTCTTTGTTGACGTCAATTATTCTAGCAGAAGCGACAACAGAACAGCCCCGCAAAATTGGCGGTGGTGGTGGTGGGTACCGCAAAAATGGCAAATAAGCTAAATTATGAATTATGTATTTGTTATTCGAGTATGTACTAATAGCCCCGAGGTTTATGTAATACATGTACTTATGTATTGTTGTTTAAGTTGATAGCATTGTAAGTAGACCGTGTTTTCGCACAATACACGTAAATTATACGATAAATGGTTGAGTGTACAAACTGTTAGATGGCTGTTAGTAAGTATTATGTGTCACTATAGTTTTGTCAAAACATACAACGTATAACCGTAACGTGTGTTGTAATGTATGTGTGCTATACATATAATATCCAAAAATATGCTGTTTCTTTTCCTTCCTTCAATGTATATTTGTCTTCAAACATTCGGAAGTCTTATCGTCAAACCGCATAGTGGGAAAGGGTTACAGACGTATTGCGACAGATTTAGGATAGATTATTCTTACTGCATGAAAAAACCGTCTGAAATACCTTGTAACGAATGAAGATTATCATTCGTAACAAGGTATTTTCAGTCGGTTTTTGAAGATGCCAGGATTTACGTCCGAAATTACATTATGATTTAAACTATGTAAACAGTAAATACTTATTACATATAATAAATTGTCGGTTAGAGGGTCGTTTTAGGGTGTTTGTTACATACCCCATGATTCTTTTTATTTGATCTTTAACTTAAGATTAAGAAAAACCGCAGATTTTTCCACAGCTGACTTTTTTGGCGTTTACGTGACCTTTCGTCAGCAAAACAAACGCTTCGCAAGGCTAATACTGTCATTGTGTTTAGTTATTCGAAAGAAGAGTATCAATAGATATCATGAAGTATTAATGCCTTAACTATGTTTAGTGATAACATGTTTGCTACACCAATAAGGTTGTACGGAAAATTACCTGAACTGAAGTATTTACGGTTCACTTAAATCTTTACAGAGCTCAAAATACTATTTAACTTTTTTAGTGCTATTAACAATAAAAACTGGCGAGAAAACGTAACTGAAGCGATCTATATCCACATTATACTTATCATTAGCGTTAGACAATCACGTAGATAAAATGGGTCAATGAGACAGTATTATCAGCCTACCTTAGATAAGCAATGCGGGCAGCGAATACAATCGGCTCAGCTGTTACTATCGATCCGCAGTTACTTCACAGTAAACTGTCGTTATGACCAGGCGAGCTCTGCAAACGAATGCACATCCACCACGGCTAATAGCACTGGCACCGAACACCACTCGACGGCAACAACAACCAATAATAGCACTGATATGCAATCGCCACCTGTTACCCCACACTCATTAACGGTTTTATAATACGTCGTCGCAGCCACAATACACTGTTTCGAAGAAAAAAATTCGGATAAGATTGTTTGTATTTATTTATTTAGAATGCAAACACAAGATGTGTATCCCGGTGTCAGCGTAAATTAGGCGCGTAATAACGTGACGAGCACGTACGTGCGCGTCGCCGGTGCGAGCTCGACTGACGTCAGGTTCGTTCGGTCGGGCGTCGGGAGGCCGGCGGCGTAGGGGCGGGCGGCGGCTACGAGAGGACTACGGCTCGCATCCGCCCAACGAGCTACGGCAAAATGAAGCTACGAATTTCAATACACGCGATGAGTCCGCTCAAACAAGAAATACAGTCCCCAAACGAGGATTTTTAACTGGAAACATGGCACGTGTATGCTACGAAGTTTTTTGATTGCGTTTTAAATTAAAACGTTTTATATGGAATTCGCAATTAGGTACGATATTTATATTTATTTTGGCGATGAGTTTTTACCCGACTGCGACGGACTCCAAAAGGATGGTATTCTATTTTTTACATATTATATCGTTACTGCTCGGAAGGATCGGTTTTATTAACTTCTTTTAGTGATGTAGAACCTAAACTTTATTTGAGTAAAAATGTATAAATATACCTGCATGGTTTTATTCACCTTTTACCGAACGTTTAAGCATAATACCGTGTGCTGCCAACACTTCATGTGTCTTTTATTGATTATTCGCATAATGGACTTCAAACTGGAGGCCGATATATTGATTCTTGTCAACTTATTCACGAACACAAGGCTAGAAGAAATCGTTCGAGAGTAAAATAAAAAAGGATTAACGTTATTTGCATACCCTCGTAAAGTTTCAAGGTTAGCTGAGTTTCACCGGCCGCTTCTGAACTCGCGAAACCGAAATTACGATAAAAGCCTGTTTCAGAAGTCGTTAATAAGAATTTACGTCGTTCGAACGTTTGTAGTAATAAAATTGATGAAAAAATTATCTACCACAACGTTCCTTAAAATATTGTAAGTAACTACCATTAATCTGTCATAAAATAAGAGTGCCATGCCATTTTCGTAATAACTTTCCAAATGAAAATCATAATTCGGAGATTATTATAGCATGGCCTTTACGATGCCGCCAGGGTACGTCCCATTCAACATGCTACACAGTTACGTAGTTTTAAATAGAAAGCCTCAACCACAGCAATGTATTAAGTTAAATTAAATGTTGTCGTACGTAACATACACAAGTCGCTACCGCATCTGGCATTGAACTATATTCAGTGAACACCGAAATTCGGTTACCGTTCTAATTTTAGTTTTCACGTTCGAAATAGGATTTATGTCCTCAACGTCCGTCAGTCCCCAGGCAGTTAACTAACATGTAGTCACATTGAACGCTATTTTTGAAGTATCTAATAATAATAAGTAATTTATTTCTCACCACACTAAACATTGCAGACATTGTTACAATTTCAGTACATGGTATAGTTTAGTTTACTGTGTAAGACTGGTGCCTAAGCTAGGCTTTAAGGGCCTGTGATTTAGGTTACTAGGTCTCCACCTCCACCCTATAGCAGCTAGGTACATTACGGCATTAAAAAAGTGCTTTATCAATTTAGATTTACGTGAGATTACAACTTTTCTAGTCAATAATATCATGGAATCATTGGACACAATACTTAGAAATTAAATATTAATGTCACAGGAATGCGCTAAGGTTATGTTGTCTAAATAATCATAAACCTGTTAATTCCCTTTTTATCGCACTTACAGTCCCAGCTGAACCCCAGGGAACATCCATAAAAAATACTCGATCTAAAAAATATAATAAAATACAAAAAAAGGGACATAAAAACATACAAAAATACAATTGCCTAAAATCGAAGTACCTATGTTACGAAACGTAATAAATATTAGTGAAAACTGAAAACTACTAACTACTACTAAACTAAAGTGAAAAGTTTTCACTTTTTCGACGTTTCCAAGAGCAACTTACTGAAAATTCTGACCCTGCTACTAAGAAAAACTCATTGAAAATTACGCATCTGATCATCGGTTGCATCAACCGTTTGATATTAGGGTTTTGAGTCTGTATGATAACATGAATTTGGTCTGTTGCTTTTATCGTTGAATTACAGCTTTATAATCTTATAAGACACGAAATATTATATTTGTTTACGTCATGGAACTCCATGAAGTTTAACAAATATAATATTTCGTGTCGAAATCATCTACTAAGAAAAACTCATTGAAAATTACGCATCTGATCATCGGTTGCATCAACCGTTTGATATTAGGGTTTTGAGTCTGTATGATAACATGAATTTGGTCTGTTGCTTTTATCGTTGAATTACAGCTTTATAAACTTATAAGACACGAAATATTATATTTGTTTACGTCATGGAACTCCATGAAGTTTAACAAATATAATATTTCGTGTCGAAATCAGAAATCACTCTTTAAGGATTAAGCGTTCCACCTCAAGCTCATTTTTCTGAAGTAGTACAAAAGATTCCTTCTGGGGGGGGGGGGGGGGGGGGGAGTAAGAAAGACCGGGGGTCCCTATGTATTTTATCAGCTAGATGTCTCCCTACATTTGCGAAATAGTCATTAATATTATTGATAGTGCTCTGTTCACGTTATTATCCGCAATGAGATCATGGGCTGAAGACTTTAGTTGACCTATGTTTGTGACAATTTTAACTACCCGCCACAGCCGCTTAGAATTTCTACCTGCTTTTACAAATTCCAGTCTCTCAGAATTTTTCTTTTTGCTTTTCGTAGCAGATTTGTACAAGCATTGCGATACCTTTTGTAGGACACCACGAGAACTTCATTGAATGGATCTGTTCTAATCTTTTTATATAAATTGTCTCTGTGGTGCATACATTTAAGAAGTCCTTGAGTAATCCAGGGTTTAATCAGCCTGCGTCTACGTGAAGATGTTATAATTTTAGTGTTCTTAGATAAAGCTAGGAGAAGTGGTTCAATTAAATGTTTAGTAGACAAATTCATTGAGGGATCTTTTGTTGCATAAACGGAATCGAAACCTACAATAACCGCATTTTCGAGATATATATTTTTAGATTACTTATTCTACATTATATGCTAATAGTAAACTCGCCTTTAAGCTAACTCATTTATCACGTAATTCCGAACAAGGGATTTATGCCATCTAGCGACGTGTTCTGTAACGTATATAATATTATAAATGCGAAGGTAGTCTGTCTGTCGGTCTGACCTTTTGTCGCGAACATGAAACTTGAAGGGGTCGAAATAGGGGATGAAAGTATGCATCCAAAATGCATCAAAAATGTTCCCCATAATCCCCATGGAGGACATATTTCAAAATCCATAGAAAATATGCCATTAATAAGTGTTTCAGCGTTTTAGAATAATCATTCCTCAAAGCGGTACATTAGGAGATGATTTCAATTTTTTTTGTCATCAAACTCTAATTAAAAAAACATATTAAAACAAACTGCCCGAATACCTCCTCCGTTCAGGAGTTGCATTGGTTTGGGAAAAGAGTGGCGAACTAGTCCCATAAAAAAAAACCTTCTCTTTTTTGGAAGTCGATTAAAATTTGCAAAGGCATAGAAATAGATAAAACCTTGAAGAAAAAAAAGCTACTCAAAATAATTATTGTACACTAACGAAGTCGCGGGCGCCAGCTATTAATATTGTAATTGCGAAAGTCTCTGTTTGTTACCTCATCACGGCAAAGCCCATCGTAATGAAATTGACAAGCGACAACAGGGTAGCTTGGGATCTGGAAGTACATAAGTTACTTTTTAATTCTAATATTATTACGTCTTCGGTAAAGCAATACCTCAAGCACAGAAAAGTTACTGTTAATCAGTGCTGCGGATGTTTTAAGTTAAAATTGAAAGCAATGACGAAATAATAGATATTAGTCGCTAGCAGTCCTCCAAGTTTCAAATAAAACATTTAGATACACTATAAATTGTCCAGGTCATTAGAATTATGAAGTTTAGACACATATATACGGCAACAATATTAGGCAATGAATGAGAGTAATTTGATATGGCTAAGCAACCGTAAATACCGCGAAAACTCTGCTATCTCTTTTGCAGATTTTTGTATAATAAGCAATAATTGAAGTATTGAAATGTGATTGTGTTATTTTGTACAATGGTAAAATCAATCCAAGATTAAGATTATTACAGACTGAAACATGGCAAAAAAACCAAATAATAGAGTAGGTCAATGTGTGTGTGTGTGTGTGTGTGTGTGTGTGTGTGTGTGTGTGTGTGTGTGTGTGTGTGTGTGTGTGTGTGTGTGTGTGTGTGTGTGTGGTGTGTGGTGGTGTGTGTGTGTGGTGTGTGGTGTGTGTGGGTGTGAGTGTGTGGAGTGTGTGTAGTCAATTAACTATTACTAACACTAGTTCATAAGCTCGCAATAGTACTAACAAATATGGATGGTATCGTAAGATGAACCTGATATAAATGATTATTATAACATAGGATGTAGCTCTTATTCAGCTATTGGTATTTAAAAAATAGTCAGAATCGATAGGCTCGTAAGTTAAAATGGCTAGTATTTAATTTTTCACCTTTTTGTCTACTCTTATTGTAATTTTTCACAGCCGTTCGTAATTTCTCCTTCATGATAACATATGTAAATTCCGAGATTTTCAGGATCGAGGAGTCCTTGACGGTAACCCTGTAAATATTCCTGATGGCCGAGTACTGGATACCAATGCGAACTGATTTACCCATAGTTTGAATAAAAATTACGTGATGTTGTTGTTCCAAGCTCGCATTATTTACACCATGCCATGGTGTTATATACCATTCTTCAGGTGCACGACAATAACTGTTCAGAAAAGAGTATAATACCTCATATTTAAACGCCCCATTTAAAATAAAAACATGACTGTTTGAACTTCCCTCCTATTATTCCTGAGTAGCCTGGTCATTCTTCTTTCAGCAGATATTTTTTTGTAAGCGCTGAATTTACTTAATTTAGTCAGATATATTTTATCCTTGGAATAAAATTGACGTCCGAAATATTTCATATAAAAAACTATCAGACGTCAATTTGCTACAATACCTACATACATTTCTAAGACATGAAATAGCTAATACCTTTAAACGATCAATTCTTGTAAATATAATCTGAATCTCGGAAACGGCTCCATCGATTTTCATGAAATTTAGTATGCAGGGGGTTTCGGGGGTGATAAATCCATCTAGCCAAGTTACATTTTTAAAAACACGAATAAAAAAACCTAGCAAAGCTCGGTCGCCCAGATATTTACAATTATATGCCGACTTCAGTAGTAATTGCGAACATTTTCCTGGCAATTCATATCTAACAAATACAAATGTTACAATAGGGAGCGATGCTTCAAATCATAGGTCGCAACATAAAACCAAGGGTGCCATACAAAACATTTCAGCTTGTACAAACATAAGTTTATTGCGATCCAGTAAGTACTGCCGCTGCTGTCGCTTTGAAGGAATAATGAAGATAGTAAATCTGCAGAATACGTAGCCGGAATATTTCCAGACGTCGCGAGTTACAACTGGCAATAGAAGTGTTTATACGTACAACGTTCTTAAAAATATAACCCTGTGCGAGTATATTAGAGCGAAGCAAAGATACAACACGGACGTGCTAGAGTTATATTTTATTTATGACGTGAGCTATAAAATATAGAGTTTCATTGCCGGTTGGTAACGGAGTAAGCAGAAATACAAGTTGGAGAGCTCGTCGTCTACGGCCGGCATGGATATCAGACATATCAGTGAAGTTCAAAACAGCACATGCCGTCAATATCATTTTTGTCGTGAAAAGAATTGTTTACAATTTGTGTTTCAAATAGCCAGGTTGTAAAACCAAATTGTTTTTAATTATTTTTTCTATCCCATATCTTCCCGTGGGTGTCGTAAGAGGCGGCTAAGGGACGTACAGACAGCGTCATCAACTGCTAACCCCCCGCGCGTTGAAATTTCTTCGCATAGGGGGTTGGCAGTTGATGACGCGGTCTGTACCAGAGAATGGGCAGCAGCGTTCTTTGTGCATTTGTAACAACCATACTGCGATCGCCAACCCGCCTGCCAAGCGTGGCGATTATGGCAAACCCCCCCCCTTGGGGGAGGCCTATGTCCAGCAGTGGACGTCTTTCGGCTGAAATGATGATGATGATGATTTTTTCTATAACTCAAAATTAGAAAAACAGGAAACTGACTAAACACATGCCTAGATATTAGTTCCCTTATCCTTTTATTTTACATACAAATTAACATAAATATCATCGAGTTTAATTACTTATTGAAAAGTAGGTATTACTAGACTCTTGACGTGTTGCGCGTTGTCGGTAAAGGAAAAAGTTGTAGGTTTTCCAGAACGCATAGTTCACTATATTATATAGGTATATTATATACATCTAACGCATACAAAGATTATTTTAATTGCGTCTTGGATAAGCAAACCAAATTATTAACTACTACAAGACGCGTAGGCCTTGGCAGCCCCACTATATTGTGATAAACTGGTAACGAGCAAATGGTGGAAACCAAAAACATGATTACGTTACTTATTCATACATAGTTTTCTGAAAAGTCATGAGTAAAGGAAAACTAACGAAACGTTGGATGGATTGTGTGATTGTATGCATCATCGTTTCCCATCAGGTGAGATAGTGGTCAAACGTATGCCTATAAATAAATAAGAAAAAAGAAAATGACGGTTAATAGACGTGTGAAAAAAAATGTGCTGCGCCTATCCAAATAAATTGGGATAATGTAGTTGGTGGATGATGAAAGGAATAGAAAAATTGTATATTTCCCCACATAATACTAACACTAGGACATTTTCCTGTATCGTGGTACAGCGTTCACAAAAGAAACCACCAAATCCGTAACCGTAACAGCTATCAGTTCTGTAGGCCGAACAAATATTTGCTCCGTGCAGGACTCGATCCCGACACATGTAGCGAAACAGTCAATCGCCCAACCACTGCGCCAACCGTGCAAATGTTGATAATGTCACTAACCTTTAACATAGTAAGTATCTTCTGTGAGAGCTCGTAGTCAAAGTTGGTGTACTTGGAGTCCGTCATGTCGTATATGAAGACGAGACCAGCGCGTTGCGTTTCCACAGACTGCAAGGCTACGTCCAACTGGTACACCACGCCCTGGGTAACACAATCCGGGTGAACAATTGACAGTTTTTTTTCATTAGCTTCACCTAAGTCAGGGTTTCTTAAACTTTTTTTTTTACAATTTAAACAATTCCACGGACCCCTGTCGCCGAATATTTTTGGAAAAGAAAATAAGTCTTATTTCGAGTTTGTGGCTTGGCCGAGAAATGCAGAAGATATATTTTTTCTTACATACTACTTAGGTCCTATTGTCCTAAGTAGTATGTAAGAAAATCCTGGTACCCGAATTTAACCTGATTTAACCTACTTCTTAATGTCGTATCGTATCTGATCTACGACCCATGACAATACAATAATACATGTCGGTATGCATTTAAGCTGAAATTGCGAATTTATTTATTTTTCACATAAATAAGCAAAGTCATCTCATTACACTCTTTTCTTTTCTGTTATATATTTATGTATATTATGTGTTTTTTTTTTTTTATTATACACTTGCCATTTTATCTTTTGACCAACCTTGGTTGATTGGTAGAGAATGCCTTAGGTATTCAACCGTCTTTGTGCCTTTGTGTATGAAGCATAAATAAATAAATAAGTAATATGATATCATCGAACTGATCTGATGATGGACCTAGAAGGTCCATAAGGCACCTAGGGGAAGGGCCCTAGAACGCCATAACGGAACAACGTATCTGAGTCGTCTTTGGGCTTGATACAATTGTCTTGCAATGCACTTTGATCATGATTAGTCTCTAAGATCTTCGAAATTGCTGAAAGTTATAGTGAATATTAAGAGTTTAAAAACAAAACAAAAAAAAACGAGCTTTCTTTGTATTTCACTAAAAAACTAAAAATATAAAAAAGCGTGGGCGGCTTTTAAAATTCTTGACAAATAGTATGGTAAAGCGGCCCACGCTTTTTACAATATTTTTTGTTTTTTAGTGGTATACCAAAGAAAGCGTGTCTTTTTTTTTAGTTATACACAAAATACTTCAAGTCCTTTAGAAATGTCTAGATCCTACTTTTTACTTGTATTTTACGATCAATTGAGATCAGTCCCCCGGGACTATGTAGGAGAACGGGAACATCGACATCCCGTAGGATCGTCAATTTCAATCCCGTTAACACAGAGTCTGCCAATTTCCCGTGGGACTGCAAACTCTAGTCCTAAGATAGGTCCAACGGTAGAAAACATGACTTTTGAGTGTATATTTAGAAGTATAAGAATTTGAACAATACTTTCTCTCATTTAAATACCAGTTCTGGAACGAAATTTTAATACTTTGACATCAAAATAAACATCAAAGCTAATTTGATGAAGAGGTGAAAGCAAATATAATCAATTTAAATAAAAGCGTTATAATTCTAATTATAAGCATTTAGCAGAACATTAATTGCTCCAAAATGAGGTATAAATTGTTTCACATTTAAACATCAAACAAAAGGGTCTGCAAATCACAACAATTGGGTAAGTAGATTAATTATTAAACAATAATTCCAAAAGAACTTCTCTAAAAAACACTTGATTTTATCACTTTAATATAAAACCCATTCATTGTGCAGATGCAATACATCATGCGCTGTTGAAAAGACAGTCAGTGACGAGTAGTGTGATATGCACGGTAGCCGGTATAACATTTCAGGCTGGAGCATGTATCATTGAGAACAATGAGAGTCAAAATTCATGTTTTGTGTGATTATACATATAAACATAACTATTATATGAACGAGTCATAAGATTAGAGAGTCAGTCATACCCACACTGTAGAAAAAAAACGTGGAAGTGCCCACGCAGCTACCCCGCGCCTGTCACAATTTTGCGGAAAATTATGTAAAATAATAACAACCTTCGTCAAGTTGTTATCATCATCATCTGCCTAGCCTTGTCCCAACTATGTCGGGTTCGGCTTCCAGTCTAATCGGATGCAGCTGAATACCAGTGTTTTACATGGAGTGACTGCCTATCGGACCTCCACAAACTAGTTACTGGGTAGCCAGTCTTACAAAGGGGTACCGCCTTTGTAAGATTGGTTGACGTTATACTTTCTGGCTTCTGACTACCCATAATGACTGCCAAAGATTTACGAATGACAGTTGGGACCAACGACTTTACGTGCTTTCCGAGGACCGGAGGGAACTCTGTATAAAATGGATGGTCACCCATCCACCGACCGACCGCGGCAATCGTAGCTGAACCTTTGACCGATCGATCTGTACGGCATTTACTTAGCCACAGTCAGCTGTAAGAAGTCTTAACTTTGTATGGACAACAAATTCAACTATTCGAACAGCTTATGTGTTATTCATAAAAAATTAAGACTTATTACAACTGACGAAGGTTGTTATTTATTTTACACATTTTTCCGGATAATTGTGACACGTGGGATAGCAACATGGGCACTTCCACTTGTTTTTTTCTGCTCCGTGGTCATTTCAATCGTAACCTCATTTTTCCGTCTTAGTTAAGTTCCTCTCCTGGACAAAGGACACTTGCGGATACACGCCTCTTATTTAAGTTTTCTACCCCGTTTTACTGGCTCAAGGCACCAGTTTTGTGCAGTTTTGATTCACAGCTCCCTCAGTTTCGCGGCAGAAATTTCTGGCCAGAGACCCTTACGAATTTCAGTTAGGTAGTTTTTTGAGCTTTAGACAAAGTTGTGTAAAGAATGCGCTGTAACGTGTATAGTAAATGAAACCCCATACTGTATACTGATTCTAATTTGATCGTTAGTACATTTAATTTACCTGCAATGTTATCTGATGCGTTGTCAGCGTAGGAAAATGTTTGTTTGCTGTGAAAACTGCGATCGCAGCGCCGGTTGCGTCTCGCGTTGGCTGCAAAAATATTATTATTATTAAGTCTCATTTGTGTTTTCCTGTTACACGATTTTCTAAATTGGGTCAATTTTAAATTAATTAAATCCTAGGTAATAAATTTATAATAGATGCATGGCTATTGATCAACTCCAATTAAAATCGTTTTAAGCATATTATTTTCTTGATTACAAACTTTGCACACTCGATGGTTTGGTGTGTTATTAAATCGTACAGTAAATAGTATACTGCTCTATAGATCGTCGGGGAAACGTATCCCGGCCAGTGTGCAACCTGTCTATTAGCGAGGAATCGAACCCGATCTATGTTGATCCAAATTATCAGCCTGTATTATTGTACCCAACCAGTTATAGTGTGGTGGCGCGGTGTTGCTAAAACAGGATCAGTTACCTAATAAGTTTAGTATTCTGTAGAATAACTGTGGCATAAATTGTATGTTGGGTAATTTGTTAAACATACCAATATAGTAAATTTTCCAGTTTGCAGTTCGGACTTTAATGGGTCTTCGAATGGCTCGAATTTGTTGAGCCCCTCGCGGCGACGCGTCGCCTCGTGCTGACGCCACAGAGCATGCGCGCGCGCGACATCAAATTTGCGCGCGAGCAAGAATTTGATCGCTGTGGCGCGTGACACGCACGCCGCTCCCGATTCGCTCAACGCGTCTAAAAACGCCTTCGTCGCCTGCAAACAAGTGTATTCGACAATTTTAATATGTTCTTTATTATTTAAAAGACGAACAGTACGTAACCGTTGATAGAGTAAAACTAAAAACAAAAGTAGACAGTATTATTGTTCTCGAAATACGAGAGCAAATATTCGATTACGTCGTAGTCACTGCAGTATAATTTCTACAGGTAGGTATGTATTATTAACAAAATACGTTTAATAATAGCAAAATTATAACAATGTACCCGTAGGAACTTAAGGAAACTCTGGATGATCGCCTCTTCCATCTTCGATCTGTGACACTGTTGATTCATTATCGTTTTCACGCACAATTCATGATTATTAAATAGTACTTGGATTTTACCATTTCGTCACACTTTCAACGCGACAGTTTCGAGGGCCTTAAGCTCTACTTAGGGCAGATCAGCAAAGGTCAGCGGGGCCAAACTGAATCCGAAGTTAAAAATTTTAACCCATTTGGAGAGAAAATCGTCGTCACCTAGGTACATTAAATCTATGAATTCATTGTTCCAACTCGGCTTAAAAATTGCTTGAACTTGCAAGACCTTGTTTACTGGTAGCAGTTGATGAGTCGCAACGAAATATTATTAACAATTACTTGTGTCCAGCTGCGAATACGTTTATTTGTTACTTACAATAGTAAGAAGCAAGAGCATTAGAGCTCAACTGTCCAATTAGCAGACACAATAGTTAAACAATCGCAATATGACTCCAAGTCACGTCAACAGTCAAGCGGTTTAAAATAAACGATTTAATATACACTATGGTACCACAATTAGATAATCAAGTTCTAACGTCTATATCCAGTTCTAATTTCGTCTCTGTAAAAGTCAAAAGAGCGCTCTAATTAGCACATCACTGGTGCAAGTGTGAAGCGAACGTCGGAAACAACAGACAACAGACACTCGAGCACAAAGCGGATGGGATGCGGTGCGACCGTTGCATATGTATATTGATGCAAATAAGACGGGTGGGACGAGGCGGGTTAATTCTTCCGGGATGTGTTTCCTGTGCGGGCGAGGATGAACCCGGGCCCCGAACATTAGTATGAGCGGGCACGCGCACAACACTCACATCAGCTAACTCAGGGCCTCCACCTGACGTCACAACCACAATACACAACAGACATAGTGCCAAACACGCGCACTTATCTGTGCGCTAACAACATCATAATAAATAAATCAGCAAGGAAGGAAGTTAATATTAAGAATCTGAATTGAGTGGTTCCTATGTTAACTACCAGCAAATGAATTAAATTAGAAAATTCCATTAGGTAAATGCTATATATAGTATTACGATTTTCCTTTCCCTATTTGACAAGTCTCAAACAATGTGCCTACTCAAATTACCCACTGTCATCACTTGCTTATAATATTAACAGGCCTTTTCCCAATAAGATATCTTGGGGTCAGCTTCCTTTCTTATCGGACACAGCTAAATATCAGAATTTTACAAGGAGTGATTGCCTATCAGACTTCCCCAAACCAAAACTCCTTAGTAAGACTGGTTGTCATATCCTTTCAAAGACAAAGGGAAAACAGTATGAAGACCCTTGAATTGAATAACTGATCTGCAGAAGTGCAAAATTACATTCGACAAAAACAAGTTACAATACATTTCCCATAAATTAACCCTCACTGTTTCAATTTCAAGTCTTCCTCAATTACTCAATTCATTGGGCAATTGGGGAGACTCCAGCAAGAACTTGAAACAAAAGGATCATGCGACTGACGGCAGGGTTCGCAGCACAAGTTTGATGAATATGGTCAAATTTAAGTAAGTAATCATAATATTTCGCACTTAGACAATCTAGAAACTCTCACAAAAACTTGTTCGTTTTAACACAGATATACGTAACACACTAATCGACTAACTGATATTACGTGTATAGATCGTGTAATTGAAATAAAAACAACGCCTCGCCTGTAGCGTAGGATCGCACGCACGATCGCACGAAGGCGGCCCTGACTTGCAACTGTCAAACCGACTAGGTAATTGAATGGAATGAATCATGCAAAGCAGTGCTCGACCCAATGATAACCGAATGACGACACGGTTGGCGCAGTGGCTGAGCGATCGACTGCTGCGCAGTGTGTTGCGGGTTCGATTCCCGCCCAGGGTAAACATTTGTGTGATGAGCACTTGTGTTTGGCTTGTGTCTGGATGTTGTTTATCTATATATGTATGTATTTACAAAAAAAAAATGTATTTGTGTATGTATATCAGCTGTCTGACACCCATAGTACAGGGTCTTCCTAGTTTGGGGTCATATGGCCGTGTGTGAAAATGTCCCCACATATTATTATTATTATTATTATTATTATTATTAATAAAACAGAGCGTCGAACAAAAATAATAACAAACCCGTTGGTAATGTAGTCGGTCCTTAGTGCATTTTGGGGAAAACCTAAATTGTGTCAGTCAGTAAATATTTTGTGCTGCTGAATGATGTTCCGTTTCCGGTTGTTGTAAAAATTACGAAGGTTTAATTTGAACTTTAGGATAAAAGTCCAAAGACCAAGGTAATTTTAGCAAAATAAATAGAAAGAGCATTAGGCAGCTAGTTAAGAAGGTTGCTAACTTAAATACTGGGTCCTTGTCCAGGTATCCATATCAGGTCCGGAACGTACCATACCAACTTGTGTTAAAGGGTGATGGGTGGATTTTTGATTTATATTAACAGGATGTTGTTAAAACAAACCAGACGCAACAAAATTACGCTCAATCATTGAAATACATCCAACTGTTTGGATGGTAAGTAAGAGAGAATAAAGAATCCTACATTTTCAGATTATAACAATCTGAGTTTACATTATACATTCATCCAAGATTCGCGCGAAAACAAAACCGTTCTTGGCAGTCAATCGAGTATAAAAATAACTGGAAAAAATACTGCAATAAAAAATACCATTTTGTTTTAAAAACCATACTGCTAAACCGATTTTGATGTTTTTTTTTTATATGGGAACAATCTGAAAGTACACCCTGTCAAAAAAAAAAATCTTCTAAGTCGGTATATAAACGACGGAGTTCAGAGGAAACACAAATAAATACAACCTCTTTTTAAGTCGGTTAAAAAGAATCAAAAATGTGTCAATCACAGTCGGGCGCACCACAATCTCGCTATCTATTAACTTCATGACCTATAATTTTAATTATTAAAGAAACCCGAATGAAACTTATTTTGCCATGGTGTACCAATTACAGGTGAAGAGTGAAAACAATCAGCGACAAAAATAAATATTTATACAAAGCTAAAAGCTATTGTTTACAGAGTACCTTATTGTTGTCTTTCTGCTTCAAAAAACATCTGTGTATCCGAGGATTGAAAGAATTTATTTTCACATTTTGAACTTACTTTCGTTCTTGGGCATTTCTTCCAGTCATTGTCTCCGTAGTTCAACATGTTGATGATACATGTCAAGTCCGGAGTAAAGTTACACCTAGGCATAGAAGTATATCTACAAGTACATATCGATGCACCTAGGAGTCAAGTCAGTTCAACCATTTTTCGGGGTTTCGTTTCGTGGTTTAAGTTCGGTGTATTTTTCCGCCGAGGCGCCGACTACTAAGTAGGACCTTTTAGTTTATTCCCTATTACGGCCGGCAGCAGAAGTGACTAGATAAGTACATCCAAGTTTAAAAAAAAACACAGCACTCATTAATTACTATGAATAAATGTAAGAGCATTTTGGGACATAATCAATAAATAACCATGTGAATGTGTGGATTTATGAGACGGGACAGTCCGCAGCTTTATGGTTTCTTAACTGTATATCTACAGGAAACCAGGGGGCTAAGTCTGCTATTTTTATAATTTCGTCATTCCAACACGATCCCATTGTCATTTTGCAAAAAGTTCGTAGCAGACTGATGCCCAGTATGATGATTCGTCTGTCCTTAACTTTTAGAGACATTTTGATCTACATTTAAAAATACAGTCGACATGTAAATGGGCAATTTACACAAAACTCTTCTGATGTTAACCGATCCTGTTTCTTGAATCAAAAAACTCAAATAAGTACAAAAAATTAAAAATTAAATAAGTACACATTATTTGCACTTATAATTGCTTACTTTTAAATTAAATTTAAAAATGATCTATCGAAGCTGTTCATAATATATTCATTATGAACCGCAGATGATGACGTAATGCATGTCTAAATAACGACTACTGTGAACTACACACTCAAAATCCTCTCCGCGTTATTCGTTTCTAAATGGCAATTCTTGGAACATGTCACACCTGAGCAAACCTCCGATTACATGAGCACATTACAATATGAACCCAACACTGCTGCATGAAGCCTATCTTTATCATTCAAGTTGTTTTATTGCGAAAAACACTCATATATTAGGTACAGACGCCAGCACATCAAGCTACTACAATCTGTCACATTTCTTTAATCGATTTTCGACTTTATGGTTAAAGAATAAGGTTCAAGATGGATTGGTAAAATGTGACAGTTTCGGGTAGGTTGACCTGCTGGTGTCTGTACATAGGTACTGTACAATTATTCAAATAGGGTACTTTACCAAAAAAAAATCTAATTAGTCCGTCAGATTTTCCAAAAAATATTGGACACGTGTTTTTTCTTTTTTCACGTTAACAAAAAATGAAAACGATACAGTGCGTCGAAAACTCGCGTGACATCACTATGTCAGTACACTTTTAGTGTGTACACTTCAAGTGACGTCACAAACGCACTCATGATCTTTGATGCGTTTTATCTTCGTCAGTTTTTATTGCTTTGATAAAACAAAAATACTTATCCAATATTTTTCGATAATCTAACTGACGGACTAATTAGATTTTTTTGGTAAAATACCCTATTCAAATTCAAAACATTTAATTTAGACTTTAGGTCCACATGGTGTTAGTAATACATCGAAATGACTTAAAACTATGTTAGTATCTTACACACAAGCCTACAATATACGCATCCTTATCCAATGCCTCCAAATAGGATTATGGATTTACTCCTCAACTACACTCAGGTAGCTGTTGGGACTGCCCCTCACCCTTCGCATCAGCGATGCTGCTCTTAATGAATTATGTCACCGAAGAGATAATTAATTACAAACACCGTCGGTTTATATATATATATAAACCGACGGTGTTATAATACATCCAGCAAGATTGTAAATTGTCGAAAATTGCGAACAAATAGTTTCATTTAGGAACACAAAGCTGGATCAAAAATCTATTTTTTATAATCTGTCTGTGTTTATAACCTTGCAGGAATACAGAAATGTAAGAAATTTGTAATATTAAACTAATTCATACCTAAATACTAACTCTTGGGCCCCAACCCCAATCACTACCATTTAGTAAAGATTTCGAAAGATGACATTGTGGCAAAACTAGCCTCCAATCTATATAATAAAAATGAACCGTTGTTCGTTAGTCTCACTAAAACTCGAGAACGGCTGGACCGATTTGGCTAATATTGGTCTTGAAATATTTGTGGAAGTCCAGGGACGGTTTATAGGGTAAGAAAATTAAAAAAAATTGACAGGACAACGTCTGTCGGGTCAGCTAGTTTACTATAATAAAGGCAAGGCAGGCGTTGTATACGTATTAGAAAAAGGGAGATACAACCAATTTCGAATGAACTGTATGATGACCCCCGTCAAGAAGCCATTAGACAATAGTCTGTTTGGTTAACACACTATAGGTAATCTAAATTTAGATAAACATTGTGTAAACATATCTACTAGTGTGAGAAGTACCTAATTGTTTTATTGAGAAACGATGTGAGTCATGCTAAATTAATTCCTACCTACCATACAGATTTACACATAAGAATCACGTTATACGTAGGCATAGGAGCATGCGAACTTTGTGTCAATGACACTGCAGGGATAAAAGATCTTGTGTCCTCAGACAACGAGAATAATAGGGCTCTGAACCATATCGTAACTGACATCGGGCATGGTTCCTTGAACACATTGTGGTGATTTAACAGCAAGCGCATACATGTGCTTTTATTTCGTTACATAGGAACAAACCCGCGACACATTTTCGGAAGACAATTCTTTTCCTACACAAAAGCGACGGTTTCGAAACTAGTTAAAGTAAGGTGACCAAATATGGTCGACGGAAAAGCCCTTGCCAATATTCACATAATAACAAATAAACAGGAAAGTTGACTACCACAAGAGCATTTTGAAGGCAGAATTACTCTAGTCTAATTCTCAATATCTATCACTATCAACCTATCGTCGAGAAAGGATAAACATAAAACTCATGTAGTGGCAAAATGGTAATGATCGTTGTGGAATACCAAAAAAAAATATTTGTGCAAATTGGTGAATGAAGTAGAATAAGACGAAGAGTAATTATAAAACAAAGTCGCCTCGTGGCTTATCTGTTGCCCTGGCCTGGATGGAGGCCTTAAATTCCCTTTAGGGCACCACAGGAAAGTATGGTTAAGCAGTCAAAAGCCTCCTAGATTGACATGCGAGATACCATTCAGAAAAAAAGGCTTATCTGTGTATTCGCTTCTAAACTTCTTCAAGGAAGAACTAAGCATCACTCTAGGACGGTTAAGAATAATTTGTATGGGAAATTGCCATTGCGTCAATATTGTTCAAGCATTAGTATTCTTCCATTAATCCACGCTTCTTCCTCAAAACACTTTGACGATGTATTTTTGTACGCCTTCTGGCATAACATAGCGCACTATTTATTCCCTATAACAACTACATAATATACCATGTTTACAAGTTAATAAATGACTTATGACCTCTCTTCATCTTGAGACGACTGAAAGAACCACGGGTGGAATGTGTCCAAAATTCTCTTTGTTTTAAAGCAAGACTATAGACTATATAAACTACAAATACATATATAATATATGTGAACGAAAGTTTACGAAAGCGAGAAATCTGAATTCTTTGAGTGGAATTATTGTTGCATTTAATTCAAAGAAACATGCGTTTCTCACTTAATCTTACGCATTGTTTACTCAAAACTGTATTCTAAGTACTCCATGAAAAAAAAAATTGAAGAAAGAGTAAGCACAGCAAGCCCTATAAGCCTGGTATTTTGTCGTTGCGAAGCGTGGCTCGTAGGCGTCAGCCGGTCCCCTCGCCTCACTCACACTTTATTGCGTTGACTTCCTTTTACGTACGATTCTCATAATATTCAATATTGAGCAAACATTTTACGCAAGATACACATGCATGCGTGATACTGGTTCGAGATCGGTAAAGTTATAATCAAGACTTTGTTATTTACGATTACTTGCGATAGGGCTATCCAAAATATAACAAACAATCATTTGAGTAAAAGTAAGATTTAACTTATAGGGCATAGAGACCGATCGAATTGTTGAGACTTACTCATCCACTTCCAGTTTAATAGCTCGGCTTCTTTGCCGTTATTAAACCGTATAGTGGGCATTCCGAGGTATTGTTTTTTTAAGGACTTGTACAGACAGCGTCATCAACTGCTTACCCTTCACGCATTAAGATTTCTTCGTATATATATGGGGTAAGCTGTTGAAGACGCTGTCTGTACTTAGGTTAGATTCTGAACCGCTATTTATGTTATTTTGCTCATTTATTTTGGATTTATAAGTAGGTACTTACCTAAAAAAAAACAGTAAGTATATCTCTATACTTATTGATTTTTTTTAATACAATTGCAAACACACGTACATGTTCCGAAATCTACATTCTAATAATAACCATTTCAAGTGGTTGATATATGATTTACTTACATATGTAGTTACCGCTAGCTTACACTAACTACTAAACTATCAAATTAGCTAAATATATTCACAGCTGTGAACAAATAACCAGCATTTTTTGAATACTCAATATTAAATCTAAACATACCTATGCATATTACAGATGGAACATAGCCTAGACATAACATAATCAGCTTGTAATGTTCCTACTGCTGGGACTCAAGTGAGGCTTCTTCTCTGTGAAATCCTGATGAGGCACAATCCACCTGACCCTGTGTGGATTGGTGGACTGTAACCCAACAGCTAGGGGCATGAGTATCATTTAATGATTGAGTGAGTCAAAAATATGACAGAGACGGAAGGTTTGATTTGTCATCTGTGGGATTGAACAATCTATTATGGAAATAGATGAACTATGCTGAAATGAGGAAACAGTAATTAACATGGCCGAGGTTACAATTACTGATATTATGAACCAATATGAGTAAGAACAAAATCTCTTTCATTAATTAAATTAATAAAACCAACAACATAAATAATCTAACAACTACACACATTATACATGTACCTAGATTTGCAAGACAAGCATATCATTCCACTTAGAAAATAATGAACTTTAGATTATCAGATTTATTTACTTTTTGAGTAATTTCCTATACAAACTGCTTATCATGAGTAAATCCTATCTAAAACTTTAATAATTTCATTGTGATTACAGCAGTTTTGTAGTGTCAGATTTACAATTATTTTTTTAAATATTATATTTCTTATTCTGTTAAATCAAATTGAATATAACTAATAAAATTTACCAATACTTATAATATATAACAAAAACATAAAACAGTTTTGTAAGGCTTATAATTATAAGGTTTCCCTGTTTAACATAATATGTGTAAACCATGCGAACGGACTTCAGACAATAAGTCGATGATAATTTAAATGTAAAGAGTTTAAGTTAATAAAATATAAATGTAAAAATATTACAAACTGAGAAAACGGATTAACTCACTATGAAAAAATAAGCTAATTAATGAATTGAGCATAGTGAATGGGGGATGATGATGATGAACAGAGCATATTTGCGTTGCTTGCTATTTGTCTTTGAAAATTATATTTTGCATCTGAGCTTAAAATCTAAGGATAGTACAGTCAAATAAATCGACTTGAGAGAAATTACTGTCATAAGTACGAGCAATGCGAGCTAGTACACAATTTTTTGCAGTTAGTTGCATGCCATACATTCAATAAAAAATTGAAGATCCATGATAAGAATTAACATGATTGTATAAGCAGGGATTATATTTTTATGATTCTGCAACTCAAAAGCAGAACCCTTACAATTTTGCATCTGCAAAATGTAAACCGTGTGTGCAGTTTGCGGGTCAGACTGGACAGATTATAATAAAGGCAAAAAAATTCAATACCACACAGTTTAGGAATTTGGTAGCTACAATAACATGACTAATGTGCTTACTTACATCTAAGATGAGTGAAATGCTAAAATAATCTCATCAAGTGCAGTGACTTACAGAGGATTTCATTAATTCCATTTAACTTCATCATAATTATTACAAAGGTACATATTGGCTCAAAGGTACAAAGGTAAATTATTTTCTAAAAAGAATAACAATTTCAATAATAAACATAATGTTGGTATGCATATTGTATCAACTACAGAAACAGTTTCAAATACAAGATTGATCTAAAAAAAGATAGGAGCGGAAATAGGAGGAGCTAGTGTTGTCATGAGTACTCAGAATAATCTAAAGGTATAGGCATCATCACAGGCAGGATATAAATGTATAGAGAGAAAATAATCCTAAAATTGTGTATTGCGATGTATTATTAAAGAGATACAACGTAGACTTCATTACATAGAAACTTTAAAACTGTAACAACAAGACACAAGAAATCAAAACAAACATTGATGACATGGTAAACGAAGCAAGTTACAACCCACATCCTTTGAATAGTTCATAAAAGAAATATATTTAAATTGTTACCTAACATTGGCATTTCCACAAAATGACTATGTTCTTGGTAAATAACTATGCCTTTAGAACAATATCATTATTTTAAACATAAATTACTCACCAACTCTTGATCGGGTGACAGAGCCACCGCCATCTTTGCAATAAACTGACAAATAGTGACAGACAAATTGAATTGATAGAGATCATGACAGTTACGTAAAGTATTGCTATATGAAAATTCAAAATATAACGCTTGCATTCTCGTATACTGCAAAGACTTTTTGAAATAACACTGTTGTTCACTGAAATTGCGATTTTCACCACTACTGACCGAGCCTAATAGGCTTCCTATAATACAATACTTACCCCTCGTTTACACCAAAAAACAAGTATAATACATGTCAAATATGTACACAACTTGTATAAAACATGTCCAATACATGTCTTGACACAACTTGTCTGAAACTTGTAGAATACATGTATTATACCTTGGTACGCGGGGTCACAATGGGGCCGACAACTGTAAAAGTGGTGCTAGTACCGCAAAGACCAATAACAAAGCAGTTTTGTGTGAATTTCATAATAAACACCATTATTGAGAAAATGCCTAGATGTTGTGTACCAAATTGTAATGAAACTGGAGGCCACTAGTTTCCTCGAAATAAATTGTGGCTCTAAGCGATAAGGCGAGTAAAGTTTGAGTGTGTCACAATGATATTGTGTGTCATTGGTGTGTCTTATACATTTTAAGGAAAGTGATTATTAGATGATCGGCAAATACTCAGCAAATTTGAAGTTTTGCTCTCTAATCTCTAAATTTCTCTAAATTTAAAATCATCCAGACTTATAGTTAATATAACCTCAAACTTTTTAACAAGACAGAGTAAGTTAGTAAGGTACCTACTATTAGAATGATACAATGTTATCAGTGGCGGCGTAGAGGGGGCTGGAAGTTTTATGCTTATGTTTTATTGATACCGCGGACTGCCTAGTACGCAATGAGGTACTACTACTACGTATAGAGAAGACAACGCGTTGCATGATTTTGCGCCACGCTTTGCGGTACGCCCCGTCGATAAGTAGACAGAAAAACGTTCAAAACTTTTTGATTGAATATTTTTCGCGATGTATAAATGCTCACGAGAATCGGGTTGCCGAGCGCCGCCATTTTGCAATACTAAGCATAGAGTAATGAAAATAAAAGACGCAGATACGTACAATGCGGTCAACGTAACTTGGCGCGTCTGAAGTTAGCTGTTTGGCTGCGCAATGGAACTTTTAGGAACGAAATTGTCTACTGCGCAGCTAATCGGCTAACTTCAGACGCGCCAAGATACGTTGACCGTACTGTAACATACATTTGTACATATTTTGTTGTTCAGTTTGTCGATAGTATATTGTGTGTTAATCATAATAGTGTAGAAAAGATGTAAAATAAGTAAATTGTTACTTTTACCTAAATTACTTGGAAGGTTTCTACGGCCGGGTCATGAAAAAAGAGAAACGTGGATTCAATTTGTGCAAAATAATCGCAAAGAAGAAACATGGCTTCCAAGTTCCGACTCCTCATACATATATTATGTCGTATCCGGTCAATAGTATGAACGTGAAACGACGACGAATCGCAAGCGCATTATCGAGAACACGTGATCAACCAACACCATTTTGGGGCGCTTCTACAGAGTCGTGATGTGTTTAGCCCACAGCGAGGAAGACATTAAGAATCCAGTGTCTGATCGCATCGGAGCTAATACGTCCCGAAACTGTACTTTCGATTCGTTGTGTTAAAGTGTTAAGTACTATGTCTATTTTATTTCATTTAAGGCCGAGTTTATTTTAAAACAAGTTTGTGCTAAATTATGGTTTTAATAAATGCCGTGTATTGACAATACGCGGCATTTATTAAAAACCACAATTTAGCACTGGGTATAGGGTACAATACACGTATTGTACCAGTGTGATTTCATTGCACAAAACCCAGATTCTGCCCACATGATGTCTGAATCTAACGGACTAAATCCTGACGATCCGACATATATATATGCTCATTGCGTTTAAAAAAAATACTTAAAAAATAAAAAATAATAAAAGTTTATATTTGTTGTATAACTGTATACTAAACCCTTCTCCAGAATGTAACAAACATTTTTCTGAAAACCTCATCAAAATAGGTTCAGCCAAACGGGAGATAATGGCGGACAAACAAACATACATAGGTACTGTAACACTTCGGCTACACTAGTACCAAGTACGAATTACTGTAGGTCTAAGCTACGTTAAATGAAAGGTACGAATAACTTGTAGAAGATTATATTAATCAGATTAACGAGAGGTAAGATTTACACGACCTTCGCTCTTAGTCGAGCGGTCGGTCTCCCTGACATAACATGTCATAAGTAGTATAAAAGCTATATTCTACATAATTCAAATATATTCTAAAGCATCCCGAAAGTTCTAACCATAGACTAAATAGTTATGGCTTCATTACATAAAGCCTCAAACTCTACATCAGCTACGCCCCCTTCATGAATAAAAGGGACTAGTAGCTTTTATTCATGTTCTGAACGTTCTGGAAACCAATACTAGTTTACGAAGTAATTGACTAACTAACCTAACAACTACCTAATCCTATCGGAAGGTCCCCACTCTAAAGAGGGAAATTACAATGAGGACGTCCCTGTAGAGATGGTTTAATCCATGACGCATGGGGTAATCAACTAAAAGAATTAACGAACAACAAATACGCTCATGCCATCATGTCCAAACCCCACTCTACCAAAACCCTCTCGAAAAGGTTAGAGTGCATCCTATGCTTCGAAATTAATAAGGATTTAAAACTCATACGTGTTATATATTTATTAATCACAGCAGGTTGCGGAACCATATTATATAATTTCACGTCACGCGTGACCTTACTATTCGCTTCAATATAACTTTGGTTATCTGCGACGACGACGCTGACGATGTCTCGCGACGACTCGACGACAACATTTTCGTCCACCTCAACGAATGCCTTACCACTCGTCTTGCATTCTACCATCACCAAGTTCTCTTCCTGAACGTCAATGACAACACTATCTTGTACCTGCTGGTACAAAACATTAACTACTTCTTCTTCTTTCGGCACCTCGACATCAAGTTGCTCTGAAAGATTTCTACTTAATAAAATAATCGGACCGGACTGACCCGATTCATCCTTCTCTTCCTCGTGTTCTAGAGGGGATGAGACCGACTCCTGTGCCTCATTTTCATCTAGGCTGCTCTCTGGACAGCTAGACACAGCAACCACATCTTTTTCAACACTGCCTGCTTGGCAGCCATCTTTTTCATTTCTCTGGGAAAATGAACCATTAATATCCACAGACTTAACTTCTTTCGCCGATTCCACTACTGGAATTACGGCTTGCTGCTGTAAGAGTTGCCGCTTCCTTCTAGGGAAGCGGCAACTCTACGTTATTCGTACCTTTCATTTAACGTAGCCTAGACTCACGATAGTTCGTACAAGCTACTAGTGTAACCCAAGTGTTACAAAGGGTTACACTAGTAGCTTGTACGAACTATCGTGAGTCTAAGCTACGTTAAATGAAAGGTACGAATAACTTGTAGAAGATTATATTAATCAGATTAACGAGAGGTAAGATTTACACGACCTTCGCTCTTAGTCGAGCGGTCGGTCTCCCTGACATAACATGTCATAGTATAAAAGCTATATTCTACATAATTCAAATATATTCTAAAGCATCCCGAAAGTTCTAACCATGGACTAAATAGTTATGGCTTCATTACATAAAGCCTCAAACTCTACAGTACATACATACATACAAACATACGGGTCGAACTGAGACCCTCCTTTTTTTTTGAAGTCTGTTAAAAACAAAATCCAATTTGGTGCAGTCGTTCGGAAGTTATGCGCGTACATACATTTCGGCGGTTCATTTTTATTTATATAGATAGAAGATAGATCGATAGTTATGGGCGCAGAGTATTAGATAGTAGTAGGTACAAAAACTGTGCCACTTCTGCGGTGTAATCTATAGGAGTGACTTGTTGTTACACTACATTGAACGAAACGCGTAAGCGCCATGAATTTTCATGGCGCTTACGACGTTTTGGTCGCGAGAAAACTAAACCCTACAAGCAATCTAGCGCTGCATTAATAGTTTAGACGACATAACTATTGTTTTTGCGTTGCAGCGATCTTTAGTTCTAACTCTTATCGAAATGAAGCAAACTTTTGGTTCGCGGTGTCTGTTCTATACGCTAGTAATACAGTTCAATGCTAGGTTCACTACTTACTCACACACACTAAATATTAAGACATGAATAAAAAAAAATACAATCATTCGATTTTTAAATACTCATAGTATATGAATATATATCAGTATTCATAGTCTTGGTCAATAATCAATTTTGCCATACATGTTTATTGCCAGTCCGAAACCCAGAATGCCCTTTCGATACATATTCCGTACCTAGATAGGGTTAAGTATGAAGGAAAATCGACTTTATATATATGACATCATTGCGTTCGACGATTATCACATCACAATATCACATCATAACATAAAGCGCATATCATCTCATGTAATGATGTATTGCATTCTACATTGCGAGCATTTCATTACAATATGGCTATTGTACCTTATCTAAAATTATAGTACTATATGATTGTACCGAAATTGACATGACGCGAAATGAAGCGCCACACGAACCATCGTGTAGCGCTTCATTTCGCTTCATGTTCGGTTCGGAGTCATGGTGTAATGTCATATTACACGATGCGAAAAGTAATGTCATATTACATCACTTTGTAGTGCACTGTTTTGCGCATGTCTAGTTCAAATGTCTCAAATAAAGCGGCAAACGCTCTATACTTCATAGAGACACTAGGTACTCAAGTCCTCAAGTGTCATAACCATAAACTATAAATACTCTTTACCTAAGGTGATCGCTCTACAGGGTTCGTTATTGCCAGATCACCACATGTTGTCATGTATGATTAATTTGTTACATTTTTCGCACACTTAACAATATTAATTTGACTCTGTTACCTGTTTACTTCGCAAACTACACGTCGCGACAGATGTCGGACTGCACACGGACTGTGGTCTGTTTTCATACAGTTGACACGTCGAAAGCGCCGTGCGACACCGGTACCGCGAACGCACGACGGCAGGACGACAAACGTCACGTTTCAGCTGTATGGAAAAAGACATCTGTCCGTCTGCAGTACGATACCGGTCGACACCAGTCTGCTCCGGCGTCGCAGCAGTCCGGCACCAAACGCATACATTGAAAGGGCCCTAAATGGTTTATCAGAGAAAAAATGGAGTGCTCATCACGACGCTGTTAAACCACAATTTTTTTCCAAGAGGTGTGATCCCAGCACCCCAAAGAAAACGTCGAAACAAGAGAAGCAGCATCAATTCTGGGGCTATCGTTGGAAAAGGGTGTGATAATAATTAAAGCTCTTAAAAATCTTCTTCCAAGTCAACGGAACCAAATAGTGGAATAGGCTATTTGCTACACGACAGATTTTACGAAGAACTAGACCATCATTACAGAGCAATGGATTTTATTCTGGTAACATTTAGTGTTATTCAGCTTAAAATGTTGGTAACATCACCAGAAGAAGATTTTCGTGGAATCGTGGAATGGTTCTAAAATCTGTTAAAAAAATACATCGTGTTGGAGATTTTACAATTGAGGCGCCATTTGGAAACCGCCAACTTTTCTACCCAAGAAGCGGTTCAGTGGACTACAATGGAGTTTCTCAAATTCAATGTAAAATGACTGCAGAACAGTCACCTCCAAACCAGATATCTCGATGGAAGTTGAAAAGTTCTATGGACAGCTGTACAAATATCAAGCGGTGAGGCCTGTTTCCCATGGTACCGAAGATCCAAGGACCCAATTGACGTGCCATTTCACCAAGAATATTTTGTACGTTGGGCGTTGACGGCATTACGACTGAGCTTTTAAAAGCTGGTGGGGCTCCTGTCCTTAGAGAGCTAGTAAAGCTATGTAATGCCGTCATACACAGCGGTACACCGGAGGCGTGGAGCGGAAGTGTGGTGGCATTGTTCTTTAAAAAAGGAGACAAAACTCTTCTCAAGAACTACCGGCCGATATCACTTCTGAGCCACGTATACAAGCTGTTCTCAAGAGGCATCACGATTCACGAATCGTCTCGCAGGAAGACTCGACGAGTTTCAGCCGCCAAAGCAGGCTGGGTTTCGCAATGGCTTCAGCACCGTGGACCACATCCATATTGTACGGCAAAAAACCCATGAGTATAATCAGCCGCTGCGTATAGTATTCATGGACTACGAAAAAGCCTTTCGACTCCATCGAAACCTGGGCCGTACTAGATTCTCTGCAGCGATGTCGTATAGACTGGCGATATATCGAGGTGCTGCGGTGTCTTTACAACGCCGCTACAATGACCGTCCAAGTACAGAACCAAAAAACGAAAGCAATCTAACTGCGCAGAGGGGTGAGACAAGGTGATGTTGTAACTCCGAAACTTTTCACCAACGCGCTAGAGGACGTCTTGTACATGTAGTACATGTACAATATACATCACACAACTCCGGTTTGCCGACGACATCGTTATTATGGCGGAATCTCTGGAAGAACTGAGCGAAATGCTGCACTCCCTAAATGAACCTCGAGACGAGTGGGCCTCGGCATCAACTTGGACAAAACGAAGGTTATGTTAACCAATACGTCGTGCCAAGGCCAATCACCGTTGATGGCAACGTGCTCGAATTGGTCCAGGAATACGTCTACTTTGGACAGACAATCCAACTTGGCCGCAACAACTTTGAGAAGGAAGCCGATAGGAGGGTGAATTTGGGATGGGCAGCATTTGTTAAGCTACGTCGAGGCCTATACCGCAGAGTCTGAAGACGAAAGTCTTTGACCAGTGCGTCCTGCCTGTAATGACATGCTGCCGAGACATTTACAGCGGGGCTAGTTCACAAGTTCAGAGTTGCTCAGCGGGCAATGGAGCGAGCAATGCTTGGAGTTTCTCTAAGGGATAGAATTCCCAACGAGGAAATCCGGAGGAGAACTAAAGTCACCGACATTGCTCGCAGAATGAGCAAGCTGAAGTGGCAGTGGGCTGGTCACGTCTGACGTAGGACCGACGGCCGATGGAGCAGAGTTGTCCTAGAGTGGAGACCGCGAATCGGTAGACGCAGCGTGGGACGCCCTCCTGCCCGATGACCTGAAGAAAGTAGCCCGTGATGGCTGGATACGGAAGGCAGAGGAGGCTTATGGCCAACAGTGAACCAAAACTAAGCTGAAGTGATGATAATGAATGTAAAATGGGAGCTATTCTGAGACTGTTCCAAGTTTAGCGCAATGTCTTAATTTTTTTTTTAAATTTGGTTAGATGGCTTCATGTGAAACAAGCTTTTGAAAGTTAAAATTAATAAAATCATACTGACGTATAGTCTACAATACTAACCAATCTTTCGATTTCATCAATTAAGAGACAGGAAATTCAATTTTGGTAACATGTTTACATATTTTAGTAAAATAAAGTCTCGTACCTATGCATGTTTAGTATAATTTTGTGTTTTATTTTTAAGTACCTAGGGGTGCTCAATACACATCCGCCCGGGGTGCCAATCTACCCTACGCCGCCACTGAATGTTATCATTATCCAAATATCCGACTTTCCAAGTTCCCAAGTACTACTTTAGTAGTAGTTAATGGCGGCACCACACTTCGTTATGCGTTATTTGCTATGCGACTACACTGTATTCGCCAAATATTTGTTATGTGAGCGTACAACAAACACGCCATCCACACTTCGTGCTTGTGTGCCAAACATATGTGGTGCGTTTGGCTTTTGAAAAAACAAAATTAATGTGTTGACTGTGGCTGCTACTTTTACAGATTAGAGTATATGTCCGACACGACCACCGTAAGCGAGCGAACACGAGTGAATGAGTGAACGAAGTGTGGGCAGTCGACACGCATATTCGGCTTATTCGTGTCCTTTGAAGTGTGTCTAAAAACCGACAGGTGAACGGATAGGCGTATTTGCTATTCGCGCATATGCGTTATTTATTTATTTATTTATTTAAAAACATAAGCTGACAGTGCTTGCGACCAAATTGCTTACATTTTAATTATCATTTTCTTATGCGGGCGAATAAAGCAAACATAGACGAATAAACCCTCCACACTTCGTCGTATGCGGGCGAATAAGGCGCATAACGCATAGCGAATAGCGAAGTGTGGTGCCGCCATAATGTATGTTTGTCCTCTATGCTTTTCAAAACCATTGATCCGTCCGATTGTGATGAAACGTAAATTCTCCTGCATAAGCCCGCGAAGATTATAAAAAAGACCCGGTTATAAGAAAGAAAACACACCGGGAAAGAAGTCGCGGGCGCGGGCAGCAGCTAGCTATAGATAGAAGTCATAGAAGATTTTAAAAAGCAGCAATTTGCCTCCATCTGCCAATAAATGCCATTCATGACAGGGACATTTCAATGATGACATTTGAAAACTTCAAATTTCAAAACTCAAAAGTAAGGTTAAAAACTTAGAAAAGAAGTTATTTAATTTACGTAAATATACTAATTCGCAAGCAAAAATGTCTACTCGCTGGTATGTATACATCCGACAAAAATATTTTCGTATAAAATGATCAAGACGAAATTTTTCAACAAATACTTGTTTGTACATTTCAGGTACCCTATATACCAAAGGGGCAACCCACAGTTGAGAGTTTTCTTGCCAAATTTCTGGATGAAAATTGTACGTCCCGAATCGAAACAATTACCTAATGTAGTGCAGTTTCAATGCTCCATGGAAATGACCAAATATGATATAAAAAATTACTTGGAAAAAATATATAACATCCCAGTTATTGATGTGAGGACCAAAATAACTTTAGGAAGATTCCGGAGAGATGTCGGTAAAGGATATGTTATTAAGGATGATGATCTAAAGAAGGCTTATGTTGTATTGGTAAGTTGTTTTCATAATTCCTGGCCCGGGAGTAGTATGACATAAATATTATTATTAATATCCATTGTGTACTCACTCATAATGAGTACATACTCTGCAAATGCTCCAACTCCTATACACTTACAAGATCAGAGTTAAAATTACAATGTTATGCAAAGTTTCCTCCAGTAATCCCTAGTCCTCTGTTACTCCCAGTGGGAGTCTCCCACACCACATACCTTTATTAAATGATGAAAGATACCAAGAGAAAGTGAAACCACTGAGCTATATCATACTTTCAATTTTCCACCTTATGACTATGTCACTATTCAAACCCTTCAATTATAATAATTATTATTGAATAGAAATAGTACACAGTAGACTTCAATACAGCAAATATTGTATTTACTAACCAATTTAAACTCATCTCAAATTTTTAACTGTCTTACTTTTTTTAGCCAAAAGACATGAAATTTGAATATCCAAATATATTTGGTACCAAAAACGATGATGGACAAGATGAAGAAAAAGCTCTAAGTGAAGCTAAGAAAAACTTTCAAAACTATATTGATCGCAATAAACATAGGACAGATGTCCCCAGTTGGTTCACTATATGAATTAAAGTTAGGTATAAATTAGTATACTCTTAAGTTGTTATTTAAATGTGTTGTGTAGTTATAAATAGTAATAAATAAAGAATTTCTTGAATTTATGCTGTCTTATTCTACAATGCAAAGAAGAAATAATGTGGAATGTGTTATATACCAATTTGGAAAGGATCTATTTCCTGTCATCAGTCATTTCCATGCATTTATTCTGAATATTCCGAGTAATCTGCCTCGAAAAAGAAGAGTAGTTTCCAGAAATTTTAATAACCTGAAGTTTGCAGTGCTCTCAATTCAAAGAAGTTGTTAGATTTTTTTAAATTGGTTTATGAAGGTTTAATCAGACAAGCATAAGATTTGCATCCATAGTTCTCAACTTTTACAATATAGGAGATTTTAATAGTGAAAATATTTTTCTTAGTATTACATCATTTCCATCTCAACCCTACTTTTTTGGGCTTTGCTGCAAATTTGATCAAGTTTATCTTCTGTCAAGGAATGCATTGAATTACCAATCTCCCATTAAAGGTGCATTTAACAGACAAATATTTTATATAAATCTTGTTTATTAAAATATGAAAGTTTCATTTAACAAAGAAACAAAAACAAGCTTAACACAAATATCCATAAGAGAAACAAAGTAATTTTACACATATAAAATCATCCAGTTTCAATCATGAAGATAACACTGCTGTCCTTTAACTAGATTTTTTTTAATATTTTTACTTTTAAATAATAGGAACTGATTAATTTATGATACATCCATCACTTGAATGAAAGTGACTAACCTACACTTCTTCATTTATGTCAAAAGACATTCACTGTCTATTGTGTTGTGTTCATTATTTTCTAAATTTTTACTTAACTACAACAAGTACATTATCTGATTTGCTTTGTTTGAGGTTTTTCCATTTTCTCAGCAATAACTATGTAGGCTTAACAGACTTCTAGTTAAAGGAAAGCAGACCAATTTCCCTTCTCTTTAGATATCAATTACAGTATTATAGCTAACTTAACTATACTCTTAGAAATTGGCAATCATTGCCATTATCAATGAAATAACACTTTTCACTCATCTAAATAAAATATTTAAATGATTAAAAACAACATACTTTGTTAGTTGTGTAGCCACACAATAAGATATTCTATTAGTTGAGTTTATTATAAGTTATTATGTCAATAATAATCTCTATAATAAAGTAACAAAATAACTTATTGTTTGGCTCAACATTTGGTTATGAATATCACATATTACCTACAAAAAAGAAACACTAATATCAATATAAGAATATTTTTGTCAAAGTAAAATCAAGAGTTGTATTCATCCAGAAACACTGCAGAATGGCAACGGGGGCATTCCGCAATGTCCAAGAGGAAAGTTACCTGTAAACAAATAATCCCAGGTTAGTCGTCAATTTTGACTGACAGGACAAAACTACAAAATAAAAATGACATCATTTCATTAAAGGATTGCTGGAATAAAATAGAAGAAGATATAAATGGATCATCAATAGGTTAAAGTACTAGACAGCTAGTGGCTGCATACTAATGGGCACAGTATGAGGAAGCCTCCCACAAGTTAGACTGCCAACAAAGAAGAGCACATTTTATACCAGATAGAGTGGTCATAGTGGGAACCCCAAAGAATAACATCATACTGTAGGGAGACTTCTTAAATCTGGTATGGCTTTATAACAGAGTTGAAGACAATTCTACCTTAATCACACTGTTGTAAAACCTGTTTATAGCTGACGTCTACTACTTATCAGCTATCTACCTGCCAAATTTTAGCTTCAGAGGTCAAGTATACCTTGTTATCGAGAAGAAGACGCCTAAGACGACCCACTGACCAGGGCCTCAAGTCTGCTATTACAATAGTGTCAGAATGGTCTATCATTGATTTTCATAATCACGCCATTATATTAGTAGATTACCAAACTTGTCAAAATCAACAATTATGAAATCAATTAATCTATTCTGACACTATTGTAATAACAGACTTGTTGAGGCCCAGATTTCGTGTTAAGTCAATAAGTAGCCTTTCGCTTTTTAGATTGCTGGGTCAAGGTAAACTGCTAGCTTGATACGTAAATGAAATCGTAATCATACTGATGATAGTACAAAGGTAGATAGGAAAAAGATAAGGAAAGAGTAAGAGACTGTTCAAAATAATAGATGCTAGGATTCCAAAAATAACTTACACGAGGATGTATTTCACATTTCAAGCGGATTCTTCCATTGCAATAATAGCCACATGATCGACAAAAGACAATAGTTTTGTCTCTCTTGCAGGAACATTTGTTCGCGTAGACATCTATAACTTCGGGTACCCCGCGTCCTAAGCGATTTGGAACTTTGTAAACTTTGCCTGCAGCTGATGCTACAACTGGCGTAGGTTGAGATTTAGTATTCATTTTTCTTCAATTTTATTTTTAAATGCAATAATTGACTGGATCTCGTTCAGATATTGTACCCTCAAGTTTAGTGTACCACACAAATTTCCGGAATTAAACTGAATGACAGTTAAAAAAATTGGCGGGTATATGGGATAGAATTATGATAGAATTTATGTTTCGAATGTCGGGTCGGGTGGACCACAGAATACTCCTAGCGGAGGGGTGGACTCTCAAGTGCGATTGATAGAGGAATAGACTTATTTCACTTTATTAATAAATTAATTAATTAACACATTAGTTAACTTGAAAAATTAATGATGCTTGCACTTAGTACCTTCATTTACTCTATGGATGGGTAAGTACCACAGAGTACTTTTAATATAGGGTAAGTGCCAAAAAAGAAGCAAAATAAAAGTGCAGCAGCGTTTATTAAAGGTCTATGCTTAAAAGAGGGGAATACTGTAGTTGTTTCGTTCAATCAACAAGTTTTGTATTTTGGGACTAATAGTTCTTTTACTCATGATTGTTTTCCGATTTTATGAAAAATTTGCTATGAGTTACTTGAGTTGGAGTTGTTTCAAAATGTATGGAGTCTGGGCCCAGTCCTTGTACACCATACTTAATAATAGGGTAACACATTTTAAATAGTTCTCAACTGTCTAATTACTTTAAAATAGCTTTGTGAGCAGGTAAAACACAAGAAATTGCACTTGAAATTGCAACACTTAACAAAAAAACAATCATGGCGGTAAGTTGACATTTTGATTGATTAATGACGTTTGACATTTATAATTCTGATTTTATGTGTCGATTTGTGGATAGCCAAGTAAACAGACGGGAAAGAAACGGTGATAAATTAAAAAAAAACGAAAGGGACGTTGTTATAAAGTACTCCAGAAACTAGAAACAAAACGAGACGAAAGTGACAGAAGTGACACTTGAGTGACATTGACAGCTGACAGTTCTCTTTCTATGATCAATGGTCGATCTATGGTTTATAGAGTAGCTAAATCTTAGTGACGCCATGTTGAAAATCCATAAAATCTATTGTTAAATAATCAATTTACTACCACAACAGTACACATTTAAATGAATTATCTGTATTTTTCCCGGATTCTACGGAATTTTGTATTTTTTTTTAAGTGGTGTACATAGACTGGGCCCATTATGAAACATGTCTTTATTATCATTAATAATACCAGAAATAATTATTAGGACTTCCCCGCAAATAAAATGTCACCTCGATCACTCATTCACTCCGCAAGTGTTACCCACAGCGCTACAATCCCCGATTTGCGGGGAATTGAGGCTTAGCGTGAGGAGAGCGCGTGGAATGACCAAAATCGGAGGATCAGAAACCAATTCTATCGGTGGGCTAAAACTATTTAATCAACTAAAACCAAGTTCGGACCTGGCATATACAGCTCAACACTATTAACGTAATTTTGAATGGCAGCACCACTCAAATGCCTGTTCAACTGCCATTTGAACACGATTTTGTATTTCTGAGCGCATCTATTTCTACATCATTAATCCATTGTTTATGGTTGTCGAATTTTTAAATTGGGGCGTACGGTTCAAATTTTTCGGTTCAGCATTAAAATATGATAGGTAAAGAAGGTACCGGGAATGAATGAATCATTTAAAAACCTCATTTATAGGGATTGTCTAAATTCTTTTTGACGTTAAGTTGGCACAACTGTCCTCTTTACTCACGCGGAGTTCGATCGTCACTGGTAATTCTGTTTGTTCACAGTGCACCATTTTGTCAGTTCATGTCAACTTTGTTTTGAGATTTTTTGTATACCTACTTTAAAAATATCGAATAAATTATTATTCGTCTTAAATGTTGCAGTGCAATTATTGCAAATGGAATTTCGTGTGCAGAAGCACTGAAAATGTTTCATAAGGCTTTCACTGAATCGGCTTTACCAAAAACACGCGCGTATGAGTGGTATACTTAATACATTTAAATGTGGTCGAGATGTGGTGTAAGATTTGCCCCGTTCTGGTCGGCCATCGACGTCTTTCACTGAACTAACATCGCTTTAATAAAGGAAAGGTGACTGAAAATCGTCGCTTTAGGCTGGGAGAGATAGCTGCTAAAATGTCTGTATCTTAAGAATCATTTCGTACCGTTTTAAACGATTTTTTTGACTTGACATGCGTTGCCGCTAGTACCGAAAATTTGAATCGTCTGCAAAACCTCAATCGCGTAGACGTTATTAGAGACGTGTTAGGAAGAGTCAATACCGACATCACATTCATAGAACGCATTGTTACTGGTGACAAGACATGTTTACGAGTTTGACGTGCAAACCAGTCAACAAGACTCAACATGGCGCCCTTTAACTGAAAAAGATGACGTTAAAGAAAATTCGCGGTAATTGCCGAAGTCGATTCCAAAAATACGTCTAAAAAATGTTTTGATTATTGGGTTTTCCCGGTACTTTCTTGACACAGTAGTACTTAACTGATTTTGAATCCCATTCAAGATTGACAATCTACCTACCTACCTTGAATAGTATGGATATAGTCTGTAGATGTAAGAGTTAATTTTGGTATAAGGTATTTTATAAAGTTTTATTAGTGCTTTTATTCCAAAAATATCATTTCGGGGATTTTTGCGGGAATTAAAATAGAAGAAGCAATTTCGGGGAATTGACAACACTGACGCGGGGAATCGAGTTTTTTTTATTGGCAGCACTGGCAGCAGACCGCGACGCCGCCGACGTGCCCGCATTTATGGCGCTATTTAGAAACAATGTACCTACTTTTAATCTCATATATACCTTTTATAACTAACGCCTATCTAGCCTTCCTCGATAAATGGACTATCCAACACAATAATAATTTTTAATTCGAACCAATAGATCCTGAGATTAGCGCGGTCAACCAAACAAACAAAGAAATAAACTCTTCAGCTTCAAAATATTAGTACCTACAGATTTTACATATACTTTACTAATACATATTTCTGTACGCAAAATACGCGCTTAGTCGTGGAGTTGCGGACACCGGCCCGTCATACTACTACTACTACTACATACTTATTTCTCATTAGGTACTTACTAGTGTTTTATAAATGAACGTCATATTGATGTCGAAGCCATCCGGTAACAATTAGCCAGCTAATTGGATGTCCAGGCCGTTCATTAAACCAGTGGCGGCGCTAGACGAAAAGTTGACGTTGGCAAAAAAATATTTGCGAGGCCCCTATAAAGAGAAGCTCTTTCTATTCTACCTAGTGCATTCGAATTAATAATTCGGGGATTCCCCGAATATAGCGCGCGGAAATATTTTACTTTCATTGCCAGACATCTGTAGAAAAATAATACTACAAGGGGTCTATCCTTTATAAGTAGCAGAACTTTTCATATCGTAATTATATTGTTTTGCATATCAGCGGATATCGTAGCATAAACTTTATTTTGCAGAAAATCTTTTGGCAGACACTTATTTATCATACATTCAAAACTCATAACTTTGTAAGTCAGAATCATCTTTAGGCATTCATTTAATGAATTAGTATAACCATCTTATCGCAGAAAGTTCACAGTCAGAATTGTCGTTTGGCATACCATACCATGTCTGCCTTTTAATGAAAGGCAGAAATATCTCAGATTTACTGATCAGACTCATCTTTACTCACTTCAATTTTCTAATCATGCTGGTGATGATTTTTCGAACTCCGCCATCCCTTTCTAACTTAAATCGAGTACTGCGCAACAGTGTTGCCACTTTGGTGGTTTTCCCACCAGAACTGGTGCTTTTTCAAGGCTTCTAGTGGTATTTTTTCATAATTTAGCGTTTTTATATTTTTTAGTGGTTTTTAGCGGTTTTTCAATATGGAATCGGGCAAAACATTTTTTTTATCGAAATGGAGAGAAATGTAGTGGTTCATTATTTAATTTTCTTTTTATCTCTCATTCTTTGTTCGGAATTTGGTACGTGTTGTTAAAAAGTCTTAAAGTTTGATAGAGTCGTGTTTTTCAACACTCTGTGAAATGTGTGAACTCTAGAAGCTGTAAATAATATCCAATTATGGAAGTTCCACACAAGAAAAAGAATTACGCACAAAAGTATAGAAAAGAGTGAGAATCACTAGATGAATTCCAAACCAATGATACGAAGGCGTTTTGCTCATTTTGTAAAGCAGAATTATTTGCAAAATTAGTAGACTTGAGAAGACATGCTGAAACAAAAAACACACACATTTATGTGGTTTAATTTCACTGCCTGTAGAATACTAAACATTTTGTCAAGTTATACCGAATATAATGTTTATGTTTTGTAAATTGTAAGTTACCTAGTAAAACTCTTATTGCACTCTGGTAAAAATACAGAACATTTTATAAATACGTAAAATTGTATAATTATTATTACGAAGAACTACCGCCGGATACAACTATTTTTAAGCATCTCAAACATATTCGTTCGTTTTTTAGTCTGATATTTAAATACAATAAATTTAGCGGAATTTGGTGGTTTTTTATAATCCGAAATTCTGAAATTCTGGCGACATTTTACTCTTGACCTAGCGCCTTAATAAAATCCAAGGTGGCAACACTGCTGCGCAAGTCAAATCCAGTCCGTGTTAAGTCTCATTTTTCGCGGCACGGACTGTAACCGATTTTAAAAGGGAGGAAGTTCCAGTGGCGGCGTAAGGGGGGGGCGGAGGGGGCGGTCCGCCCCGGGTGCCAAGCACCAAGGGGTGACAACGAAAACTTACTTGAACAGCCAAAGCATGCACACTAAATCTCGCTCTATTAAGACATATCAATAAATAACTACCTACGCTTGTCAACTTCCTCGTGTGGCCAGGAGCGTGCTGTCACCCGACAGCACGCTCCTGGCCACACGCAGGACAATAATATCATATTTTGAAACGCATCGAAACCATATTATTTTCATATCTTTTTTCGAATATAATTATTGAGAGCGAGTGTTCTCATTTGGGAGCGTTACTTCAAGGTTTAATGTTTTTCAGAACTGTAGAAAAAGTTTACACGTTCTTTTCATCATCCACACATCGGTGGAAAATATAAATGTAGTGGTGTCCGTTATATGATTTATCAGAGACAAGATGGAGTGCTCATCATGACGCTTTTAAACCACTATTAACACCCCAAAGAAAACGTCGAAACAAGAGAAGCAGCATCAATTCTGTGACTTCAGTTTTCTATGCTATCTTTCCTTTTGGTGTGAAATCCTAGAAGTTAATCAGACAGAAAAGTATATACAAACATCTGGGCTATCGTTGGAAAAGCGTGTGATAAAAATTAAAGCCCTTAAAAAATGTTCTTCGAAGTCAACGCAATCAAATAGTGGAAAGGGCTATTTGCTACGCAACAATATTAAAGAGGATTTAGACATTCGGATTAAAGGAAAAAGAGGAAAGAGGAGATTTCGAACGCATATGCCTGGAGAAATGGCCCGAAATGCTGAACTTGCATTACCAAAGGAGTTGCAGAAAGCAATGTTAGAATGTCACGACAGATTTTACGAACAACTAGACCATCATTACAGGGCAATGGATTTTATTCTGGTAACATTTAGTGTAATTCAGCATAAAATGTTGGTAACATCACCAGAAGAAGATTTTCGTGGAATCGTGGTATGGTTCTAATTCTGTTAAAAAAATACATCGTGTTGGAGATTTTACAATTGAGGCGCCATTTGGAAACCGCCAACATTTCTACCCAAGATTTCATTCATTTCATTTATTCATAAACAATTTACATTGTGTTGAATATACATGCTATACACATACAAATACCAAAGAATATTAAATGATTAAATAAATCAACATTCCAAAAAAAAAAAAAAATAATACAAGTGTGATGTCAAATAGTTGTTAAATGTCAAATAGTTTTTAAAAATTGTGTCAAAACAGTTTTCAATTTAATAAGTAGTTTTTAAAATAATGTCAAAATAGTTATAAATGCAATGTCAGCACGTTTAAAATATAATGTCAGTTTCAAATAAACAGGAAAATCTTTAATTATTGTATGACATTAGTTCCGATATATTATATGGGCATTTATCTAATAAAAAGGCTTTTAATTTTGTTTTAAACAAGTGGGTGCTATAAATCAGGATCTTTAGCTCTGAAGGCAGTCCATTAAAAATTTCCACAGCTTGGTACCTTGAGCAATGCTCTACTATATTAAGTTTAGGTGCTATTTGTTGCTTAAAGATTTTTCTCCGTGTACTCTCTCTAATCTCACGTTCTTCCTCTGATTCAAACTCATGTAAGTACTTTACTTTACAAGAACTTTACTTTACAAGAAGCGGTTCATTGGAGTTTCTCAGATTCAATGCAAAATGACGGCAGAACAGTCACTTCTAAACCAGAGATCTCGGTGGAAGTTCAAAAGTTCTATGGACAGCTGTACAAATCTCAAGCGGTGAGACCTGTTTCCCCCTACGGTACCGAAGATCCAAGGGCCCAATTGACGAGGATATCCCGGACGTTGACCAAAGCGATATTAGTGCGGCTTTGGAACAGCTTAAAAACAGCAAAGCTCCGGACATTACGACTGAGCTTTTAAAAGCAGGTGGGGCTACAATGACCGTTCAAGTAAAAAACCAAAAGACGAAAGCAATCCAGCTGCGCAGAGAGATGAAACAAGATGATGTTATATCTCCGAAACTTTCCACCAACGCGCTGGAACATTCTTGGTCTTCAAAACATTGGACTGGACTGGGCGGGGCATTAACATAAACGGTAAGTAGATCACATATCTCGGGTTTGCCGACGACATCGTTATTATGGCAGATCCTCAAGACGAGGGGGCCTCAGCATGAACTTGGACAAAACGAAGGTTATGTTCAAACAACACGTCGTGCCAAGGCTGATCGCCGTTGATGGCAACTTGCTCGAATTGGTCCAGGAATAGGTACTCTACCTTGGACAGACGATCCAACTTCGAGAAGTCGATAGGAGGGTGCATTTGGGGTGGGCAGCATTTGGTAAGCTTCGTCGAGTCTTCTCGTCGCCTATACCGCAGAGTCTGAAGACGAAATTCTTTGACCAGTGCGTCCTGCCTGTTATGACTTATGCTGCCGAGACGTGGACACTTATAGCGGGGCTAGTTCACAAGTTCAGAGTTGCTCAGCGGGCAATGAACCGAGCAATGCTTGGAACTTCTCTAAGGCCTAAGCGATAGCTAGAATTCCCAACGAGGACATCCGGAGGAGAACTAAAGTCACCGACACCGACACCGCAGAATCAGTAAGCTGAAGTGGCGCGACGGCTGATGGAGCAGACTTGTCCTAGAGTAGAGTAGAGAGTACCGCGAATCGGTAGACGCAGCGTGGGACGCCCTCCAGCCCAATGGGCCGATGACCTGAAGAAGGTGGTGGTGGCTGGATGCGGAAGGCAGAGGACCGGGAAAACTGGCGCGCCTTGGAGGAGGCTTATGTCCAACAGTGGACCTAAACTACACTGAAGTGATGATGATATTGATGATGAATGTAAATTGGGGGCTATTTTGAGTCTGTTTCAAGGTTTGAGCTATGTCTTAAAGTTTTATAACAATTTGGTTAGATACTTCATGTGAAACAAGCTTTTGAAAGTTTAAATTAATAAAATCATACTGACTTGGTCTACAATGAGCCAGCCAAGCGCGACTAACCAATCTTTCGAATTTATCAATTAATAGAGACAGGAAATTCAATTTTGATAATATGTTTATGTATTTTAGTAAAATATGGTCTCGTATGCATTTTTAGTATAATTTGGTGTTTTATTTTGAGTACCTAGGGGTGCTCTATACACATCCGCCCAGGGTGCCAATCTACCCTACGCCGCCACTGGGAAGTTCATAAGTCAACCTAATAATTATGTAAAAATCTACCAAAGGAGAATGACCAAACTGGCCCAAAAATTGCAAAAAAAACTCCAAGATGCCCCCAGATTTACCACATAGCTCGTTTGAAAGAGGGGATCAAATGTAACATTTTCTTCTATTGAACCAGAAAAATCTGTCCCACAGAAACACAGATATTAGCCAAAACGTGACCTTAAGAAAAAGTTGCCCATTCCACTTTTCTTATTGCAGGTAATCAGCTAGCACGCAAGTTTGCTTTGTTTGTACATCGTTGTTTAGTTGTATCAGCGAGAAAGTAGTAAGTACAAAGCATAGAACTTTCTATTACCTTCTCGCTCACACATGTTGACATGTATGCGCTTTGAGTGAGTTGCAACTGCGCACTACTGCGCAGTCTTTCTCTAACGCTCTTCGCTTATAGTTGTGTACTGTGCGATTATTTCTGTGGATTTTCTGTGGATATCCTGTGATAAAGTATCTGAACTTTGCATTACGTTACCTGGACCTGAATTTCCACCTGACCTGATGTTTCGTACATCTGCTGGACAAGTGTGTCTATTGTGTGGAAGATCAGTGCTGTCGATCAGAAGAAGAACACTAACTACGCAGATTTTGGAAGATTATGCAATCACTGAAAACAACATAACTCTAACATCTCCCTTATCATGTGAAATGCTTACAATACAATGCAACTTAAACCGTAAATTGCAATTATTGCAATTTACAGTTTAAGTTGTTTATATTTTGAAATGTGCTACTGAACAAAGTATTTCAATTATTATAACTATATATACATAATTATATATAATAACAACAACTGTACACAACAAACAACAAACAACAACAAGTAAGTAACAACAATAACTTTAGTACTGTGTGTGTGTGTGTGTGTGTAATAAGTAACAATAACTGTATATATATAACTTATGTACTTCAGTGTCTAAAGGAATTTCAGCGGTGGTGCGGACTCTATTATATATTCATTAACTAAATAACATTTCTTAAATACACTCGAAAAAGGTGTGTGTGTGTGCTGGAGACGCGAGGCATACCCATATACCCACCCAGAAGTCGTTCGTCCAGTAGACGAGAACAAGATACACCATAATGCTCTACTGACCAACCAGCAGATCAACCCGTGGCACAACCGGATCAAGCCGTGGCACAACCAGACCAAGCCGAGACACAACCAGATGAAGCTGAGGTGCAGCATGCTGGTGATAAATTTGGAGCAGTAGTTGGCAAACAAGACATTAAGGCGACGATATTATACGCCGGCGACCTTGAGCGACCAGAGAATCGTATGCGCTGCGTCCAAAACTCTCAAAGTTTTTCGAAAAATTGAAATAAAAGATAGATAGGTAATAAAATTGTCTGTACCTGAGATAGTAAAAGTTGCGTTTAAATATTCCTGGTAGATTTTGTATGATTATCAATGTTTTGTCCGCGTCAGACACCACTTCACGATTTAATTAAACTATTTAATATAAAATTAATCAAAAATATTTACATACTAAATTATTAAGAGAATGTTCTAGTTTAACATAATATGCTAAATGTGTTGTGTAAATGATTTGAACACATTTTGACGTGATTGTCAGTTTAAAATCTGCAAAAGTCGCATACGTTAGCGCATCCGTTCAGTAGTTTAAAAGATCTAAGCGTACAGACAGCGAGAGCGACTTTGTTTTATCATACGATGTAATAATAATATAAATAAAGATGTATTAGATCAACTTACTTTTATTTTATTTTATATCGGCTAGAAACAGCTACGGCGACGATGCTAATGCATATCGTCGTTGATACTGCAATTCCGCGGTACTAACATTTTTAAATACCGCGAATGTACACTTTCAATAATTTGGCTTAAGGTCGAAATTTGCGATATTTCACAATTTTAGTTACGCGAAATTGCAGTATCAACGACGATATGTAAAAGTTAAAAGAGAAGGTGTTATAATTAAGACCTAAGGCAGTCCGCCTTTGTACCTTTCTGCATGAAGTATAAATAAATAAATAAATTTTGTACAGTGTGAAATGCCGAATCACGGCCCCAGACACAATATACCCAGAATTATAGAGTACATTCCAAACTAAAACCATCGAAAGGTGTTCATAAAAAAACAAATGTTGGTGTTATACCTAACTTACTTCACTACAGTTTTTTTGGTAAGTTATGTAAGTATATCAATAGACATATTAGTTATGTATTTATATATATATGTACAAATTAAGTGGTAAAGTAAAGCCGAGGCCCCGCACTGCCGATGCGGTGCCCCTCCAATGCCTGAATAGAGGGCAAAAGGTAAATGAGCCATTCCGCGAAAAATTGACCATACGGAAAAAGTACTGTCACAAGAATATACAAACAATTTACAAGACCATCTTATACTCCATTGAGTGCAGTTTTTTTTATGTATAGTAGTTCATTAGCTTTAAAAATAAGTACAAAACGTAGTCATTTGTAGCTAATTTAACTGATTAAAAAATAAAACTAAGGAACAAAAAAGGTTATTTTAGCGTGTCACACCCATGAAGATATAGGAATAAATGGAGCCAACACTTAGAACAAAAGCTTGAAACCAACTGTGGGCTGATGCTCTCTTTCTGAATGCATACATAAGAACGAGACAGTGATATGTGTTTTCTTTATCTTATGTATGCATTCAGAAAGAGAGCGTCTGCCCACAGTTGGCTTCACTTAGGTATTTAGAATGTTGCCTCCACTTTTATCTATAAGCTTCTTGGTCACACCTCCTGTCGCAAACTTTAACTAACCGAAATTCACGTTTTTTTATGACACACTTAAGCGTTTTTTGTGAGCTTTTAAAGGCTAATGTTGTCTTTTCAATTATAACATATTTTTTTAAACAAATCTTATTGTATTACAAGAAAAATCTTGAAATAAATGATAATCAAATTAGCACCAAGGTGGACATTCCACTTTAGTCACTACTGTTTTATTTGCTTTCTATAGTACAAAAGTACTAAAAGAAGTTATTTTATTTTCATGGTAACATTATTATGGTAGACCAACCATTTGTTTTTACCCATCGGGCATTTGTGACGCGGTAATCGGTGACGGAAGGCGTATTCGACGCACGACGCAATTAAGATGTCCACTATAGTCACAGTTATAACGTGATACCAGTAAGTTCTAAGAATATTCTTTCATTTGTGAAATAGACTGCATGTAACTGTTTAGGTAATTAATTAATGATTTCTTCTAAAAGAACAAAGAATATTGAAAGTTGTCGTCATTATTGTTAGTAAAGCAGGATTCGTCACGTCCGTTTAGTGTCGTGACATATTAGGGGAACATTTTTTGTGACTTAATGGACACATAAGGCTAAGTTTACGTGGTGTATTTTAACCGACTGCAACTAAGATGGAGTTATGTGTTTTTGTTTATATTATATGTACATACATATATATATTTACTGCTGTAAAGTTATAGCCGTGTATCCATCGACTTTATGATAGTCATTGATTAGAAGTTTAAAAATATTTATTATTCTTTCAGTTTATCATAAGACTGCGCATTTGTTGAACGAGGTAAACGTTACCGAAAAAAGCTTAAACTACATAAATAGAATAGCTAAAGAAAGGCACGAACAAAAAAAGATGTTGCGTTCGATTGGAATGTCCAAGGGGTACGTATTTGAATATCGAAGATTAAAATACCTACTGTTAAAATATCGATGTTCATAACATCGAAAATGGAAATATCGAACGACCATAAAACCGAAAATTAAAATAACGAAAGTTTATAGTATCGAATGGTTAAATATCCTACGTCCAATATATCTAAAATCTAAATAGCTACAAAAGTTACATCGAAAGATCCAAATATCGAAATACAGATTATCGAATGTCCTAAATATCGAAGTACATTCTATCGTCAATCGGTCGGTCAATCGTGAAGGTATTATTTAGGTCTTTAAATTAAAATATTTTCTTGAAAGTCAATATGTTGTGCTACTAAAGTTAGTGACAGAAACGTATCGCTGCAAAACCGACTCCACGTAGTCTTGTCTGCCCTACCCCTAGAGTGTAATTTAGAATCGCGTAGGCGCGGAGGGGCGAGGCAGCCCGCGAGCTGAGGAGCAGGTGGTTTTAACACCCGCCACCGCAGCTGAGGTTGGCCGGCGAAGCCGGCCAACAAGCCGAAGCTGCGGTGGTGAGCGTTTAGACCATCTGCGACGTTAAGCTCGCGTGGGACTGCCGGAGCCCTGCAGCGCCGGAGCCGTGCAAGAAACCATGCTTGCTTGCATGTTGCATGATTGCTGCTGATTCTATAAACTGTACGTTACATTTACGCAGTAAACAGACTAATGACTACTTAATAGCAACGGGTTTGCAGGGTGTGACAATTTCACATCTACCTACATTTATGAATACACTCATACTGCCTATATAATTTTTTTCGGTATTTCAACTAGTAGGTATTTTTAACGTAGATATTATGAATTTAGATGTATGAAATGTTGATATTTTGAACTTAGGCATAATGTCATTCGATATTTTGAATCATTCGAAATTTTAATCACTCGGCATTTCAATCTTCGACGTTTTAAGCTTAGGTATAACAATTTTCGACATTTTGATATAATCGATATTTAAATTTTCGATGTTTTGAACATTGGTATTTTAAGCGTAGGTATTTTAATCTTCGATATTCAAATACGTACCCTGTCCAAGACTGTTCTCGGAAAAATAATATTTTTGTATACTTATTAAAAGTTTATCATGAACACCGCTTATGTTTCCATTTAGTCACAATGACATTTCCTACTAAGTCACTGTCACAATTTTTTACACCAAGTTATCGTCTGTAAAGTGGAATTTATTACTAGTAAAGGTATATATTTGGGATGAAATATAGTAGAATGTGATACACAATTTCATTTAAAATAGTTTGAATCAATTTAGAAAGTGCTAATTAACTGAAATGTTAAAAACATAAGTCAATATGACCTAAAACGTGACGAAAATATTTTAATAGGTGATTTAAAGCTAGAAATATATTGCAGATAGGGTAAATTAAATTTTTTTTTATTTTTTTATTAGTTATATATTTAGTTGTATATTATATAGTTTTCTTAAACCCTGATAAATACCACATCGAATCATACGAAAACCCTTATATTTTTATTTATTTATTGTCCATTTTGTCCCACTAAGTAACGGGGCAATTTTTCGCGGATTGGCCGAAATAGATAGTTAAATACACTTATTGTGAAAGCACCAGGGTAGCCCGCGAAATTCAAATATTCTTAACCCTTAACCACTGACGTACGAATGACATTCGTCACCAAAACAGTTAATCGTTCAAAACTTCGTTTTGTGCAGGGATACGTGTTTGTTGCTTTTGGTAGTCTCCTAGAGATAAGAGACGCGTGCCCAGTGGGGGAAAGTGGACACGTGGCGCACGTCTAAACAGGTGAGTTCGAGGACCTGACGAATCACATTCGTATGGTCAGTGTTAGTGTAACTTTTTGAGTTTTTTATTTTTGTTTCTTTGGAATTGAATGAATTGTAAGTGGTGTAATACTTCGGAAATTCTTCGGAAGAGGAAACTAATTCACACCAACACCAAAGACTCTTTAAATGGTTCCTGAAGACCCCCTCAGATGACGACTTTCCATTGTCACATTTTGCCCGCCCAAAGAACTCTGAAGAAAGAGAATCTACTATCCAGAGTTGCCGATGATGGAATTTGGTACCTTGAATAATTGCTACACGTGTTTCAAACAGAAACGACGTTAGGTAAAACCTACTATGGGGTGCACAATGTGCTGTCAACCGATCTGCTTGCAGTGTTCAGAATCAACCTGCAAGAACTTCCGTTAAAAAGTGCACAGATATGTGTTTTGGTGATAATGCGATTATGATCTCATAAATATAATCCTATTTGCGTAGTAATCCGATAAAAATATGGTCCTAAGATTAATAGTTTTTTTAAGTTGATTTTTTTTTATTTGTTTGTATTTATTTGGCTAGGTGCTACATGTATAATAATAAAAAAAAAAGTGTTTAATGAGTATTTTTATTATTTTATTAATCTTTACATCTTATGTATGAAATGTTTTAATAATTAACCAACAACAAATTTATTAAACAGTAGGTACTTGATTATGCAACAGAGGTCTTCAAAAATACAGACGAATGTCATTCGTACGTCAGTGGTAGTGTAACTTTACGACACGTCAGTGGTTAAGGGGTAAGATTAAAAAAAAGGCAAAAACTTTTTTTTTTTACAAATAATTGCAGAAAACGTAAGTAAATTTGAATTTCGCGGACAGCACTGGTACACTGTGAAAGCTCTAAGTTGATAAAATAACTTGTAAACGTCATAATTATTTTCATTGAATAGGCACATTTGAAGATTATACAGCTATGTTGATGATTTCAATTAGTAAGATTCTGTAAATGCATATTTGTTACTCCTGCGACTTAGAGCATGCTCTGTCCTGCGTTTGTTTTTTTTTTAACACCATACAACTAGCGGCTGAATTAAAAAAATAACATAGATTTCGAGATTGTAAGGAAACGGTCTTTTTCTGTTGTTTTGGATTCTAACACTCGGGCCACAACATAGTTTCCTTGACGTCGACACGACATTTAGCTCAAGTGAGCTAATTAGCATAGTTAAACGTACCACTCGCAGAGTGCTTATAACCTGTCTACACCTTTTACTTGTCGTACTATGTATCTTTGCTTGTAAATACCGGTCAAATGCAACAAGCTTACATGCTCAACATTGCCTACATTCTAAAAAGTTAAATTATTGCCTCTAAAAAATTTTTTTTACCCCGACTCTGCAAGGAAAGGGTAATGTTTTTCGCGCCTGTCTTTGTATGTAATATTCTTTATCACCTGATATCTTCCAAACTACTGCTTATTTCCTTAAGGTATCTATAGATTCGTCTTATTAGTTCAAGAGTTTTTAGATAGGTGACGAAAAAAATAAATGATTGTGGCAGCTGGGAAATGCCATTGTTCGAAGTAAAAAAAAAGGTATATACAATATGGGTAAGTATCAAATTAAAGGGCTTATTTTAAGGATTCTAAAAATGTATAACTATCATCACAATAAAATAAAAAATAATATAAAAATCACGTAATAAAACTTCGTAAATGTTTTTTCTTCGATTTCTGCAATGTGGGATTCCACAAAGTTTTAACTTTGTGGTTTGCATATAATAATAATAATAATAATAAAGATAGCACGTTCGCTTAGCGTCTCAGTTCCAGTCAGCCTTAGAGTCAGGATCGTTGCTCCAATTCCTAACTACTGGAATAACCCACCTGCTCCATAAATCTGGTAGTACTACGGAACCCAAAAATTATAGGCCGATTACTTGTCTGCCAACGGTCTATCAAGTTTTTACATCCATTTTGAGAGTGAAAATTAACGAACACTTTGACAAAAATTCAATCATGTCTGCCTCTCAAAATTGATGTAGGAATGGGTCTCGTGGTACTAAGGAGCTACTCCTCATTGATATGGGCATTAACCAGCAGGTTCGTCGTTTCCGAAGGGATCTGTCGACATGTTGGATAGACTATAAGAAGGCTTATGATTCTGTGCCACATACATGGCTCATGAGGGTGTTGGAGTTGTATAAGGTAGATACAATTCTACGCACTTTCCTGATGTCATGTATGGGGCAATGGAGGACGGTCCTTCGCTATCCAGGATGTCGGCAGATCCGGGAGAATAGCGAACCGATAAGGATCGAGCGAGGTATATTTCAGGGTGATACTCAAAGTCTACTATGGTTCTGTTTAGCCTTAAACCCTCTAAGCACGTTGCTGGAGGGTTCGGGTTTGGGGTATCGGTTGAGAAGAGGAGGTCAGGTCATATCTCACCTCCTTTACATGGATGATCTGAAACTCTTTGCCCCCAACAATTTGCGACTGATGGAGCTACTGAAAGTAACAGAAGCTGTCAGTAGCGCCATTAGAATGGAATTTGGTGCGGACAAACGGGCAGTCATGCATGTGAAGCGAGGGGAGATTATGGAATCCGTGGGAACCCAACTCTCGGATTCCATTCCATACGCCTTAGATCCCTCTCCTCAACCGAAACCTACAAGTACTTGGGTATGTCGGAAGCGTTAGGCATCAATGCTGCCGACATGAAACAATCGTTGAAGGAGCGCTTCTTTGGCCGCCTGAATAAAGTGTTAAATAGTCTTTTATCAGGTGGAAACAAGGTGCGCGCCTTCAACGGATGGGTCATGGGTTTTGATGTACTCTTTCGGCATACTCAAGTAGACTCAGACGGAACTTGACACCCTGGATAGGAGGGTCCGTACATTGCTGACCGCAAATCGGATGCATCACTCACGGTCATCGGTAATGAGACTGTATATCCCACGAAAGTGCGGAGGCCGAGGCTTTCTTAATGCTGCCAGAGTACTTCCTTAAAACCGACGTGGGTATGCATCGAGATGTGGTCTCAGTGGACAAGGGCCTCACCCCGCTCTCCTTAGCGAACGAGAACTAGCGCAAACCTGTAGTACTCGATACTAATGACCGCAAGGAGGTATGGCAGAGCAAGGAGCTTTACGGGCGCTTCTACCGGGCCCTACATGGGCCTGATGTAGATTTCTTGGCGTCCGTATCCTGTCTGCGTTTCGGTGACTTGTTTGGGGAAACCGAAGGTTTTATCTGTGCGATTATGGATGAAGTTATGATGACGAACAACTACCGGAGGTATATTGTGAAGGACGGCACGGTTGACATTTGTCGGGCATGCCACCGGCCGGGAGAATCAATCCAACACATTATCTCTGGGTGCTCTCGTCTGGCTAACGGAGACTACTTGCATAGACACAACCTTGTAGCTAGGATTATCCACCAGCAACTTGCTCTAAAGTACAGGCTTGTGGAGTCAGAAGTACCGTACTACAGGTATGTGCCCAACCCAGTTCTCGAAAATGGCCATATCACGTTGTATTGGGATCGATCTATCATCACTGACAGGACTATTGTTGCCAATAAACCTGACATAGTGGTGATAGATCGATTAGAGCGTCGCGCAATGATTGTTGATATAGCGGTTCCGCATGACGAGAACCTCGTGAAAACCGAGAAAGATAAACAAATTAAGTATTTTGACTTGGCTCGCGAGGTTGTCGACATGTGGGATGTGAATACAGCAGTCATTGTGCCGATAGTCGTTACGGCCAATGGACTCATTTCCAAGAGCCTCGACCAACACCTAAGGAGGCTCTCGTTGGGCAGCTGGATCAAGGGCTTGATATACAGAAAGCGGTACTCCTGGACACGGCGCGTATAGTCGGGAGATTCCTCTCTCAGGAGCCCTGACCACCGGTAGCTGGACTCTCTTCCCGATACCGGTGGGCTACTATTTTTTATATTTTTAAATGTTTTTATTTATTTTTTTACTAATATTTAAAAATATAATGGAATGTGAATATATTAGGTCCTTACATATGAAATTGCCGATACTTAATACTGGCAACTTTGAAATCAAATATTTTGTGTTTGATTAGGAATTCCAAATTTAAAATTATTTCAAAATAAAGACTAAAGAATATTGTTTTAAAATTCGTGTTTCATTTGTTTTCACGTCATTTGTTTGGACTTGAAAATTGGTATAGCAACAACAATGGAGAAATTAAAATTCGAGGTATTTACGAATATGAATTCCACCGTGGCGCCAGTGCAGCAGAAACGGCTCGAAGGATTAACGACGTGTACGGGCAAGGCACCGCTAACGAACGAACAGTGCGTTTTTGGTTTCAACGTTTCCGTTCTGGAAATTTTGATTTACAAAATGAGCCTCGTAGACGACCGGATACTCAAGTGAATAATGAAGAATTAAAGGCGATAGTGGAAGCGGATCCATCTCAAACCACTTCTGAATTAGCAGCAGCCTTTGGAGTAAGTGACAAAACAATCATTATCCATTTGCGTCAAATTGGAAAAGTAAAAAAGCTCGAAAAGTGGGTACCGTACGAATTGACTGAAGCACACCAACAAACACGCGTCGGTTGCTGCGCTTCTTTGCTCAATCGTCACAATAATGAGGGAATTTTAAATCGTATTGTCACTAGTGATGAGAAGTGGATCGTGTACGATATTCGCAAGCGATCATCACAATGGCTTAACCCTGAAGAACCGGCAAAACCTTGCCCCAAGAGAAAACTGACCAAAAAGAAGATTCTAGTTAGTGTTTGGTGAACCTGTGCTGGTGTCATCCACTACAGCTTCTTGAGATCAGGCCAGACGATTACTGCAGACATGTATTGTCAACAGTTGCAAACAATGATGGAAAAGCTCACCACTAAACAACCGAGACTGGTCAATTGCTCAAGCCCATTGCTCCTTCAGGATAACGCTCGACCACATACTGCACATCAGACGGTCGCCAAGTTAGAGGAGCTGCGACTGGAAACTCTGCGTCACACACCATACTCCAGATCCAGATCTTGCCCCAACCGATTACCACTTATTCCGAAATTTGGACAACTTTTTACAAGGAAAAAAATTCAATTCTAATGAGGCAGTTAAAACAGCCTTCAAGCAGTTCATCGATTCTCGCTCCCAGGATTTTTTTGCCAAAGGGATCAATGAGCTCCCGATAAAATGGCGGAAGTGTATCGATAACAATGGTGCATACTTCGATTGACTAAATATATCATTTCTTTAAAAAAAAGTTATTTTTAATTTTTTGATACCGAGCGGCAATTTCAAATGCAAAGACCTAATACAATAAATAAATGAGATAATAATCATTTAATTCAGGTAACAAAGACCCATACAATATATACCTTATAGACTAACATACATAACTAAATTACATTACTTGTTAGTAGGTATACAGTACAGTAGGTAGGTAGTAGGTGTTATTGGTATAGTATCTTATGCCTATGTTAGTTACTTCACTTCACTGTGCGATCGTGTGGCACTTGTCCGTGGAAGCGACGGAACACCACACCCTTCGGCCAAAACTCCTCCACCATAACGAGCCGCAGATAACACGTTGGTAACCGCACCACAAACGCCCTGAAGTTGACGTTGCAATGCGAGTCCAACAGCTGCACTCTCGGCGTGTAGTTGGCCATTCGGCGCACGTACTCGACGATATCCTCCGCCGTAGTGGTGTAGTGGAGGCGGGAGATGTACACCGGCGTGATCGGCATTGCGGCACGTATGGTATTGGGCTCCACGGGAGCCGTGCCGCAGCGGTTCTTGGAAGTTCTCAGACGGCGCTTCCTCCTTTGCACCGTTACAAAACCATCATCATCAGTCTGTTTCGATGCCACTTCAGGCACGGACTTCACAGACGGATCATTCAGAGTAGTTACGGTGACCCTGGCGGGATGACATTTAGCTGACGCTACAGACACAGACCGCAGTTCAGTAGGCTGAGCAGTGCTAGCGGCGACTTGAGGAGGAGCCGCGGGGGCGGGGGCAGGGCTGCGGGGTGCACACAATGCGCGCTCTGCAGGCTCAGCAGTCGACGGCGGTGGCGACGACAAAACTGCTGACGCGAAGCTTGCCCCCGATAAATCGTGGTTCACTCCGCGACGCGTATAGTTCGATGCACTCGATGGTGACTCAGATTGCGCTACCGCTTCACGCAACTGAATGACTTCATTACGCAAGTCAGCGACGGTGTTTTGGGATGAATCCAACCTCTTCTGCACATCCACTAATCTTGCCTTCAGAAATTCAACGTCTTTCAGTAGGCTGGTTACATATCAACGTGGTCAAAAGTGACTGGGGGGAGCTTGCTCAAGTCCCTCGCCACAAATGCGGGCACGTCGTCGGGATCGGTCTCCTTTAGCAGCGTGATGATGTCTTGAATGCTTCGCCTCGTCCCGTCACGCCGGCGGGATACCATCTGGTCGCTCTTGTTGAGCAACTAGTACAGAAGCTGCTTGGCAGCAGCAATGTCGTCTTCACTGAAATTCGTCGCACAGATCTGGATTGCAGAAACTTCGTCCATCACATCCAGCTTCTGCTGCAAGAACGCCAGCAGCTCATTCGCCACGAGTGGGTTACTCATGACGATTACTTACACCGCCAATTTGTCGAAATTTAATGGATACGTTAAGTACCTAGGGTTTCTTCTCGTTTAAATGAAGTAGAAAATACTTAAAAAACATGAATGTTCATTTTTGATTTTTATTTTTTAATAAAGCCCTTTAAAATTAAATCATTTTTTGTACAACCCTAGTTCTCCAAAATTAGTAACTGTTTCAACTCCTCTCGACCCCTGTTTCAACATACCTCGGTATTAGGGGAGTTGAAACAGAATGACTTGTTACGTTTAAGTTCATTTTTCACGGTGACATGTATACTTACGCTTTCTTTGTTGGTGTCATATAAAAGTGAAAGAAATGAGCTATCGATTGGTACTAACCTCGTACAATTCTAGCTAATAGATTTTTGTCTACGACAAATAATGTCAAAATTGTTTCAACTTCCCTCGGTCTCCCCTATGCCTACACGCGCTTGAGAGTAGGGCTGCCGCTCGATTTGTCATATATTTATAAGTTGATCGACTAGTACTCGTAAACTTGTAAAGCCTACTTAGCTGTGATAGTTTTCCTTTGAATTTCGTTATATATTCTACTACTTACCGTGATTTTTTTAACTTATTGAAAAACAACCATTTAGCTGGTACGGACCGGGGGGACACTTGACTCTAACAAAAAATAGCTTAATATTTTACAAACAGATCCCTAAATTGAGATATTGTTTTTACAAACCCTTAATATTTTTAAAAGACCTATCGAACGACAACACATACCATGAGGTAAACTAGAAAAAAAATAACCATCCCCACTTTACGTGTAGAGAAAGGAGGTGCCATGGTGCCACCTAGGTACCCTTAAAAAATATTTTTCATCCCACCATCTCGGAAAGAGTATTTTTAATCTTCAATATCTGAGTGGAAAAGCCGTTTTTATTCTCTAGAGGATAAAGTAAATTGAATTTAGAACATCGTGTGCACTAAGTTTGTGAATTAAAAAAAAACATTAAACCTATTTACTGCTACCTCTATGGTGCCGAATATATCATACAACTTTTTTTTAATTTGTTAAAAACTCAGACTTTGTAAACGTTTTTTTTTTGCATTTAGTAATTTCCTCGCTGAGGTGGAATGAAAAGTTACGTGTTGCACTCGAGTGCAAAGATTTTTCACCTCGTGCTCTTTTGATTCCCTCGCTAACGCTCAGGATTCTAATTTTGAATCACTCGCTGCGCTCGTGATTCAATTTTAGAATCCTTCGCTTGCTCGGTCATCAAAATTGAACACGCGGTTAAAAAGCAACTTTGCACTCTTGTATAACAAATAACTATTTCATCCCACCATCTCGGAAAGAGTATTTTTAATCTTCAATATCTGAGTGGAAAAGCCGTTTTTATTCTCTAGAGGATAAAGTAAATTTATCTTCAATATCTGAGTGGAAAAGCCGTTTTTATTCTCTAGAGGATAAAGTAAATTGAATTTAGAACATCGTGTGCACTAAGTTTGTGAATTAAAAAAAAACATTAAACCTATTTACTGCTACCTCTATGGTGCCGAATATATCATACAACTTTTTTTTAATTTGTTAAAAACTCAGACTTTGTAAACGTTTTTTTTTTTGCATTTAGTCATTTCCTCGCTGAGGTGGAATGAAAAGTTACGTGTTGCACTCGAGTGCAAAGATTTTTCACCTCGTGCTCTTTTGATTCCCTCGCTAACGCTCAGGATTCTAATTTTGAATCACTCGCTGCGCTCGTGATTCAATTTTAGAATCCTTCGCTTGCTCGGTCATCAAAATTGAACACGCGGTTAAAAAGCAACTTTGCACTCTTGTATAACAAATAACTATTTCAAAATATTATTTTAACACTTTGTCGGCCTGACGGATGTTTGTTAGCGGCCCTGTCTCATCTTTTCCAAAATCTTTAACTCGTAAACAGTCATGTTAAATTTTGCGGACTACCCTGTGGGACTACCTAATGATAGAACGGGCGTGTGTGTGTGACTAACTTTTATTACTGAACCGGGAAAACGGTAGAAGGTGCGAAACAGAGGACCACAAATCGCTTTAGTTGTGCACTTGACCACTTGTAGCAGTGAATAATGGGATAATGGTAAATTATGAACTCATGTATGAGACTATGAGCATACCTACATTACCTACATATTAGGCAGTAACACTTCCATCTTGTGGCTTACTTACTTAACATTTAACACGGTTGGCGCAGTGGTTGAGCGATTGACTGCTGCGCAGCGTGTTGCGGGTTCGATTTCCGCCCAGGGTATGGTAAATATTTGTGTGATGAGCACTTGTGTAAGTTTACCTTGTATGGGTGTTGTTTATCTATATAATGTACGTATTTAAATGTATTTGTGTATGTATATCAGCTGTCTGACACCCATAGTACAGTGTCTCTCTAGTTTGGGGTCAGATGGCCGTGTGTGAAATGTCCCCACATATTATTATTATTATTTTATAAGAACTTAGATAGTAATATTATCATAATTGCCCTAGGATTGACATCTGCAATGTGGCCTAACATGTTGGTGAAACACAATTAACTTTATCACTGCATTAACAATCAACTCATTTAACTTTTATCTCTCACGCATATCGCGCAGGAAGTTGTTGCATTGTTTGTCAAAGGTAACATGCGATGTAGAGGCTATAAAAATGTATCCAACGTGTGAGACGTCAATAGTAGTGACCAGTGAAGATGAACCGCTCGTTTTATTTAATGGTCTTTGCTATTTGCCTTGCGGCAAATTATGGACTGATTTCGACGGCCCCCACTGAAGCATTTTCTACTGTAGCAAAAAATATTTTGGGCAGCTCTTTTCATTCACATAATCGAGTGAGTACCTACTTAAGTACCAACTTTATGATAATTTGAATGCTTTTTTACCATTATAAAAATATCAAAAAATTAGTAAAAGTAACGTCGACTCTCTAGTAGGTATAGTGCAGCCATGTGTGGCAGTAGCCTGAAAGCAAAATACGCATATAAGATACTGCATTCCCGGGGCTAGTTACTAAAATATCATTATACCTACATCAAATATTGGAGTTTGGGTCAGGCTGGACCTCCACCAAGTTTCACCAATCACCACACTGCATCTTCTGTTCTATTAAAATCTTAATCCCTTTCCCCAGTCTCAGGCTAACGGTTACCTATCATAAGGTCGAAAAATATTTGACCGAATTTCATTTCACCTAAAACTTTTCAACTTTTCTCGTTTCGTATTTTTTTACTTCATCGAAGTCACGTCTGCCACTGTATCAGTTGTTGATCAATTCGCTTTTTTTCGTTCGTTTCATTTGGTCGAAATTTTTTTTACAGAAGTTCCTCTTTGCCTATATAACATTTGTTCGAACATTCGTTATACCACTGTTTTAATAACCATATTTTACCAAACGCCTAGAAGTAAATATGTCTGATAATGAGTCAATGATAACCGGTACTCCACCAGAAAATAAAAATACGTCATTGAAGAAACGAGAAACCAAAAACTTTTGTAAATTAAAGACAATTTGAGTGAAATTCAATATTTGAAAGAGCTTTCAAAACTAACGTATTTATTACATGGCGTTATAGAGAGCAAATTTCAGATTACTTTCCTATATTTTGTTTTATTAATTATTTAAATGTAATGGCACTTAATAAAACATGTGGTCCCAGTGAGAAGCTTGCAAACAAAGATTCTTGCTTCAAGCATGCAGTATGCAAGCAGAGATGCAGCATGCAAGCAGGCATGCATCATGCACAAGCATTGTTTCTGTCACGGCTCCTTCGCTGCGGGGTCTGGGCGGCCCCACGCGAGCTTCGACTTGCTGGCCGGCTCGTCCGGCCAGCCTCAGCCGCGGCTGCGAGCCGGTTAACCACCTGCTCCTCAGCTCACGGCCCGCCCCACCCCTCCGCGCCTACGCGATCTTAAATTACACTATAGGGTAGGGCAAATAAGACTGCGTGAAGTCGGTTTTGCAGCGATTCGTTTCTGTCACTAAATTTTGTAACATATTTACTTTAATGACACTATTTTAATTTAATGTTGAAAATGCTACCAAGTAACCGGCTATATATTAGGTCTTTACATATGAAATTGCCGCTCGGTATCAAAAAATTAAAAATAACATTTTTAAAAGAAATTATATATTTAGTCAATCGAAGTATGTATTGTTATCGATACACTTTCGCCATTTTATCGGGAGCTCATTGATCCCTTTGGTAAAAAAATCCTGGGAGCGAGAATCGATGAACTGCTTGAAGGCTGTTTAAACTGCCTCATCAGAATTGATTCTTTTTCCTTGTAAAAAGTTGTCCAAATTTCGGAATAAATGGTAATCGTTTGGGGCAAGATCTGGAGAGTATGGTGGGTGACGCAGAGTTTCCAGTCGCAGCTCCTCTAACTTGGCGACCGTCTGATGTGCAGTATGTGGTCGAGCGTTATCCTGAAGGAGCAATGGGCTAGAGCAATTGACCAATCTCGGTTGTTTAATGGTGAGCTTTTCCATCATTGTTTGCAACTGTTGACAATACATGTCTGCAGTAATCGTTTGGCCTGATCTCATGAAGCTGTAGTGGATGACACCAGCACAGGACCACCAAACACTAACTAGAATCTTCTTTTTGGTCAGTTTTCGCTTGGGGCAAGGTTTTGCCGGTTTTCCAGGGTTAAGCCATTGTGATGATCGCTTGCGATTATCGTACACGATCCACTTCTCATCACAAGTGACAATACGATTTAAAATTCCCTGATTATTGTGACGATTGAGCAAGGAAGCGCAGCAACCGACGCGTGTTTGTTGGTGTGTTTCAGTCAATTCGTACGGTACCCACTTTTCGAGCTTTTTTACTTTTCCAATTTGACGCAAATGGATAGTGATTGTTTTGTCACTTACTCCAAAGGCTAATTCAGAAGTGGTTTGAGATGGATCCGCTTCAACTATCGCCTTTAATTCTTCATTATTCACTTGAGTATCCGGTCGTCCACGAGGCTCATTTTGTAAATCAAAATTTCCAGAACGGAAACGTTGAAACCAAAAACGCACCGTTCGTTCGTTAGCGGTGCTTGGCCCGTACACGTCGTTAATCCTTCGAGCCGTTTCTGCTGCACTGGTGCCACGGTAGAACTCATATTCGTAAATATCGCGAATTTTTAATTTCTCCATTGTTGTTGCAATAGCAATTTTCAAGCCCAAACAAATGACGATAAAACAAATGAAACACGAATTTTAAAACAATATTCTTTAGTCTTTATTTTGAAATAATTTTGAATTTGGAATTCCTAATCAAACACAAAATATTTGATTTCAAAGTTGCCAGTATTAAGTATCGGCAATTTCATATGTAAGGACCTAATACCTATTTGTGATCAAATAATATTCCGTAAATTGTTGTTTCGACGGGGTGAAAATATGGCAAATAAATAATTTGGCAAATGAAAGTAGTTCAAAAGAGACTTCGGCCAAAAGGAAAAAGTTATTTTGTAAATCGGAGAAACATAATTCGGTAAAATAATACCTGTGACACATGAAACTTCGATGATCTAAAAATATGTCAAATAATGCATATAGCAAAAAAGACGTCGGTCAATAGTTTTCGGTAAAATGAAATTCGGACAAAAATAATTCGGAAAAGTGATCGGTTCCCCGGGCTAACCCTCGGTTTCTCATTCGTATGTTTACTTTCATTTCTGGATATTACCGCCGGTTTGTCGAACAAAAATCAACGCAAAATTATTTGTCAATCGCCGTCAACCATGAATTTATGTAGCGTACTACCATGAACAGTAACACCAAAAATAAAAGTCGTATCCTAGCAATAATTTTTACTCAATGTTATACCTACTTAGTTTATTGGCGTGATGTATTTAGCACCCCGTGTAAAGAGGCTTTTATGCAAGCAAATGCAATAACGTAATGAGAAATTTGCTTGCAGATTGTCAGGCAAGCTCCTGGATTTACCCTACCACCACCACCGCCTGGGTCGGAAATAATAATGGATAAATTTTCACGGAAAAAGAGAGAAGCTAAAGGCGGAGGTTCTATGCCAACGAGAAAAGGATAATGTACAACAATACTAACGCTATTTCAACTATCAAGTATTATTTTGAAACTGTACGACTATGGCGATCAACTGCAAGAAAAAATCCGTTTGTGAATAATAAACTAATGGCATATTATGTGACTATACTCATTGCTTTATCCTGTCATCCGAGACGTGCAAATGATTATTCCCAGATCATAGTACTTTATTTTTACTTAATTTTAGACTCTTTATAGAAGGGGAGCCGTAGTAGGGATTTTTAGATTTACTCGAGCGCGGCAGAATAACATAATATGAGGAGCAGCCTTGCGACTTGTGAAGTCCTCCCACCATACCTAAGCTTTTTATGTAGCGGCGAATGTCTAGGACAGCAGATCAGATTAGTAAAAAAAAATCGATCATCAGAAAAACTTGAGCGCGTCAAATTAAGGCAAGGTAAGTTAATTACATGCAGAAAAGTGTGCATTTTAATAATCCGACAATTTGAGCGTGACATAAAGAAATGGGAGAGTCACAAAGTTGCAATAAAAACCGTCACGTGGACATTCTCGAGCGTGGTTATTTTTTTTTTCTTTTGAAGGAAACTAGTTACGTATCACGGAAATAACATAATCTGCCGATTTGCATAAGCCGAAGTAGCTAAAATCATCAATAAAGTGTGGTGCATGTAAGTATTTTTTGCCCTGGCCGGAGGTCTTAAATTCATTTGGCAACACAGGAAAGTCCAGGCAGCGGACAACCTCCTAGGTTGACCTGCGAGATGTCCTTTCTAATAAAAAAGAAAGATGAAGAAAAGATAAGATAAGTAGATAACGACCAAGTCGAACCGTACTTCCAATATGAAGACGATTCCTACACTGACGATGATGACTGAAAAATTTGTTTCGTTTTTTTTCTCAGTACACTATTTTATTTTCTAAATACAGGTACTTTATATCCAAATGGATAGCATTTGGATAAAAATTTTAAACCCAATATAACTTAGCATACTGTATCTCCTAGTTATATTTTCGCATAACATTAATTACGCGTAACAGCTTACGCATATTTTTTTTAGTAATTGTTTCTCTAATCATACTAATGATTTAAGCATAACATTCTACAGCATAAACTTATAAACGCATAATGATATTAAAACATATTTTTACCATGCATGCAGCAAGCATGCAAACATGTAAACAAGCATATTATGCCATGTATGCAGCTGCAAGCATGCAAGCAAGCATGCAGCAAGCAGCATACAATTGATTGTAAAAATAAATTATTAGATTCAAAAAATTAACAAAAAGATATGATTTTTTTTCTAACCGAAGGAAAAGGAAATTCCTCCACGTAATTGTCAGATAATGGGTCAGTACGACAAGGACATCAAGATGAAGCGTCTGTATAAAAATCTGACGCGCTCGAGTATTTCGAGGTTTCGATTTTTTTTTGCATTTTCAAAAATCGACCATGACCTTTGGGCTCCTCCAAATCGTCAGTCTTTTGAATAGAAGCTACTTGAGGCTTCACTTAACATCACTTCTCAATATCTGACGCGCTCGACAAAATTTTTTTTTTCCTTCTTTATAGGTACCGTTCGTACGGCCACCCCCACCATGTAAACCGGCAGATTAACATTTTTCCATTACACGTGGTGCGCATACACTATCAAGAGGAAATACACGGGCTAGAGAATTGAAAATTAGGTATTTGTAAAATCTATTGCTGTCGCGCGATGCCCGAACACGAACCGCAGAGCGCGATAGAGACAACTGCAGCTTTGACCGAAAATACCTATTAAAAGTACCCAAAATCAATGATTCGTAGTCCCTTGATTTCTTCTCCAAAACTTAACCGATTTAACTGCTTTTTTCATTAAAAAATAAAGAGAGGCTTGTGCCGTGTTCCTATGTTTTATATTTTTTATGTAATCAAGTCAAATTTGTTTTCTGAATGTTTGAACACAGCGGAAAATCATGCCAATTTTTTAGGTTTTTGAATATTCATATCTCTTTTAATAATAAATTTATGAGAAAAAGGAAAACATAGGGACATGCCAATAGTAGCCATGGATATTTAAAAAAATAATAATTGATCTACTGGCATTATCCAGGGAGGAAACAGGGGACTAAGTTTGTATGGAAAAACGGCCCTTGTGTTTCCTCTTAATATCTGACGCGCTCGAGTATTTCCATGTGACGGTTTTTTTTTACATTTTTGAAAACCTGTACACGCTTTCCCCAACAGTGAAAGTGCATACATCTCATAACCTTTTTTTGTTTTTAGCTTCTAACCTTCACAATCCAATAGATCTCCACGACGCTTGAGTAAATCCCGATTTAGCCTTTTGGGCTCCCCTATGTCCTGCGATAATTAGAAGTACGGTCAGCAACAAAACTCGATTAACACTTCGGATTTTTAAATCATAATTATTGAGCAGAATTTTAAATGAAATACGGAAATGATGGAAAATCAATTTAAAATAAAACTTTTGACTATGACTTGCAATACTGAAAAGTATTGTATCGTATTATTTTGTGTCATTTAGATGATAATAATATCAAATATGTAAATGTAACAGTGTTCATCGAGTTTTGTTGCTGACAGGTTTTTACTAAATGCATTTAAATGTTTGCACTGTACTTATACAGAATAAAAAGTTTTTTCAAAAAAAAGAAACCGCCTTCAAAAACGTAAAAAGTGATAAATAACTTTAGCACAGAACACACATTACTTTACTTTCGGAAGTCGGTGGCGGTGGCTTTGTGTTTGTTGTTTTGTATTGCCACCGACTTCCGAAAGTAAAGTAATGTGTGTTCTGTGCTAAAGTTATTTATCACTTTTTAGTTATTGAAGGCGGTTTTCTTTTTTTTGAAAAAACTTTTTTTTTTCGCTTTTTAGTGTTGCCTTAACATCCAAATCCACTATGAAATGGCACCACACTTAAAAGAGATTGTTAGTCCTCCAGTGATAGAAGAAACTAAAACGTCTAAGTAAGTTTTTTTGGGAATTTGTTGATTTTCTCAAAAAGGGCTGTACCAATTTTGATAAAATTTATATGGGACCTTTTCGGAATAAACCCCTTTCGAACAAAAAAAGAATTTTGCAAATCCGTTCATATTATGACAGCGTAATACACGAACCATAGACTTCATATTAAGTCCATGGCCCGACAATACATAAAAAAAAAAAAATATATATATAAACATTCGAATTGATAACCTCCTCCTTTTTGAAGTCGGTTAAAAACCATTTTTTGGACAATTTCTGTTTGTTTGATCTAACTTATCTCCGAAACGGCTGGTCCGATTTTGACGGAACTTTCGGTAAATAGCTGATGTTATAATATAAGAAGTAGGTAGCATAGGCTACTTTTATGTTATTTAAAAAAAACATTCACGCTAGATATTAATAATATGATACACGAAATGGTTTACACGAAGGTTTTAGGTTAATTCGAGCAAGATCAAACGTATTACTCGGAACCGTACCGAAATATTCCGAAATTGAGCTCAGTACCTACACCGAGTAGTTAAGTTTACTTAAAAAATTGCACATGTGATTGAGTAGGTAAGGTGGCGAATTCAAATAATGTATTTATAAAAGTTAATCTTTCTTACCGACTGATACGCGAAGCTCAGTTAGCAGGGACCGGCTTTTAGAAAACCTCATGGGTGCTCGCTCATGCTCATTTGATGACTCGAAAAAGTGTAGAAGTGTGAGAAGAGAAATGCACACCGATAGACCATTTGAATAACGAAAAACGAACATTTTGATAACGGATGCCAGCTATCAGTAACTAGCATCCGTTGCCCGCATCGATAGTAAATAATAATAAATTGAGACAACATAACACACTTTGTCCTGGTCCCAAACTAAGGTTTTCCCTTCAGAAACAACGAAAGTACCACAAACACCCAGACCCAACACAATATGTTTCATCAACAAGCATTTGTGTTGGTGCGGAAATTGAACCCGCGGCCCTTGCGTCTCAACCTGCGCTCGAAACCACTGCTCTAAATGGGTCGTTGGGTAATGAAAAAACGCCTATCCCTAAAAGGCGATTACTGAACTGGTTCTTGATGTCTATTTTCAGGGGCTCTCGGCACCCACTGTTTATTTCTCATGGGTTCTCGAGCCCCCGAGCACCCATGGAGTTAGTAAAAGTCATACACAACCTGGGCCTAGGACGAGGTTATTGGGAAACAGGGAAACTTCTTGTTGAGAGGTAAAATGACCAGACTCTGTAATAGTCAAGTTTTTTTTTAGTTAATATAAAATAACTTTTTTACAAAAAGCCAACCAACCGCCTTCAAAAACTATAATTACACTTACTTTTGACACTCTGAACACTGAACGCTTAATGCTGTGAGTGTAAATCCATTAATTATAGCGATATTTTGGTGTGAGAACCTGAAATTCGACTACATGAGGCTACTTATGCTGTGAAACGACGGTTAGGTTTTGCCAAATGTTAAAGTTTTAAGTATATTGTTATGGAGAATGAGACTGTCTGATCCCCCAGTCAAACCGTCTAGAGACGGTTTCGGGAAATATGTATTCTATTTTTTCAACTTCTCTGACTAAAAAATAAATATAATAAAAATGGCGACGTCAGAATCAGACCCCGCTTAACTCTTTGTTGGCAGCGGCAGCACTGGCTACACATGTGACACAAGCACAGAGTACATTTGTATGCATGAAGTTATAGGTATAAATGGAGCCAACACTTAGAACAAAAACTTGAAACCAACTGTGGGCTGATGCTCTCTTTCTGAATGCATACATAATAACGAGACAGTGATATGTGTTTTCTTTATCTTATGTACGCATTCAGAAAGAGAGCGTCTGCCCACAGTTAGCTTCACTTTTGTATTTAGAGTGTTGCCTCCACTTTTATCTATAAGCTTCTTGTTTGTATGACACAAGTGTGACACTGACAGATAGCTAACCTATAATAATACATACATATTTTGTTGTGTATTTTTTAGGACTCAATTTAGTATTTTTGTGTGAATTTGTTACTTCCAAAATGATTAAAAGTCTCACCAAAACTCCAAATGTTATGTCCAACCTCAAAAGTAAAATTAAGTTCCCTGATAAGCTTCAAGGTACGATAATTAAGAAGTGGGCCGATTACTGGAAGAATATTTTTATTGACTATCGTCAAATGCTAATGGACCTGAGAACTGATATTCAAGATGAACCCTTGAAAGCTATGAAGTGGACCGCAGGGATTGGGGTGATAACTTTTCTATCCCTGAAAAATCCGAGCGAGCTCGATTTTAAAGATTACCTGAAACGAATAAACAATGAGATTGTCATGGTTAGCCCATCTTGTCTGAATCCAAATACGGCGAAACATTTATGGTATCTGGATACATGTTATAACCAAGGCGTTATTAAATATAAAAGTTTAGGAATTTTGTCCATAATGTATACAACTGACCTAAATGACGACTGTGACTTATACAAAGCAAACTGTTCCTATTTACAGCCTACCTATGCTAGTTTGCCTTCAAGGATTGTTGATATAGGAATAATGGATCAATGGTGGAACCTTTACATTAAAACCCATAATTACGATGTTAATAATAACTGAAATGTGTGTGGGTCGTCTCAGGGACATGTAATGTCTTTAAGTTATATGTTGTTGTATCATATTTTAGATTGTTATTATAATTTCAAAAATGATAAAATGTTAATATCTTTAATTTGTTAATATAATTATGTTAATTCTTAACATTATTGTGTTTAACTACAAAAATTGAATTGATACCTAGTGTAGTATCAAACCAAGATAAGCGCAAGGGGATTTATTGGAAAGCAGTACTTGTTAAACTGTACTGGTGAATTAAACTACAATTTACGATTATGCTTTACGACTCTTTTTGAATGAGAGAATCGCAACAATAGTCTCGCCATGCTACCAGAAAATATGAGCAATTTATTAAGAAAATTATATGTATGTGTTTACCATAAATGAGTATTGCAGTTGAGAGAATTTACATGCTCGCTTAATTGTCTTTCTGATGGTGATGTGTAGGCTACTTCTGGTTCCCTTCAAAATGGTTGAGCTAAATGGTGCTGATCTCGGAAGACCTCAACATACATATAGCAACACCGCTAGGTGCCTACAACTACACAGTGTTCCAGGCCGAGTGCATGGGCATCTGCTTGGCGGCCTCAGCTATACTAAACAGGCAGGTAGTAGAACAACCAATTCGCATATTGACGGACAGCATGGCTGTACTACAAGCTCTAAACAGCTACAAGGTCAACTCCGGGCTAATATACGAATGTCACCAAAGACTGAATGCGGTGGGTATTCTCAATGATACAACCATTCAATGGATCAAAGGACACAGCGGGTCGCGCGGCAACGATGCTGCCGACGATTTCGCTAGAAAGGGGTTGAGTACAAGCGTGGTGGGTCCGGAACCCATAGTGCCAATCCCCTTCAGTTACCTACGCACCATGGTAAGGAAACGAACCAAGGATCTACACCAAAGACTTGGACCGAGCATGGCGAGTGCAGACAGGCCAAGGAGGCTCTTCCTGCGATTGAGAGCCGCTTCACAAGGCAAGCCCTCCGACTGTCAAAACAACAGCTATGTGTGGTCACAGCCGCCATAACTGGCCATGGGTCTTTCAATAAACATCTTTTTGTCATAGGAGTCACAGACAGCCCACTGTGCAGAGCCTGCATGGGGGCAGACGAGACAGCAGCCCATGTGCTTCTGAACTGCCCTGAGGTTGCGTCATACAGGGCAAAGTACTTCGGTAACCCAGGTAACCTACGGAAGATCGCCAGCGACGTCAAGGCGCTGCTGGCCTTTCTTGGGGAGCTCGGGTGGATCGAATGATTTACTTCCCACCTGTACGCAAAATACGCGCTGAGTCGTGGAGTTGCGGACATCAGCCCGTCATACTACTACTACATGGTGCTGATCCGCACGTCATGTCAGTGAACGGGCACTGTCAGTTGAGATTGGTCATCTTTTATAGCCATGACTTTTCTTTTATCTTTATATTTTTTATTAGCTAATGTTCGGTCTTGCTCTTCCCTACAATGTTTTCACATATACAAGCAACAAGAATAATGTGACTACAGTTTTGTGACAACTTGATCTGTGGAGTTTCTTGTTCATTCTTTTCTATAGAGACCTACCCTACATTTTGGAACAAGCAACTAGCTTAAATTTTCTGACTATAAAAAGTGTTTGTAAATTAAATAAATGCTTTGAAAACAAAGAATGCGCAATATTGTGTGGGCTATCAAATGTGGTAGGTTTCATTCATGTAATGAAAATAATTTATTGTTGAAGAATTTTTTTTTGTATTTCTTACTAATATGTTAAAACAATTTATGTATAAAAACTATTAAGTTTCACAAATCATCTCATGCTTTAGGTTTTTGACCAAAATGCAACTCTAAAAACATAAATCACCACTAAGTGAACCCTGCAAATATACATAATATATATTCTTCTATAAACATTACAACATTGAACACATTCAGAAATAATGAGTGATGATGATGTTATACATAGAAAACAAACAAAACTTTTTCACATTTTAGTTATTAGGGGGTGACTAATGTAAAATTGAATTAAAAGATAAAATTACAGCTCACATGTTTTTATATTGGGCAAAGATAATTGAAAAATAATCTAGTTTAACAAAAATAAAAACGTACAAAATATACGCTTAAAACATAGTGACAGCTCTCAGATATGGAATAAAAACATGCAAGCTTCAACAAAATAAATAATTGACAGAAAACTTCCACTCCACAAACATAATAGAGAAAAACTTTGTTTTGTACTAATAGCATCCATCATAACTAAGATTGGCACATATAACAAAAACTTTTCTCTAATGCCCAGAAAATTAAAAGCGTTATCAGCTAGGGTTTAATAAAGTCTTAAAAAATATAAATAGTAATTGATTTTACAACAGTGATTAAAACAAAAATCATTCTTTAATAAAAAACAAATAAAAATCACCACTTTGATTAGGAGTTCTTATAAAGTGAAAACGTCATAAAGTTACAGTAATGTAATAAAAACACCTGAAAAAAGATTCTAAACTTAAAACATCCTGTCTAAATTAAGAGCAAAAAAACTCGCAACACCTCTAAGTTCACTGCTTCTAACTTATCTACAAAGTAGTCCAGCTCAATATGATTGTTTGTCTATAAGATTAACTTCAATGATATTTGAAGAAAATTAACAAACACAACATAAATAAGTACAAACATCGCACAACTTCTGGCCATAGAAAATATTAGGCCCCTAATATGGAATCATATCAAGCTAGTAAAGAAATATGGACACATAAAATTTTATAAATCACAATATCACATTTCAATTAGTTGATTGTCAATGGTAATTCTACTTAATAATGTTTAACAATGTAGTTGAATTTAGTATTTCATTTATTTCGTATGAGGTAAGAATGTTCGGGACTTGTTGCTTTTTTTACATTATAATATTTCTAACAATAATGAAAGTACAATTTAAAGAAAAAGTAAGCTTTACTAGTTCCCTATAATTAGGTTTATTATATTCGTTACATAGGTACATCAAAAACAAAGGACTATCTTCCTTATAAACTTGAAGCTGTAGGTATAAGCAACATACTCTCCGTCAGCTTCTACATAAACTTGAATTTATCACTGCAGTATTATCAATTAATTGAGATAATCCATAATCAGAAATGAGGTTTGAATAATTTATTTTTATCACAATATTTCAGACTTTGCTTATAGTTATAATACAATACATCAAAACTTTTTATACATAAATAAACAATAATGGCTACAGCTAGATGAGGTGTGTGACTTCCGTGTTGCGAAAATAATGTTTCATCACAGATAATTATAACAATTAAAGTCTTACAATAATAGATTTCAGTTACAACAGCCTAATCATATATGTATGTATATTGAATACCAGCGATTTAATAGTAGGTACTTCTATCAGTAAATATAATTCGTAATTTCAAGGGGCGACTGGCATCACAACTACATATATTTATGTTTCTACATTGTAAGAGATATTGTTGCTATTGGCTAAATTGGCTATTTAATTAAATATAAATAGGCTATAATATGTTACAAGATCATTATGTTTGTTAATATAGTATTGCTATAAAGGCACAAACAATTTTAAACTATTGTTTCTGTAGTAATCGTGACTAAGCTCAATGGGCAGCTAAAATAACTACTTTGAAAATAGTAAAAAGAAATATATATTTATAAATGTGTCAGCCTCCTCAGTGGTATTCCCTATTGAATTTACCCATGAGTGAACAGGTCATTCATGCAATCCAAAGGTTCCTATCGAGATAAAGGTTATTACGTGGTATATAATTTAAGGTACTAGAGAACCTAACTCAAGTGAATACTTAAGCATTATTTCAAAGTAATTTCAACTTATCAAATGGCGGCTGACTAGTTTCAAGTAATACTCAAATCTTGATTAAGGTTCTGTAATATGATCCTAAGACTTCACGAAAATTATTTCAACTAGTTTTTTTATGTTATTTGTGATGCTGCTGTAGGACCGGATTAGGCAAATAATATAAGTTTATAGGCGTACATTGCATATAATTTCATGCCATTGAGTTTAGTCCGAAAGTGGTTGGTTCTTTAGTAGCACAAACAAAACAGTTGATATACATGATATACATCAAAATGCGTAATATTACTATTGACTACGAATCAAAGCCATACTATCGTTATATATTCAGGTCAGAAAGGCATATTTGTAATATATGATTTACCACCTCTTAAAATTACAACCATATTTTAAAACAAGCCAAACATTAGCATTTCAAATAAAAAATGATGCTACCATATTTGCATAACAAATAACTTTTACAACTAGGTTCATATACATGCAAAATTAGAAATGAAAAATAAAAACGGCCTTAAATAAAACCTTGATTTACTTTTTACAAGAAATATAAACAAATCACTGGAACAAAACAACTAATTCTAAAATATTCCCTTCAATAAATGTATGTTGTAACATAAATCATGTTGGATTGCATAGCTCGTTGCAATGAACTGGTATGTAAAGGTTGTAATATGGCGTGAGTACAGCGACGAAGTGCGGCGGGACGCCTCTAGAGCAAGATGATGTCAGGCGCGTGGAGGCCGAACTGGTACATGCCATCGAAGTCGTCCAGGTCGTCGTCCAGGAACAGCTCTTCATCTACAACACATGCAATAACGATTACTACACACACATGTATACAGCCCTAGCCATCAGCCACCAGCAACCCGATGCATCTCATTTAGGAAGCGCGTTACCTAGTTCTCTGACAGGCGAGATGTGGAGCGTGATGCACAAACAGCAGAAAGCTTTATTTATGTCAAATAAAAAATAACTATAACATATTATTTATGATAGAAGTGGAGAACGAAAGCCGCATAAAATACCAAACAAACGTTTCTGCATGAATACCAAACAAACGTTTCTGCATGAATACCAAACAAACGTTTCTGCATGAATACCAAACAAATGTTTCCGCATGAACACTATACCAGCGACTCCTAAATTGGGTTCCATGAAAAAATATCAATGAATAATGCAACAGTTCCATTCTTCATAATAAAAGTGAATGTAAAGAATGGAAATGTACCTATTCAATAATTTTGATGTGGAGTCATAATAAATTAAAAAGGCTTTGATGAGAGTTCCGTTGTCTTAAAAGTTACGGAATAGCTGCTCTATACGTTCTAACAGACGCGTATCGCAATGCGTCTCCCACACTACCATACTGCAGTTTGGACCATACCTTATTTAGGCAACATACACTATGGACCATTCTCAAGCCAAAGATATGAGCGATGAACTACGCCTCCTTACTACTCGGTAATGTTATTAACTCTAACTTTGAAACAGGTCGGTAAATTATTAATTACTGCCCCTAAAAAAAAATCCTTCACTATTCATACCTGGTCCAAAAAAGTCGTCGAAGTCATCGTGGTCGTAGAGATCTCCAAGGGAATCGTCGGAACTGTATTCGAAGATTCGATCTACAAAATCAGGCCGGAGATGTGGGTTGCTGCGGTCGTCGTGAACATCCACAGTCAATAATTTATGGGTGGGGAATTCTTGCTCAGGCTGCCGACGAAAAATAAAAATAACATTAGCTCGTTGAGATTAGTTACAGCAAATAAGATACAGGAGTGGTTGTAATATGTTCTATAATTGTCTACTCGCTGTGATCTCGACTTCAACAACGTAGAAGTAAAAAAAAGATAATATTGAGTTGAGTGCGATTAACCGATATTTTAAGTATTTTTACTAGAACATAATAAGGCTTAGTCGCAAAATGTCTCTTTCGCAAAATGTCTCCTAGTCTCAAAATGTCTCTTTCTCATAATGTCGCTTTCGCAAAATGTCGCTTTCGCAGAATGACTCTTTCTCAAAAAGCCGCTTTCTCACAATGCCTCTTTCGCAGAATGTCTCTTTCGGAAAATGTCGCGTTAGTAACTTAGAATAAAATTTCCCCGGTTAAAAAAAAAGATTTTTTCTATGGGTGTTATAAAATTTGTTTGTTATTACTTATATTACTACAAAGCCACATTATAATAAACTTTTTATAAATTGAATTCTGTTTTATATTGCAAAGACGCTAGATGTCTTATTTTGTCATCACTATTATTATGGGATTAGTCGCAAAATGTCTCTTTCTCATAATGTCGCTTTCGTAAAATGTCGCTTTCGCAGAATGTCTCTACCGCAAAATGTCGCTATAATAACTTTGAATAAAATTTTAGGGTTAAAATAAAAAAAAAAATTGTTACTGTCTTACAGTATTATAAAAAAAGTAAACAAATCATATAATATCTTCACTTTGCTAAGTACTCTAATTTACTTACTTTTTATGGATTTAAAAATGGTATCATCAATACAAAGCCAACTTTGTCACCTAATATTTATTTGTACATGCTAAAAAAATAATTTTCTTTAAAAATTGCGGCAGCGTGAACTCCTTACACTGTAACTGTCTCAGTAGTTTCTTGTATTTATTATCAAAATATATATCTTTCTTGTGTCTGTTTTGTTTTTTGTGTTGTTGAAATTATCTTTTATTCTTCTGTCCCAATATTTACTCTCTTTTCGTAATTTATGAACGAACAGGTATTAATTTGGCTTTTTTGGAATGCGTCCTGCATTTATACGCCGGTGCCAACCCTCCAATGCGTTAGTTGTACGATGACGTTGGTAAGCGCAACTAAGCAAAGATTTATTTTTCTATTTTTGGGTACCATTGATTTTAGTAATGGGTTCTAAATTTTTTTATTTCTTGACTGCCCGGAGCTATACTTAAAATAAAATATTCAAACCTCGCAAATAAAGTCATTTCATTCAAAAAAAAGCTTTTTACAAAAAAGACAACCGCCTTCAAAAAGTGATAAATAACTTTAGCACAGAACACACATTGACTTTAGTTTCGAAATTCAGTGGCTTTGTTCTGTTTGTTGTTTTGTATTGCCACCGACTTCCGAAACTAAAGTCAATGTGTGTTCTGTGCTAAAGTTATTTATCACTTTTTGAAGGCGGTTGTCTTTTTTGTAAAAAGCTTTTTATTTTCCGCTTTTTAGTACCTCCTTCTCATCCAAATCTATTAAGAAGAGATTGAAAGTTAACTACTACAAAGATTGATGAAACTAAAACGTCGTCTATGTAAAATTTTTGGGTATTTGTTGATTTTTCAAAAAGTGCTGAATCAATTTCGATAAAATTTATATGGGACCACCCTTGAAGCATACCCTATCCATAAAAAAAAGAATTTTCAAAATCGGTTTACGTTTGCCGGAGAAATCGCGTAACAAATCGCGCTTACTTAATGCAAATTTAAGACTTATACGGTTTTCTCATGGATGCCATGGTCAGAACTGGACCAAAATAAAATGGGACCACACGGGAAGCACTAGCTTCCAAATAAAAAAAGAATCATCAAAATCGGTTCACCCAGTCCCGAGAAATCAGGAAAATACAGACGAATTGATAACCTCCTCCTTTTTTGAAGTCGGTTGAAAATTAAGAGAAATAGCAATGAAAGTAGATGTAATTATTTTCTCTAGACAACGTCTCTTAGTTTAGTAAAGAGTTTCAAAACACTAAGAGGCCACCAGCCGACATTGGTTTTATTACTTCAGATTTATAAAAACTAGCTAATGCCCGCGATTTCGTCTGCGTGATAGTTGGTTAATGCGGATGCAGACGAAGTTGCGGATTAAAAAGCCTATGTCCTTCCCCAGGGTTTAAGCTGTCTTCATACCAAATTTTATCAAAATCGGTTCAGCCGTTTCATCGTGAAAACGTAACAGACAGAGTTACTTTCGCATTTATAATATTACTAGCGACCCGACTCAGCTTCGCATGGCCTATAGCCTTCCTCGATAAATGGACTATCCAACACAAAAATAATTATTCAATTCGGACCAGTAGATCCTGAGATTAGCGCGTTCAACCAAACAAACAAACTCTTCAGCTTTATAATATTAGTATAGATTAAGTAATTAAGTATTAAGTACTTATTATTGTTTTCTTTTTTGTCCATGTGGTGTTTACCTTTAAGTAATTGTTGCACTGTGTAGGGTTAAAACGCATGTTTTATTTTATTTTTGTGGTAATAAATAAAATAAGTATGGAAGTATGGAATTTACCTCTGTCGGCGTGGTGGCGGTGCCGGCCAGGCGCAGCGTGAGCGCGCGCGGTCTCTCGGCCAGCGCCCGCACGGCCGCGCACACCACCTCCTCCGACACGCCGTCGCAGCCGCACACGTCCAGCTCCTGCAGCTGCGGGCACGCGGCCAGCACGGCGGCCAGCGGCGCGGCCGACAGCGCGGGGTTGCCGCGCGCCGTCAGCGAGCGCAGGCGCGGCAGGCCGGCCGCGGCGCGCAGGCCCAGGTCCGACAGCGCGCCCAGGTACGACACGTCCAGGCGCGACAGCGCGCGGCAGCCGCGACACACCGCCGCCACGCCGTCGTCGCCCACGCCTGCCGACACACGCGCTTTACTACCTGCCGCATGCCGCCTCGAGCCCCGCGGCTCTGTTCACTTGCATGCGACGAGTTCCAATTTACATGCAATTAACTGTGTGTGCAGTAACTTAAAGTTATGGAACTTTAAGTTACTATAATAAAGGTCTGTTGTTGTCATGAACTCGAGACACAAATAAAATTATCGATAAAAACTTTCAGTTACTATAATAAGGTCTGTTGTTGTCATGAACGCAAGACACAAATAAAATAATCCATAAAAACTTTCAGTTACTATAGTAAAGTCTGTTCTTGTCATGAACTCACAAATAAAATTATCCATAAAAACTTTAAGTTACTATAATTATGGTCTGTGCTATCATAAACTCAAGATACAAATAATATGCACTTAAAGGTTTTCCATGCAGCACGCGTAGCATGACCACCGCTATGTCTACGGAAGAATAGACATACTGACAGGAAGAATAGAAAAAATGACGGTCGTAGAAAGATTTATTTGGTTGCGAGCATGGCGATGAAGAGAAGAAATGTTTCTACTCTACAGTAGACAAGAGTCTACAATGCCGAGCATGACGACCATTTTTTTCTCTACTTTTGACATTTGGGTGTAGAAACATTTCTTCCAACAAGTGTCAAATAGTCTACATCACAATTGACCTAGACAAGTATATTTCTATGTAGACAAGGATCTATATTGATTTCAAAAACTAAATTCAATATTTTTTACCATCTATATTTGTTGTTATTGAATAATCTCCTTCATTTGATGGCCAATCATGATAAGTACCTACGTGATATTGGCAAAATTGTGGTGACTCTTCCACAAAAGCAGAGTTGAAGTTTAAAAACATGTTGGAGGGCTACCGTCACCATCCTCTCAGTTTTTTTTGCCGAGAAGAATGCATTATCCGGTGCTCTCGTTCTTCCCGAAAACAAGGTTTTAGCTGGCAAGGATCTACCTCCAAGAAAATCTCAGGGACTGCCTGTTCTTGTTAAAGTAAGTTCAATCTGTTTAAAGATTAGGAACCCACGCCTTCCAACTGCTTCTAATACAAATAGGTCAGAAATATTACCTACCTAGGTACCGTGGATCCAACAATGTCTAATCATTTGCTGGTTCTTTGATTGCTGAAAGTGCTGCTCACAGTAGCCGTTTAGTTGGATAGATTTCTTACTGTAGGTACGGTACTTACCATATAAAAAAAAAATTGTTTATTGCACATAATAGGGTTGTACATATTTTTAAAACTCGACTTCCAAGCTAATATAAAACATTCATATATGAAACTATATGAGTACCTACTATATTTTATTTATTTCAGCCTGAAACCGGACAGATTAATAATAATAAACAGTCAATAGGTGTATAGTTTTATTTATTAATATTGTTATATGAACATTAAGTACATAATTATAGTATGTACAACCAGGTAATTCATTTTTGGGCCTCGTATATCGTTTCACCTTTCGGGAACTATGTTATCTGTAATAACAAAACACAAAATTAATTATTTATTATTGATTTTCAGGAGGTTCAGGCTAAACTTTGAAACCGGCTCATGACTTGAATGCTTATCATGGTACACCCTGAAGCACGGAGGCATATAGGTAGTGGTTCTACAAGTTGCGACCCATGGAATAACGGACATTACTCGTATATGAAATTTATTTTATGTAAATAAAAATTGTACCTTTGTAAATGGCTTTGTCTCATTTTTCTTTCAGTTAGTTTGTTTTAAATAAACTTATTGTCACAGATTAACTAATAGTTCCTTTGGAAATTGTAGTCCACCAACTCAGATCAAGTAAAAAATGGTCCACCAACAACATCTCAATCTATGGGTTGGTACTTCACACGCTGCAAATAAATAAATAAATCAGTTTTAGTATGTGAATGAGGTAAGAACACTGACGATAAGTAATAAAGAAAAGGAAAAGCATGACCAAGGCACCTATCATATCCTAGCAAGGAGATAAGTGAAGAATTTCCCTTTGTAAATCAAGAATTTTTATCAGACGATGCGACAATCTTCTTTTAATCCTCAAATGCGATTTTCAACTAATCGAGGACTACATTCTCTTAAATTAATCACACACAATACACCAATGCACAATGCTAATTATTTAGTAATTTCATTCACTAAGATTTACTCGTACTTACTTTTTTTTGCCGCAGTCTGTTTATAGTCAATTTATTTCTAAAGCAAGTCTATTTGGACAATTAAATTTTTAATATGGTTGTTTTCTTAAATATTTTGTTATTTATTTACTTTGTAATTCCAAATCAATCCGACACTCGACAGCCGTCACAATAAAAATAACGTTTCGTTGTTGCTTTGAATAACATTACAATGTGGATAAGAGTAGTGTACATAATATTTATTTGTTACCTATATTATTAAGTTCTAACCTATGTATACTTATTATTACACTGTTTGTTGTCTCTAAGTAAATAAATAAACGTTCAAAAGGTTATAAAACGTAACGATTGACACATTTTTGTCGACAACGAAACGCAATTTTATCGTAAAATTTTTAACGTCTAGCTACAACACAGCACCCCGGCGTTGCTATGGAAAAAAAAGATATGTCTTTCTCTACGTAGAAACGCGAGTCTACCAGTCGGCTCATGCTCGGTTGGATAGAGATGTCAAGTAGGATAGAAAGAACTATGTCTATTCTACGTAGAGTAGAGATAGAATTGTCATGCTACGCCTGCAGGAAACATAGACATAGAATCAACATTCTAGTTAGTTAGCTTGTTAAAAGTAAAAAAAAAATATTGAAATAATTCTCAATTATTTGTTACTTTCCAGTATTATTTTTTGTGAGATCGATGCTGAAAATTATTCGAACGAAGTTCCTTAACGCAGCTTACGGGTAGTGCGAATTAGTAGAAATCGTCACGTAACTAAATGCGTGTGCGGATGTGTGCGTGTATCGAGCCTACCACAAATGTTTATATTTTTTTTTTGTACGTAAGGAACTTCGTTGCCTACGGGGGTCCCCCGACCGCACAAGTTTTTGTTTATTATTTGGCTAAATGCAGTCACAGAATAATGCAATAGTAGCAATTAGCTTATGCTGTGTTTTATCAGTTTAGACTTTAGAGATGGGCGAAAAACGCCATCACAACAACACTGAGAAAATGAGGTCCGAAATTTCGATTACAGTTTTTCCTGTAACCTATGTACAGTCAGCAAAAGAGATAGGTATCCAGGGTCGTCAGATATAGTTAAAGTTTACATCCATCGGTTTTTAAGTAAACTTTAACCATTTCTGATGACCTGCATAATATAAACACACACCACACACAGTTTGCAGTTTCAGTTTACAGTTTTTATCCTGGTCACAATTTTAAGGAATTTTGTAAATTAATTCCGACGAATTCCGTGACTGTGACCTTTTAGCAACTGTCTCAGTTTTCATTTAGAAAATAAACCAAATTACCTTACAAATCTATCAGAGGTTTTTGAAAACTTATTTTTATACAATACTCAATTACCCCTTTTGACCGCCATGTCAAAATACCAAAAAGGTGTCGGCGTCAAGCTCGAATTATGTAACTAAAGAAATGTGTCATGTAGATGTGACCGTGGCGTGCTGGGCAAATATTGGTTTGTCATGTATACATGACTGTGGTTTAAAAGGTTAAACTAATTAACCCTCACGTGGCAGCCACATGCACATATTTTCTTACATTTCATGTTGTTCTATGAACTAATGTGAGTATAGGTAGTCTGTGGAATACAATAATATTTGTATGGACTTACCTGGGTGAGGGAAGATCCTCCGTGAGTTACAGCTAGAAATGTTTAATGATTCGAGTTTAGGGCAAGACTGTGCGACTCGTTTGAGGACTGCATTAGTTATATAGATATTCCGACTCAAGTTCAGGATTTTTAGTTCACTTAAGTTTGCGAGGGCATCACAGAAAGCGTCGTTGCACTGTGGAGAGAAGCACATCTCTACCGAAATATACTCGCTCAACGAAAGCTCTTCAAGCTTCGGAAGTTTGGTCAAAATTAATGGTATGATTTTCCACATTGTATGAGGACATACATCCAATTTAAGAGTGGTTAATCCAGGTAACGTGTCTATAGCGGCGCTAAGTACTGTGCCTTGAAGACTGTAGCAGTTGTAAAACGCGAGCGAGTTCAGTTTTTGTGGATTCGATCCAGTGAGAAACAGCCCGGTCACATGTGTGTTGTTAGCGACCGTAAGGCTTTCTATGCACGATTCACTTTTGACTAGATGGACTAAACTCGAATCGGTCAGCTGTAAGATAAAAATAAAATTCATGTTAATGATAACTGGAAAAGAATAATAAAAACATTCTTGTTGGTTAAATATAAAAATACCTTATTGCAAGAAACAAAGGACAAACTTTTCAGTTGTTTGCATCCATAAATTAGTGGATTCCAATTTCGTGTGTGCATGCCAACAATCTGGAAAGGAATTAATAACTATTAATGATGCTAAATAACAAGTTTATATTAATACTAGCATTTGCCCGCGACTTCGTCCGCGTGAATGTCGGTTATAGTGGATGCAGACGAAGTCGCGGATTAAAAAGTAGCCTATGTCCTTCCCCAGGGCTCCAGCTATCTTCATGCCAAATTTTATTGAAATCGGTTAAGCCGTTTCATCGTAAAAGCGTAACAGACAGAGTTTCTATCACACTTATAATATTATAAAGTAAATAAAGTAAGGAAGTATGGATACAGTAAAAATATAGTAAAATATAGTATGGATTATAAACAGGTGAATTTTTAACTTTGCAGGTTAAGTTTGTAGGTATTGTTGTAGTAGTAACTACTCATCCCTTTTCAAAAATTCTTTCACCAATAAAAAGCTGTGCTAGACCCAAGTGCTATAAGCTATATTTTATTATCAAAAAATTAGGAATCTATTAGAAAATTCACGCTGACGAACGTCACGAGCACAAGTTTGTACTTTATTAAGAGGATTGTAAGGTGCCGATACGCAACGCGAGTAGATATTTCCAAAAATGCTATCTGTTTTATACCGCTCGTCTTGCCTCCCTCCAGGTGAACAATAGAAATACAATAGTGCCAATTATGTTGTGCACGAACTAAATTAATTTCGCAATTTATATCTCTTTCCCCCTAATAAAACAAGAAAGAGACATATTTTAATAAGAGCTGTCAAATTAAGTTGATCTAAAATGTTCATACAATTGCGAAATGCCTAATTTTAATTTGGTTTGTGAAGTTTGTGAACAAGGGAATCGGCACCAATATGGCCCTACCCCCCGGCCCGTATCGTACGATAGAGAGAGTTGCAAATCTAGGAGGCAATTAACTACATTTCCTTTTTGAAATATGGTTTTGGGCGATAACGTTCCCCCCCCCCCCCCCCTAAACCTTCACGAAGTTAGACAATTTTGGTTTCGGTTTAAAGAATTTATTTTCATAAGAACAATACATAGGTTCACTTAGAATGAGATACAAAGTAATTGTTTATATCTAAATAAGTACATTTTGCCTTCGATGCGTGTTGGAGAAGTTATACAAAACAAATATATATATATAATAGGAAGTATGTAAATTGCTATTGCGATATGACTACATTTCATAAACGTAATTTCTCAGCTTTAGTTTCAATCTGTTAATATTATCACAATCTTTTACGTCATTTGGTAGGTCATTAAACAGCTGTGCTCCTTCGAACAATATAGTTTTTTTTACCGTAGTTTGTGCGAGCTTGTCGTCGTTGTAATTTATTTTTATTTCTTAGGTTGTATGATATTGTTTTTTTATGCAGTTGTAGCTTTGATTGTACGCTGTTTGTGGTGTTTTTTTTTATTAGAATGCAGGTACCGTATGTGTATAGTTGTTTAAGATTTAATAATTTGGTTTTTTTAAATAGTGTTTTAGTTGGAGTAAGGTAGTGATAGTGGTATAATGTTTTTATAATTTTGTTCTGGGTTCGTTGTAAAGGCATTAGGGTAGTTTTTGCGGCACATCCCCATTTTTCAATAAGGTACTCGAGATGTGATTTTACTAATCTATATATATAAAAGAAAGTCGTGTTTGTTACAACACTTATAACTCGAGAACGGCTGAACCGATTCCGAACCGGTGTAGGGTAGGTGTAGGGTAGGTGTAGGGTAGGTGTAGGGTAGGTGTAGGGTAGGTGTAGGGTAGGTGTAGGGTAGGTGTAGGGTAGGTGTAGGGTAGGTGTAGGGTAGGTGTAGGGTAGGTGTAGGGTAGGTAAATAGGCAGGTAAGTAGGTAGATAGCGACAGGACAACGTCTGTCGGGTCAGCTAGTGAGTTATAAATAATAGTACGTATTTTCCTTGGAATACAATTTGATATTTTGCGTAATGATGCTAGTAATGACGTTAATTTTGGATTTTACATGTTCGATGTGCAGTTTCCATGTGAGTTTGTCGTCTACCCTCAGACCGAGATATTTTTCGTGGCTCGATCTTTTTATTGTGTCATTGTTTATAGTAAGAGGCGGGAAGTCTGGTAATGGTTTGTTTTTTGCGGTGAAAATCATGTATGTTGTTATGGACGTATTTATTGTAAGTAAATTGTATTTAAGCCACTCACTGAGTATACCAAGATCTTTTTGGGCATTTGTTATATTAGTATGGATAGATTTATCGAAATAGAAGAGACATGTATCGTCCGCGTATAAAGTTAGGTGACCCGTTAACCCTACCTTGTTTATATTAGGTCTTTACATATGAAATTGCCGCTCGGTATCAAAAATTAAAAATAACTTTTTTTAAAAGAAATTATATATTTAGTCAATCGAAGAATGCATCATTGTTATCGATACACTTTCGCCATTTTATCGGGAGCTCATTGATCCCTTTGGTAAAAAAAACCCTGGGAGCGAGAATCGATGAACTGCTTGAAGGCTGTTTTAACTGCCTCATCAGAATTGAATTTTTTTCCTTGTAAAAAGTTGTCCAAATTTCGGAATAAGTGGTAATCGATTGGGGCAAGATCTGGAGAGTATGGTGGGTGACGCAGAGTTTCCAGTCGCAGCTCCTCTAACTTGGCGACCATCTGATGTGTAGTATGTGGTCGAGCGTTATCCTGAAGGAGCAATGGGCTAGAGCAATTGACCAGTCTCGGTTGTTTAATGGTGAGCTTTTCCATCATTGTTTGCTCTTGACAATACATGTCTGCAGTAATCGTCTGGCCTGATCTCAAGAAGCTGTAGTGGATGACACCAGCACAGGACCACCAAACACTAACTAGAATCTTCTTTTTGGTCAGTTTTCGCTTGGGGCAAGGTTTTGCCGGTTCTCCAGGGTTAAGCCATTGTGATGATCGCTTGCGATTATCGTACACGATCCACTTCTCATCAAAAGTGACAATACGATTTAAAATTCCCTCATTATTGTGACGATTGAGCAAAGAAGCGCAGCAACCGACGCGTGTTTGTTGGTGTGCTTCAGTCAATTCATACGGTACCCACTTTTCGAGCTTTTTTACTTTTCCAATTTGACGCAAATGGATAATGATGGTTTTGTCACTTACTCCAAAGGCTGCTGCTAATTCAGAAGTGTTTTGAGATGGATCCGCTTCCACTATCGCCATTAATTCTTCATTATTCACTTGAGTATCCGGTCGTCCACGAGGCTCATTTTGTAAATCTAAATTTCCAGAACGGAAACGTTGAAACCAAAAACACACCGTTCGTTCGTTAGCGGTGCCTGGCCCGTACACGACGTTAATCCTTCGAGCCGTTTCTGCTGCACTGGTGCCACGGTGGAACTCATATTCGCAAATACCGCGAATTTTTAATTTGTCCATTGTTGTTGCTATAGCAATTTTCAAGCCCAAACAAATAACGTGAAAACAAATGAAACACGAATTTTAAAACAATATTCTTTAGTCTTTATTTTGAAATAATTTTGAATTTGGAATTCCTAATCAAACACAAAATATTTGATTTCAAAGTTGCCAGTATTAAGTATCGGCAATTTCATATGTAAGGACCTAATATTATTTATATAGATTAAGAAAAGTAACGTACTTAAAATTGAGCCTTGAGGACAGCCGTATGGTACGTTTTTTATGGAACTAGTAAATTTATCTATTTTAACTACTTGTTGTCTATTATGTAAATAAGATGTAAATATTTCTAGGGCTTTATCTCTGACTCCTATGTTGTTTAACTTCTGGAGAAGTTTATGGTGGCATACGGTGTCGAATGCTTTTTTTAAATCAATAAATACCCCCAAAACAACATCTTTTTGATCTATGTGCGTTTTAATTTTAGTTACCAAGTCTACTGTAGCTGTAAGAGTGCTAGATTTCGAGCGAAAGCCGTATTGTTCGTCAATTAGGAAGTCTTTCTCAAGAAGGTATGCATTTAGACGGCTGTACAAAACAAGCTCAAATACTTTTGATAATACAGGTAAGACCGATGCAGGTCAATAGTCCCTGGATCAGTCCTGCTGCCCGATTTGTAAATGGGGCTGACTTTGGCAACTTTAAGCGTGTTCGGAAAAATGCCGCGCATCATATATTCGTTTATGCAGTTCGTTAATTTCGGAACAATTATATTTTTGAGGCATTTGATCACCTTGGTACTGATACCATCTATCCCAGTACTTGTATTACTATCCAGACCGTCAATTATTTTAGAAATTTCGTCCTCAGTGCAGGGAGTGAGTTTACTCAGAGTTACGTCGTGTGAATGGTTGTGGTCGTACATAAGAGTGTTGCCATCGTTCGCGTGGTATATCACGGGTATTTCGTTAGGTAATTCCTGGCCTATTGATGAGAAAAATGTGTTAAATAGATTACATATTGCGTTACCTTCAGTTATAGGTCCTGAGCTCGACATTAGTTTCGGAGGAGCACTGCTTTCTTTGATTTTATTTAGGGCTAAGTTATTAATAAGTTCCCACATCTTTTTCGGTTGATTGTTGCTGTTGTAGAATAGATCGTAATAGTATTTTTTCTTGTGTGTCTTGATCAAGTTTTTTACTGCGTCTCGCTGTCTGGAAAAGGTTTTCTGTATGTTTCCGTCTTTTGGGTAAGATTTTGTCTGTTGCCATAGGTTGTTACGTAAGTTTATCGAATCTGAAATAGTTCGGTTTATCCAATCGTTTTGAGGTGGATTTAGAATTTTTGTCTTGTCGATTTTGTTGTTATTTACATGTTTTGTGATAAACTGCTCGAGGTTATAGTAATCATTTTCTTCATTTATGTAACTGTCTGTTAGTGCGTCGCTATATAATTTTTCATAATTTATTGCTTTGTATTGATTTTTTTTATTTTTTTGTGGCTTTAGACTGCCTATTTCCAAATATATTTGTTTATGGTCAGACAAGCATGACTCGATTATGGAGAAATTAAATGAGTGGTTACTTATGTTTGTGCAAACATGATCCGGGATAGATTTTGTAGTCGAGGTTTCACGTGTACTGTATATTCCATTATTTTTGTTCAGTATTTCATATCCGTTTCCTTTGATTTCGTTCAGGTATTTAGTGACGTGGTTGTCCGCGTTGAGAAGATCAATGTTGATGTTTATCAATGTCAGTCGCCAAATACAATTGTTCTTCTTCTCTGCTCCAACTGTGCGGAATACGTCGTTAAGAAATTATTATTGTTTCAATCACCTGGTTTATAAATCACTCCGATGATTAGCGATATTTTTTTTATATGTACCCACAAGTAGTGGTTTCCATTTTCGCATAAATCTTCGGTTACGTCGTATTTTATTGAGTCGTGTATATAAATTGATACCCCTCCACCTTTTCGTGTTTTCCTATAGTTGTAAACATGCTTGTAGTTTGGCAGCTGATATAATTTTGCAACGGCTTCAGAAATAATCCAGGTCTCCGTGAATACCAATAAGTGGGTAGTTTTTGGTATCGCCCTAATAATACATTTGATTTCATCGAGCTTACCAGTTTTGCGAATACTTCGTAAATTAGCATAAAAAAATCTGAGTGATGATGGGTGTAAGGGTATGTCTTCATATTTTTTGATGATTTGATGGCTTAGTTTGTCTGGGTGTTTTCCATTGTGTTGTGAACCTCCTTCGAGTTTTTTTGGTTAGTAATAATTGTAGGTTTTCCTTTTATAAATTTAATAATAAGGTCCTTTTCTCCGTCTTCTATACGTTTTTTAAGTTCTCCTTTTATAGATTGTAAATATTGCTTTTGAGTTGGTGCTAAATCTGAGTAGATTTGTATATTCTCGGGTAGTTTACTTTTTGTCCGGAACAGGTATTTAGCTGTTTCTGTATCGGTAAAACATACTTTGATGGACCGGTTCATGTTTGTGATATATTTTCCCAATCTTGTGGTTTTAATTGGCTTCGGACATTCCTCATACAGTGTGGTTAGTACTTTGTTTACTTCTTCATAATCGTACTTTTGTCGTGCGTTGTAGTTTTTGTCACTTTTTTCAGTTATACCCATAATAATGATATTTTTCTCGCGTTCAGTTCGATCCTTAAGTTCTAGGATGAGGTTTTCGTGATGCAAGAAGGGCGATTTGTTGGATGTACTTTCGATATTTGTTTGGTTTTTTATTTGGAGAATTTCGCTATCTATACGTTTAAGTTTGTCTTCAGTTATTGCGTTGTTGGATTTAATAGTTTTAATTTCGGTGTTTATTTTATCAAATTGTAGTTTAAAGTTTTCTGTTTGATTTAATCGATTTAATTTCTTGTTTGATCTCACAGATTTCTTCTCGTATGAGGTTCAGGTTTTCTTTTTGAGTTCTTCCAAATTCCTCCAGAAACTTCATAATGTCTGTACGAAAGTTAGCAAAGTCTGATTTGTAATCTATTTCTTCAGTGCGCTCTTTTCGTTTTCTCTGACAGATGTTGGTTTGGTATTCATTGTCACCAAGTGTAGATAAGTTCGGTACTGATCCGCTACCGCCCTCGCTTCCGCTAGTTAACATGCCACTAGGCGGTGTTTTCTGTCGGCTCATTGCGTTGCCAGTCCGTGCAGGTACGAGTGCGATGCCAATAGTTTGCTCGCTTTACTCAGTTAGATTCAGTATAGGTCGTATTCAGTCAGGTTTAGATTCAGTATACCTTAATCTAGGTCTGTACGTTTTGCATTTTAAGTAATTCAGTATAGTTTAACTTAAAAAATAAACGCTCGAGGAAGTTTTTAACCCGGCGTTAATGACGTTGGGTCATATTGACCCGAGGCGATTTTAAACAGGCATAACTTTGTTTTGCGTCAGTCATATTGTTTTAAAGTTTGCGTAGCTGGAGATACAGCCTCCCTCTTCCTGACCGTTGGTAAACTCAAATGCAGGGCCGCATGTGCAGCAAGGTACAAGTGCGACAACTCAAAACGGGTCACTGTGACCCAGCGTCATCGTTGGCGTAGTATTTTTGTGACATACTTTTTTCTTTTATTTTGAGTTGCATAGTCATTTTTTGTCAAAAATATCATTGATAAATAATTCAGACAGAATTTCATCAGTGTTAGAAGAGTCGGAGTCCAACAAAGAAGACTCTATCGTTGATTCGTATATCGACATTGAAAATCGCAGAACTGCAGATTTCATGGGATAACCTACCGAAAACCTCCCAATAAGGTTCCAAAAACTCGCAGAAGTCAGGTCCTTCTAAAAAGAATAAGAAAACATCTCCTACTTGTCATGCATGTCCAGATCATTTGATTCTGTATTGCAATAATTGTAGTAGTTTGCTGCTCTGAATGAGGAACAAAAAGATTGTTTCTTTATTATTTTTATTATGATAAGAAGTTTGTGTGATGTCTATTTTAGTACTTACATAAGATTATTTATTACCATTATTAATTAGAAAACTCTCCCAAAAACAAAAACATATTCATATTGCGTTTCGTTTTTGTTTTCGCATCGATTTTGCATGTGTTATTGGGAAAGCTAATGATTTATAGAATGGTTGGTGGTTTGATTTATAGAATACTAGCTGACCCGAGACGTTGTCCTGTCCCTATCTACCTATTTACCTACCTTACACCTACCCTACACCTACCCCACACCTACCCTACACCTACCCTAACCCTTAACATTTAGGGGGATGAAAAATAGCCTATGACTTTTTCTCAGACCTACTGAATATACACACAAAATTTCATGAGAATCGGTCAAGCCGTTTCGGAGGAGTAAGGTAACTAACATTGTGATACGAGAATTTTATAAATTAGAAGAAGAAGATATTAGTATATTATTTTACATCAAATGCAAAGAACCCTTATTTGATCAACATGTAGTAAAGTTCAAGAAATTACTTGAATTTAAAAAATATTCGATAAAATCCGGGTCATGATGACCCGGTGTCATAGTAAGTGTAATTTTTACGTCATTGGCGCTGGGTTAAGTAAAAAATGTAGATGACAAAGTTTTTAGTAAAACGTTATCGCTTCTTGTATGAACATTTACAGCCTCACAATCCTCTTAATGATTATGTTTATGAGGTATTTCACAGAACCCTTATAACTTGAGATTTATTATAGCTGGCGAAACGTGGATACTTTACAACTCCGCGATGTATACCTTGAGCTCCTCGAGGTTGGGGCAGAACTTGCCGACGATATGCGCGGTGCGGTCGTTGAGAGCAGACCAGTGGTGGTCGATGTGCAGCCGCGACAGCGAAGCGCCCACGCGCTGCACGATGCGGCGCAGCACCGCCGTGGTCAGCATCACCGGCACGTGCTGCCACCACGACGTCTTGAAGATGCGGATACCTGAGCGACATTGGTAGCTCGCATTAGGTCATTTTTTTTTTTATAGGAACTCCAGCGACGTATCCACTAATAACATAATTATATGATGAGGCGAACATTCGTTAGGATTATGGTGGATTTGTCACTTAAAAGAGTACACAGCACTTACATATTAATAAGTTGTACTAACTTTAGTTGTAGTACAACATATTATATTTTCAACAATCAATCAACCTTTAGTAGTAGTTGTAATCACTACATATTAAACAAAGTCCCCCGCCGCGTCTGTCTGTCCCTATGTATGCTTGAGATCTTTAAAACTACACAACGGATTTTGATGCGGGTTTTTTTAATAGATACAGTGATTCAAGAGGAAGGTTTTAGTATATAATTTGTCAAGCGGGTGAAGCCTAGCATCAGGTATTGTGCTAATATAATATTGTTACATCCTGAAATAGTAACATGACAATGTGTCTGTAAATATAATAATTATAATATTTACCTTGAAGATATTCACGGACCATATTTTGCCAAGTTTTACTAACTCTTTCTGATCTTATGAGGTCTCTTATAGGCACATAAGCCAGAATGTGTGTTAAACAATCCCTGTTTAAAACGTCCAATATGGTATAACAAGAATCCATTTCTGTATCTTTCTCTTCTTCCTGTGGTTCAATGCTTTCCTTTAATAAAAAAAAGTATGTTAATAACACCTTAAAATAAAGCAATTACCGGTATTGAATTAAAAGGAACTCACCATTGGAACTTCTGTGGCACTAGTTGTTGCCTCAACAACATCTCCATATTCTGAAACCCAATCGAAGTTGTTGACATCTGTAAAAATAGAACAGATGTATTTTGAATCAAGCTTCAATAAAACAACCTGCACAAACTACGAAGTAAAAAATTACTTTCGTTTTGTAAGTTGGCAACTTTGTTGTTTGGTTTGTTGTTTTGTATTGCCATCACATCATATTAGAACCTAAAGTTACTTTTGACTTTCGTTTTTAAAGGCTGTCTTTTTTATTTGTATAGAAGTTTTTAATATACAATTTTTCGAATTATTACCGTTAGTTTGGCACATAAAGACATACAGTGCAGCATTGGGCAAGGTCTGTCAGCAGGATTTAAAAAACTTAACCAAAGAGGATGGGGGGATTCGTTCGCTTGTTTTATTCGCGTACTTTAAGCCCTTGTCATCCCCTTCGCACCTAACCTATCCATGAGGAGCCGAGCATGGGGATTCAAGTTCGCATCGCTCGCTTTTGGACTAATTGATTAGTCGAAGAAAGGGGAATCTTGCTACACATGTCATTTTTTTGACATTTACTGTGCCTCAGAGGTAAATCCTGAGAATTAAAAAGTGAATAGTGGTAAAACATCGAAATGGATGATGATCATAGAACATTTTGGACTGTTACCACCAAGAGTTAGTACAACAGTAGATCTTAGGTTTAGACTTGACTTAGATACCTAGTACTGGGACTCCATGTTCGGGGGCGGAGTTATTTCCTTCAGGGCGACGCTGACCACGCGGCTTCCAGCGCCCCCTGCCGTCCGCGTCCTCGGCGGGCTGGTGCCAGCTGTCAGCCGGCGATATCCTCAGGTTGCGACCTCTTAGGGTCTTCTCGTGAACTGGGGCTTGAAGTGCTCTGTGCAATTAATATTTTTAAGATTTAAGAGGTCCCTTCCCGGTCGGTCGAACGACAAGGCGAGCGAGCGTGACTGAAATGTATTTGTGTGTACCAGCGCAATATTCGAAAACAAACGAGTGAGTAAGAACGCTACAACATCGCACGAAAATTGTGGCGCGAAGATTTCAAAAAATTTGTTCCAGGAAACATGTGTGTGTGAAAAAGCCTTAAAGTACAAGTTTTTGATAAAAATGTTAGTAATTTAGAATCTCTATAATATGTGCAAGGTTTCTATAAAGCTGTTTTTTTTTTTACTTTTTCAATGTATGAGTGCACTAGGAACGGCCAAAGTTCAGAAAAAAATTGTGCAATAAAGCTGATCTTCAGACATATTTACTCAATTTGTTTCCCAAAAATGTTTTATTTTGTTACATAGGAACCTAGATGTTAAACCTGTGTGTTAAGAGGAAATTTTGTAACAATCCCGTACTCATGTACAAGCATTTGTTTGGGAATTATTATGGGTTGGGCACCCTTAAAGAATAATAACTATTTAACCTGCTTTGAGCAAGTCTGACAATTGCCCTGCAGTGTGGGAATAATAGAAAATTTAATCAATTAGTATTATAAAAACCATTAGTTTGTCACTCATCATGTCAAGTAAGTAAAAGTTTTACATTGTGTCTATATCTGAACACTTTATTTTACTCAATGCCAGAGACCATTTTGTTTGCAACAACTTCCAATATCATGAGTAACAAAGGCAAACTAAGTAAAACAACACGCCATCCATGTTGTTCTAGGTTGAGAAAATTATTAATAAATTCTCCTACTCCTCATCCTCTGAGCACTAAACAGTAGACATGTGCTACTTATCAAAATTAATCTCAGACCAGGATATAGGATTTATTTTCATCAATAAAAGAAATCTAGAAGACAGCCAGTGTGCATAGTTTAGATTTAAATACAATAGCAGCAGTTCAATTATATTGTTAGCTTACTAGCTTTGTTGCCAGTATGGTGCCAGCTTTAGGGTACTTAAGCTAAATAAATAATTAAAATTATGTACTTATGAGCATCAGCTGGATTGCTGTAGGTCACAAAAGCATATGTAGGAGTGGGTGTTCTGTTGGGACCCTTGTCACCCATCCTCAGCCAACAGCTCTTGATGAAGCCATATGGAGCAAACACACCAAACAGTTCAGACCTGGTTGTCTAGAACAATCAATATCTATCAAATTAATTGGTAAGTATGTAACCACTTCCAGAACTGGTAATATTCAGGGTAAAAGATAGCATACCCACTGACCGATATAAGCATTTATTTAAATAACTTTATTCCATTTGAGTCATGAAAAGCAAAACAGGAATTTTCCATTGTCACTGTATTGTAATACAATGTGACTTTACACTCATATTGTAAAGGGTGATTTTAAAGTCACATTCAAATATTATATTTATGTGACATGATTTATAAACAGTATTGGCGGTAAAATAAAATTATAAACAATATTGCAAGAAAAGAGGATAAAAAGAGCAAGAAAAGAGGAAGAGGATTATTAATTACTATTAAGTAATATCCATAATATTTACTATTGCTAACTAATTAAAATCTTTGAATGAATATTAGTAAAACAGTTCAGAAAAAATATGTATAAAATAGTGCTCCACCTGCAGTGGGATGGTAAGACCTATGGTACATAATATTATTAGCCACCTGCTAATCAATCAAAATCTTACCTTTGGGGGTAAATTTGACACATATAACTTTCTGATAGGTATTCCATCTTCAGTATGGGTAGGGACATATTTCAAGCCGAAGGGTGTGACTTCAAGGTTCGAATTAATAGCATCTGAAAGATGTAATTTATATAATGCACTCCTGATACAGCTGCAGCTGCCAAAAGGTAGCTAAATCCATATATAGTACCTAAGTAGTAACGCCCCTAAGACGACCCACTGACTAAAAGCTGTATAATTGCCTCAAAGACCTCTATGTAACTCTTGATTCCTGGACCCAGCAGGTGAGCTACATTTTTGATGGATCTACCTCGGAAAAATTCCAATCTTTCGAATTGTCAAACGTAACACAAGCCACCAGGGCTGTTGAGTGCGGACTAAATAATTAATAATGCCCCCCAAAGCAAACACTTTAATTGAGTGTTATTAGGTGCAAATAAATACATACACAGTTCGCGACGAACAACGTGAAGTAAATCCGGATTGAGAAATCTATCCTCTTCTTCGTAGTACATGGCGTTATCTTACTATTCGTACAGCAGCTGGAACTTACTGTTAACAACGATTAATAATCGAACATGATATCATCAAAATATAAAGAAACACAGAAAATTTAGAGTAAATACTCAAAATAAAATTGATAATTGCAAACGCAGTCAACATACAACGGCCGTATTATTTTTTTACAAACAATGTTGCCAATTTGTCAATTTATTTTATTAATTTATTTGACTTGTTATTTGCAGCAAAGAATCTACCCTGCTGAGAATTTCATCTTGTCAGATTTTTACCTTTATTTTATCTCGATTATTTCACAGTCAAGCCGAGATAAATAAGTAAACGTAAATGTTAATTGAGGTTCAAGCAAGAAGCCTCTTTGCTTCTTGAGTTCAAATACTCTGGTGGGGCTCTACCAGACATGTCTGTGGGCTCTTCGTGCTTTGACTTATGGGCTTACCACACGCACAAGCTTCACCACAGTTTGGCCTGTGCAAGCTTTTCGCACGCAAGTGTGCTCCACCTTAGGCCGCATCATCACTTAAGATTAGGTGAGTTGCGGTCAAACGCAAGCCTATAACAATATAAAAAAAAAAGACTGAACTTCTTGTCTTACCACACGGCATTGTTACCTAAGTACGCACAAGCCTCATTCTTGCCGAAATTCTTGACGTGGAAACAATAATTTCGGACCAATCAAGAAACATTTCTTATGTCATTATTTTTCAAGTGAAAAGTGAAAAAAAAAATGGCCATCGAATAGAAAAATTCATATACATATAAATCGATTTAAGAGATGATTTAAAAGATTTTCGTAATAATATTATATTATTTTCGACGAGCGCGAGCCTCGACCTCCACTGTGGCTTGAACACTGAACGCCCAACCACACGCACAGATAGTACGCGCACTACGCGCAGGTCGAGCTTGCGCAGGCAAAATTTCATTAAAGTGTGCAAGCCGCTCTGTGGGGTTAGCGCGTGATACAGTTTTACCACACTATATTGCTATACTCTTTGAACTACACGCTCCGTGTTCCGAGTACTAACCGGCCTGCGCAGGCAAAACTGCAGTGAAGCTTATGCGTGTGAAGTCCATTAGCTGTTTATTTCTAGAAAATGCACAACATTTAGCCAATTCTATAACCACGACGCTAAACCACAGAACACAGCGCTAAACCCTTGAGATGCTATTACGATTACGTTTTACATTGCATTTGGCGTTCGTTATGATTTTGTATTCCGTCGCGAAATAACGATACGATTTTGTGCAAATATTGTTAATACTGCCGTTTTGAGAATGCATGGACGAGTGAAAATTAAGTTTCCCTAAAAAATTAAAACAGAAGTATCTTAAATCATGAAGCTTCATAATGAAATTAGTTTAGTAGTCTGTGTGTGCGGTGGATTGACCTTGACAGTTGCTGTTGAATGACGTTGACGTTAACATTGGTTAACATTTTCTTTTTTCATTTTCAGTGACTGTATGTATGTAATGTATGTATACTCTTTGGATTTTTACATTTATTTTATTCGGTCGGCATTTCAAAAAACATAATTCAAATCTTAGGTTCAAGTCGACGATTTGTAAAACATACACAAGGATATAACAATTAGGTATCGATCTAAAACAAAGCTAATAAACATCTTACAGTATGCAAGAAGTCAGGAGAAGAGGCAAAAGTACAGATAATAATACGGCTGAAACTATTAAAAGAGACAATAACAAAACGAATGAAAATATTGTTGTGGGACCGTGAGTTTTTGGACATTTCTTGGATTTTTTTAAGTTTAGAATAGACTGTGGTTTGTAATAACATTAATTATATTTCCAGGACATCAAAAAGAAACATATCGCTAAGAATAATTTCTCGTATGGTCGTTATATTTTCTCTCCTCATAGTAGTGTACTTTTCGACCAAAAGTGACAAAATAAAACCTTTTGCTAAACAGTCAGAATTATTGACTGGCAAAGGCTTAGTTGTTGAATGTTCTCAATCATACAAAGAAGAAGTAGACAAATATGATGGGTGCGTTCCTAAAGAATGTAAAAGATTTGTCACTGATAAAGTGATATCACTAAGAGAAGTAGAAGAACTGTTGGCTATAGCTAAAAAAGGCCTGAAGTTAGGTGGATCATCAGGCGGAGCCTCAATTCTAGACCTACACAGTGGTGCACTGTCTCTGGGACAACACTTTGTCAACATATACAAACGTGAAGATGCTAAAAATATATTCAGCGCAGATGATTTCAATGTTTATAGAGTAAGACCAATTTTTTTATGTAGGAATGAAAAATATTCATATAAACTATTCATTATAAGAGATTTTTAATTACAGGTGGTCAAGGACAAAATTAAATATGCTGTGGCTCATCACTTTGGAGTGAAACCCAACAAAATATATCTGACACATCCAACATTTTTTTCTGAAATTACATCTAAGAAAGCAGTCACTGTGCATGATGAGTATTGGCATCCTCATGTTGACAAAGTATGTAAAAGAGTAATCCACCAAAAGTTTGTGTATAATAATCACATGACTGTGCTGTGTCTACATAATTATCTTTAAAAATGTTTGTTTTTTATCACTAGGTAGTCCTAATTTGTTTATACCTATATGATGATAATGTGTCTACAACAGCATAGTCAAGAGGCTGAAGCAATCAAAGTAATAAGCTCTGCATCATACCCTGTCAATTATTTAACACCATCTACTTGTTCCAGGAGACATACAAATCATTTCACTATACAACACTGTTGTATCTTGGTGATTACAATATAGACTTTAAAGGTGGAAGATTTGTATTTGTTGATGAAAAGTTCAACAGGACTATAGAACCAAGGAAAGCCCGCCTAAGCATGTTCACCAGTGGCCGTGAAAACTTCCACTATGTGGAAAAAGTTACATCTGGCATCAGATATGCAATGACAATTTCATTTACTTGTGATAAACAGTATGCTATCGAGGATCCTAGTATAAAAAACATATAAAGTAACATTCCAATCTCAGATGTTTCATGTGTTTCATTTATTTTATGTTTATCTCTATAAATTTAATATAATTCTTCCGTGCGTGTGTGTGATGTGACTGAATTCCTCCTACGGCTGGACCGATTTTGATGAATTTTTTGTGTGCTGTGGATTCAAGAATGGTTTAGGTTTACATTTACAATTAGACACGGACACGGTAGGTAGGTGGCGCTGTAGTCGGGTTCTAGGACTTAGCAGAGGACATCTGCTGCAGCTGGGCGCACTAGTAAGGGCGGGTTGTTTCAAACAGTCTGTTAACGTTACATACGGACGGTTAAAAAGTTACTTTGACGTGAGATGTTTAACGTACGTTAAATGTAACGGGTTGTTTCATGACATAAAAATCCGTCAGGTAAAGTTTTTCAAAAAGACATTCCATAATATTTTGATGTTTGACAACACAAAATTACGATGACTGATCGGTTATGGTAATAGTAACTTTTTGACTTAAGATTTTGTGAAACAACCCATTTTATTGATTTGACGATAGTTAGCGCTATTTTTTTGATGTGAAACATATATAGCCGCACGTAAAACCGATTTCTGGCGTGGCGACGCATGCCGTGGCGACGCGTCGCCACGCTATATGATGGTATATAATATATACAGTCTATATGCAGTAGTGTGTACGGTGTGGCGACGCGTCGCCATGCGCAATCGACTGTGCAGTGTGCGATTACCGAAGTCACTGATTAAACGAATTAAGTAGTCACGATTTGAAATAAATTCATAAATTTTTGTATTTAATGAAAATAAATGTTTATTCAATAAATAGTCATCGATATCTGGAAAAAAAATCGTAATATTTTATTTTATCAATAAGACATATTTAGTTCACAATCTGTTCTTTTCTGCTTAATACTTTTACAAAATAATGTCGATGTTTCACATCTGCCAGGCATCCCGTGACGGCCCACATTTTTTTTTTACCATTACCGGTCAGTAATGGTTAGTTGAACTGTTTTTTATTGTGTAATAGCTGAAGCTGAAAGTGATTTCATAAAAAAAAAACATGATTTAAAACAGTACTTAATGATTCCATGCATTTTGCATAAACCTGAATAGACCGAGACTTTGTCTTTGATTTGTGTTTTGTGGCTTACTTCGTACCGGTCCGGTTGATATCAAAACAAAACATAGTCGCTTTGTGTCGTGTCGCTGACATAATTTTATAAAAAAAACAAAATATAAAACATGTCACAAAATTCATAGTTTTCGAAAAAGCTAAATTTCAGTGTAACTGGTCCATTCCAAGCTTATTTGATACGCAAATTTTTGTTTGGTGTGTTGCACTAAGGTATGATAGAAATCTGATGCGCAAATTGTTCTATCTAGGCATATCCTTCGTTTTTCAGCATAATTTTTTATTTCTCCAGTGCTCACGATCTTTATTATCTAAAATATTTTATTATTTACTAGATCATTTAAATGGACGGGTCTTTATTGGACCACAGCGATTCAGACTCTGGAGAGAGTTGGACCCTTTTGGAGCACAGTCCTGCCAATGAAAAGGATGCCCCTGAAATTGGAGAGAATAATCCATCATACGAACAGTAAGTTCCACAAGGTCATTAAACATAATTATGAACTACATATCATTAATAAATTGTTTCCTTGACCTTGACCTATTGCCAGGCAATTTCTTACGGTATGTGGTATTTTAGATTTCTTAATGATATTAATATCTCTGTTAATGCAGCCACAGGCTTAACCTTATTACCAGCTTAACATTATTGAAAACCTGTTACATTAACTTAGTAGAATGTATATTGTTGATACTCATTAATTACAAAACATTCATGGTTTATTAGTGGGATTGCAATTATTTCATTACCTTATTTGCCACTAAAACATGTTAATTGAAATTAAATTTGTCAACAGGGTAACAACTGAGGCACATATTGATAAAGATGAAGACACAGATGGGATATCTGTCATCAGTGACAGTGAACCTGAATCAACATCTCCCTGTGAAATGAATTATGAGAAATGTCTGGTAGTAGAGAGCCGTCCAACAGAAAATTCTAATTCCCAATTTATTTCGGTAAATCCTCTTCCTCCCAATATTAATAATCACCATGAATCCATAAGGAGTCAGGACGATTTTCTTGGGGAAAATACAGGCAAACACAAAACATATGTACACAGAAGAAATAAAAGACTCAGCACAGTACTCAACATTATTATGTTGGGGAGTGTCATCACAGCTGCAGGTGTTGCTATTGGTCATATGTGGGGTGCTAGAAATGATTGCACAGTGCACACAACACCTTCTATTAACAAAATTTTGTCCAATTTATATAAATTACAAGAAGAGAATGCTTATCTACGGAACAAATTGAAAGAACTTACACTTGTGAGCAGTATACAAATGCAACAAAGAAAACTAAATGCAGAAAAGATACCATTTAAACAACAGAGATGTAAAAAGATATATGAAGAGCCACTCAACAGTAAAAATACAGAAAGAATCACAAAGTGCATAGATGATGAAAAGATTAATGTTGCAAAATTTGTTGATGGTCATGTGATACAACCTGAGTTTGAAAAAGAATTTTTGAGTGACATTGAGAAATTAAAGAATATTTATCAACAAAATAAAAGTTGGCTTGATGATGAAGTTGCCAAAAGAATGAAAGCTGAAGAACAAACTATAAAAAAAATGGTAAACCATATCAAAGCACCATTGTCCAGTATTATTGAGGAACAAAAAGTATTACAAGATGAAAATATAAAAGATGAGACAGAAATCAACAACCATTTTAATAAATTGAAATCTGAAGCTGGTGCAGAAATGGGTCATTTAAAATTAAATCATTTTAATGATGTCGCCCTGAATGAATCACCACCTGCTCAGAAAATTACTTATGCTGATTCTTTGAAATCTGCTCACAACATTCAAAAGAGAGATGCAGATGTAAATTTGGGCACCCAAATATTCAACAAGGATCATGTGATAAAGAAAAAGCATAAAAAAGAGCATGATACAACATTTGACATTTTGAGTGAAGAAGAATTTAAAAAAGATGATAGATATGTTGGACCAAAGATCAAACAAGACAAGAAAAAACGTGACAGACAAAAATTACACAAGAAACAGAAGAGGAGAAATAAGTATGAACAATGGGAAATGAAGGGTGGTTACTTAAAAGATTACGATGAATTTTCTATAGCTTCATCTCAGGAAAATGAGTACATGCTAAAGAAACCAGATCGTAATGTCTTTAGTCGAGATTTTGAGAAGAAGAACTATATAAATCAATTTTCAGATATGAATGACAGTCAAAATAACAATGAAAAGCCAAGTGAAAAACAGCCTTCAAAAGGCGATAAAGCAAAGACTAAAAAAAATGAAGATATAAATTGGTATGACAAGAGAGCCATCCTCAGAACAGAAGCTAGAAAAAGACTGGAACATGAGCTATTTGGTGAGACCAGTCCCAATAATGCTGGATGGTATTTCCGACGAATGCAAAGACGAGAACAATGCCGCGCTAAGGCAGACAACAGCACTCACAAGAAGCTTTCTAGAAGAAATATGAATTTCAAAATGAAACATTAGTAGTGTATACTATTCTTATTTATAATTAATGTTGTGCTAACATCTAGAAAATTTGAACACTTACTATTAGTTGTTAAGAATAGAAAGTGGCGGCTAAGACCTGAAATTTGTTTCAATTTATGGCTGGCATGTGATCAAATATTTTATGAGTGATTACAACTATATATTGAATAAAGAAAAACGGTTTATTAAATGTTTGATCTCGTAACAGCGACATATTTATGCGACAGACACAGGTTGCGCCTCTTTACCCACGCAAATATGGTAGATTAAAAATTTACTGTGTTCTTGCTTTTGCGTAAATAGTTTGCTACTACAAAGATGATATGAGTGCTTGACACCAAACTTTGGAGATTTCAGTTTATTCTCTACCTTATAAATTATTATTTTAGAGACATTACCTATTGTATTGAAGCTTATTACATGTGTAGAATTTACTTGTATCTTTTCATAATAAACACGGCATTTGCTCGACATTCTACTTATACTCTTATAACACTAGAATATTTTGCAAAATGTTATATGAACACAAGTTCATGTTTCTCTTTATTCTACTTAGTACAACATATTTTTATTATACTTGCCCTTATGGATTTCGCATCCTGTGATAATTTAATGCAGTATTTTCAAAATTAGCAGGTATTACAATAAATAAATTTAAAAAAATATTATGTTTTAATATTTATTACAGTGATCACATACATACATACAACAATAAGGACAATTATTAATGTTTTAAGAGAAAGTTGTTGTCTTCTGTCTTTGCAAACACAAACTAGAAAATAACTAGGTAAATGAATACAGTCTGTGAAAAATGACACCTTTCATAAATAATGACTCACTTCATTTCAAGATGAATTCAAATTAATAGAAATAATTATCTAATCATCACCAATCGCCCCACTAAAAACCAAATTTATGGCCGCATTCACATCACCTGAAACAAAAGAGAAAGTTCTAATCTTTCCTGTAAATTATAATCGGAGAACGTTTGTGATGGAAACAACACTCATGTTTAAACGAACTTTGCTGGACCGCCAAAGTGTAATGCGTTAATAAACGTAATCAGCACAGAGTTAGTGTTGGGTTTGATCATTCGGTTCCCTTCAATATAGTTGAGCTAAATTGTGATTATCAACGCGTCATGTTCATGAACAGGCTCTATCATTTCAGATTGGTCATCTCTTAACTGCCATGGCATATACAGTGGTGGTCATATAATTAGAAACGGAGTCAACTGATTAGCACTTTGAAGAGCAATGTATGATATTCACCTACATTGTTTTCACATGATAGGGTATTACACCCATTTTGGAAAAGTGTCTCAAATTCTGTAGTGCTAATATGCCACCAAAAAAAACACAAAATTTTTATTCAATCGATAAGTGCTATAAAAATGAATCTAAATTTTAAAATTTCAAATTTCGGCGCGTAGTTTGACGAAAACGCCTCATAGTAGACCCCATATTGCTCTGCGGAAATGACGTCAGTTCGCTGGTTAACAAATGCGCTGATATTTTTTATGATAATTGAATATAATGAAAATAATATTTTGTAATAGCTGTAATAATTAAAAAAATACGTTGGTTACGAAAATATTATAAGTACAACAAAGCCTATATACGTTAATCGGTAGACTGACAGTTGTCATTTTTTATTTACACATCCGTTCGGCGTAATAACATGGCGGCTACTATTTCATGGTATTATAAAACAGATTAAAAAAAACTGAAAACTTCGAATTGAATTTAAAAATTTAATTTCTTAATTTATGAACTAAAACTAACATTTTCCGACTGCTTTTTGCCTAAACTATCTCCATAATATATTTATAGATTTTTTCTCATATAGAGTAAAATACCCTATTATAGAAGCAACAAGAATAGAAGTAACCAAGATTTTGAAAAAACTTGATTAATAAAAATAACGTCCATGGAGTTTCCTGCTCATTCTTCTCCACAGATACCTACCCTACGCAACAATGCAAACGTGAAAGAGCAACTAGCTTCTTTCTGACTGACTACATGACACTTAAAAAGTACCTGTAAATGGTTTAAATAATAATGCCAGCCTATTATTGTAATGGTTAATTTAAATAAATGCTTTATGATAAAAATCTTATACCCTCACCTGAACAAATAAGCAGAGCCCGTATATTGAGAGCGTCATCCAGTAGTCCCATTTCGTGCATGTGATTCAGCTGCGTTGAGAAATCTTCGCTACCTTCCCTGGCCACTGGACTTTGCGATGATGATGCTGGAAGTTTACAATGTCATTAGCGCGCTCATATTTTCAAGGATAAACTATGATTGTCGCAGTGTATACCTTTTGTGCTACTTGTAGATTACTTTTGTTGAACTAAGAGCGACTTTGGCCAAACGAGGTTTTAGTTCCCGTACCAGGATCAATATTTGTATGCCCAATACATAACAATCATCTGGGCAAACACCTATTAAACCCGGATGAAATAATGGAGATTGCCCCAATGCAGATCCTGCAGTTCATCACAGCTGCAGGGTTTGGTGGGGATCTTTAACACAGTCACAGTGATACCATAACCGCATAAAGATAATGGAAAAAAAAACGGACAAGTGCGAATCAGACTCTCCCACCGAGGGTTCCGTTCAAATTCCGTGATTTGGTCACCCATACAATTATGTCCGCGCATATCTCGATGATTGATTACGTACTTTTTAAATAAAGACTATATTTAATTACAAATGTATAGTTTTCAGACTTTTCCCTGTACTTATAGTATAAGACGATATTACTTGTCAAATTTCGTTGTTCTTGGTCATCGGGAAGTACCCTACAAATTTTGATTCTCTTGAGTGTCGAAATATACGTTTTTTTTTTCGGCATAAGAGACCGTATCTTTTTTTCACGTTAACTTGAAGTTTGATTTTTTCTCAGCTTCAAGGGACCGTAGACTTGAGTATATAGTTTCAAATTTCATCTCGATACCTCCACACGTTCCTGAGATAAAGGGTCTTGACAGACAGACAGACGAACAACAAAGTGATCCTATAAGGGTTAAGTTTTTTTCCTTTTGAGGTACGGAACCCTAAAAACCACTCACGATGAAATACTATGAATACTCGGCACATATCACATCACAAATGAATTGACCTATTGAAATTATTTTTGCCACAACCCTCAGTAATGAGAAGAACTTTTCGAGACCAAAATAATACATAGAATGCAATGTGATCTTATTTACCAGCCGTGCTCTGTTCCATTGGAGTCCCAGCAATGTTTCTGGTGCTGCCAGCTCTGTTCATAGCTTCTGATATGGCTTCGCTGAACATCTCCGGTGTTATTAGGGACCGTGATGGACCTGACATTGTTTAAATAAGGATTACTTTATATTTATGAAAAGTATTACAGATTCGCTGATGCGGCATCAGATAAACTTATGTTCTTATGACTTTAAAAGGATTGTGAGGTGCCGATACGCGACGCGATTCCCGAGATAAAGGGTCTTGACAGACAGACAGACGGACAACAAAGTGATCCTATAAGGGTTCCGCTTTTTCCTTTTTAGGTACTGAGGTCCTTTTGAAGTAGGGAACCCTAAAAATAAAAACGCTCGAGGAAGTTTTTAACTCAACGACTGTCGGGCGAAAGTGTTAAAGGTCAAACCTCCGCTGCTTATGTAGGACTGTGTAACATAAGACATTCGAAAGATTAAGTCAAAAATGCAGATATTTAGATGCTAATTACTTCTATCGTACGCAATATTTCTTTAAAATGAAAACGTACATACCTAGGTTTTCATTATTTCTACAACATTTCCATGAATTATGAAAATTGGACTAAGTTTACGTGGGGTAAAACGTTATCGCTTTTTGTTTTTGTATAAACCACACGTTGTATTGTAATAATTATTATTTATGACATGTAGTTAATTGCTATGGGTGAAATGTATGAAAATACGTCATATGCCTGAAATAAAATGTTTTTTTATTTTTTTATTTATACAAATTTACAGCCTCACAATCCTCTTAAACATTATATAAATATTTATAGTAGTCGGTAAAATAATAACAGTTGGCTGCAATGCTTAATGCGTTGTTCAGGCCGATAGTACACCGCCACAACCTCTGTCTAAACGACGCATAAAACCTTTCAATATCGAAAAGGGTTTTGCAATAAACAGCGTTTATACTGAACTCTACATTTGCGTACATCACCATAGGTTTTAAACGTGTACGTTACCCCTGCAAGAAATTGTCTCCTAGAGTGATATGAGTGGAACGTATAATAAGGGCGTATACCGATAAAGATGTGCGCCAAATGAAAAAATAGTGCGCTGTGTCGTTTTAGAAAAAACTGAAAAAATGATTCCAAAATACAAGAAACCGGCTTAACCCAAGATGTGTAAGTATAAACAAATAATTAACGCGTATATTCAAAAATATACAGTGAAAATCTTCAGCTTGGAATGTTTCGCATTAAGTAGATATTTTAAGTACACAAAAACCAAAAAATGAAAATAACAGCTGAGTATCCGACCAAAATTGAATGACTACGAAAAAAAGCGACGGATTCATACTCAATGACCTTCTTAACTTTATTCACTAACTAGTTGAGATGTGTTGTGCCTGAGTACACTGAAGTAGAGAAGTATTAAAAAATATATATATGTTGATTAAATCCAATAATATAGGTATATTTTTTGAATACTTCTGCTAGCTGTTTCTGTGACTTTGCACTTAATTAATTACATAATAAAAAAATAGCCTAAGTGCTACGAGGGCTGCACTAAAAGTAGCGGGAATGGAATATTTCCACTGTTCCTGTCATATTAAAATCTTTTTAATTGAAGACTCCTTGGTTTTAAAAATCGAATACCATTTATTTATTTAAAAAAAGATTCTCGGTCTTGTCACAAGGTTTTGTCAAACTTGTTTAGTCGTTGAGAAAATGGAATTGACTCGAGAAAATTCAAGAGCGATGATTTATTATGACTTTCGAAGTGGTTTATCACAAAAACAGTGTGTTGGCCGAATGATTTCTGCATTTGGTGATGAAGCCCCATCCAAAACCACAATTTATCGGTGGTTTGCTGAATTTCAACGTGGACGTGTCAAGCTCAGTGATGATCCCCGTCAAGGTCGTCCAAAAACTGCAGTCACCCAAGAAAACGTTGATGCTGTGCGTAAGCTGATGGAGGAAGATCGACATGTGACATACCGCGAAATTCAGACAACTTTAGACATTGGCATGAGTCAAATACAAATAATCTTGCATGAATAGGTGTAAAAAAAGTTGTTTTCCCGATGGATACCGCATTCGCTCTGCGAAAAGCAAAAAGCGGCTCGCGTTAATTGGTGCGTCAGAACTCTCGAAAGATTCCACGCAGGATCCTCAAATGCTGAATACAACATCGTATCAGGTGACGAATCCTGGATATACGCGTACGAACCCGAAACAAAAAACCAGTCACAGTTTGAGTGTTCGAAAATGAGTTAAAGCCAACAAAAATTGTTCGTTCACGGAGTGTTGCAAAAAAAAAAATGGTGGCCACGTTTGTCTCCAAAACCGGCCATGTTGCGACTATTCCTCTTGAGGGACAAAGAACGGTTAATGCAGAATGGTATGCTAGCATTTGTTTGCCACAGGTCGTTTCTGAACTCCGTAAAGAGAACTGCAACCGCCGCATCATCCTCCATCACGACAATGCGAGTTCTCACACCGCGCACAGAACAGAGTTTTTAAAGCAAGAAAACATAGAATTATTAGACCATCCGCCGTACAGCCCCGACCTAAGCCCTAATGATTTCTATACTTTCCCTAAAATAAAAAATAAATTGCGTGGTCAGCGATTTTCATCACCTGAAGAAGCTGTGGACGCCTACAAAACGGCCATTTTGGAAACCCCAACTTCCGAATGGAATGGTTGCTTCAATGATTGGTTCCATCGTATGGAAAAATGTGTCAAATTTCGCGGAGAATCCTTCGAAAAGCAATAAATACATTTTTAAATAGTAATGTTGTGTCACTTCCTTGATTCCTGAAATTTTCAGTGCCGCCCTCGTACTAAAGGTAAAAGCTATCTTCTTCATTCCAAACATTAAAATACATTCAGTATTTTGTGTGTGAACGAAGGACATACATCCAGACATTTGAATTTATATTATTAGTAGAAAAAAAAGTACTATTAAGACCAAAAATATGAGGGGCGGTTGTTTTAATATATAGTATAATAGTTCAAGGAAAATGTGATGAATAGGTGCTACAAAAAAGAGCCCACAGATACAGTTTATAAATAAAAAGCCAATTACCACAATAGTAAAAAAACACATAAAGGTTTTGCAAACCGTACTCTGTCTAGCTTGGAGGCAGTGAGATAGCTAGTAGGCGTACGGTGTAAGTGGGACAGAGACAGATACATAAACGTCGGCCTATCATCCAATATGCGAAGTGTTTTTTACTAGGAAGTGAGTTTGGGTTATCGCTTGGTAAACAGTTGCAGTTATGACGCCAGGGACACTGTCACGTTGAGTCACGCAGTTGAACTGTAACTGTTTGTTTATTTTTTATTTTTTTAAGTTGGTTGAAAGTGGCGTAATAATTAAGTATATTCGGACATTTAATAACGGGTTACGATGGTGGCACAAGCTGCGATGGTAAATATTTAATAGCATTAATTTGACTTATTTAAAAGTACTTATCAAATACAATTACTTTGGATTTTTCAGATTTTGTGAACAAAGATTGTACTAAATCATCAGCGTAATATAGAGGTAGGTTTTATTTTAACAATCTCTATATTACGCTGGATGGACCTTTCATATGTTTTATTGAATACAGCTTTTGACATTATTGTATTTTTAACATTTCAAGTACCTACAAAAACCACAATCCACAATATGTCAAATAAATCACAAGTCATCAACATCATTATCTCAACACTTTTTCCGTCCACTGCTGGGTAGGTATAGGACTCTGCTTGTGCGAATGTTAGTATGCACAGTTAATTCAATGGTTGATTGCATAAGTTGTGCATAAAGCTATTGCTAAATCTCCAGTGTCTGTCAACATGTCAAAGGGCTGTATCTATTGAACCGAAATAGGTAAATAATAGAATAGAATGTCTTTTAATTTTTAATATAAAGATTTCCACGTCAACAAACACTTTTATTTGATCACTAGCTGACCTGACAGACGTTGTCCTGTCCCTAACTATCTACACTACCAAACTACCTACCTGCCTACCCTACCTACCTACCTACCCTACACATACCCTGGTCTCCTGGTACATTGGACCACTTATTTATTTATTTATTGCATTCATGTCGTGTACAAGGTCTTGTTACATAATATAAGTTCCGAACATGAACCCTGCTAGGGCACCGCAACATTACAGTTAGTACTTACATATACATTTATAATTATAATTGCATGCATTAATTATATAAAGTTATTTAAAATAAATTTTACATCATGCTAATATTGTTCTCATTATCAATTCATTATTGATTTAAATTATTATTTTATGAGTTTATTACATTGCGTCAAAATATCAAATTACATTTTAAAACATTGATTAGATTAAAAAGAAAAAAAATATATAATTAATTAGTCAGGTGTTAAGTAAAGAAGTCTTTAAGACTATAATAACACTTTTGTGCTAGGTGCGTTTTAAGTGCGCTTACAAATTTATTATCAAATTCTATGTCTTTAACTTCATTTGGTAATTTATTGTAAATTTTGATGCACATTACAAGAGGTCCTGAATGGTACATAGCTAGTTTTGAACTTGGCAAAGCTAGTTCGTTTTTTACTCTTAAGGAGCGTTGCATCGGCTTTTGGTTTTTGACTAAAGGGAATAATGACGCATGTTTTCTGACAAACTTGCTAACTTCTAAGATGTATATGCTTGTTAGGGTGAGCATTTTATATTTAATAAAGTAAGGTTTGCAGCTCTGCATTTGGTCAATGTTCGCAAGAATTCTCACACACTTTTTTTGGAGGAAGAAGAGTTTTTCTACTTCTACGCTGTTCCCCCACAATATAATGCCATACGTCATCCAAGAGTAGGCGTAGGCGTAATATGCTGTCATCGCTGTTTTTAGGTCCGTTAATCTTTTCAGTTCGTTTAAAGCATACGTGAAACTTGCAAGTCTGTTGGACACAACGTAAATATGTGCCTTCCAATTTATGTTAGTGTCAACTGTCAGACCCAATAGTTTAAATTCATTAACACAATGAAGCGATGTGTCATTGTACGAGTAGTCAATATTTAGTGGACGTTTTTGATAAGGTCTGTATTGCATAAGTTTGGTTTTAGAGAAATTTATTTCCAAATTGTGATCTTTTAGCCAATTTTCTATTTTTGTAAGTATATCGTTCAATATTGGATTCAATTTGCTACTGTCGTCACATGGGAACACTATGGAAATGTCGTCAGCAAAGAGGACACTTTGGACATCTATTTCTTTTGGCAAATCGTTGATATAGATTAGGAATAAAATGCACCCTAGCACACTGCCTTGTGGTATGGACATAGATACATGCTCCATTTGTGATCTCACGTGAGTTGTTATGCCTGTGTGCGGATGGTGACTTTCCACTTCAACGTACTGTGTGCGATTTTTTAGTTACGAGCAGAACCACTCGTGCGCGATGCCTCTCACACCTATTTGATAAAGTTTATTTAGCAGTACTATATACGACACCTTATCGTAGGCTTTACTCATATCTAATAGTATTCCTACTGCATATTTCTTATTATTTATTATATTTAATGCTTCTTGAATGTAGTTAAATACTGCTAATGTTGTAGACTTATTTCTCCTAAATCCATTTTGACTGGCGTTAAAGATCTTATATTTTTCACAAAATTTATTTAGCAGTTTAGACATAGCAGTTTCAAATATTGTTGAGAATGTAGGTAATAATGCTATAGGGCGATAATTCCCTGCATCAGTTTTTTTGCCTTTCTTATATATAGGTTTTACAATAGAAATTTTTAATAAATCTGGGACGACACCCTCCATGAACGATTGGTTGATGAGAAGGGTCAATGGCATTGTTAGTTCTTCTATACATGACTTAACGAGTATTGGCGGTATTTCGTCATGACCAAAACTTTGTTTATTTTTAAGATTTTTAATGATAAATTTTACTTCACGTGGATCCACTGTTTGCAAATAAATGGAAATTTCGCTTGGAGTAACTACATGGCGGCCAGGCGGGTTCTCGTCAGTTTCCATAGCGTTTGTTTTCCCCACGGATATGAAGTAGTCATTGAAGGCATTTGCGACAGATCTCGGATCTTCTATAAGAATATTATTTACTTTAAGTGTTATGCTTTCTTTGGATTTGTTAGACAGTTTGTTTGTTCGATTTTTTATTATTTGCCACATTGATCTTGTTTTATTGCTTGATTTTTTCATTTGGTTTATGTAGTTCAGTTTTTTAGATCTCATTACTGCTTTTTTGAGGATTTTTTCGTATTGTCTGTAATATTTTCGGAGTATATGATTATCAGTAGTCATGATTAGTATTTTTAGTTCACGTTTATGTTTACAAGCTATTTTTAGACCAGTAGTTAGCCATGTTTTTGTTTTCTTGTTTTTGACCTTAAATAACTTTTTTGGTATACATAAGTTTAATAGTTCTTGTAAGGTTTTATGGAAAGATGCATAATTTTCGTTTATATTTTGGCTATTTAAAATAATATGGTTCCAATCTAATTTACTTAGTGCTGATTTAAATGATGTTATATTGTGGGAATTATACAATCTCTTTTTTGTATACCGTAATTCCGTTTGTTCTGATGGTGTGTTGTTAATTGGCAGAGTAATTAGGACTCCTTTATGGTCTGATAGTCCAAGATCTTTAACATCTATGACAATCTCATTCTCAAAGTTGGTGAAAATAAGATCTATGCACGTTGAACTAGTAGCAGTTACTCTGGTAGGTTCCGCTACTCGTTGGCGGAAGTTGTACTTGATCATTGTATTTAGTAGGATACGTGAGATTGGTTTCTTTTCAAGGATATTTATGTTAAAATCCCCACCAATTATTATTTGTTTTTTACAGTCTTTCAAAGTAATTTTTTGTAAGAGTTTCTCTAGACAACCAAAGAATGTTTCAGTTTCCCTATTGCATTGTGGCCAATATATTAAAATTAATAAAGTGTTTAATTTAGGTATTTCGATTGCACAAGTTTCAAATATAAACTCAATTGTCAGGTCTTTAATATCTTGTCGTTCATTAAAATCTAAATTTTCTTTAAGGAATATACATACGCCTCCGCCCACGTACTGTTTGCGGCAGAAAGTGGTAGCCAGGTTATATCCCTCTAGTCGTAGTAAATCTTTTTTTGTTTCCGATATCCAAGTTTCTGACAAACAGAATGCTTCTATTTTATTTTTGTCGCAATTTAATGATTCTATTAGATGTCGTTTGTTTTTTATACTTTGTATATTTTGATAAAGAATATTTAATTTATTAACGAAATGTCATATTTTTATGGTTGTCAATAATTTCATTATAGTCATTAGAATTTTTCTGGTGATCTAGTGTAGTTTCAATTTTTGTTTCTTTCCTATAGTTACAGCCAACAGATGGATCGATGAATGTATCTCCGATGTTATTATTAATTGAGGATTGTGTGGAGGTAATCATGTCATGTATATTCTTAATTACGATTTGTAGTCCCGAGTTCTTTAAGACACCGGTGCGTCTATCAAACATAGTATCGTCATATTTCAAATTCAGATTACTATCGAAGAAGTAAGCATGTTTGTGTGTAAGTATATCAAGATATAGCAAATTATTGAATGTTTCTACCCTAGAATAATAAAGGTAATGGTTATTAAAAAAATTGTAAGTTGGTGTACAAATAATTACGTTGGTGTGGTTAAATTCTTGCAATGTGCTTCTTATATGAAGGATAATATCCAGGTAGTTACTTGTAATTTTGAAGTCCTCTTCACCCAGCAGTATAATGCAATAGTCTTGTGTTGAGAAGTTTTTAAGCTTCTCTTTAATTCCTTTTAGCAAAAGCTGTATATTTCCATAGGGTGTGGCATAGTGGCAGAGTTCAAACTTATGCAAAATATTTTCCGCAATATCTAGTAGTTTGTTTTTGTTGTTTGTACTAAGGATACATACTTTAGGATGTTTTATATAGGCTTGTTTGGTTTCGGATATTTTCTCATTTTTTTCTTCTTCAAGCGGTTTATTACTTATTTTTGGATTATCTACTGCAATAGTCTGGTTACTACTGGTTATGGTACATGGCGATAGCCCTCGCTTATTCTTGATATTTGAGTTGGTGCTCTCATTTACATTAGTCTCGTATACTGAATATACGGATACTTTTTTTAAATTGTCTGTTTGAGTCTCCTTTGTCTTTGTCTCCTTTGTTTACCAGGCGAGCAGATTGCCCGCGACTTCTTCAGGTTGTATTTTGCCAAGGACCCCTAATTTTTTATTAATGCAATATAGTTACTTATATATATGTTACTCAGGGATAATGTAGCTTTCGATTGGTGAAAGATTTTTTTAAATCGGACCAGTATTTTTTGAGTTTATTCGTTACATACAAAAATACAAATCTTTCCTCTTTATAATATTGGTATAGATATAATATGTCACAAGGTGCATTTAACATGTATATTTTAATTAGCCCCCAAAATTAGGTCATACAATAGCCATAAAACGTTTGAACGCAACTGTACGGACAACAGCTTAGGTTTGATACGTCCAATAAAAAAGGCCATTGGTATGTATGAAACTGACGCGTTTTTGTAGTCATTCGAATTTGGTCGGATAACCAGCTGTTATTTACATTTTGATTTTTTTGTTTATATCTACTTAATGCGAATCATTCCACGCTGAAGATTTTCACTATATATTTTTAAATAAACGCGTTAATTATTTGTTTATATTTACACATCTTGGGTTGAGCCGGTTTCTTGTATTTTGCCGTCAAAGTTATGACACCGTCGTTTTGACTTTTAGCAATATTATTCAATAACGCATGCATGTACACTTTTGAAACTTTATATGGTTTTTAAAGCGTTAAGAAGGACCGAAAACAGTTTTCAGCGAGCTTATACATTTACTCGTAGGCGCTGCGATTTTTTTTCGGGTTTTCAACAAAGCGTGATTACTTGAAAATCATTAATATTTTCTTAAATCTAATCCTGTCACAAATACGCACAAATTAAGAGCCACTCGTATATGTTTATTCTACAGGCGCGCATACAATGGTTTTAGAGATACACGATCCTGCAAAACGTTACTCCAGCAAGAAATGCAATATCTCGATAACCTGAAGACGCACTAATTATACTTTTGGCGCACATTAAAGCACACATATAAGCTATCTGCCCATGCACAATATTTCTCTCTCTGATCACTCGTTTAGAATTTTCCTGCTGGAACAACGTTACCCCAGTAGGAATCGTTTTTTCCGTTTTTTTCTAAAACGACACAGCGCACTAATTTTTCATTAATAATAATAATAATAATAATAATTTATTTATTTCACAAAAAGTGGAACAGTCTGTTACAAGGTAGGATGACACTTAGGAATAAATTAGAGCTAAGATGAGTAACAAAACATAATACGACCTGACGTCCTAGCTAGGTTACGTAGTAACCTGTGTTAAGGACAAAGAAGGTATACAAAGAATCTTTTCGTAAAAGTGAAGTAAGGATGAGGTACAGTATATATCCTGTCTCTTCTTCTGGATGTTAAGTGGAGACGAGCAGTTGGAGTCTTAGTGTGTTGTAGCATTATCGTGCTTAGTATAAAGGTTTGCCTGACAGTAAGGACCTTGCATTTTTGGTAGAGGTCAAAAGTGGGATAGAGTATTGGTCGAAAAGAGGCCACCTTCAGGACAGCGCGCTGCGCCACCTCGAGAGGTTTAAGTATGGATTTTGCTGCACCACCCCAACTCGTAATACAGTAAGAAATTACAGAGTGGCACATGGCAAAATATACTGTCCTTATTTGGCACACATCTATAGCAGTATACGCCCTTATTATACTTTCCTCTTATATCACTCTAGGAGACACTCTTGCTGGGGTAACGTACACGTTTTAAACACTAGCACGCCGCACGTGAAGACTAATGGGAGTGGGAGCAATGCAGCGGGCAAAATATCGAAGACGCACCGTGCAACGCCTGAGCAGTGACGCTGCTCTCTGCTTTCTACATATAAATCATACCACTGCGACAACGTGCTACGACATCAACGCACCTCCAGTAGGAGTGCCGGACTCTGTGGCTGAAGACGTGGTCCGACTGGACTCGCCGGCTGACTGTAGCAGCCTCAACAAACTATCGTTGCTGCCTGCGCCGCGGCTGCTAGAAGATGACACGGCTTCTGTTGCTGCCTGAATTACAAAATATTTGGTTCATTATATTAGGTTAAAGATACATGTGATGGCCTTGAATTTATCTTTTTGAGGTATACTGCTGGGCATGGTCTCCCTCAAGGGGGGTTCAGCCTTAATCACCATGCTTGGCCGATGCATGTTGGCGATCGCAGTAATGTACTCAGAAGGACGCTGCTGCCCATCCTCTAGTCAATATCCGTCTGTCGCTTTCTACGACACCCACGGGTAGAAATGGGGTGGTGCTATTCACGGCCGGCACCACACGGCTAAAAAAAAGTGGTTAAACAAACTGAATAGGTAGTTTAAATTAACTCCTGTTTGGTGTGTTACTACTGTGTACCCAGTAATACCTGCACACTGAGCGGCGCAAAAATAGTCTTCGAATAGCGTCTGTCGCAGTCTTTAGTTGTTATTCTTGCGCACATAGTGAGCAAAAATACCCCCTATTTGTTGGAAATCTATTGATTTAATTATAGCTTTTATAACTGACCTGCAAGGCCGCAGCAAACTGCTCATGAGTGATGGGGTTCCTTTCACCATCCTCATTTTCTTCTTCATCTGCATCTTCGTCTTCTGACAAAGCCTCTAGTGAATAAGCGAATCCTGATGTTGGGACTGGAACAGAATTCAAAGACATTTTCAGACCGAATTCAATAACAGACAGTATTGAATTTAGAAATTGATGCTGGCTTTGGAAGCTAGTTTAACTTGTTGAGTTTAGCTAATTGTTTGAAGGTATATAATTATTAATTTAGACATTTTATTTAAATTTATGTCTTACAAAATCATGGTTACGAATATAAATGTTATGAATTACACAGTGTAAACATGCTTGATTAGTGTGAAGGGTGCGTGGCGAGGGATGCGCACACTGTTCATAGAATTTTTGAAATCGGATGAGTAGTTTCAGAGATTACCCCCGATTATTACTAACTTACAAACAAAATGTTACCTCTTTATATTAGTAAAGAAAACAAAGTCACCAAAATATCTGTACGTGCATAACTTCCGAATGACTGAATAAAATTGGATAATTCTTTTTTTTTTTGTTGTGCTCGGTATTGCCAGGACAAGGTTTGTGTAAAATAAAATTTTGGAAATTCGAAATAAAAAAGGTGCACCCGTGTGAAGCTGGGGTGTGCTGCTAGTTGAAATATAAAATATGAAATATACCTGTGTATATATGGCAATTGTCCTCTCATGTAATTGGTTATAGATTAAATGAGAAATAGGATTTTGTCAGTGGCTTGGTGAGTTAAAGCACGCGTTTCTTAACCTCCGAGTTTGTTTGTTATCAAAATCTTTTTTTTTGGTGCTGTATCTATCGTTTTGTGTTGTCTGGTGCAGGACTCTAGTTATAAGGTTAGTATTTTAAGCTTTTTTGGCACTCATTTCCAAGGAAATTCCGAAGAACCCCCTGACGGGGGCGGAGGGACACCTCCTGATATAGAGATTTTGGAGTGCTCGCAACTATCCGATGGTCCCGTTAGAGCTAAAACCAGAAAACGTTCCGGAGAACCTGAAATTTATATAGACGCGAAAAGGAACAAGCCGCCATCAGACTCAATCCAGTCTGTTTTCATTAAACCCGGATTTGAGAGCGACTCCAAAGTCCTCTATAGTGAGTCCGACAGAGCACCCTTCTGCGTATTTATTTCTAGGCTGGAATCAGACCCTAATCAAGGTCTAACCTTGAATAGGGTATTTTACTCTATACGAGAAAAAATCTATAAATATGTTATTGAGACAGTTTAGGCATAAAGCAGTCGGAAAATGTAAGTTTTAGTTCATAAAATAACAAAACAATTTTTTAAATTCAATTCAAAGTTTTCAGTATTTTTAATCTGTTATAAAACACCGTGAAAAAGTAGCGGCCATGTTATTACGCCGTACGGCTGTGTAAACAAAAAATTGACAATAGGGTATTACACCCATTTTTGAAAAGTGTCTCAATGAAATTCTGTAGTGCTAATATGCCACCAAAAAAAAACACAAAATTTTTATTCAATCGTTAAGTGCCGTAAAAATACATCTGAATTTTAAATTTTCAAATTTCGCGCGTAGTTTGACGAAGACGCTTCTTACTGAACGCCATATTGCTCAGCGTAAATGACGTCAGTTCGTTTTGTATCAAATGAGCTCTTATTAAATATGATAATAGTATATCTTTTAAAAATAATTAAAAGCATATTTTGTAATAGGTGTAATAATGAAAAAATTACGTTGGTTACGAAAATAATAAAAGTACAAAACCTAAATTACGCCAATCGGTTGACTGACAGTTGACAATTTTTTGTTTACACAGCCGTATGGCGCAAAAACATGGCCGCTACTATTTAACGGTGTTTTATAACAGATTAAAAATACTGAAAACTTTGAATTGAATTTAAAAATTTGTTTTGTTATTTTATGAACTAAAACTTACATTTTCCGACTGCTTTATGTCTAAACTGTCAAAATAACATATTTATAGATTTTTTCTAGTATAGAGTATAATACCCTATTGTCAGTCAACCGATTGGCGTAATATAGGCTTTAAACTTTTATTTTTTTCGTAACCAACGTAATTTTATCATTATTACACCTATTATAAAATATGCTTTTAATTATTTTTAAATGATATAAAATTATCATATTTAATATGAGCTCATTTGATACAAAACGAACTGACGTCATTTACGCTGAGCAATATGGCGTCCAGTAAGAGGCGTTTTCGTCAAACTACGCGCGAAATTTGAAAATTTAAAATTTAGATGCATTTTTATGGCACTTATCCATTGAATAAAAATTGTATGTTTTTTTTGGTGGCACATTAGCACTACAGAATTTCATTGAGACACTTTTCTAAAATTGGTGTAATACCCTATTCTTTGAAGTTTGCTCAATTTATCCATAATAAGGGATTTAGAGGTGTTGTTCAAGGCAGTGTTAAGTCAAGTTAGTTAAGTTATCGGGAGGCTTCTGCTAGGTTTCCCCGCCCCAAAATGTTATACTCCAATGTAACTGCCGGTCCCTCCACTTTTAAACCATCTCAACATTCTCCTTCTGAACCCCATCTCTTCTCAGACCCTATTAATAGCCCTACCTCCTCTCCATATGCAACCCCTGTCAAATCTTCGTACACCAAGACCGTATATCGTGTCCCAAGACCCCGTCCAGACTTGGGAAAAACTTATGATATCCAAGCTCATAGGTCAATGGATTACACTCCTAGCTCTTCTCAACCTAATGGCTGTGCTTTAAACTCCCCTTATGTTGAACCCACTCCCCTTCCCACCCCCTAATGACAACTTAATAGAGCTCCTGGCTTGTTCACTCATTAATATGTTGTCTAAATTTAGTGACGCAATACCGGACAATGTCATAATACTAGTTCAACAGCTCCTACAATCCTGGACCCGCCAAAATGGAAAAGATCCTTCAGTGGAACTGTAGATCGATTCGCAGAAAGAAACACGAACTAATCTACCTCATTAATCGTTTCACTCCCCTCGTCTTTGCCGTGTCGGAGACGTGGCTTGGACCTGGAACCTCCTTTAGGGTTCCTGGTTTTTCATGTCTTCGGGACGATAGAGAGGACGGTTGGGCCGGCTGCGCCCTATTGGTTAGCAGATCTATCATTTTTTCAGAGATTCCTCTTCCCAGACATGATCCTGGTCTACATGTTGTAGCAGTTAGAGCCTTAGGCATATCCTATGTGTCTGCCTACATCCCTCACCCCAATGCCAATCATTTATCTGAATTTAACTCTATCCTTTCTTCTATTCCAAGCCCTTTGATTGTACTCGGTGATTTCAATTGCCGTCACACCCTCTGGGGTTCTCACTGTAATGACCCCTGTTCCAGCTTTCTGTTAGACCTTTTAGATGACCGCAACCTTTGCGTTCTTAATGATGGATCTGCTACCCGTAGGGTTTCGCCTACCCAAAACATTAGTGTTCCTGACCTTACTTTCTCTTCTCCTTCCTTAGTGACGTCACTCTCCTGGTCGGTTCTCCCTAATTCCTATGGGAGTGATAATTTCCCCATACTGATTTCGTTTCCAAGTACTCATCCTCGTTCTCCCCCTATTCATCCCTTACAAAAATATCTCCTTTCGCAAGCTGACTGGTCCCATTTCTCTTCCCAATTAGATTCGGAACTTAAAAACGTCTCCCCTATAAACTCCTCCAATTCCCTTACCATCTACAATGATTTTGTTGAATGTTTGTTAAGAGCGGCCGATTCCTGAATCCCGTTAAAAAACTCTGCCCGCCGCCTACTACCTTCCCCTCCTTGGTGGGATGCTGAGTGCTCTGATGGCGTTCGAAAACGTAAAGAAGCAGAAAATACTTTTGCCTCTAGCTTGGACATGCCTGATTATTTGAATTTTAAAAAGACCTCTGCAAGAGTTTGCAGGTTATTGGCAAAAAAGAAAAGGTCTGGCTGGCTCAAGTTCTGTGAATCCCTTTCTCCTCGCTCTCCAGTTTCCCTTGTTTGGAATAAAATTAAGTCCTACCGCAGAGCTTGTGCCAGTCAGTCTTATGAAGACACAACCAATGACCCTGGTCCTTGGTTAGAGGACTTTATTACAAAATTAGCCCCCCCTTTCGTTCCTAGTTTTGATTGCCTTCCAACTGTAGACCCCCCTTCTCCCTCTTCCTCTGATAGATTTGACGACCTTTTTTCGTATTCAGAATTGACATGTGCCTTGGAATATCTCCGTGATTCTGCTCCGGGCGGCGATGGAATAACCTATTCCTTTATTTCCAAATCTTCTCCAAAATGTGAATTAATCTTCCTCGACCTAATCAATTCCTTTTTCGTTTCTGGTCAAGTCCCAGAGTCCTGGAAATCCCAAATTATTATCCCCATTTTGAAACCTGGTAAAGACCCAAAAGATTCTGCTTCCTATCGTCCTATCGCGTTATCCTATGTCTTGGCTAAAATCATGGAAAACCTCATCAAGAACCGACTTGAATGGTTATTAGCAGTGATAGGAATAGGTAGTGCTTATTAGCCTAAAGTTTGAAGAACAGAGACAAGAAACGGAGACTTCCTTACTACTATATTTTTTCCCGGACATCTGCCCGGACAACACTTAAATACATTAAAAAATTATGTTATTTGGAATAAGTTCGTGTTGTTTACCTAAAGTTTGCGACTAGACATAACATAACACAGTCGTTACAACTATCAAATTTTCCGAAAGTTTTCTTTTTGGAGAACATTTTGTAAATGACTTGTTGATCTTAAAACTATGAAACGCAGTCTTTGTTTAAAAAGCCGTACACGTTTCGAAGTAAATATCTGCTTTCTAGCTCGCTCTTGGCCACGTTTGTTGAGATTTCTAAAGTTCAAGTGTGTAATTGAAAAAAAAAACTGATAATTGTTTTTAAAATAATAAAACGGTAATTTTTATTTTGTGGTATTGTGTATTGTGTGGGTTTACCTCAGGGGTCGGTCTTGAGCCCTATATTATATAATCTTTACACTTACGATCTGGAGTCTTCAGTCAGCTGTTTCTGCAAAATTTTACAGTACGCCGATGACATTGCACTTTACTTCAGTTCAGCTTCTTTTTAAGATGCCTCAATTCGCCTAAACTCTGCCCTTCAATATTTAAACCAGTGGCTTGTCGATCATGGCCTAAACCTATCTGTCCCCAAGTGTAACGCAGTTGTCTTTTCCCGTAAACGTAGTATTCCCCCTATAAACCTATCCGTTGAAAATGTACCCATATTGATCAGTGATAAGGTTAAATTTCTCGGCCTCATTCTTGACTCCAAGTTATCTGGTCTTTATAATTTGGATTACATTTCGAAAAAATGTGAAAAGGGTGTTAATGTACTTCGTGCTCTCTCTGGAGTTCGCTGGGGAGCCCATCCCACTTCCCAAAAAATTCTTTACAATGCCATAGTTCGTAGCCACTTTGACTATGGGAGCTTTCTTCTAGAACTATGCAATAAAAAAGCTCTTGCTAAACTGGTAACGATTCAGTTCAAATGCTTGCGCATCATCACGGGTACTATGAAATGCTCCCCTATTAATGCCCTTCAGGTAGAGTGTTTGGAGCCCCCTCTTCATTTACGGAGACAATATCTTTGTGAGAGATTTTTTTATAGTCATTCAAAATAAATCACATCCCCTTTTTCCTCTTCTTCATACTCTTTTTGAGTTAATCCCATCATCCCGCTATTGGTCTCATAAAAATCCTCCTCTCCTTGTTAACAGCTTCACCAAATTTAATAATATGCACGTTTCTTTAGCCCAAACAAGTTTGCACCCCTTATTCGAAGTAAATTTTAATTCTTTACACTTTCAACCTAAAATTATATTTAACTTTGGTATATCTAAACATGACCCTGCTGCTAATGATAAATTCAACAAGATTTTAGCAAAGGATTGGCATGACTGGCTTACCATATTCACAGACGCCTCGAAGCTGTCAGATGATAGCAATGTCGGATCTGCTGTGTGGATTCCAAAGTTTAAAATAATACTTCATTTTCGTAGTTCTTCATTTGGCTCCATTTATACCGGGGAAGCAATAGCTCTTTTGGAAGCGGTCTCCTATGTTGAGTCTCATGGTCTTAATAAATCTATTTTTTTTCCGATTCTCTCAGCTGCCTTCAAGACCTGGTTAAATCGCCTTTCCGTTCTCGTCACAATTGTCCTCTTACCTTACAGATTAAACAACTTCTTTATAGATGCTACTGTTCGGGCTTAGATATCACTCTGGCCTGGATCCCTAGCCACTCTGGAATCATAGGTAACGAGAATGCTGATTCGATTGCCAAATCGGCTACTCGGAATGGGATAGAATCTCATACGTCTTGTTATGCTCGAGAAACAAACTAGTAGTAGCAAACTGAAATCTTCAAATAAACTGGCTACCTCTGTTATAATCCAACTCTGACTTGGGTTTGTATGCGCTCGTTTTTTTGGCAAAGATTCGTGTGAGAGACAGTTCTTTATGTGAATGCGGTCTAGAGGCGGGTACTCTGAAGCACTTGTTTTTTTCCTGTCCTCGTTTATCTATTCCCCTTTACGACTTACTCCCTTCTGATTGTCCCCGCCCAATTAACATTCCTTTCCTTTTATCCATAGCCCATACTCCCGCTGTTAAAATTCTTTATAAATTTATTAATATAAATAAAATCTACTTATAATTTATACATAGGTAGCTACCTATATACTTATTTAATATTAAATTATATATATATATATTCATATATATTTTATTGTAAGTAAGAATATACCTAATTGTGTTTGATGTTTTAACACTCATATTATGTGCCATATTATATGTTTTAACAAATGTTTTGTCCTTTTTAGCATGGCAAATAATGGATGACACCACTACAAAAACTGATCAATAGTCATTACAGTTACATAAGCTATTGAGTACCGACCATTATTTCTATCTCCTACCTTGACATTGGCAAAATCATCGAATGTTCGTCGATGAAGCCATAACCTCAAAAAATTGAATTGAAATGAGAAATACTCACCACTCTCAGTAGACGACGTAGTATTAGAACGCGAGCGCACAAGCCGCGTGAGATGCCGCAAGGCCGCTGGCAGTTCAGGGTGAGCATTAGCTCCTCGCCTCATAGTGTGAATATTGGCTCCCAGCGCCGCAAGCAGTTCCACCTCGTGTAGAATAGATAAAGCCACACAATCCTCTCCGATGCAGGGAGCTTGCTCTACTATCTCAGCCATCGCAGACTCATCATTCAATAGCTACAAATTAAATTACTACATGTTGAACTGTCTTTTATTGAAAAACCATTTTTTTTTCTGAATGGCATCTCGCAGTTCAACCTAGAGGTTGTTACGTGCTTAACCGGACAATCCTGTGGTGCCTTAAAAAGTTAATTTTAGGGCCTCCAGCCAGGGCAAAGACTTATAAACTAAGTGTGTACACTAAGGGCACCCCCTGTGGGGTACGAGCCTCGGCTTAGGGCGTCACTGAGAGGGCAGCAAAGGGACAGGCTGGATCGGGTCTCCATAACGTCGCGAAGGACCTCGGTCAAGTCTACTTGACGATAATATTCGGATCATTTTGCTAGAATTACAACTTTAGTGTGAAAAATTACTTTCACCTTGGAAATGCTTGGAAACTTAGATTGGCTTATCCAATGTTCATTGCACATAACTAAGAACCTCCTCCCTAAAATCAGCATGTTATTTAAAAAAAAAACACAACTGTATCAGTCCTTCCATTTGGGAGCTACAACGAGCACACATTGAACTAATAACAACCCTTGAACACATGTGTAATACTGGCTACCTGCATAGCTCTAGTCCACCCTGGAGCATTAGGAGTGCATCCAAGTGTCCTCAGAGCGGCATTAAGTTGCTGCAGCTCAACGTCTGAGTATGATGGTGCCGGTGCTGGCGCTGTGTGCACCTTTTTCTTGACCACATGCACCATTTCTCCACTCTTAACACCACAGTCTTCAAGAGTGAATTGATCCTTCAAAATCTTGCCATGGTGGATTAGTTCTGTGAACATATTTTGTAAAAGTATATTTTATTTATAAACACAGCCAATCCAGAAAAATTTCAGTGACAATCTACTCGAAAGATTTTTATTTAGATAAAATTAGACAAGAGCAACAGAAAACTGGAAATGTAATGCAATCAAAGTGTGAGTTCAGTAACAAAATAGCTAAAAACTGTATAGAATATGTTACACACTCAGATTATGTAACAAAGGGAAACAGGGGTTGGGGGGTAAAAAGTGTTGAATTTGGTAGGGGTTGGGACACCTAATAAACACTACCACTATACTATTACTAAAATATATTGTTTGTGGTGTAAAATATAGTGCAAAATTGATAAAACGGAACGTAAAAAAAAGAAATGACATTTGTGACGTGTGTGTCAAACTTTTTGGACAGAAGAAAAAACTTAGATTATAGGTCGACATTAGGGGCACCCTGAGGTTCGGTTAGTTACGTTCCTTTAAACCCTGCGGACACAAATAGGAGCCCTATCCCCTCCCATCACCCCTCACTCCCAATTCCTGTTTTCAGATTCTAGATTTTAACCGAAACAAAAGGCAGATAGACCAAACGGAGGACTGAGAGTGAAGCCAAAAAAGCAAGTACAAACTCAATCTTCCGCGCGGTCTACCTGCCTTTGTATCAAAGTCTGGGGTTACACAGTCATCAGAATATTCTAGAGTAATTTTACCTAGACCTGCTGATGGAATGTTTGTCTTTTTTTCTGCTTCTGTTTTGAGATTATCCACAGTATTGTCTAATGCAAAATTTTCAATTTTGTAGCGTTCTATTGGGCCAGGTTTTATTTTGATCCCCAGAAATATGCAAGGTTGACCATCCATGGCTGGGAAGTATAGATGAACCTGAAATTATAAACAACTCTTAAGATTTACGTCAATATATCTTGACATTGGAGGGTTATTACAATGACTACCAAGATTGCATAAAACATTTCATGACTTTTTATTGGTTTGTGTATGTATGCATACAATCGTTTAGAATGTTATATTTATTTTGCAACGATAATTAGATCAGTGGGTCGTCTACAATAATATATTTAAAGATTGGAGGGTAAGACTTTGTATTTTCATGGTAACTGTGCTGATTAAATTCAACAAACTGTTAGCCACAATGCCATAAAGCCATGTGTATTTGTATCTGTCGACACGGTTGGCGCAGTGGCTGAGCGATCGACTGCTGCGCAGCGTGTTGCGGGTTCGATTCCCACCCAGGGTAAACATTTGTGTGATGAGCACTTGTGTTTGCCTTGTGTCTGGGTGTTGTTTATCTATATATGTATGTATTTAAAAATGTATTTGTGTATGTATATCAGCTGTCTGACACCCATAGTACTGGGTCTCCATAGTTTGGGATCAGATGGCCATGTGTGAAAATGTCCCCACATATTATATTTAAACAATCTAAACTTCCATTCTCTAACTAATATGAATTCAACATTTTATTTCTATCATCTTTCATCCATAAAAACCGACAAAGACATTTTAACAATACCACAAAGCTTGTTTAGAAATAGGTACAAACCTAGAAAACTCTTCTACGTTTTTAAATAATAGTTATTTACGCTAGTCGTCGAATCTTCTTGGGTTGCTCTTGAAAAGTAAGTTATTATTTCCACTTTATTTACAATCCTTTTACGACGTACCTTTGTATTCCAAGTTAATTCAACTGTGTAGGTTACTTTTTCTGTTTTTTGTTTGATAGAATTTTTCGCCCGTCACCCGTCACCGTCATCATCACACCAAAGACAAATCGTGTGTTTCTGATGTTTCTGTCTTTCTATTTGAATGGCCAAGTTCAAGATGTCTACACTCTACCTAAGTCCTTTTTCTTATTCTTAGGTTACAGAAATGGCGCCAGTAAAGTTTCAATTTGACTTTGAAACGACACCGAAATACTATTTATCGCAAATCTTGGTAAAAAAATGTAACTTTTATATCTCTTTAATATGAACTATGAAGGATTTAATCATCAATGAGAAATAATAGAGTAAATCGATATAAATGGTTTAGCCTAAGTCCCTTAGACCATGGACTTAGGGATTTTTAAGCTGGACTTAGGGACTTTTGACTGGAATTAGGGTGATTTTAATAGATAATATATTGGACTTAGGCGGCATTTTACCAAAAAAAAAAATATCCAAAATATTGTTTTAATCGAAAATAAAATTATAATTATATTGATCCTATTACAGTAGATTACCTTTTTAAATTAAAAAGTTTTTAAATGTAGAAGTTTTTAAATTAAAAATTTTAAATTAAACTATTTTTTTTAATTTAAAAACTAAAACGACTGTACTATTAATTTTTACAGTAAGTTGTTGTTGTAAGTTTAACAGTTGCAAATTTATCTTCGTTCGTAACGAAAACACAAGTAGAACTTATTAAAAACAATAAAAAGTAAGTTCGTTAAGCAAATTATTTAGAAAAATTATCTTTTCTGTCAACTTAGTGACATTACAGTAAAAAGTCATGGACTAAGGGACTTTTGAAACTTAGGGATTTTTTTAACTGGAATCGCTAGACTTAGGCTATTATGTGAACAGAAAAAAACACACTTAGGGACCACTCACAAATGCTGTGTTAATCTTCTTATATATAAAAATGAATCGCTAAATGTGTTGGTAAGCGCATAACTTGCGAACCGCTTGACCAAATTGGATAATTCTTTTTTTAAAATATTCTTTGAAGTACGAAGATGGTTCTTACGGAGAAAAAAAAAAAAAAAAAAAACTTTTGTAGGGTAGGTGTAGGGTAGGTGTAGGGTAGGTGTAGGGTAGGTGTAGGGTAGGTGTAGGGTAGGTGTAGGGTAGGTGTAGGGTAGGTGTAGGGTAGGTGTAGGGTAGGTGTAGGGTAGGTGTAGGGTAGGTGTAGGGTAGGTGTAGGGTAGGTGTAGGGTAGGTATAGGGTAGGTATAGGGTAGGTAAATAGGCAGGTAAGTAGGTAGATAAGGACAGGACAACGTCTGTCGGGTCAGCTAGTAGTGCATAAAATCCCTAACTGGACTTAGGGACATCTTGAACTTGGCCATTAATTTATATGTTTACCTCTAATTCTAGAATAAATCATTTTTTCTATTTGAAATGTTGAAAATGCCAAGATTGTAAAATACGCGCAGACTCGAGACGTTGAGTTGCGCACACCAGTCGGCCAGTCCGCTACACTATCAGTAATCAGAGTCAAACAAAAAAGATTTCCATCATTTAGGGACGAATTTAATACTACTTGAATTTAAATTTGTCCCTAAATAATGGAAATCCAATCCAATCTAGCCTGTCCTTTTGCTGCCCTCCCGCAGTGACACCCTAAGCCCGAGGCCCCCCACAGGGGGGCTAAGCGTTTAATCGCTTAGTTTTTTGCCCTGGCTGGAGGCCTTTTTTTTAAACGCACCACATGAAAGTCCGGTTAAGCATCCAACCACCTCCTAAGTTGACCTATATACCTACACTCAGCGTCACAAAAATCACTCCTCTCCGAAAAATAATTGCAATCAGCAAGCCTATTCACTGTACTTTTGCATCGTGCACGACCTTGGCGTGACGTACCGCAAGATAGCCGTGTACGTGTATAAAGCGCTTTACGTTATGGTGAAATCATAAATAGGTAATTTCATTTTTCTATGACGTGAACGTCTTCATTTATGTCATGACCTATCGTATGTCACTGTCATTAATGCGCAGATATCTAAAAAATATACTTTATCAATGTGAAAAATGGTGTTATCGAAATGATTTCTGTGAGTATTGGTAACGAGGGAAAGGCAAAAGAAATATTTTTGCAATCGACATCTTCACAAGTTGATAAAATGACTTGAAAATGAAGGAGGGATCTAATGAAATTTTGGAGGCTAAAGTTGCCGAGCGCATTGAACGTGCCAAAAAACTCTATCGGTGAGAAATTTGCTGTAAATTACATTCTGATTGTTAAAAAGTTGTACTCCAGTCTCAGACCACTAATAACAAAAAAGTTTAGGCGACTTAGAAATGAAACATGGCCTAATTAAACGGTTCATGTGGCGTGCATGATTTCTCAGTAAATACTAGGGCATGCAATATCGGAAGGTTCTCAATTCCGGAACTGAGTTCCAATACTGGAGATGTGACTCCGGAATTCCGGAACTGGTAAGTTTTAAAGTTTGTTTCAAACCAAACAAGATTTATAATTATAGCAGTCTTGTAGTTATCAATTCGGATTTTTTATGTATGTTCGGGCATAACTCCGTCATATGTACTTGGATTTGCATTTTTTTTTGTTCGAAAGGGGTTTATTCCGAAATAGTCCCATTTCAATTTTATCGAAATGGATTCAGCGCTTTAGGAAGAAATCAACAAAATCCGTTCCAAACGAGCGATATTTTAGTTTCTTGAATCTTTGGAGGACTTTCAATCTCTTTTTTAACTGTGTCGCCGTTTCTTAATGGCTTTTTAGTATCGCCGTAACATCCAAATTATTTCAGTTTGGATGATAAGGCAATACTAAAAGCGGAAAAAAAACTAAAAAAAAGACAACCGCCTTCAAAAACTAAAATAAGTGGTAATTCAAAACAACAAATAGAACTATGCCACCGTGACCCACTTCCAAAACTAAACTCATGTATGTTCTGTGCTAAACTTATTTATCACTTTTTAGTTTTTGAAGGCGGATGTCTTTTTTTTTAGTTTTCATTTGTAACAAATTAAACATAGAACATCTTCCTCTCTTATTACTCTCATTAAACCGTAAAAACAACAAGGCTTATTTTTTTTATCACACATTAATACTCGTAATATCCATAATAAAACATAGGTACGATATTTGAATCGCACTATGTTTACGTGCATTACATACATACGAGTCATACGACATAGTCTCTATCGAGCTGCTTTTGTAAAGTTGGTACATTATTTGTTACATCATTATCAGAATCTAGTGCGGAGGGTTGTGCAGTCAAAGTCAAAGCATTTATTTCAATTAAACCATTTACGGGCACTTTTGAATTGTCAAGGAGTCGGTCAGTTAGTCAGAAAGTTGAAGCGTTGCTCGTTCCAAAACGTAGGTAGGTCTCATGGAGAAGAACGAGAAAGAAACTCCACGGACTCACTTTTAAATCATGTTTTTACAATAAATTGGTTACATTATCCTTAATAATATAATAATAATATTATATTATATTAGCGCCCGTTCACGAACATGACGCGTTGTAGAGTCAGTTGTAGAGTCGATGGGCTCGCTGGTGAGTGCCGGTGATGGAGTGCGGGGAAAAGGATGCGCGTGTGCAGTCAGCTGCTTATGGAAAGTTCCACAGCCTAATTTAGTTGCGTGTAGAAATAATAATAACCAAATTCCGGAATTCCGATATTACTCCTCTCAATTCCGGAATTGAAATATCAGACCAATTGTTACGGAATTCCGGAATTACGAAATTCCGGAATTCCGGAATGCATGCCCTAGTAAATACGCATGGTATGGAATTACATTCATTACAGCGTACATTTAAATTTTTGTTTCTATTCTAAAGCATGTAGCATGTATACATGCTATAATAGAAGGTCTCAGTCAAGAGGCCATCTAAAGGCGCGTTCAGTCTTTTAAAATAATCTTCTCTCTCTAAATAATCTTTTAACATGGTATATACATGTTTTTTTAAGATCTTTGAATGCATTGTTAAATAATGTGGACATGTTATATAACAACAGTTGGTCAGGGGATCTTACTTAATCTGGAAGCACCATTAGCTTTCTTTATTTAAAAAAATATGTCTTTTTATTCTTATTATTTTCAGCTATGTCAGCGACGTAGGGAGACGCGTAGGTGAAATGACAAATGCAAGTCGGTCCATCCCTGACCTTTTCTCTACCCATCTTGAAGTTCAACGACAAAAACTAAGAGACAATTGCGAAAAACTTGTATTTCTTGATCCAATAAATTATGGCAAAAAATCTCTTGAATTACTCTGGAGAAAAGTATACTATGAAACTGTCTCTACAGCCAAGAAATTAAGAGAAACAGACAGTGAAAATGATAGCTATCTGTTCACACATATTGTTTGTGGAATTGGTCACTTCCACCATTTCATTTCAAGGATGGAATCAGAAATGAGGGTGCAAGTTAAAGAACTGGATTATACATCTTTCCACCTAGATGGCGAATATCTTGATAATATTGAGACCCCTACTGATGAAGAAATTCAGTTCAGCCGTTCAGCTTTACACTCATGTCTCATTTACCTTGGAGACTTAAGTCGCTATCAAGTGGAAATATTTCATGCTTTTGAACCATCCATAGCAGCACGATACTATCTCCAAGCTGCACATGTTGATATGTCTTTAGGAATGCCTTATAACCAACTGGGCAATTTATACAATGATAAAAATTACAACTTAGACTCAGTTTGCTACTATATTCATTGTTTGAGTTGTACTACACCATTTGAAGGAGCAATTGGAAACTTGACCAAGATATTTGAAAAAAATGCTCAATATTTTGATTCCCTTAACAATCATGAAACACTGACACAGACTGAGCACATACAAAATGCAATAACCAACTTTCTGTCTCTAATAGAAATTTGGTATCTCAACAAGAATGATACCAATATTCCACAGAGATGCAGCACTATTGCTCATGAGTTAAAAGTTGCAATGGATTTTGTCAAACCTCCATTGCCTGATGTAGATAAAAATTACAATGAATTTACACAGGCTGTTGATGAGGAAGGCTCAACCCCATCTTGTTTAAATGTAAACCTTGTGCATAAAATTGTACTGATTTGTTTGTTTACAATAACAAAAGTATCGGAAACTGATGAAGTGAAAGCATTTGCTTGTAAGGCTTTCACATTAGCACTTTTATCACAACTTCTGCAAAAATTATTACAACAATTGCAATCCCTTGGACTTAAAAATCCTGCTTATAAATATAAATCGAAAAGTGCAAAATTGCATATTCCAAGAACTGATCCAATTTTAGAAACAGTTAAAACTAATAAATCTTCTGTCTTAGACGATCTCCCAGAATACATTAATGAAAACAACCAAGACAATCATGACAGCACATCAAAAGATACTGTACTGGAAGAGAACAAAGAATCAATGATAAATGGTGATGCTAAAACTAAGAAACCATTAACGAAACGTAGACGACGCAGGCGTCTAGCCTCAACTGACAGTTCTGATATGAGTGATGTTGAAACTGAAAGTAGTGACATAGAGGCTCATGAATTTACAGAAGAGTCATGTTCCGAGGAGGAGGATCTATCAGATTCTACTGGACACACAGATGGATCTGTCAGTGAGGACTCGTGTTATGATGTTTCTGATGCTGAAGAAATGATTATAAAGAATAATGTACAAACTGTAAAAGAAAAAGAACTGACTAAAGAAACCACTTTAAATGGCGACTTGGATGCTAAACAAAACAACATTGAAAATGAATTTCAACACAATAGTTACAACAATAATGTTTTAGATGTTCAGGGGCTACAACATTTTTTACTTGGTGATAACTTTCTGTCAAGTATCAAATTACTTCAGGATTGGGCTCTAAATGAAAAAGAATTAATTTTGTCCTGTGGGGACAGTGGAGAATCACTTTTTCAATGTGTTGTAGATTTGCTCAATATTTTAACATTCTATTTCAACCCAAAAGCAAATGAAAGCAGAGAATGCCATATTTTGGAATACTCCCGCACTGTAGCAAATAAATTTAAACTGGAATATAAAACTATTCCTTTACCAGAAGATATAAATCTACGTGGAACCAACATCTGTAAATATGACAAGGATGCTGCTGAATGGCAAATGTTAGAAAGATACAAATTGTCATTCTATGAGGAAAATATAGTTCGAATATTGAATTTTGTGGATTTTGGAAATCATATCGCAAAGATAATACCTCGTATTAGATTCAACAGGTCATTAAAAATATTCTATTTAAAAAAAGTTGCTCTTCCTAAAGTTACTACAAAAATCAACCACAAAAAAAGCAAAGAGTGGCATAACTCTAAGAAACCCCATGTGAGTATTATACTGTGTCATTTTATTGTAACCATATTCTAATGTGTCCAACCGACGCTGTATTACTGACCGAGTAATCAAACCCAATTAATCGGCTATCGCCACACCCTTCAGCCGAAGCCCTAAGAAAATCTGTTCAAGATTGTCTAAAATTAGTAATAAAAATGATTTTTCATCCCACCATCTCGGAAAGAGTATTTTTAATCTTCAATATCTGAGTGGAAAAGCCGTTTTTATTCTCTAGAGGATAAAGTAAATTTATCTTCAATATCTGAGTGGAAAAGCCGTTTTTATTCTCTAGAGGATAAAGTAAATTGAATTTAGAACATCCTGTGCACTAAGTTTGTGAATTAAAAAAAAACATTAAACCTATTTACTGCTACCTCTATGGTGCCGAATATATCATACAACTTTTTTTTAATTTGTTAAAAACTCAGACTTTGTAAACGTTTTTTTTTTGCATTTAGTCATTTCCTCGCTGAGGTGGAATGAAAAGTTACGTGTTGCACTCGAGTGCAAAGATTTTTCACCTCGTGCTCTTTTGATTCCCTCGCTAACGCTCAGGATTCTAATTTTGAATCACTCGCTGCGCTCGTGATTCAATTTTAGAATCCTTCGCTTGCTCGGTCATCAAAATTGAACACGCGGTTAAAAAGCAACTTTGCACTCTTGTATAACAAATAACTATTATTACTTTTAAATTAAAGATGTATTGACTGTCCATGTACCTTATATACAAAAGTAATTAAATTCATCTCTACAACTCCGCGCGTCGCTACGTTCATCGCGCTGTCGCACATTCGTAATAGTTCGTTAAATTTCAGCGCTTGAAAGCCTCTGCTTCAGCCAAAATTTCGGCCCATTTTGGACGAAGCCGATGTTTCAGTCGGACCCGCTACATTTTTACTTTACTTTTTTTGAAGGTTGAAGCAAGTGAAGGAGGGCTATTGCGACGACTTGGACGCCTTTGGCTAGCCTCTCAGGTGCGGGAGCTAGAACGCAGTGGCCAGTCACCCGTGCCGGCGCTACTAGCTCTTGACACAAATGCTCTCCACAAACACCTGCGCCGCGTCAAACAACTGCTTCGCGCCCGAAACTTTATACTTCTTATCCCTACTATTGGTAAGAATCCTTCATCAATTAATTTTGTTATATTAAAATGATGTATCTTGTTATTATATAACTGTTAACTTTCAGTGTTACAAGAGTTGGATAACCTAAAGCGTGATGAAAGCACTGCTCGTGACGCGATCCGTTGGCTTGAAGTTCAGTTGCGCAGCGGCTCTCGGTTCTTACGAGCACAACGTCCGGGGCAATCGAAACCTTTACCTCTCCTAAAATATCCTCGTAAAGCTCCGCCCCATGTTCACAGTTTCATACAGATTATGGAATTTTGTAACCACTTTATAGCTGATGAAAAGCAAGTACAGGGAGGTAATGGTGATCCTGATAGTTCTTTACAAGGAAAATCTACACCTTTACTGATACTGCTTGTCGGCAATGAACCCGGCAGTGAAGAAGAGCAGTATAAAGAATTTAGTGTGACGGGAGCCGCGCACGCTGCTGGAATTTCTATTGAATACATCGGAGACTTTTACACAAAGTGGCGCCAAACTGTTCATAAAAATGGAAAAAAGAGATGAACACGTTGTCATTGAACTCGGGACTTGACTGCAGCGAAAGGATGGACATAAGACGTTCTTCGGTTTCGGTAAAAAGTATTGAAACATTTCTATTGAGAAAGATAGATTGATGCATTATGCGCGTTACGAACGCTAAAACAGCTTGTCATATGGAAATCGTTCTCGATAGACTATTCAAGGGACACTGCTCATGGGCTATTATTTCTCTTGGCTATTACATACTGTCTTTACTACAGAGTTAAGATAATAACATTTTTCACATTTTCATTAATCATGTTTTTACTCCATCATCATAATACCTACATACATTTGGGAATACATTTACCTATTCATAGACAATCGTTTATTTTAATTATATCTCATTTATCGATAGTTACTGTTCACTTTAAATTACTTTTACTTATGTTCAATTTCTTGTTCTAAAGTATGATTTTTCATTGAAATAAAAGTGTTATCATTGCAAAACTTGTATTTCCTTTTAATCCCATCCGTCCGCATAACAGTGTTAACACAAAAGTAAATTATATAATAAATTGTTGAATTTGAAGTACTCATTTCAGTGAAATGAATATACCAATTTTTTTACAAGTAGTGAATTAATAATAGTCGACTGTTGTAACAAAAAATGCTTCACTTGTCAAAAATGAGGTATTAAATGCAGGCCAAGCTCCACTTCAAATTAAGCACATACTTTAAGTTTACCATCCAATTTAAAACAATTTTTAAAGTTTATTTTACAAACTACATCACTTGCTAATGAGTGATGAATATAAGGAACGAAACGATGTATATTAGTGTACACTCTATTTATTTATTTTTATAATACTCCTAAAATACGTTAAATAAAAAAAATAAGTTATGTAACAAATAATAATATAATTTACAAGATCAAATTAAGCCAAAATGAGCACTAAGATACTAATTTTGAGAATTTTTTAAAACACCCTCAAATTCTCAAGTACTTGCATGAAAATAGATAGCAAGTTCCATAATGTCTATTAAAGTGATGTTTTAAGAGTTACAGGGAGAAACACCTTAGAATAAAAATTATGCAATATTGCAATGCAAATTTTTACCCTATATGGTAAAACAGAATGTGAACGTAATACCTAATTAGTGTTAAAAGTGCACAAAATAAAACTCTTATAAATAAAATTTAAAACATTAGACTTGACATTATAACTATTATACAATATTATTAACATAGCCTCTCTGATCCGTCCCTGGGCCACTGGAGGTTAATCAAAAACTTTAAGTTTATTAACTTACTTAATTAATAATGCATCAATACAATAATGTACAAAATATACATTACTTTTAACAATTTTTCAACAGTCTTATAACTTTATATATCTATACAGTATTGCACTTAAAACTCAAGTGTCGAGTAATGTGAAGATATCAATAGATAAAACTTTAGGAGATTATTTCTAACTTAATTTATGCAACGTCGTAAATAAAAGCAGTTCAAACCCGCTCTGCTGCCATCTTTGTCACGACAGACATAACAAGTACCTGTACAAAAAGCCTTCATGCAAATCTGTTGAGGCATTATTTACAATATAAATAATAGCAACTAACTGTTATCTAACAACCTACTAATTGTATAAGCTGTTGTACTGTAGAGCGGTCTAACAAACAAAGATCAAAATCAAATGTCTGTGTGGTTACTTCATAACGGCCAGTTTCGGCTATGAGATTAACCACCCTCTCCAAATCTTCATTATTTTTAATTTTCATGATTCGTTGCTGTAAGTCTCTTAGTTGCACCATGTAATCAGGAGAGAGGTCACCAGGCTCGGCATCTTCCCCAAGACTACTTGATACTCCATTATCTTGGACCTTAGTCTCTGCAGATGTTGAACCACTGCTCTCACCACGTTCAGTATCATTGAATGGTGGTGCTGTTTCAGAAGTTTTTGGTATTTTCCTGTGCTCTATGTTTTCTAAACTTTCTCTTTCCTCTTCTGCTGCTTTCCGCTTGCGACGCTTTTCTTCTCTTTTTGCAGACTTATCTTTATGCTTTTGTTTTTTCTCCTTATGTGGTGGCGGAGGCTCCACCAATGGCTCTGGTTCTGGTTCCAACTCAGGTTCGGGCTCGATTTCTGGTTCTGGTTCAGGGGAAGGCTCATGTTTGATAGGTTCTGGAGATGGGTTTTCGATTTTAACTTTGGTATCCTCTTCATCAGCTACAACAGAACTCTCAGAATCTGAATGACTGCTTATAATATCTTCATTTCCAATATGTGATGATTTAGCAAGACCACTCTTAGAACTACATTGAGATGCTGTATCTACAGATATGGGAGATGCAGGTTCAGGCAGAGGACGTTCCTTAGGTATAGGTGTTTCTCTATGTTCAATGATTTCATTTTTTTCAGGAGGTATGTCTCGTGCCTTCTCATGCTTATGTTTCTTTTCTTTACTTGATTCTTTATGTTTCTCTCTAGACTCATCTCGTTTTTTATCTTTCTTCTTATGTTTATGTTTCCTTTCTGGGTCTGTTTTCTCTTTTGATTTGTGAGTTTCTGGACGATCTTCGTTGTCTGCAGGAGGGGTTTTTCTGAGATTTTCCAATGAAAATTTATTAAGAGCCTTATCAGGTTTCGTAGGTTTTTCTTTGATTATTGGAGAATCTTTCACAGACTCTTTTTCTTTTGGAACATCTCTTATTTTAGGCACCTCTTTAGGAATTTCTTTATGGGGCTCTTTAGGCGACTCTTTTAACTTATGGCTTTCTTTTTTGTGTTCTTTCTTTTCTTTTCTCTCTTTATCCCTGTCATGGCTTTTTTTTTCCTTTTTTTTCTTCTCTTTCAAATCTTTTTCGATTTTGACATCAAGTGATTTTTCTTCTATTTTGAGTTTCTTTTGTTCTAAACTTTCAGAACTATGTTTTGGTGGTTTATATTCTTCTTTGATACTAGAAGCACTACTGGAGCGAGGAGGGCTAGGTGGTCTCCTTATTGGACTCAAGCAACGCTTCTTAGCTACATCCGGTGACGGAGGTCGTTCTATTGGCCTCTTATTGGTTTTATCTTTTGGTTTTTCTCCTTCTTTGTTGTGATTCTTTACCTTGTCTGGCCTTACTTTATCTTTTTCTTCTTTAACTTTTACTTTATCTTGCTTAATTTCCTTGTGTTCATGTTTTTGCTTTTTATCAGAGCTAGATCTTTCCTTTTCTTTTTTATCTGACTTTACAGGGAGTACATTTTTTTCAATCTTTTTTGGGTCCGGAGATACTTTAGGTGGTTTTTGCAAAGGAGGTCCAAATAAATTTTCAAAACTATTAGTACTAGTTTTATGTGGTACTTCCTCTTTGTGTTCCTTAGTTTTGTGTTTCTTAATATTATCAGATGACAGTTTTGGCTTACTAACAAGCTGCTGTTTTTCTTCTGTGAATGAATCTCTACTTCTACTTTCTTGATCGGGATTAGTGTAAAATGCATTATTGCTAATAGGTATGCCACCACCTTTTAAAAGCTTTTTCCTAAACTCTTCATTTGGATTTTGGAAAATGTAGCGGTCTTTGAGAAAACCACTTTGTTGTAGTGTAAAATCATAAGTGAACTTAATCTTCTTAGGTTCATCTTTATTTTTCAAATATATTTCAATGGGGAAGATGAAACCAGCATATCCAGACTCACTGATGCTGAATGGTGGTTCTTTACGAACTGTAAAAAATAAACACTTATAAAACAACTTTTCATACTATAGAAAAACAGAATAAGACGTAATTGTCTAAAATTCTTAAGCCGTTTAATTTTCAATATCATAATTTAATTACTAATAACTTACCATTACAACTGTCTATAAACAATTACATATATAACAACAAGTGCATGCTTGGTTCTTTTAAATTTCATTTTTGTATTTAATATTCTCAGTAAATAAATAAACAACAGTTATTGGAAAGCTGATCATAAACTAACATAATTTACATAAGCTGTTTGAGCATAATAGTTTTTGATTATACATAATATTTACCTCGTCTTGGTTTTTTAAACGTTTCGTGTAAAAGAAAAACCACTTTGTCTACAAAGTGACTTATATCAGCCCCTTCTTGGCCGCGTACAAACACTTCCCAATCATGAGTAAATCCTTCTGGAGTCTTTTTTGATCTTAAAGATGCTATATGTCCGATTTCGAAATTTACTTTGATTGCTGACATTCTGAACCTGAAATAGCGATAAATAGTCATTCGTAATGGATTTCTAAATTCACGGTACTACGCTAGAAAAATAACATCAAACATAAAAATACTCATAATTTCCTCATGTGACTTACTTTCATGCGATATTATAAATAAAAATAAAGTTCAAACATACAAATTGCACTGCAAAGTCTTAACCAGTCACTGATTTGATAGAAATCACAAATAGCCAAAATAATCTTTTAGCGCCCTTGTTATTTTGGTCCGCCATATTATTCTTCGACGAGCGAAACGTAAACCATAAAGTTAAAAGTTTTTTTTTTAAAACCTTCGCATTTAATTAAAAAACCTCTTTACAGTTGTAAAATCGCCTAAACATATACTGGAAAAAAAAATAGGTGGTGACCAATTGACCAAATTGATCATAGAAGTAGTGCGTAGTCGGGTTGGGTTTACGATCGAATCCCCTGAATTTGAGGATTCTGACACTGTGGGGGGTCAAGCAGATTTATCAAGCAATTTTAACCGCCGGAGCAGCCTCAAAATATTTAAAATAATTTAAAAAAAACACCGAAAAATCACTAACTACTGCTTGAAACGGAACGTAAATTTCCCTAAAGTTTTACTTTTTTAAGTGGTGTCTGTCAAAATGCGTAAAACGAATCGCTAAGCCGCCATTTTGTGTTACCACTGTGTCTGACAGTGGTAGTTTGGTATAATATTAAATAAGTTTATTTGGTTTTGTATCACTTAACAGTTTTGTACTCTTCTTCTTCTTCTTTTCGAATCGATGGTTTTCCTTTATGCTAGACTACTTGGGCCCAGTAGGTGGCCACATTTATCGCAGCATCGCTGGCGTTTTCAATGTCCTCTAAGGTGCAGGTGTAGGGGCACTTTGGGCACTGTAATAAGTGGGCCATTGTCTGGCCAGGATCACCGCACTTACGCTGGGTGTCGGTGGGATCTATTATGCCCCATTTTGCTAGATTGTGTTTGCAGCGGCCTACCTGGGTGCGCAGTCTATTGAGCGCTTTCCATACAGGCCACTGCAAATCACTTCCGAGTGGCAGGTATTCCTTGGGTTGAACGAAGTTGGGTGGTGGTGGATGGAAGTTCTCCCACAACTTACGTCTCACCGTACGCGGACGGTCCTGGATGGCCTGTGCTTCGAAGAAAACTCTTCCTACTCTTAAGTCTGCCCGGAGCTGTTGTGTAATTGTAGAAGAGATGTCGGAATCGGATTCTAGGTAATATTTGTTAGTTTTGTACTAACTTATTATTATTATTTATTAGGTTAGAAGGGGATAGCGGGGTCCAGTGAGCGAGCGAATTCCTTAATTTGCTTATTATAAGGTTCGTCTAAACGACGCGCAAACACGCGAGCCGAGCCAAGCTGGGCGCGTAATTCAGCGCACCACGCGCCGGTTAAACCAAATAAAACATCATCTGATGCTTCTTTCATATCGTCCTGTTAGTTTTGTCGTCAATTCTGATGAAATACCTAAGCAGAAAAGTCGTCTGGAATGGTATGATGGTCTATTAGCAGAATCACAATATGGCTTTAGAAAAGGTAGAAGTACCGCTGACTGTTTAATCATTTTAGTAACCGATATTCGGTTATCCTTTTCTAATAACGAATCCACCATTGCAGTTTTCTTAGATGTCAGTGCAGCTTATGATAATATTATGTCACCAGTTTTACAAAATTAAATAAATGCCTTGCAAGTTCCATTGAATCTGTCGAAATTTATAAAAAATCTTCAGCTTGGAATGTATCGCATTAATCATATCATTTTTCCTTTTTTTTTTACCTTATTTCATAAATACTTATCTTATAATCTTACATACTTCCAAATTTCGTAATTATTAATTTTATTTCCGTTACCCTACCCTGTAAATAACTAACTTGAAAATGGCTAAATGCACCCACAAACCGTGCGAAGCCAGAAAAAAAAAATTGAGTTTCTCAACAACATCGAATTGACATTTCTCCACTGACGTATATTTCTCTCAATCTTTTTTTATTGTCAAAAATCAAAAATGTCAAATCAGTCAAATGTCATGATATGTTAGTTAATTTGTTATGTATGAATCTAACCTAAAACTTTAGTTGGTTTCTGATAAAAAAATATCCATTTATCACAGAGAATATTTTTGTTTTGTGATTACCATGGCAGGAATAATGTCAGCAATACTTCAACCACTAAAGTTAGTAACTAACATAGTTTTCTTATGTACCAGTTTCACTGTATTTTTGTGTAACATTCTTGTGACTGTGTTCGCAGGCTTATTAAACAAACCCTACAGGTTGCTTCAACGATGTCGCCTGCTACAAGTTTAGTGAAACCAGATTGTTTTTCGCTGTCATTCGTAAGAACTAAAGTGCGTTGCTACTTCCCGCGAGCAAACGAAGTTCGGAGAGTTAATCGTCATGGATGGAAAACTAGGATATCCACACCGACCGGTCGCAGAGTCATCATGCGAAGATTACTCAAAGGAAGATTCGTATTGACTCATTAAGTAAATTACAAGGAATGTAGGCAGTGGCACAATCACTATTTAGAGAAAATAAATGGTTTTTAGTTTTAAGGCAAATAAACTAATTAATAAAAAATAAATAATATGCTTTTAATCAAATCTTTATTTAAAACAACCTGATTTTTTAATGTACTTTTCTAACAAGCTATATGTTTCACTTATTTACTAGTTTAAGTTTACAAAAAGTAAAAAAAACAATAAGTAGGTACTGTTGCGCAGCATCCTTTTATGGTTTTGAATAAATTAATTGTTGGTAGTCAAAAAGATGCATATTATTAATATCCACTACCTTAGCAATACTTGTAAGATCCATAATTTGATTTCAAATTGAACAATGAGTTGGAAATACTAAAGCTAGACACTCACTGACAGCCATGACTGACCATATGCAGCTAACAAAAACCTGAATGTAGTACAGGGATGTAGTTTGTGACACACAAGCCAAGTTGAGGTTATGGCTTTATCAGTAGGTGTTTAACCTGTGTAGCCTGAATGTGGGCCAATAAATTCCAATATAGAGTTTTATGATCTTTCAAAAACTAATGTCAGTGTGTAATGAAATCCATATTTTGTGTTTACTTTAATAATTATCTCTAAAACCCTTACAGGACAACTCTTTCATAAATTACACTTACAATAGAATTTTATAGATATTTACCATGGACTAGTTAAATAAATATTTTTGCGACTGAACAGAGTCTTCAGAAGTTGGAGATTTAGCAGGTTTTAACAGGTTGGATATTTCAGACACCACCAAAGTGGTCAGTTTGATTATTGCCAAGTGAGCAGCCAACTGTAACACTAATGCTCCAAAGCCCTTGTACAAGCCAGAAACACCCTCTTTAGCTATGGTTGAGTTGTAGCAATCCATGAAGCCTTCATAACCAGTCAGTATTGGTATAACTGATGTGCCAGTGTCTAAGTTATCTACTATAGTTCTGGTCCCCTGAAATAAAATAAAATGCATAAAATAAGTGTAAGTTATGGACACCATTACAAATAAATCTTTTTCAACCCACTGCAAAATACCAAATTTTTGTGGTTATTTTCCCGAAGCGAAATGATTTTGTCTAAAATCGATTAATAAAAATAAAAAAAAAATATAAAAAAAACTCGACCCCTATATCGTGATACAGTACAGCGCGAACGGCTGACTTTGTGAGATCCTAAAGTTATTCCATTATTCCCTTCACACTTATACGGGTTTAGGACCGTCCTAAGAGGAGCTGATGTATATTTTTTTAATTATTTGAAAAATAAAGAACATTTTTTTTTTAAAGTTTAACTCTATGAATCGATAGTACTACTGAGGGCAAATCGTTCTGCCGCGGGAAAATAACATTTTAACCCGTTGACTGCGGGCGAACATTCGCTACGCCGATCGCCAGTGCGGCTGGCCACACAACTGGTGTGTTGGCCGCACAGCCGAAACGCTTTTTCGTAAACGAGACGAGAGTGCGGCCGCACACGCCAAGCGTGTGCGGCCGTACTTTACGCCAGTGCGGGTTTACGCGCTTGGCGTGTTTTACTACGCGTGTGCGGATAAACACATACGGTTGTGTTTCATAATTTTGCGTCGACTGTGCGGGCGCTCACATACGGTTGTGTTTTTCGATTTTGCGTCGACTGTGTGGATATTTTTTAGAAATATTCACACGATATATATTAAATATAAATAAATAAATAATTACTTATACATTATATCAGTTATTTTTCTCTCAAGACTTAAAAATGTAAATAGTATTGCCCCCCGATTATGTAGGCAAGTATGAAAACTAAGGGTTCTAAACCAAAATTATAAATTTATCTAGGTTTGTTACCTAGTATTTATACATATTTCAAACACGTCAACATTGGGACTTAATAATACTGAACTTCTTAATGCTTGACTTGAAACTATCAACTAGCCTATTGCAAAAGTACCTCTTTTGCAATAGGCTAGTTGATAGTTTGAGAATTCGATTATTATTTTTCTTGTGACTGGTTCTTCTTTTATTCTTTCATTCATATAAATCTTATTCCCCACTAGAATCCTATTCAGTATCGTCTAAAAGAAACACTCGTCTTCGTTAGATAAAATACCAGTATAGTTCCTATAACAGTCAATAGATGGCGGTACCAGCCGTATGTTTTAAATATTTCGTGAAGGTTTTATCATTATTATATAGGGCATGGAATTAAAAAAATCAAGAGAGACAAATTTTCATCGCAGTCCTTATTCCCCACACACAACCGTATGTGTTTTGCCGCACTAGCGTACCTTCGGCCGCCACACAACCGTATGTGTTTTGCCGCACTGGCGTTTAGCAAAATACTAAAACACATACGGTTGTGTGTGCGCCGCACTCACGTATTTTTGTTGAAACACAAACGTATGTGTTTTGCCGCAGTCAACGTGTTAAATTTTAGCGTGTATATATAGCCACCATCAACTCGATCAATCTTGTCTTGTTTGGATACACTTCATTAGGTAGACAGTAAAGATGAAAGTAGTAGGTATTGTTTTAATTACCTGTATATGAAGCCTATGTATTATAGATTCAACTGGGAAAAATATTATTTCCATAGCAATAAAAGATATTATATTGGCTTTTAAACGGATATCTTCAATCAAAGGGTTTGTAGAGTTTTTAGAGTAGTTCATATTGTAGGAGTCACTCAGTTCATGTCTGTGTCTTTGTTGGAAACAGAGAACTTTTTCAGCGACTTTCTTCAATGTTATGCTGTAAAATAATAAAATAATAAATTTGAATAAAAGAAGTTTATGCATTAGTTCAAAAAAATATGTGGCAATAGAGCAAATTGAATAGTCACCACAGTAAATTGAAAATTAGTGTAGTTTTGTCATAAAACCATTTAGGTACAGTGTGTTCAGTCAAGGTCTAGCTATGTATATTTTAGAATTTTAGATACAGTGGTGGTCATATAGTATAATTAGAAACACAGAGGCACTTGGTTGTGTTATATACTCTATATGTTACTGTTGTTTTGCTTTATTTGTTAATTGAAGGTAAAAAATTCAACTACCGCACTTAAAATGTAGGTACACTCCTAACTATACTGCCGTACATTGTTTAAAATACGGTTAAACCCATAAAGTAGTTTCAGAGATATCGGACAAAAACCTGCGAAATGATGTCTCTTCCAAACGAATAAAGATATAAAAATCTTTCTAAGAGACAAATGTCACTGGTTTATCAACGATTTTTTTTTGGGGTATGAAAACTGAAAACATCTTTCAGTCTTACAATAAAACAGATATTTGTATTAAGCTTAGCATTTCTTCCCAGTTTAGTAATTAAATACTGCATAATAATAGGGCTAACCCTACTCTAACGGTATTATAACGTAGTAATTGCTTTAGAATTGTACTACTAAAAATTTTATTTAAAGTTATCAAAAAATACGTCATTACAATACGGCTAAGCTGCATAACTATGATATAATCAAGTAATGACTGTAAAATTAAGGTTTAGCCCCTTGGTTTATAAACAAGTTAAGGCACTTAGTGATCATTATAATCAAGTACTTAATTGTGTAATAATATATTAAGCGGCGTCAAGTTAAACGGTATTGCTTACTTAAAACAAGGCTACTCATACTTCGCTCGCGGTTAGCCGTTTTATAGATAAGCAATGACTTACAATTATTCGAGAAAAAAAAAAAAAACAAGCAAGCAAATTAAACAAATTATTTATTAATCATTTATTTCAAACAATTTTAAATGGTTATCAATAACATAAATAATTATTTTTGACATTTGGGCTTAGTAATATTCATAATTAAATCACAATATTATCTTAATATCAAAACATTCTCTAACTTAAAACCCTGGAGTGAAAAGTGTCTTAAGATAATAAAAAAATATAACCATCTATCTCACTAGCTACAGTTGTCATAAAACAACCTGCTATAACAATTTTCTTCAGTCTTAAGACTATTATATAGCTTTCTAAATTTTACAATATAATCAGTCTTTAACTAAAAAAATATCACAATCATGTAATCAACTGAGTCCTCTATATAGAATTAAATCTAATAGGGGTCCCTATTAGGTTTAATATGTAATATAATTAATAATTAGTAATAAATATATAATTATTAATAATAAAGACTAAATAATTTAATATATAATATAATTATTTAGTCTTATGGCACTAAGTAATATATACATTTAAGTAGTTATATTAAAATAAAAAAAGAATTGTAGGTACTTGGGTATTTAAAATGGCTTTCTTAGGTTTAGGTAGTCCTCCTTGAATTTTTGGTCGTTTCTGTGTTATTGTTTGTAGGCAATCCATTCCAAAATACCATTTTATGTTTTGGAATGATAGGCGACAATTTAGTTATTAAGTTAGATTTACGTTCCTCATCAATGCCTTTCGGCTGTGTCCGGAAGCTTATGTTGGTACGTGGATTTCTTAAGTACTTGTCATTTAAAAATTTAAAACTTGAGTATTCATCACTAAAATCATTTTTATACAACATGTCATAACTTGACCTCTTAAACGAGACTTGTGTTATATTTTTCAGATAGACTCTAGGGCATGCTTGCTGAATTCGCCGCTCAGAGACATTATTGGGTAAATTGAGAAATTCATTTGCTTGTAGCGCTTTGACAGTTACTCTGCCATTGTTTGCAGAGGCTACAGCTTCCTCAAAATCTGAAAAGTCATATATTTTACCCTTCTTTTTCATTGCAAGTTCCACTTGATGGTGGAACTGGTCGCAGCTCATGAAGGTGTGGCCGGGTTCGAAGTAGTGTAAAGTTATTGTTTCTGTACTTATAACGTCACTGTTTACTAGGTCGACTAACATGGAATAAAACAGCCAATTCTTGTTCTGTGATGTACAATTATCTAACCAGATATTAACATTCTGAACGTCTCGATGACGAAGGAAAAAACTGTAGTACGCGCTCATAATATCCTCTTGTTTTCTACCGGCTATTCCGTCGTGCCAAATTGCAGCAAGAGGTTTCGATTCCTTTGATATTTTTCCAACCGGTGCAAAGGATTGGTTAAAGAGCGTCAAACGGGGACAAAATATAACCGCTTTGAACATCTCCATTCTAGGCAGCATGATAACTTTTTCTAGATCGCCGCTGAAATAAATACTATTTTCGTTTTGCTTTATAGCTTTGTGAGCATCATAAAGGGCTCTAGCTTTTTTGTATCGATCATGATGCTTAGCCCAAGCCAAGCAAGTGTCACAATCAGGAAAACATTGCTTACGAACATCATGGCTTGTTTCTTTAGTGTGATGTTTGTATGATTCGCACTGTTCGCACTCCTCATTCCCGAGCCGAGTGAAAGATATATTCATTGATTTTAAGTGAGATCGATATAAGTCATAACTGAGTTTTGACTCGGGATTTTTTGAACAAAAGTCTTTATACATAAAATTTATATTAATGTCATTGGGCAAATAACGCCGATTTGGTGCGTGCTCTCTACGGTAATGAGGAGCGCTGGGATTGAATGATTCAACATGTTGGTTGAGTAAATCACGATTAAACGCCGGTTTCTTGGTATGTTTACCACGTTTATCTGTATCTTTTTCAGTATCGAGACAGGTGGTAAGTATAAGATCATTGTTTCTATTGAAACCTAAAGTTGTTAAAAAAAAAATTTTACATACTTGTCTTACGGTTCCGTCATTTTTCTGCAGCGTAAAAGTTCTTTTGGGGTTTCTTTTAGGGTCAGATGTGTACTTACGCTTGGGAATGGCTACAATATAGTTTGACCTTATAAACATTCTCATTTCCCCGCGTTGCAGACTCCAATATGTTTTATTTATATTCTCACGTTCAGATTCATCAAATACAGAACTACATTTTTTTATACATTTCTCGTCACATCCAGGTTTTACAGTATATTTCAAAAGTTTTTGTTTTTTTCTTTGGATTTCTCGCTGTTTCACACTGCTATTGTACTTTTTTCGTTTCCGCGCTGTTGAACCTTCTTCACCTTCATTATCACTGGTGGCTGGGTTGTCAAATGGTGGCATTGATATAATAACAGCAGCATCAGTCGACGCTCGTCTCTTTTTGAAAACAGGATCGTGAACAGCAGCTCTTTCGCCATTGTTAAATGAGTGACGTCGAGATATAACTTTATTGGGAAAGGAAGGCACACATTTTTCTTTCTCTGCTTTAGAGCTTCTCTTACCTTTTCTTTGAGATATGCATTTTATTTGGGACTTATGAGCAAGTGTTTTTTTAATATTCCTGTCCGTATCACTCTCTTCACTTGAATCGACGTAATTAGATGTAACCTCGTAGTCCTTGTCCTTAACCGAATCATCCGAATCAAAGTCACAGAAGATTGGAGACAGAGAATGTAAAGACGGCGGTATAGTTTCATCGCAGTACAGGAAACTGGAATCCGAAACTTTTGATGTACCAGGTTGAGGATTTGCATATAAATCGATGCCATTATTAGCTGAAGGACTAGAAGGATCACTTTCATTTAATGAATTTGGCATGCTTGTTAAGCCAATGATTTGTTCTTGAATACGTAATTTGGGTGGTTCGACAGGTACGACCTCTCTATTCACAATGCTCATCATGTTCTGAATTCTTTGTGGAACCCCGGAGCGTCTACAATAATGACAGACACAATTAGTTAAATACCTAATTTAAAAAAAAAATTAATTTAAAAAAAACTTATAGGTAGGTACTTTATTATTCTATATCCTCGTCGTCAACGCAATAATGCGTAAGAATAGGAAAGAAGGTAAAAAGCAAAAAAGCGCGCGAAAGCCCATGTCCGATAGGTATTCGTTTCAAACATACCGCCCCAACGCGCTGCACCTACTCATCGTTGACCCTGACTCGAGATGCGTGTGATTTCATAGCGGCTTCAGAACGATAAGAAAAAGGATTATTTCGTTCCAATCAAATATTTATAAGCTAAAGGTTATATACCTGTCACCTACCACTACGTAATTGAATGAATGTAATACTTATTTTAAGAAAATATTATAAATATCGATTATCTACATACTAATTACATAGGTTATTAAATTCACTGATGCATCTATTCTATTTAGTGAAATTATAAAAACCTTACCTTGAGTACGTATGACGCGACATGGTAAAACATTTATGGCGCGCCGCCGCTCCGCTCCACACACACACGAGCGCTCCCCGTCGTCGCTGGTAGCGAAATGGCCGAGGAAACCGGGAACGCGGGGGACCGCGGTTCAAAAATGTTTCTGGGTTTAACTAGATTTTAATCTAGCATATCTGTATAGTCGTATTTTAGTAAAGAATTTTACACTTTAATCCATCGATAAACTTTATTGAAAAAAGGCTAAATGCCTATAACTATAATGTAATGTATTATAGATGATCAAACGAACTTACCTATGTGAAGTTCGATCATTATTATACGAAGTGCTTCGTTCGAAGATATATTTATAACAATGCAGCATCTTCGTGTTACTCGGCAACTAAACGCAATTTTCAGAGCTAAAACTAAACGTTAGTATTACTGTGCGTTATCTGTGTCATATATGGGAAATGTCATTAATTTTAGATTCTTTTAAGGTCATCTCAATTTTACCTGGGGTGGGGTGGGTAGGGAACATATATCTTCGAACGAAGCACTTCGTATAATAATGATCGAACTTCACATAGGTAAGTTCGTTTGATCATCTATTATACTGCGTGCTTCGTTCGAAGATATATTTATAACAATGCAGATGTTTAGAGAAATAGTAGGTAAACTTGAGATGACCCTGACCCAAATGTCCTTCAAAACAGATGTTTAAAAAATAATAATAAACATAGTTTTATAATAAAACATTTTCATTTTTTTTTTTCTAATTAAAATGAATTACTGGCAGGCATCATATTAGTAATAATCAATTACCTATTCAGCCTTATTCAGTAAAATAACCATTTTATCATACCATGTTTTGTCTTGATCACCCATTATTCTTGATGGCCCAGTGGTTAAGGCAGTTCTCGGGCACAAGCAAGTACCAATGTGAGTTTCTCAATTCCACATGTACTTTCTAAGTTTATCTTGGACATCACTGACATTGATGAAGGAAAGACATCCGTGAGTAAACCTGGACTTACAGTAGGTAAATATAAGTTTAAAATCACCAATCTACCTTGAGCAAGCGTGGTAATCACAGCTCGTACCTTCTCTGTATGAGAAGAGGCCTTTGCCCTGCAGTGGGACAACTATAGGCGGGCATTATTTATTAATATTAACAGTTAGTAATTTATCATATTAATAATAAGTATTCAATTAATCAGCCTCATTTGGTACATAACCTCAGGTTTTGACCAACTTACAAAGTCATTTATGAGGTCACGTTTAAAATCACAATACCAGTGACAATAGTGTAAACTAAAACATTTATAAATTTACTATTATTCAGCATTAAGCACAGCATAGGCAACCTTTCCTGAATTAAGAATTGGTTGGCTCTACAATTTTGCAAATGTTCATTATTTGTCCAATCAGCCATCTGTCTGATGATCAATACCGCAGCCTGAGAGAATATTTTTAATCCAACTACCAGTAGTAGAAGCCGGTATATGGGGTTTTCAAGTGACAAAAAACAACATTATGACCTTATATATCTCTAATAAATCTTATGTTATCACATAATATCCAAGTTGGACAAATCTCAGACTTTGTTTTTTTTTTTTTTTTTTTTTTAAACCTTTGTAAATGATTAGGCCGAATTAGTCCCGCAGCCGATACTTTAATAATATTAGTAATGACAATATTAACAAAACTTCCACTCGATGTTATAATAGATATTTAACACGTTGACTGTGTGTCAAGTAGGCACAATAATTAAACAATCACAATGACCCACCCCTGGGTCATTGCACAGGGAAAGGGTTAAATAAATTATGACTATTACAAGGTTTGTGCTCATTGTGCTGTGCTTAGTGCAAACAAAATCATTAGTTTCTTTGAAATTTTAGTCCAAACTTAATGTCATTTTGGGAGTTCACTTAGAACATTATTTGGATAACATGTTTTTCGAAATTTTAGTAATGGTGGTTTCAACTTATAGCATCCTTTATATGTAGAGCCTCTTTATACGATCATCCCCCCCCAATTTTAGAGCCTATTATTGGAGATAGAGCTGACTTAAAGAGATTCAGGGTTCAATAGGCAGCTCCAGAGTCAAATAATTTAGTTAGGAAATACATAACAAATGGTATAGATGTAGTGAATGTGTTTATAATATGTTCCTGACAGAAGGTTCACCAAATTTTATGTCACATTATGTTGCTTTACTGTATTACCTAATGTGATAGGGGGTGCCAAGTGCCAACATGGCATCCATTGATGTGAGGGAAATAGCCCTTTTTTGGCCAAGCTTGCCTGATAATAATCCTGCAATCAAAGTTAATTGAAGGTAAGAGGGTGATGGTCCCTCAAAGGAAAATGTTAAAGATATTTTGAGGTTTAAAATATATCAGCTTCAGGCAAGCATAGTATGCATTATAGGATATCAAGTTTGTAAAGGCCAGTGGGACATGACTATGATACCTGTTGCCTTCTCATTTGAAATATTTTTATTTTTATATTAACTGAATGGAGGAAAAGCATGAAAGAAATTTTCTGTCCAGGACAAATTAGAAGCATCAAAACTGATTGCCTTTGGATTTTCTTATTTGGTTTCCAGGAGGTATAGGAAATATGTTTAGAATTAGTGTGGGATGAAAATAAATCTATTTCAGGTGCAACCTGTTCAGATACAATTTGTAGAAATGCAATGTTTAATTCCCATTCTATGTCTGAAATGATTTTAAGGGATATTTTTATCAACCTATTTATTTTTACTAGACTTAATGTAGGAGGCAAAGAGTTAACTAAGTCTCTCTTTGCACCACTGCCGTTTGAATCTGGCAAAGTTATTTAATTGTGGGTACTGAATACCACCCATTCTGTTTATATAAGATATTGCTGTATTATTATCTGCAGAAAACAGGATGTTAAGGTATTGCTTATAGTTTACAAAATACCTTTAATGCCATAAATATTGCAAGCAATAAATAGTTTATATGGCGTTTTTTTCTCATATTTGCTCCAGAAGCCATAGGCTCTTTTCTTTAATTCTGTAAACATCACCCCATCCAGTCATGGAGGCGTCAGTCAACTGTTCAATATCATGTTTATGGTAAGCAGTACTTAGACATACCTACTGTACTAATAATAATTATTAGCCCACCGTAGCAGATATAATTTTATATCTGAACATGTTATAATTATTGATATTACATATACTTATGATGCTCTAAAAGCTTGGTGTAAAGCCAGCCATAATATGTGGTAGCTGGGCAGGCTGAAATTTATAGTACAATTAATTTTGCCAGATGTCTTGTAATGATGTTTTAATATTTGATACTTTATCTTTGAAGAGATGGTCATTTCTTTTTTCAATCGCAAAGCAGGGCTGTGATAGTACTATTATATTTTTATCAAAATTTATAATGAATCTCCAGAACTTAAAGAGAACTATTGTTTCTTGAACATTCTGCAAACATGATTCATACTGGATCCTATACATAATAGGTCCTCTAGGATTGAACAGACTTGTTACCTTTTCCTCTTGGATATGTTACTACAAACTTATAATATTTGTGAAAATATTAGGTTAATATTAGGAGCACAGGCCATAAGGCAGGGCATTAAAATCGTACAATTCACCATATCGAAAATGTAGGTATTTCCTATACTGTGGATTTATATCTATTAATAAGTATGATTCTTAATTTCTTTTTTTTTTTTTTTTGTTTTCTTTTTCTATAAACGCCTGGAAAAGTACAGCCCTTGCTGTCCTTTAGTTCTCCATTTTTAAAATGAAAGTTTTCTACATACTTAATCAATGACTTTAAGTTTAATAAGAGTCTTTACATGGCTTGCGAGGGAATATAGCTCCCAATTTTAATAAATTGCTAATAGCAGTATGCATGTCAGTATTATCCTCAGCTGATATTACTGAAGGAGGGTGTGGCACCTAATTCTGGTGCGGTTTCGATACAAAGGTATCTTGTGATTAATTAAGTATGGATCATAGATCTTAGTACATTTTGTTCCATCAAGATTAAGAATGTGTCAGCCTTCCAGCATGACTTACCTCTATGTGCAAGCAGGATCCTCTGAGGCTTTGGATTTGTTGGCAGTGGACTGATAATAGTGGCTATAATATTTCCATGCCTGATTAGAGCATTGGGTCTTCTTGTGTCCGTACCTTGCTGTTGTCCTCGGGTTGTAGCGAGGAGAACCTTGTGAGTTTCCTTTAGGTTTTTGATGGACAGGCCACTTTGTTGTCACGTTTTCAATAATTTGATCTTCTCACTAAGATTAACTTCATATATATACTTCACTATAGCACTTCACTATATTTGCTTCACTTAAAACTTTTTAAGTATCCATAACCAGGAAGATTAAGTTTCTCCTTGGTTTTGTTATAGACAGTCCAATGCCTAGCTGGTTGTTTTCCAACTATCTTTTTGTCTTTGTTGACAATAATATAGCTAACCAAAGCAAAAATCCCAGGATTAAGCTTCGGTGCATTCATTAAAGGGTCATTTTCTGGAATCAATTGTTCCATAAATTTTTTGTTTTGTCTCTTTAAGAAGACCATTATCGCTCCAAATATGAGCCAAGTCACTGTTTTTTGGTGGAATCGTAATTATGCAGGCTTATCTGGCATGAGATCGCCTAGTGCTAAAAGTACCACCGAACTTATAGTTGGTGTTATTATAATTTTTCCAGGTTCTTTTGGAATCGTATCCGTCATAGATCCTGGTGACATATATATCTCGTGGTAGGTACCATTGCAATGAAATCGACTTTCTTTCGAATTGTTATCAGTAGGTACTGTAATCTGAAAAGCTATACTTACCACTGGAAGATGTGTACAAGTGATTGGTAAAAACTGCTTATTGGGGCCTCGCAGGCTTCACATACGAGTAAAGATATCGTCCGTACATTTCGTATACGACCCGAATCTAGTGATCTCGTCCGTACATCACGTGTACGACCCGAGTCTAAGGATCTCGTCCGTACATCACGTGTACGACCCGAGTCCAGTGAGCACGTCGATGTATCTCGTACACCACCCGTCTCAACCGGTACAAAGGTTATTAAAACCTTGCGGCTTTAACTGCTATGAAAGTCAGTAGCCGTACCGGTAAAATACCAATCACATCACAAGACATTTTGTTACCTGGAACCTTGAATACTAGAAAGTGGTCGGTATCACTTTTTCTCTATGTAGGTAGGTAGTAATGTAAATATTTTTCTTCATAACGCCTTTTAGGCACACTTGTGATTGAAATATCCACAATTTAACTTTCAAACAATAAAATTTACTCAATTATCTACAGAACACAGTGTTAGTTGCCGCGCAAACGAAAACAATGACATTTCCCATATATGACACAGATAACGCACAGTAATACTAACGTTTAGTTTTAGCTCTGAAAATTGCGTTTAGTTGCCGAGTAACACGAAGATGCTGCATTGTTATAAATATATCTTCGAACGAAGCACGCAGTATAATTCTATAGTAACTTTATTATAACATAGTTTTTGTTCTCAGACACACCTGTAAGTACTTGATTATAACACGGTTATGGTCGTATAGCTTAATTTAAGTGCAGCATTGTGTGATAACTGTATTATAATAAATTAATATCGCTTGGAACGATCCGTGATAATAACGTTACCATCCTTTTGCCGTGTTATAACATAAATTTGAGGAATAGCTGTTAAATAATAAAGTAAACTGTAAAAAATATGTTACTTAACGGTTCACACCCGCTCTATATCTCGGAAAGTAAAAGTCGTACAGTAATGGGACCCAGCACAAAAGATAGAGAATTTTTCAAAACGTAATGTGTGATTCAAAATTAAAAAATGGCAGTTTGAGGCTTAACCGTGTTTTAAGTAACGTACGGCAGTATAGTAGTTAGTACCTATAGTACTAGCAGTTGGACAACTTATTAGAATTACAGTTTATCATGTTGAAATATTCATGTCACTGGTAAATTTTCATCAGAATATGGGATCATTGTCCTGACACTGATCCATTAGCCCCTTTACTGTGCCACCGCGAACCAATACCCAATGATACGCGTCCAGGTCAGCTCGCTACCTCTACTTGGGTCGTCCTCGGCGACGCCGTCCATCGTCAGGCACCCACTGCGTGGAAATTCTTGCCCAGCGGTCAATGTGCATGCCGCTGACGTGACCCGACCAATCCCATTTAGGGCACTGAGTCTTTTAAACGCGCCGTCGGCGCGCGTCATCAGGAATGCGCTTCGTTAATTTATTAAAATAATAGAGATATACCTACTTAATAATAATAACAACAGCATAATATTGTCCCACTTCTGTTACTATTATTATTTTGTAAGTATATCTCTATTATTTTAATAAATTAACGAAGCGCATTCCTGAAAGGCGCGTCGAACATATGACCCCATTGTCTCGTAATGTAATCACAAACATAGGTTATACAATATTGTTGCCCTCCAAAAAGGCCTTTAATATCTCGGGAAGACCAAAACTAAGAGGTATGATCTTTTCTGTATATAGCGAATATCACGACAAGAACAAAATGTTTTGTATTTGTTTATTAAAATAGTTGTTAAATAAGTATGTAGAATATTGCTAGTCCATGACTTACTGAGCAAGATATTTGGTAATGCCAAGGCTAACAGTCGGGAACACAATGGCCCATATAGGCAACATCCGACCTCTACTGGGTGTGCCCCACTCTAAGATCCGCATAAAACCTTCTCTGAATACATCCAGTAATGCTGGCTTGTCACTTGCAATGTCACTCTGAACTGTCTCTACTAAGCTTGCTGAGTAAAATGGAGTGATGATTGCTAAACTTACACTGAAAATTAAAGTTTTAAGATTAGAAGAATGGAATGGTATAATAAAATAAAATTAGATTAATTTCTGGTCAAGATAATATTTTACGAGTAGTAATAATAACTTAAGGGTAATATTGACTTTTATGTATGGCTTTTATGTATTCAAATAAATAAGTACAATCAGATTTACTTTAATCAATTGATCAGTTTGTCAATTGAAAATGTCATTGTACTTACCATTTTAATGTTACATGTTGTAGGAACCGCAAGACGGAATCACATTTTCCTATTTCCCTGAAAAAATAGAAGTAAAGATTTTTTTACTGAATAATGTAAAATTTAAGGATCTATTTCAATTTCAATATGAAAAATTCAAGATGCTCACTTAGGCCAGCCAGTGCCCTTGGAGACCACGTCTTCAACAGCCAAGTTAAGACCTTTCACTATACAAGTGGAGCCAATGCCTTTCCAAAGTGTGGTCACATCTTGCCGCCGGTGCAGCCTGGCCACCACAGGTAGCAGAGTGTAAGGTACTATATGATAGTTCTTCAGACCATTGTGGACCTGTGAATGTGTGAACAATGAGATTATGCAACAATGACACAAGATTGATTGTAATATATTTGTTTATTAAGTTTCTTTTTGTAATGGAAATCCTATAAAAAAAATAAAAATAAAATAAAATTAATTTATTTCAGATAATAAAATCCATATAGGCTTAAATTATTAAAATACAAAATACAAGAAAACTACACAAAACAAAACAAATATACTTAATACACTAAATTACTCTTCTAATGAAGGATCTCCATAGGGGAGAAGAGATTCTATCAGCTAAAATCTTCAGAATTCCATTGCAGCTGCCACGCATTCTGCAGATCAGGGATACTGTTTTCTTTCTATTGACGTCATGAAAGCCATCAGTGCGATACATTGCAAACATCCCGATGCACTACAGAAGTGAGGCAGCTCCAACATCATCCTGAAGACATTATTATACTGGACGTGCAGGACATCCAGCGATCTTTTGGTGTGACTGACCCACAGATTTCCCGTATAAAAGCTTTGACAATAGGCCTTAAACAAGGTTACTTTCACTGGTTCAGAGCAGCGGGAGAATCTGCGGGCCAGCAATAAAAAATCCTATAAACATGGGTATAGTTTAACACATAATCATAAAATGCCATTGACTGGCTTACGGTGTATAGTATTTTTAACTTATGCTATGTGGTTTGAGGCTTTTGCCCGGCAGTGGACTGCTATTGGCAGATTATAATGAAAGTAAAATACTAGTGAACAAACCTGGCACTGTCTTCTCAACACAATAAATGGGTGACTTAATAAATTCTCAGTGATAAGACTTGCAACACTTATAGCGGTTGTGACATAAGCATTGTTATCTGAAACAATCAATGTGTTACAAAATGTGAGCAATAATAATGAAACAAGATTTTTTTTTATTGTACTTTTTCAATGTATCTACAAATATTAGAGACCAGGATTCTTTTGAAATTCATAATTTAATATAAGAGAATACGCTAAAAGATTATGAATGCCAAATCCAGAGTAATTATACTCAAAGAAAAATATAGGTTATTCAAATTTATTATGTATTGCTATGTATTTTATAGGTTTATTTTTTTTATTATAGGTTTTATTGTTTTGGGCATGGTCCTACTACTATTTTAACCTAAGTGCGTACACTTAGGTTAAAATAGGTACCGTACGTAGTCAGATTAAACTTCGTGATCGTGAAGTTAGAATTTATGTGTAAACTGAATGTGCAATATTATAATAACATAGGACATAGGTACCGTCTTCAGAAACATCATCCATTATCAAAGGTGGGCCCTGAAATTCTTCGGTTACAGGAGTATGATAACCATATATCTGCTGATATCGAGTGTCGTACAAGTCATTGGTTTCCCTGTTAGGATCTAATCCATAAGGCCTATTATAGCCGGAAAAATCACCAATGCCTGCCATTCTCAACTCTTCAGATCATTGTTTGCAGCTAGAATATTATAATTTTACCTGTAAAATAAAATATAAAAAAATCAAGGAACTGTTACTACGAAGATATGAATTCTTCTTAGACGATCAAAATTACAAAAATTGTTGCTGGCTGAGTTACTAACCAATTATATTTTTTGCTAAACAAAAATCAGTTTTGTACGACCCATACGCGCCAATCACAGACCACTGGTATTATTCATTGATTATGTTTTTGTTTTAATAATAGGTAATTGAGAAAGTATTCGAAGTTAAATGTCAATTTATGATAATGTTATAGAGACACAACCATGACACAACACAACGAAACAACTCTAGGAAGCTTACTAGAGTTGAGCGTTAGTCGAGTTTCATAAATTGTATACTTGAGGCTACTGAGTGCTGTATACTATATGTCTGTGACCTTTCATGTCTGTGACTTAAGGCTGTATTCAAATATCCCACACTAATATCCGTCCGTAACTCCGAAACAAGTCTGTGTGATGTGATCATTATGGTGATCATAGAAAATAATGTTTTGATTTGAATTTGACATTTGACATTGACTTAATGACATTTAGTTACATTTACGATTTGACAGATGTACGCAAACGCAAAGCGAGCGAACCAAAACAGCCAAGACGCATGATCAAAAAGATTTTAAACGGCTGGCCTGACGAGTGAATATCGATTATAAAATAGGACAAAAGTTCTCCAACAAAAATGAGTCTCGGTGCATTATTTAATAGCATTTGATTGAATTATTCATTCATAATGCTAGGCAAGGCTGTGCTGTGTTTATCGACTTTACACTTTTGCAGTAATTAATTTTATATTGTAATTGTTTAAATAAAAAGTGGTGAACTATGGCATTTATGTGTGTGGTGCCAGTGGCCTGGATGTATTGTGTGGTATTCATTACAGGTGTAGCGGCACAGGAGCAATGCACAGATTTGCGCGGTCGGTTGATTTCCCACGGCCTTCATTACGTACCTGGCCCAGATACTTGTACGCTTTGCGTTTGTGACAATGGATTGCCTAAAGTTTGTAAGGCGGTTCTATGTTCACCTCCCCAAGTGAGTTAATGTTGAAGATACCTACTTATAACTTTCGAGTATCCAATAGAATATAGCACTAACATGGTTTGTTCCATAATTATTACTTATTATTATTTATAAAAATTACCTTTATTGCATAAAAAATACAAAATTAGTCCCATTTATAGTTATGGTAGGTTCAAAGCCCGATATTAGACTGTTCTCTATCATTTACACAAAGTATTTAATATATATGAATTTCCATGTAGAAGTTTCATATTATTTAGTCCTTACTGTTGATAGTTTAATTTCTACTACATAATTTATTTTTAACTACCCATAAAGCAAAACAGTGGTGTGTGTAAATGTTATCAAAATTAGATGAACAGAATAAAATACAATAGTGAGTGAGTTTTTGTTACCTATCATGCTATAGAATTTTCAATACAATCATTTAAAATTTTGCAATATCTGTGTAACAATAGAATCTTTGTGGTTTTTACTTTGGCCATGTTGGGCTGTAACAATACATTTTGCAATCACTTATCAAAAAGCAAAGGGTGACTATAACTAATTACTGTACTTCCTGCCTTTTGTCTTGTGATGGTCTATACTATTGCACAGTGACAGTTTACTAATAATTGAAGTGGGTAATTAATAATTAAATATTGCTAAATGGATGCTGATAAGCAATAGTGTGTCAACCCACAAAAAGTAACATTTAAATATTTTGATGTATTTATATTGCTTATCAGCATCCAATTAGCAGTATTCCACTAGATTATGTATTGTTTCTTTCTACACTACCTATTCCATAGCTATTACTATTTTCAATAAGGCATATAAGCGTAACACACTGCCAACTATTGTCACCTATCCATTCCCTATGTGAATGTACTATGGCATACCCCAAAAACGATATGTTAATCTATTTTCGAATCCACAGTATAAAAATGTATTATAATGCAATACCATGCTTCATATTAGTTTAGAACCGAAACTTACGCCCCAGAATAACATTGGAAAGTTTTGCTTTTATATTTATCATCATTATCATTTGTTGTCTATGGTAATGCAATAAAAACTTTGAATACATAGGATTGTCGATCATTCCGCGTTGGGAACACATGCTGCGAGTTCATCTGCCTGGACGACGTGGTAAAGCCGGCAGAGGGCGCGGAGGCTAATGTACGCATGGCAGCCGGGGGTGCGGCAGCCGTGGTGCTGCTGACGGTAGCGCTGGTTGTGTACCGCGTTAGGAAGCAGAAGCGCCGCCGACCCCCTCACGCTGACGATCAGAGGAGCCTGACTAGCATTGGGTATGTTAGTTATTACCACGACTGTATGTATGTATCATGGGTGTCCCCTTGTTTCGCAGACAGAAATTTCATAGAATTTCGTTTCCCAGAAAATGTTTAATGTAATATTTGGTTCTCGTATTTTTATTTCGACTATTATTGTTTCAAAAACTATTTACTTCAATGAAAAATATTTCACAGAAAGTTTCTGTGAAATATTTTTCATTGAAGTAAATAGTTTTTGAATGAATAGTTTAGAAGAATAGTTTTGAATGAAAAAAATGTAATTGAATTGTGTTTCTGTCAGAAACACAATTCAATTAATTTTTAATCACATTTTTTGTTTAACAAACTTATCAAACAGTAGAATTATTTTTTAGCCAATATTGTTTGTTTGTTGTATTTTTCCATGGAATTTATTTCAACGAAAATGTATAGATATAAATAGATAATAACAAAAATGTTGTCTTAAAAAGTCAATATGTTGTGCTACCAAAGTTAATGACAGAAACGAATAGCTGTGAAACCGACTCCACGTAGTCTTGTCTGCCCTACACCCTAGAGTGTAAGTGTAAATCTGCGTAGGCGTGGAGGGGCGAGGCGGCCCGCGAGCTGAGGTGCGGGTGGTTTTAACGCCCGCCGCCGCGGCTAAGGCTGGCCAGTAAGCCGAAGCTGCGGTGGTGAGCGTGAATACCATCTGCGACGATGCTCGCGTGGGACCGCCGGAGCCCCGCAACGCCGGAGCCGTGACAGAAACTATGCCTGCTGCATGTTACATGCTCGCTTGCATGATGCATGCTTGCTTGCATGATGCATGCTTGCACGCTGCATGCTTGCTTGCACGCTGCATGCTTGCTTGCATGCTGCATGGTTGCTTGCACGCACGCGCAGTAGGTTTGGTTAGAACTGAGACTCCCATTCTTGGGAATAAGTTTTATATTCAATAAAAAATAAAAAGGATAAAAAATATTTGATTTGTTATTCTATGACATGATTATTCTAACAATAAACTTTATGTGAAACAAAAATCAATGATTTAAAAACCTTGAAAGTAAGTATTCTGCGTATTGATTATTCTATGAAAATAAATTATGAGAAAAATTTTATGTGTATCGAAATTCTGTAAAACTATTAGCTATGAAACAACGTACAACCATGTATCATGCCATTGTTGTGTATGTTTAGAAACTGTAGTTTTAGAATTACATGTGAATTTCTGTAAGCTCTCTGTGTAAATAACATGTCGGTGTCCGATTTCGAATAGTCATTTGGCTGTCCGAATGCGACCTAACATCCAAGTGAATTGTGTTTTAAGGACTAACTAACTAAATCTAAAAACATCCGAAATTCTCGTCCTTAGGATACTTAAACGATTCTTCAAAATATCAAACCGCGCTCATTCGACCGAAACTGCGACAATACACAATGATACATAAATAAACTATGATAGGTACTCCACTTAATCCAATACCATGGTCCAAAAATAACCACGTGACGATAAACTGGCTCAACACCACGTTTCTCGCTGTAAATGTGTATGAACCGTACCAACGTACGTCTTACGTTTGATTGCGCTTTATACCAGATGTCGCAGATTGTTCAACAGTTGTGTAACACTTCGCTTGTAGTCCTTGTTGCTAATTAATATGTAGTTGATGTTTCCGAGTACCATTTAGCTTAAAGTAAAGTGAAGCAGTTAATTATAATTATAGTGAGTCGTGAGTAATAAATGAATGGAGTTGTAAAGTACGGACAAGCTTGTGCATCATTAGAACGCGAGTCACCAATTAATTTAGGCAATAGGTTGAAACTAACGACTACCTTTGGTCTTGGTCGTAAACACAACTATTGCGCGTTGCATGGGGTCTTTTGTGTAGATCCTCGGGTCGAGCAATATGACTCGGCGCGGTTTCGTCAGCCAACAATTATTCAATGATACCATTCCATTGACCCACAGTTTGAATTGCGTGAACAGGTTTATAGGATATACTTATAATAGCGTCATACAATCCTTTGATTCGAATAAAGCTATTTGAAGAGCAAACTGACGGTATTTTTAACAGGATGAACAACGAGTGGGGAATTTATAAAAGTCAACTCAACGACTTTTCGAGTTATGGGTCATTTTGAAATTAAGTTTTTGACGGGAAAGAGATACAAAAAATCTACAAAATTTCAGACTACCGGACTACGTTATATGCAGTTTAAGAAAGAGACTATTTTTTTTAATTAAAGAATACTACCTTTTATTTAATTTTTTCGACTAAACTTTGAGAGTTTTGTACGCAGCGCATACGATTCTCTGGTCGCTCAAGGTCACTGGCGTATATCGTCGCCTTAATATTTCCGTACAACGTTACGTTATACACGTCGTGTATATACTTAGATATGGATTCCTTGGTAGCTGACTAGCTTAAAATAATCGTAATTCTCTAAGAGACGCGTAATAGTATTCAAAGATAATAGAGGGGCAAAAGTCAAAAGTACAGTAAAACAGTACCTATCTATTGTTTTACATTCATTACGTCTTTCATTCCATTGTAGGTTCCATACTAGGCTGTTTAGCACGCATTCGTGTGGCTAAAAGTTTATCAGTTTTTTATGAAACCCCAGAAAAATAATAATCACTTCCCTTGTGCACCAGGGTCAGTCATGTTATCACAATATTGCTTGCCAGGCGTGAAGGACATAAGTTGTATATTCTTGCTGCTTGATAAAATTATTACGTATATGCCTGTGAGATAATAATCTGAAAGAATACCTCGTCGATAAAAGGCAGTTGAAACCACAGTCTGCTTTCAGTAAAGCTACTGTATTTTTAAAGCTGCCAGTATTTTGCACAGGTACATAAGCGGTAGTATGGGCTACATGGGAGGCACGTGTGAGACGGCGCTGGCCGCGTGGAAGCCACCCAGCAACTACTTGCCGCGAGGGGAAGCTCCCCCGCCGTACGACGAGGTTATAGCGCAGTGTCGCCCCGAAAACATGAGGTATGTGGGTGCACAATACATAAAGGTTTTCCGGTCAAGTACATGTGTTATAATTCCAGAGTCAGTAGTAGCTAAGTTTTAGGCTTTGACTCTATGGGCTGTAGGTTTGATTTTCGCCGGGAACGAATATTTCCTTTTAGAATTTTTCGAGTTGTGCGCCACCAGAACCCAGTCTTCCTTAAAGCCTTTTTATTTATTTATTTAAACTTTATGTAACAAAACGCGTAAAGGCGGATTTAATGCCTTAGGCATTCTCTACCAGTCAGCCAAAGGTGGTTATTATGGCAGGCTGCTGGTGCAAGCGTAAAACTACAAAATTAGTTTCATAATCTATATCTATACTAATATTATAAAGAGGTAAAATTTGTTTGTAAGTTTGTATGTAGGGGGTAATCTCGGAAACTACTCATCCGATTTCAAAAACTCTTTTATCATCTATACTAATATTATAAAGAGGCAATTTTTTTTTGTAAGTTTGTATGTAGGGGGTAATCTCCGAAACTACTCATCCGATTTCAAAAACTCTTTCACCAATAGGAAGCTACGTTATACCTGAGTGCTATAGGCTATATTGCATTATCAAAAAATTAGGGATCCTTGAAAAAAATCACGCGGACGAAGTCGCGGGCAAAGTGCTAGTAATGAATAAATATAAACAACTTATAAAACGTAGAACACACATCGTCCCATGTCCTGCAGCATGTATACCGCTTGCAGAGTATCAAACGAGCCGTCGTACCACCGCACCTACCCCGCCACCGTGGACACGATGGCGCGGCCGGACGACGTGCAGTGCGGCGGACACGGCTACGTCAACATACCGCGCCCCGTCACACAGGTCACATATTATGTATGAGTTTGTTTAACTAGTCCATTACGTAGGGTTCTTACTAACAAGTCATCTCCCATACGATTGGTCTTCAGGTAAAATTGGTTTTTGAAAGTAATTTTTATCTCCCAATACGAGTAATTCAGAGACATTTAAAAAATAGAATTGCTTATTAATTCTTGCATTAATGTAAAGTATATATCTTCACACTTTCCTGTAACTACTTTATCCCTTTCGTGCGATTAGGATGAAGCATTACAATATTTCTTTAAAAGGAGTAGGTTAAGTGACTCTTGTAATTTTTTATTTTATAATTTTTCAGAAATTTTATTGTACTTTAGTCTTTACTTGAAAAGAGACGACCACTAAGTTTATTTGGAAATTTGTTCTTAAGCTGCACGTTCACTGGATCTACATCGTTAACAGTGGACGGATTTGTAGCTTTCTATTGAATTGTATGGAATCCGCTTGCACTGGATCGGCAATACTGCTCGCATGCAAATCTAAAAAAGACAGATTTCAGCTCCAGTAAACACGCGGCTTTTGAGAGTGAAACATAGCAGCAATATGTTAAAGCCGTTTTCATTTATTACTTGATTTTGGAACAATAATACGTATACATGTATACATTCTCGTATATATATTGTTTATATATTTTCGTTCACATCTGTTAACGCCCACACGAGCGTGACCGGTGATCTGTATCAACCTTAAAAAGCGTGGGATGTGCTATCTATCTTACTCGAAGGACATGTTAATGTCAGTGCGTAATGTGCCCGATCACTAAGGGTAACGACAGGCTTGAAGTTTTCAAATAATCCGACCATAATGAACTTGTATAACTGAACAATTTTCGAGCGTGCTTAACTCCCGTTGAATTATATCTAAAAACGTTTCGTATTGAATTTGATTTTTGTTATTTGAATTTAATTTAACTTAATTCAAACTGGAAAATGTCTGTTGCCAACAGATTCTTACTAGGTTTCTCATCATATACATACATCGTTATTTTTACGCAGGTAACTTAAGTATTGGTTCGTGAATGTTCACAGATCGCGAACACTCAGAATTGCTATAACGCCCCGCTCCTGCAACCGGTACATCAGCAAGACAATCGAGAACCTGCATCAATGGCTCATCACCCTCTCGCACCTAACAGTAAGTACTGTAGATACTGGCTGGTTTAGCGATATCCAACCCTATTTTATACCAATATTACTATGAGATAAACTCTGTTCTTGACACAAATTTGACAGCCCGCCTCAAGAGCGTCGCCAGAACTCGCCAGTTGATGGCCTAGGGGGGGGGGAAGTTGATTGTATAGTGGATAGGAAAAGTATGAATTTTAAATACAGCCCGCCCTTGGCCCGCCTCGTGGTCTGGCAGGACCATTTAGAGTAAAATATGATAATAATAATACATACAATAAACGAATTAATAAGGAATATTATGTTTCAATCCAAGAGGATTGAACCTATTTAGGCTTACATGACCTAAATTACAACCCTTGTTTTATTCTATCGACACATACTAGGTACACAGGATCAATTGTTAGATGGAAATTCCGCGCGACTGTTTTTGGCAAAAACTAAAAAGTTCTCTTTAAAAATTGATTGTAATTGATTTTTAACCGACTTCAAAAAGGAGGAGGTTATTATCAATTCGAATGTTTGTTTTTTTTTTTTTTTTTGTGTTCTATATTTACTGCAGTCTGTCTCCTTCGTGGGACATTCAGAAGTATGTTGGTTGGTGCTATCGCTGGCTCACTCAGTATGTGACCTGTGTCACATCCTCATTGTTTAAACAGTAGTTATATTTACTGTGATTGGATTAGGTCTTGCGGTATTTTGCGCTTTAATCGTCGCGCTTTGTTGTGATTCTCCATTAGTGACCGAGCCAGGGTATTTGGGTGTTGTTGGATTCGTTCTTTATAGGACTTGGTATGGCGTACGATTTCCTGCTTCACAGTGGGCATTCGTAGGTCACGGTGTAGCAGTTCGTTGGGTACAAACCAGGGCGCGTTGGTTATCATACGCAGAGCTTTATTTTGAAACCTCTGTATGATTTCTATGTTTGAGTGCGATGCGGTGCCCCATAATTGGATCCCGTACGTCCAGATTGGCTTCAGTATTGCCTTGTACAAGAGTAATTTGTTTTCGAGAGATAGCTGAGACTTTCGCCCTATGAGCCAGTAAAGTTTTCTTGTTTGGATACCAAGTTGCTTCCTCTTAGTGAAAATATGTTTCTGCCAGGTAAGTCTTTTGTCTAAATGCAATCCAAGATATCTCACATGATCTGCTTGTGGGACTTCAATGTTGTTTAGTGTGACTGGAGGACAGGATCCTCTTCTTAAAGTAAACGTAACATTGACTGATTTGGTTTCGTTGGCTTTTATCCGCCACTTTTTAAGCCAGTCTGATATGCCATTTAGTCCTTCTTGGAGTATTTGTGAGGCGATTATTGGGTCGCTATGTGCAGCTAGTATGGCGGTATCGTCAGCAAAGGTCCCAGTAGTTAGTGTTTCAGATGTCGGCAAGTCTGCAGTGAACAGTAAGTAGAGTATGGGACCCAGTACGCTACCCTGTGGCACTCCTGCCTGTATGGGACAAAGATCAGACAGTGCTTCCCCACTTTGTACTATGAAGTGGCGCTGTTGTAGAAATGATTTCAGTATTCCATACAGGTGATCTGGTAGGGCGTTTTTTAATTTAAACAGCAGACCTGGATGCCAAACGCGGTCAAACGCTTGAGATATGTCCAAAAATACACTGGTACAGTAAGACTTTGCCTCCAGTGATTCCATGATCTTATTTGCTAGTCTGTGCACTTGGTCGACAGTGGCATGTTTATTGCGGAACCCAAACTGATGGTCAGGAATTAGTCCTTTTTCTTTAAGTATAGGTAGAATTCGTTGCAGCAGTAGAGATTCAAATATTTTGGATGGGATGGGTAGCAGGCTTATGGGTCTATATGATTTTGCTTCTTCTGGTTGTTTGTCTGGTTTCAGGAGCATTATAATTTGCGCAACCTTCCACTCCAGGGGAAAGAACTGCAGTCTTGTCATGGCGTTAAATAATGACGTCAGAAAAGTTATGCCAGATTCTGGTAGTTCTTGTAATATACGGTTTGTAATAAGGTCGTATCCTGGTGACTTTTTTGGGTCCGATTTTTTTATGATGCGGGCAACTTCTGTCTTTGTAAATTTTAAGGGCATTTCCTCCGTATTTTTAGGAGTATTCAAATAGTCAGTAATTTCTGCGGCATCTACTGGAGAGCCTTCATATGAGTGAGGAATAAAGACTTTTGAGAGATGTTCTGAGAAGGTTTCGGCTTTCTCTTGGTCCGTCCGTGCCCAGGAACCATCAGATTTTCTTATTGGAGGAGAAACACTAACAGGCCGTTTCAGTCTTCTGGTGGCTTTCCATAATTAATAATCTGAGGAAGCAGTAGCATCCAGGCCAGTGAGATAATTATGAAATCCGTCATTACGATCCTGGTCTAAAATGTGTTTCAGCTGTCTGTTGATGTGATTTAGTTGCTTTTTCACACCAGGGTCTCTGCTTTGCTGCCAATGCTTTCTCATTCTCCTTTTTTGGATTATTTTATCTAATATATGTCTCGCTACGTAGTTGTCCGTGCTTCTATGTGGTAGTGGTGGGGTTGACGACCAGGCTGCATCCTGCACACTGTTGTTGAAGTACAGAACAGCTTCTGTTATTTCGTCTTCAGTTTTTAGACTAACTGGTTCCTGGAATGCTTTGTCGATGAGCTCTCGAAATAAGGGCCAGTTAGTTTTTTTGTTATGCAGAACGCATTTTTTGGCGCATTCTTGGGCGGTAGTGTGTAGTTCTACTATGATTGGAGAGTGGTCTGAGGACAGATCCCAGCAACTCCGACACGATATATTGTTATTCACGATTCCTTTGCTGACACAAAAATCGATAACATCCGGGATTTTTCTTTTGTCTGCTGGCCAGTAAGTGGGTTGACCAGACGATATCACGTTCATATTTCTTGTTTGGATGCATTTAAAGAGTTCTCGTCCTCTGGGTAGAACAAGCCTAGAACCCCAAAACGTGTGCTTGGCATTATAGTCACCCCCCGCAATAAATCTGTGTCCAAGGGATTGAAAAAAGTCATTAAACTCCGTTTCCTTGATAGTAAATCTCGGCGGACAGTAGAGAGCCGATACTGTAATGTCACTGATCCAGTCCGTTATTACGACGTTTGTTGCTTGAATGTAGTTTTTACAGTAGTCTTGTAGAACATGATGCTTGATGTTAGACCTGATGAGTACAGCAGATCCTCCATGTGCTTTGTTGTCAGGGTGGTTAGTGTGGTACATATTGTATCCAGGTATCCTGAAGTAGCTTTTGGTTGTGAAGTGAGTTTCTGAGATTAGTAAAACATCTATGTGGTGAATTTTAAGGAATATTTTTAACTCTTCCGAGTGATTTGACAAGCCATTAGCATTCCATACACCTAATTTTAGTGATGTGAATGTGATGACATTTTTGAGATTAGATCGGTTAACGTTTGGGTCATAGTTAGCATTTGGTTCATCAGGGCAACAAGTGTCTCTGTAATGGCTTTGAATTCCTTGGTTTTTTGGTTGTCATCTTCGGCGTTAACGGTTTGCGTCGTAGGTTGTTTGGGGAGTTCTTTTGTGACTGATGCATACGATTTTCCGTTATTCGTTGTTTTATTTGTAGGTGCTTGCTAATTCGAATGTTTGTATTTTTTTTTTTTATGTATGTTCGGGCATAACTCTGTCATATATAAACGGATTTGCAAAATTCTTAAAGGTCCCATATAAAATATCAAAATTGGTACAGCCCTTTTTGAGAAAATCAACAAATTCCCAAAAAAAATACTTAGACGACGTTTTAGTTTCTTCAATCACTGGAGGACTTACAATCTCTTTTAAGTGTCTTGCCGTTTCTTAATGGATTTGGATGTTAAGGCAACACTAAAAAGCGAAAAATAAAAAGTTTTTTTTTTTATATTTGAGAGAGGGTCTCATAAAAAGCTTGTTCAGATGTGTACGTACTATCTAAGTATCTCCCTTTAATATTTTACACTATTATTGATGGTATAATAATATGGCAAACTATGGAGAACATAAAAAAGTTGCAATCGTTTTTTTTTTTTGCATGAAACTTAGCAGCCTGTGATATTGAACTGAACGATAGTGTTGATGATAAGGGTCAACTACTGCAATTTAATGTTTTGTTTAAATGAAAGGAAGAAATACATACATGTTTTTTGTTTTCATCCATTAAAATAAATTAGTTAATTTTTAAAGGACTTTGTGAGATTATGTTATTACTATGTATTCCGTAGGTCCTCAGTATTGTTCATAATGAGTGACGCAAACAATACTGAGCAAATCAAACCAAACGCAAACTGACGGTGTATATCTTGTTATTTTAAAATACACTTGTTGTGATAGGGTTCCCCAAAATATAAATAAAGGACAATAGTACATTAGTAATAGTGACGATCAATAGCTTATGAAATCGTAAAAACACTCCCGTCGCTCTTGCTGCCCTCAATAGTCACCAAAACAGCTGTTTATTACACTACACTAATATTATGAAGAGGAAAGATTTGTATTGAAAGATTTGTATGTTTGTAATAAAAAAACTCAAAAACTACCGATCCGATTTCAAAAATTTTATCGCATTAGAATGCTACATTATCCTTGAGTAAAATAGGCTATATAGGTATATTTATCAATTGAAAAAAGGATCCTTAAGAAAATTCACGCAGATGAAATCGCGGGCAGAGTGCTAGTTTACCATATTTTTCATTTCAGTTACTTTTGTCTTCACTATTGGTTTATTGAACGGTCACAACATTGTTATGTTAGGTTTGTAAGGAACGAAGCGAGTCAACCCCAACACAAGTACTTCAGTAACTAACTGGGGCTGCCTTCATTTGTGTTTTAAATGCAATGTTTTACTTTATTTATGAGAAGAAGATGTCTGGTTCGGCAGGAATTGTTTAAAAAGCTGTAATTAGCTGTAAATATGTAGTAGATCCATCTCACCAGTATTTAGCGCTGTATTGAGCGAGCTGGCTGGATTGCATGTATGCAATAGCTACCTCGGTGCTAAACCTGTAGCAGGGATTCGCATAGCAAGGATTTCATTACGTTTAGGTTAAGTGGGTACTAAAATGGTCATTAAGTAAATATTGTTAATAATACTATTAGTCATTGTTAATTCTTTTATTTTATATTCGCTCGAACACCGCGCGACGCTGATAAAGTAGCGTTGTACGTCCAGCTGAGCTCGCGCGTAAACGCCGCATAAGCGCCACAACTTAAAGCTTATTATCTAGCAAACTACTGTAGTTACACCAAAGTAAAAAATACGTGTGTATAGCTAAAACTATAGAGAATTGTGATAATATACTATTCAAAACAAAATAAGGGCCACGAGGATTTTTTTTCATTTTAACGACGATTTAAATTAAAATTATTTTTTTAACATTTTTAAATTAAATTAATTTTTTTAACGACGATCGGCGTATTAGTGTATGGAGAAGACGCGGCGAGAGATTTTCAGAAGCCTGCATCCATGAAGTTGATCGTTTTGGTGGTCCAAATGTAATGATTTGGGGCGGGATAAGCTTACACGGCAAAACTGAGCTCGCTATTTTAAATGAGGGTACTGTTACTGCTCAGCGGTATATTGAGGAAGTTGTCAGACCACATGTGATCCCATTTGCACAGCGAGCGGGTCCTGGATTCATCTTGATGCAAGACAATGCTCGTGCACACACGGCTCAAGCGACTCGGTTTGTACTGGAAGACTCTCAAATTCAAGTCTTGCCGTGGCCGGCGAACAGTCCGGACTTAAATCCAATAGATCACATGTGGGATCAGTTGAAACGAAGAGTTAGAGACGGTGATCAGGAAATCCACAACCAACAGCAACTCATCAACGCTGTGAAAAGGACCTGGGAAGAGATTCCAATGGAAAATGTCAGGCATTTGATTGAGAGCATGCACTCCAGGCTTCAGGAGTGCGTAGCTAAATGAGGGGGACATACCCGTTACTAAAAGATGAGCATGGAGTATTTTCTTGTTTTGTAAAACTTTACGTTGTTTTTATTTTTAACCTAAAATGTGTTTTTTCTTTCAAAATAAACTTTTTAATCATTATTATTTGAATAAATTTATTGGTCTACATGGTAAAAACAACATTAGTTTTCGTTATGGAGACATAAAATATATATTGGTTTTATTATTTTTATGGTACAGACAAAATACCTTATTTATTTATTTATTTATTTATACTTCATGCACAAAGGTACAAAGCCTTGTGGCCCTTATTTTGTTTTGAGTAGTTTAAATACATAATGTGAAAAGTAAGTTACATGTTTTACAGTTACAAAGTACTTTGTAATAGTTAACTTGCAAATATGGATTGAATTGGGTCTTTAATATATTTATTATATTTGTTGTCCTAGTTTTACGAAAGATTTTGCTATTTTGGTCAATAAAATCCTGAGATTTAAAAATTACAATTGCGGTAAAAAAAAAGTTATATTTGTATAAGACAATAAGAAAAAACATAAATAAGAATTTCTTTTCGCATTTTTTCGCAGACACGTGACACTGGCAGAAGTTAGCTCAAAAATTTTCTGGCGACTATAGTCGCCTTAACATTTCTGGCGTATAAATAAATATATCGTATCTGAGTCCGTTCAGTGTTGGCAGCAGTTTATTTTAACCTGGTTTTTCTTGCTCCAGTGGTTGGTTTCCCGAGTGCCATCCGTCTGACGGGTTCCCTGGGCGCTATCAGCAACCGCGGCCTGCTGTCGGTGCTGCAGCGCGAGCCGGAGCACGAGCGGCCGCACAACGTGCCCGGCTTCTACACCAACACTGCCAATGTACACACCTCGCTGTTAGTAATGGACCAATCTTTACTTATATATTTTTTGTCTTTTCAACTCAGTATTGCTCAGTATCGCTACAGAGGAGCTCGTGGCTAGGTTAAAGCCGTACAGATCAATTGGTTAAAGGTTAAGCTACGCTAACCGCGGATGGGTGACCATCCCTTTCATACCGAGTTCCCTCCGTGCCTTGGAAAGCACGTAAAGCCGTTGGTCCCGGCTGTCATTTGTAGATCTTTGGCAGTCGTTATGGGTAGTCAGAAGCCAGAAAGTCTGACAACCAGTCTTACCAAGGGATATCGTGTTACCCAGTAACTAGGTTGCGGAGGTCCGATAGGCAGTCGCTCCATGTAAAACACTGTATTCAGCTGCATCCGGTTAGACTAGAAGCCGACCCCAATTTACTTGGGAAAAGGCTAGGCAGCTGATGTTGATACAGTGACTGAGCGATCGACTGCTGCGCAGCGTGTTGCGGGTTCGATGCCCGCCCAGGGTAAACATTTGTGTGATGAGCACTTGTGTTTGCCTTGTGTCTGGGTGTTGTTTATCTACCTATGTATGTATTTAAAAATGTATTTGTGTTTGTATATCAGCTGTCTGACACCCATAGTACAGGGTCTCCCTAGTTTGGGGTCAGATGGCCATGTGTGAAATGTCCCCACATATTATTATTATATATTCACATACTAAGCCTATACCATCATCATCAGCCTAAAGACGTCCACTGTTGAACATAGGCCTTCCCCATAGAACGCTACACTGATATGGATAGACCTAGATAACGCAAGAGCAACTACTTCGCGTGCCTATTTTCCTGCCTAACTTACGATAAAAAATCGTAAGTAAAAAAATTAAGTAAACGAGTGACGCAAACAATAAAATAAATGACTTACCGATGGAAGGAAACTTCCATCGGTAAGTCATTTTGTGATTAATATTATGCGTAATTAATTTAAAAAACAATTATTTTTAATCTAATACCCTCAGTAATACCTGGGAATACCAAATTTAGGAAAAACAACATTCGTATTACATTGTGACGTCCAAAAAATGTGGTTTTCATACAGATCGTGATACTTGCGTTATCTAGGTCTATCTATATCTGTGGAACGCTACAACTCACGGCAACCTGCCGCTTACATCCACCGGTTACCCGCGAACTTGTCGTCGGTACATCTGGGGGAAGGCCTAACAACTCTGCGTCTTTCGGTTCGCGGTCGCCACTCGAGAAACTTTCTTCCCCATCGGTTATCGGGTCTTGGAGCGATGCCAGCTGCCCATTGCCACTTCAACTTGAATATACCCCGCCTATACCCCGGGAAGGGCAGTCTGTTAGAAAAAGTGTAATAATCTAGACGCAACCTTGGGGTGGAACACGTATTTAGCAGTTGCGCTTGCGTCTATTAGACCAACGGAGCATAAGGAATATTAACTTGACCAGTGGGCTGGCTTAATCTTGGGCTAAATAATCAGCATTGCCGTACAACGTGGCAATGCTGCCAGTCTTTTGGACAATTGTCCGATTGACAGCGATGCGGATGAGTTTTTTGATGCCCTATGAGCTCCCACCTTTTGTACGTAATAATTAATAATAATAATAATAATATGTGGGGACAATTCACACACGGCCATCTGACCCCAAACTAGGGAGACCCTGTACTATGGGTGTCAGACAGCTGATATACATACACAAATACATTTTAAATACATACTTAAATAGATAATTATATTCTTACTAGCTGACCCGACAGACGTCCTGTCCCTATCTACCTATACTACCAACCCTACCCACCCTACCCACCCTACCAACCCTACCTACTCTACCCACCCTACCTACCCTAAATCTACATACACTAGCGCCAATCTTCCGCCAATTATGTCAATAATATATTGATATTCATTTTCAGTCACCGCACAATCCCGCGCATATCGACGGCAGTAGACGCCACATTGCTCGACACGCCGATCTCCGGCTTCACCCGCGCCGACCGCTCGCTGCACAACGAGATCCGCCGCTCGTTCCACAAGCCGAGCGACACTACCCGACACAATGCCGACACCGGCCGAAGCATGCCGAGGAACCTTAACTTGGCATCTGCTAGTGATATTACGAGAAACATCGAGCCGGTACTGGATACTGACACGTAAGTGTGAATATTATACATTCAATTGGGCCTTTCTAGATAACAATGTTATGGTACAGCATAAGTGTTAGTACTACCGTACAGTAGCGACACGCTCCCCGCCCTCCGAAACACTGTTCCTCACCTCACGTGCTCTCGGAACTGCTTTTAGTTCCCTCGGCGCATAGACACGCACGTATTTGTACAGTCTGTTATTTTGGTAGTAGTGTAGGTTATTATATCGTTTCGTTTATATGGAGCGTCGTGGGTGTGGTTATGGTATCTTATATTTGTTGCTCTTTATGAGCGACCGTCAGATTATAGCAATGTGTAAAAAAATGCAATCCTTATGTCAGTGTTATAATGTGTTCCACTCCTCTTGAATAAGATGGAAAAAATGGGAATCCGAGGATATGTTCTCCGGATTTTGTCTCACTCCCTTTCTGGGCGAACACAGTCCGTAAAAATAGACCCTTTTATGAGTGACAATGTGTCGTTGAATTTTCGTGTACCTCAAGGGCATACAAGTACGCGCCCACGTGGTTTTCAACGGCTTTAGCACAAGATACAAGCACTATTTCTAGACCTTACGTAATCGTAGGTTATATTTCTTGTCCACTTTGATTTGTTAGTAAACCAGTAGACTTATCATATATATTGTTCGTTTATAGTAACCACGCGCGCCTCAGTAGTGGGAATGGCTGGCGGGGGCGTACGCACAGCGAGGAACAGAACGTGGGCATCGAGCGCGTGCCTGATGTCGTGCCCGCGCCACTCGTGCCGCCACACGCCGCACACGTTCCGCACGCCACACACGCGCCACACGCCGCACACGCGCCACACGCCGCGCATGTGACGCACGCCACGCCCGCGCCCCCGGCCCCTCAAGCCACGCTGCCGCTAACAGTCGATAAGGTAATTATGAGCTTCTATTAGATTAGGCAGAGGTGTATAGTACACCCACATAGTTCACTCAAGATATTATAGGACAATCATTCAGATAAGTAAAGAATTGGAGTCACTCAGTTAGCCCGAGGCCCGAACTGTATTGACGAGGTCAAAATAAGCATGGCCAAAGTTGACATTAAGGATCACTTGTAACTTACTTTGATAGTAACAAGCAGTGATCAAAGCACTCTTAGCGACATAACAAACATATACAGCGTTTAACAATAATGTGTGGTTATATTTAAAGATCATAAGGAGAAACTCCTAAATAAGCGCTACGTAAGGTCACAAATCAAGTTTTTAACGGGAATATTGTTTTTTTTCTAACAATAAAAAAGCTAATATTAGGTGATGCCATGAACAGCCCCTAAAATAAACTGCTGATCAAGACTTAATTACTATATGCATTCATTAAATGAATATTATAATTCTATTCTAGACAAAGACCACAGCCAAAAATCCTTTTAGTCTATGGATTGATGGCATTACGCCCGTATAATGTCAATACTGTCAAAATAATAAGAATGTTCTCCAGGTAATACCCGCATAGTTTTTTTTTTTTATTGTGAACCATGAAGATTTAGGTATAAATGGAGCCAACACTTAGAACAAAAGCTTGAAACCAACTGTGGGCTGATGCTCTCTTTCTAAATGCATACATAAGAACGAGACATTGATATGTGTTTTCTTTATCTTATGTATGCATTCAGAAAGAGAGCGTCTGCCCACAGTTGGCTTCACTTAGGTATTTAGAGTGTTGCCTCCACTTTTATCTATAAGCTTCTTGTTGTGGACTTACAATAAAACGGCATACTCTAACATATTATGTGATACACACGAGGTAATACCTAGTTCTGACGCTCAAATCTTTCAGTGCGTTTTAAGTCATAAATAAATGTCGCCACATAGTGTCCTATGTGGCGATTAAAACAATCATTTCTTGGTAACCGATAGTGTAAAATTAGACTAATGATTTCAATAGTGCGTAAAATATAGACAATAATAATAATACATCCTGTTTACTGCTTATTAAGCCAACTGAGTTAGTGATGTTACACATTTGTTTATGATTATGATTAATAAAAAAAAACTCAGTATAGTTTACTCTGATTTTTTATAGATTTTTTATAGTTTACTCATTTGTGGATATACTCTCCATTAGGTAGAACATCACCCTTAACCCTTAAATATGACCACTCATTTCTAGTACATAACATATAAAGCCGAGTATGATATTATGATTAATCCCATGTGGCTGGTATAGACATCTAGAACCTACTGATGCCTTAAAAGTCTACTGGTGTCTAATGCTTTGAGTGCCAGTTTCGCATATTTGCGGAGTAAATATACGGAAATACTGGTTTTATCCAGGTTTTGGCAGCGAAACGGCTAAACAGACTTAAACCTTGTCAACACAGCTTTAAATCTACCTCGGACCAATCAGTAGTGGCTTCAATGGGTCACCTATCCGCGTGATTGTCCTCTAATATGTTGAGTGAGCGTGTCGTCAGTAGTTTGAACTATAAGCCCGTTTCCAGCCGTCATGCGTGTGTAGTTACTCGGGCTCGGCGCCGGGCGCGGAGGACGCAGACGACTATCGCAGCGAGTGCGAGAACTGCAAGTCTGCCAGCAGCTCTAGGTAAGCTTGCCATGGAGATATTGTTCTGTTTGTACGGACATCGTCATCAACTGGCTACCCTCTAATGCCAGCTACACACGTAACGATCTATCGTAGCGATTAAACTGTGCAAACCGATTTGCGCAGATTTATCGATTGTCGTTCATCGGTGGCAGTTGCAATTTATATTAGATAAATCGTTATCGATTGCGGTTGCAGTTTTATCGTCGCGTGTGGATGGCGATCGCTCATTTCGGCACGACATGCGACAGTACGACACCGAGGTCGTGGAGTGCGCACGTGCGCTCGTTGCAACATGTCGGAAGAAGATAGAGGTGGACACCGCGAATAACTGCAAGAGTTCATAGAGAGCTACAGAAGCAAAACTTGCCTTTGAAAGACCAAATCCAAGGATTACCATGATCGAGATAAAAAATACCGCCTACAACAGGCTAGTCGAAAAAATAATTATGCCAATCTTTCGGAGCGAATTTGAACTCATTTAATAAGTTGGTATGAGAAAATAGCTTCCTTTTTATGAGCCAATCTACACCACACTCCGCGCCTTTTTTCTTTAAACTCTGTATGTGTTTAAAGAAAAAAAGGCGCGTAACCAAGCCTAATATAGCAAGTACGTCATAATTTTCTATCCTGGATGACATGTTTCTTGCGTGAGCTTCTGCTGAGAACTGACGATCGACGTTGATATCGGTTACGACGTTCAATTTATCTGCACAGTCTGAAATCGCTAATGCCAGCTTTTAAATTGTGCAAACCGATTTGCGCAGTTTTATCGATGCGATAGATCGTAACGTGTGTAGCCGGTATAAGAGCTCGTTTCCACTTGTCGTGTGTCAGATCCGTATATGAATCGGAGGTCAGCGCTTCTGTTCATACTTTCGGTTAATAATCGGTTGTCGGCCACGGTCGAAACTGGTGCCACTTATTAACACTCTACGCGAGGCGACTGTGCCCGATGGAAGTCGATGAAGTTCTTGTTGTGATGTATTGTTATTTAAGAAGAAAATTAATAAAGACAGCAAAGGATAGAAAATTCTGGCCTCACCCAATCCTGAGGGAAACGATCAACGATCTACTGGCTCGAATATCAGTGATCATAAAGGGTGCACATTCTGGTTTTGTGACGAATATACAGTTTGTTGCATGTGATCTCTTTGACTGTGGCGTCGACATGCCGCCGGCGAGAGAGAGTTTTTCCGGGCGTAGAGGGCGACACAAAATCGATTTCCGACAAGTGTGAATAGCTTCATAAAAAATGCTTTGCCACTGGAACATCCGATTAAAATCCAGGCCCGACAAGTGGGAACCGGCACTAATGGGTACCCAGTTGATGGCACTGTCTGTACATCATAATTTTTGTTCGCTTTACATTTGTCTTTTTTAAAACAATGTCATTTGTAGCATTCATTGCTAACGGTTGTCTTTTCTCCAAACCGAAGGTGATAGAAAGTTGTACGTGCAAATTATATTTTTTAAGTAAATAGTGTGCTATTCAGATTACTATGTTCCTTGTCTGTTGTCCTTTCTGTATCATTCACTTGAGTATGTTACGTTTCGAAATAATAAACCAGTATGTCTATTCTGTTAAAATTCCCTCGGTGAAACCTGCATCCTGCATGCAGCCCCTAGCATCGGGACGGATGGAAGCTCACTTCACCTAGGTGTTCGCCGAGGCAGATTGTAACAGGATAGCACAGCAGTATGTCTATTCTGTTACAATCTCCCTCAGTGAATACATAGGTGAAGTGAGCTGCCATCCGATTATAGTGCTTTGTAAATCTCTAGAATAGCACTGCTGTAGAGCTATTCTGTTACAATCTCCCTCGGTGAACACATAGGTGAAGTGAGCTGTCATCCGATTATAGTGCTTTGTAAATCTCTAGAATAGCACTGGTTCACCTAGGTGTTCACCGAGGGAGATTGTAACAGAATAGACATACTGGTCACTATTTCGATTCTCAGTTATAATCGACGGTGGCATTGACAAAGCTAAAAGCTGTGTTGTGTGCAGGTGGGTGCTGGAGGAGGGGTGGGAGGGCGGCGCGGCGGGCGCGGACGGCACGCAGACGCTGCAGCGCCGCGCGCCCCCCGCGCCGCAGCCGCCCCCCGCCACCGCCACGCTGCCGCAACCTGTCACCAAGCAAACGTATGTATTTTTTCTGCTTTTCGACTAAAACACCCTGAATTGGGTACTTGACACCACCAATCAATTGACATACTTTTTATGAGCTGTCAAAACGAGATTCCTCCATAGATTGTGTATGACAATAGCAGCCTGTGACGTCACTTATTTACCAAGTCAATGGACTAACTATTAATTGATTTTAAAGTAACTTGCAATCGAATTTTACAGTTAATTCAAAATTAATCGGGTTTTCGGTGCTAAAATAAAGTGTATTTTGGAATTATTGATTAATGGTGTCAACAACCCAATTGAGGGGTCGGGCTTACCTCGCGGCGTCCACAGAGGAGGTACTGTCATGTTTCAAGCGACTCACTGTCAAACAGAACTCTTACTATCTCTCTCTCTCTCTCTTATGGTACTAACTACCGAGCATATACTATACGCCAGGGTTTGTTAAACTTTTTGTAGTCACGGACCACTTTCACAATTTAAACAATTCCACGGACCCCTGTCAAAGAATAGTTTAGGAATAGAAAACAAGCCTTATTTCGTGTTCGTGGCTTGGCCGAGAAATGCTGTGTTTACTACACAATTTTCTAATAAATATATGTTGTGAGTTGACCTACTGCGGACCCCTTATATACATGCTACGGAACCCTAAGGGGTCCGTGGACCTCACACTAAGAAACCCTGCTAGACACGAACTAATAATAAATTAATACTTTTTTTTTTGGGAAAAAGAAATAGTTACTTATAAAAAAATAAAATTGAAAATTTTCCAGTCGAACCGTGATGGGTCCACCGTCGAATTGGGAGAACTGGTTCAACACGATCCCGGATTCCGATTCCGAGTCCGAAGAAGAATAGATGCACACTCGCGCTGGCTCAACAACGCACACACACGTCACTCGTGACGAGATAACACTTTCTCACACCTTCCGACTGCCTGACTATTACACTGAGTACTCCAGGTGAATACATGAATAATTATGACGGTACACGTGAAAGCTAAACTTCTACACATACAGGTGCTAATCGCCTGGCAGCCGGTAAGTGTGGAAAAGGAATAGGTCTGAAGGCATGGAATAGTGAGCAAACGGAGTGCTTTTGTAACAAGAAGCTAAAAATAAAATGATTCGCCGTCTCCATTTGTTCACTACTCTGTGTCTGAAGTACATGAGATACTTCTAGCATCGTCGGTAGGTAACTTTTCGAATTTATCAGTTACAGTTTTAGGGCGAACGCATCGATAATGCAATTCAGGTTAGTAGATGGTACATTCACCCCATTGCGTTTTCATAATCATGCAATTTTATAAGCTGAACATGGAGTAACTAACGTCAAACGGGGTGAATAGGGATGGAGGGGTGAATCGGGACAAAACTTTAAAGGGAATTTTAACGTAGAAATAGTATAGTTTGTTGCCAAAAATTAGTCATATGAATGACTCAATAATAAATATTTTTTCTTAGTGTCCTTATTGGCTACAAGCTATATTATTTCAATATTATTAACCACTTTAAAGTTTCGTCCCGATTCACCCCGTTATATCGTACATAAAAAGTGTAGTAGTGGATAAATCGCCTATCGCCGCTGTCAGAAGTATCCTGTGTCACAGGCCTTACACGCAACACTTCTGTTTAAATTGTAAGTTTTAAGCATATTATTATTTTTTTATTAAAATTATCACTCCTTTATTTGATGAAGTAAAAAGTAATAGGCCAATATTTTTTTTAAAGATGGCTAATTGATTCGATAGTTAGTGCTAGTTACAATTTAGACTTTTCATAATCTAATTTGCTTATGAAGCAAGGTAATTGTCTGATTCTGTATACACTTCAACAGTACCTTTTATTATATTTATTTACATTCCGTTGATGATATTAAGATTTTATTTTTATTTTAATACACACACTGCCAAACAGTGTAGATTATTTACTTTTGCACATTTGATGTGTTTTTACGTTGATAATAAATTATTTGTTGCATATTGCACTTCGCCTATGTATTTTTAATACCAAAGAATTGTTATGTTTTATGTATATTGTGTTGTATAATTTATTTCTATGTTAACTGCCCTGGCGGCGGCGTTTATAGACTTAAGAAAAAAGAAATGGCAGCTTCATTAACATCACTCCTAATGGTCTGATTCGAGGCCAGAAAAATGTTCAAGTGGTTTCAGAATAAGTTCAAGTAATTAATTATTAAAACCACCGCTGACTAGGAAATCGAATTTGTCTATTATGTTTTCTCTATGAAAACCACGACGAAGACAGAATACTTTAAGTTATTTGTTAATTAATGCTATAACATGAACACCTTGTATGAGGATACAAAATAAGTTTAAAATAGTTCATAAGTACCTACGAAATAACGACAGTATTTTATTAATAGCGTAGTCACAAATTGATGAATTTCCTGTTCAAATATAAATCAAAGCTCTAGTTTTGAATATTTTCATAGATTACATAGTGCCAAAAAAGAACTGACAACGGAAATATAGACGAGTTAGTAATGTCGTACAATGTTTTGTACAAGCAACGTAGTACTATCTACTCCATACAGTCTTAAGGTCGTAGTACATTACACCAACTCAACGTCGACTTCACTCCAACTCAACTCACAGTATGGCATTGAAATGTAAGCTTTATTTCGTGTTACATACGAGTGATTTTTTTAACACAACAATAGGTGAAAAACGCGTGAACCACGCGTTGTCCACGCGTTGTACACTTTCCACTTATTTGTTGAAAATTTCACTCGTATGAAACACGAAATAAAGCTTACATTTCAATGCCGTACTGTGAGTTGAGTTGGAGTGGAGCCGACGTTGAGTGGTGTAATGTGCTACCTTTAACTTGCTCTTTGACAGAATCACACATGGTTTTGACATGAGGTTCGATTATTTATCAATCGATGTCATGAAATATCAAAGAAGCAGGACATCAGCCGGGGCCCTCACCCTGTGACCCTCTGTTGATAGTTCATCAAAAGTAGCTGACGCTGTGGAGTTAGATAGTTATGTAACTGCGCAAATAAATGGTCCTGATATAATCAAAAGCCTTACAGTGCAATACAGTTAACATTTGATGTTAAAAGTAGGAAAACGTCTGCGGAACTCTAACCTGTTAATTATTAGGTCTGAATTCAGTTGGCTTTTTCATTTTTGTTCCGTTAATTTAAATAACAGAGAATGTAATAGTAACGTTAAATTGCCAATTTCAAAAAACTCTGAATGAGCATAATTGTTCAGAGAAGCTTTTTTGAAATTGGAAACTGCTTCAAATGTTTAAGATGCGGCTCGATTCGAACTCCTCGGTTAACGCTTTTACTTAACGTAATCTCAACCAAAAATGTGAATAGTAACTATTTAAAAATTCATATTTATTCTAAATAATATGTTGTTTTTCAAACATTTGGTGCAGTGGATCTGTGAAATTTAAATCCATCTGATGATTATAATGTAAGTCGAACCAAAGATTTTGAAATAAAAATGTGATTGATATCATTTTAGTGTAATAGAATTCGCATCGTAGTTGTTCAGGCTCAATAATAGAATGTAATAGAATCAGCTGACTTACAACATTGAGATATTAAAGTTTATTCAAGATATAAAGAAATGTAATACAAAAATGTCTAGCTATATATTTTTGTCTAATAAGATTAATATGGAGGCGTAAGATAATTCATTAAAATAAGGAGTCTTTAGAATATTAATAAGTAATTAATATTTCCCTTTTTTCTAACATCGCCGTATTACAAATTTGTGTTACGTCAACAAAGTCTGTAGGCAGTTCGAAATGAAAGATAATAGAACATTTAATAGTCTGACTTTCAGGGTTGTAAGTAATAAATAGCACGTGTATAAATATTTAGTGTTAAAATAACGAAACATATTGCAGCAGTGCTTGATCATTGATTATGTAGACTCGTTGCTTTGGAGTGAACAGCAGAACACGTATGATTGATGTACTCGTAGTTAGGATGTTCAAGAATGACTTACTTACTTCAACGATTTATATATTTATATATTTTTGTCAGCTACGTTTATAAATAGAGAACACCACATCTAAAGTATGAAAAATAATTCACTTTATGAGACTGCAGCTTGTAAACTGGTGGTTTGTAATAACATTTCTCTTGTTTTACCATTTGTGAGCCTTGAATAACAGGCATTGCGGTAGCTAAGTGCAGAGTAGGCCGTTTGGCGCAGCTCTAGAAGTTGAGGCAGCGGTCAAGTGGGGTCATTAACCCCTATCTCCCCAACATTGCCGATTACAAACTATATGTTTGCTAGATTGATGTTTTTATCATAAGGATAGAAATACGAGAATCACAATGTAATAAGAAAATATATAATTAATATTCCAATGGCGACACATAAGCAATAAACTTGAATTAAAAAAAAGCTCTTGAATTTTACGTATTTTAATTTGTAATAGATAGGTACGCATAGTGTAGGTTGTCTATTGTAATTAATATTGTTGTCATTCAGTTTGGTCTTTAACTTAGCTGATTATACAGTTTACTATTCAATGGCAGCTGATTTGCGGTCTTCTTTAGTTTGCAACGAGCCTCACTGTCCACTGATGCGTGAGTTGGGAGGATTCACAATATCGATTTATTATTAAGAATATAAAAAATATCGATTTATTTGTACTTAATTGATATTGAACCTTATGCTCAGCGTTACGCTTCAGTGAACAATGAGATGAAAAGTTATCTTACATTCCATTCATTCTACTTTCAATTATTCATTCTTGTTTTAACTTGTAATACCGATGTATTGAACGTTTGCAAACAAATGTGACGTTTGAAAGCTAATGTTTGCGGGTAGCAGCGCAGTATTACAATCTTTTCCGAACCAAATATCTTTGTTTAGATATTATTGAAATAAACAAGTTAATGGAAATGTGGAATTTATTGTTTTATTTAATAAACCTTCGAAGCTTTAGAACATGTAATGTTTAATTAAGAACATGACGATTGTTATGGAGAGCAGTGAGTTTGACACAGTGATGTGTGATGCGGCGTCTTCTTCCTCAGGGTCTGGTAACCAGGGCCCGCACTGTCTGTATCCTGCCTCCTACGAATAAAATTGATGAGATGAAATAAATACAGCCTAAAATATCTCACTTTTCCTAATATTATGTTCAATATGAAAATAAGAAACACATGAGCCTTGTCCATTAGGTCGATGTTGCTTTATCAGTACGTCATGGATTGCTGAACCAATTAAATCAGGCCGTAAAACCAGAAAAACTGAATAGCCAAAAGAAAAAGAAACCGAGATGTTTGAAAAAGTGGTGAAGGGCTCGAGTAGTATACAGTTCGAATCAAACTTAATGGTGGCTGTGAAGTGCGCTGTTGGCTGCGCAGTACCCCGCCCCTCACCCCCGCTAACGCTATCACGTGAAATTGTTACTGCGCAGCCATTTGCCTCGTGTTCAGAGCCGCAGAGATATAGATAGACCTAGATAACGCAAGTATCACGATCTGTATGAAAACCAAGCGTGCCATTTTTTGGACGTCACAATGTAATACGAATGTTTTCTTTTTCCTTATTATTCCTTATTTCCTTATTACCAGGTATTACTGAGGATATTAGATTAAAGATAATTGTTTTTTAAATTAATTACGCATAATATTAATCACGCATAATATTAATCACAAAATGACTTACCGATGCAAGGAAACGTTTACTTTATTTTTTTACTTATAATTTTTTATCGTAAGTTAGGCACGAAAATAGGCACACGAAGTAGTTGCTCTTGCGTTATCTAGGTCTATCTATATCTGTGACCGCCATTAAGTTGGAATCGTACTGTACCTGTGCATAGTTATGTGGATAGCACTTGACATGCGGCGGGCGCGCGGGTAGCGGCACGCGGTTGCGCCAGCACGCCAGCTTGCTCGCTGAGCTCTGACGGTGACCCGGCACGTCCGGCTCCACTTCCAGGTACTGCAAGATAAGGTCATTAGGTTCATCGACCTGCGTGTAGTACGATATAACGGGGTGAATCGGGACGAAACTTTAAAGTAGTTTTTAACATTGAAATAACATAGCTTGTTGCCAACAAGGACACTAGGAAAAAATATTTATTATTGAGTCATTCATTAGAGTCATCATTGTCAACAAACTATATTATTTCAACGTTAAAATCCCCTTTAAAGTTTCATCCCGATTCACCCCTGCATCCCTATTCACCCCGTTTGACGGTGCACAATGGGAAACAAAACAGTGCACACAGGCCAGCTTAGCTGGATACAACTATCTGTCAAATTTCGTTAATAGATTTCAACTTTATTACAAAAACATAAGATTCATATTCAATCGGGAAAGTTTGACAGTTTGGTATGGCTTGATGTGCTGGCCTCTGTACATGTAACATCACACGCCTGTGTTACCTTAAGGAAGGTAAAGGTCAATTGAGTCAACTGCACGACATGTAGTAGGTACCTACCCTTCACTTGAACTGTGAAAACCTATGTTACAAATGATTGTCTATGCGGTTGACTGTAGGTACATCCGCACATTTTACCAGTCAGATGTAAGCTCCCTTTTTACATCTGAGTGGTAAAATGTGCGGATAGAAATGATAGTTCCAGACTCATGGCTGCTAATACTCAGAAATTCCTGATAGAAACCCTATAGCACTGCACGACCTGGGAAACGAACCCAGGAGCACTTTAGCAGTCGAGCCTCACTAACTAGTAGACCAATAAAGCATAACGTATCCTATGTATGGAGCTTACTTAACCAATAGGTACTAATAGCCCGGGCAAAATAGACATTCAAGGTTACATTAATTAGTATACCTAAAGCTTAAAATCGGTACGAATGTTCGGAACACCATTACAAATAAATTGTCAAAAGTCCCCATCGATCCGAGGTGTGCAATAAAAAAAAAAAACTGCCAAGTGCGAGTCGGACTCGCCCATGAAGGGTTCCGTGTAACATAATAATATAATTGATTGAATGAAAGGTAAATTGCGGTTAACGATTTATGACGTATTAAAAAAAAATACTTACTAGATCTCGTTCAAACCAATTTTCGGTGGAAGTTTACATGGTAATGTACACTCACCAAAAGAGATAAGTATTCATGTCGCCGGGAATAGTTGTAGTTTACTTAGAAACCAATGGAGATTTTCAAATGAAATTTAATTAAATCATTGAACTGTTTATTCTCTATTAATTGTATTTTATTATATTTATAAACACTCATCGGTGTCTAAGTAAACTTCAACTATTCCCGACGACATGGATACTTATCTCTTTTGGTGACCGTACATCATATATTTTTTTTAGTTATATCATTCTCTTATTTTAGAAGTTACTCTCGCGCAAACTATTCAGTTTAGAAAAAAATGATATTAGAAACCTCAATATCATTTTTGAAGACCTATTCATAGATACCCCAAATGGATGGGTTTGATGAAAATAAAAAATTGAGTTTCAGTTGTAAGTATGGGGAACCCCCAAAATTTTTTTCTATTTTTATGTGAAAATCTTAATGCCGTTCACAGAATACATCTACTTACCTACCAAGTTTCAACAGTATAGTTCTTATGGTTTCGGAAAAAAGTGGCTGTGACATACGAACGGACAGGCAGACAGACATGACGAATCTATAAGGGTTCCGTTTTTTGCCATTTGGCTACGGAACCCTAAAAAGCGGTAAGTTTGAAAAGCTGTTAACGGTAAGTTTTGTCATAAAAATAGGTGAGACAAAATAATTTTTTTGTCATGCAATTACCTACAAAAATTGCATATCATAAAGAACACAACTTTATTAGAAACTTTTTCCATCGCTATATCTCCGAAATGAAAAAAGTGTAAGATCAATTTTTGTAGGTAATTGCATGATAAACAATTTTGAGTCACCTATTTTAATGATAAAACTTACCGTTTAGCTAAAAAATGCAATAAACCGATTTTTGACTCATTTGACCTTGAATTTTTTTTTTGCACGTCTCGTATCGATGGGGACTTATGACAATTTATTTGTAATGGTGTTCCGAATATTCGTACCAATTTTCAGCTTTATGCGAATTAATGTAAGCTTACCCCTATTTTTTAGGCTAATTTGACCGGGCTATAAGGACCTATTGGAGTTATTGTAGCGCATGAACAAAACGTGATGAATGAGGTGCTCATGTTTTCGACACAGACAGGAAGAATGTGCAAAGCAAATATTAGCGACATCCTTAAGGTGTTCAAAGCGTATCCGGAGATTACGCAAGCCCTAGATAAACTTTACCCTTGCTAATCCAATGGATAAGGAAAGGCCGTGTACTAATAAACCCCGATCCCTTAAGTTAGGATTCTTTAACGCCAATGGCATTACTAACCAACGTGATGAGATCGCCGATTTCCTCCGCGTCCATCAACTTGATATCCTCCTCATACAGGAGACCTTTCTTAAGCCCCATCATCGTGACCCGAATATTGCCAACTACCGTATAGTTCGCAATGATAGGTCTCGTTGTCACAAGGGCGGTACCCTAATATACTATAGAAAGGCTCTGTACTGCATTCCTATGGACCCTCCTCCCCTCGCTCGCCTCGAGGTCTCTGTCTGTCGGCTCGGCATGACCGGTCATCAGCCGTTAACTATTATATCAGCATACGTCCCTCCATCACCATCGGAGGATGATCCTATCCTCCTCAAGGATGACCTTTCTGTTCTTTTTGGCCTGGGTGACTCCGTCTTACTGGCGGGCGATCTCAATGCCAAACATCCCTCCTGGAATAGTAACAGGACCTCTTCCAGAGGTAGGATCGTGTTTAACCTCTGTTCTCAGCTGAACTTCGACGTCATCGCCCCGATGACTCCCACTCATTTCCCCACGATCCCAACCATCTTCCCGACATCCTCGATATAGCGCTGCTCAAGAATGTGAACCTCCGTTTGCAATCTATAGAGACGCTACACGAGCTTAATTCCGACCATCGTCCAGTGATATTAGAACTAGCTCCCCGTTCAGGTCCCTCTGACCCTAGCCAGCCCCCTCCGACCCAAATTATTACCGGCTTTAGGAAAGTAAGCGAAAGCCTACAATCCACCACGTCGCCTCACTTGGACGCCATCCCCGACCACTTGGTGACAGTCGCAGACACGACGGGCGCGATCGACTCGTTCACAAATCATGTACAATCCGTCTTGAACGATTGTTCAAGGGAGGTTCCGGCGATGAGCGATCATCGCTGGAAACTGCCTGACGATGTGCGTGATCTGTTGACCGAGAAGAACGCGGCCGTCCGTGCGTACAGTACCTTCCCCTGCGATGCGAACAAGGCTCACATGCGCTCTTTACCGCGTGCTGTAAAGAAACGCATCGAGGAGCTGCGCTCCAGCCGCTGGGACAAGACACTTAGCGAACTCGAGCCTACCCACCTAGCCTTCTGGGAACTCCAGAGGAAGCTCCGTTCTTCTAACGAGGCCTCCATGCCCCCTCTCATCCGTTCCGACAGTAGCGTCGCCTTCGACAACGATGAAAAGGCTGAATGTCTAGCCGACAGCCTAGAGTCTCAATGCACCCCCAGCTCTCAACCAGTAGACGAAGCTCACCTTTCTGAGGTCGACGCCGAAGTCGAACGTAGAGCCTCTCTCCCACCCGTTGAAGGCCCTGATTATCCTCTGCCTCCTGTCACCCCGACGAAGTGCACGATATCATCAAGAGGCTCAAACCCCGGAAAGCCCCTGGCTCTGACGGTATCACCAATAAGGTGTTCAAACTCCTCCCCGCCCATCTCATAATGCTAATGACCGCCATCTTCAATGGCGCTCTAAGCAACAACATTTTTCCTCAGACATGGAAAGAGGCCACCGTTATCGGCATTCCGAAACCAGGCAAACCCAAGTCTGATCCCACCAGTTACCGTCCCATTAGTCTACTCAATGTTCTAGGCAAAATCTACGAGAGGCTTATTTATAAGCGACTCAAAGACTTTGCGAAGCAAAGAGTCTCATTCCCGACGAGCAGTTTGGCTTTCGAACCGAACACAGCTGCGTCCAACAAGTCCACCGCATCGTCGAGCACATAAGCGCTGGTTTTCAGCGTGGCTTGATGACGGGTGCGCTCTTCTTTGACATAGCGAAAGCATTCGACAAAGTCTGGCACAACGGCTTACTATACAAGCTTTACCAACTCGGAACAGTGCCAGATCGTCTCGTGCTCATCTTGCGTGACTTTTTGTCGAATCGCACCTTTCGCTATCGCATCGAGGGTGCGCTATCTTCACCCCACCCGATACGTGCTGGCGTCCCTCAGGGCTCCGTAGTATCCCCCCTCATTTTCACGCTGTTCACCAGCGACATCCCCAAAGATAAAAAGGCCCAGTTGGCTCTATTCGCTGACGACACGGCCATCTATTACTCGGGTCGTAACCCAGACTGCATAGCTCGTACCCTCCAATCCGCGGCAAAGGCCTTAGCTTATTTCCGGAAATGGAGAATCGAGGTAAACCCCATCAAGAGTCAGGCAGTACTCTTTTCCAAACCGCGTTCGTCCCCCTCTCTGCCCAGTCCGATAACCATGTTCGGTAAACCTATCCCTTGGGAGAAGCAAGCCAAATACCTAGGTGTGATTCTGGACCACCATCTTACTTTCGGAGAGCACATAAAGACGGTGTGTTCGCGCGCCGCTTTCGCTCTCGGTATGCTCTACTTCATGTTGAATGCACGCAGCAAATTGTCACTCAAGTGCAAATTGCGCATTTACACGGCGTGCATTCGTCCCATCATGACGTACGCCTGTGCTGTATTCGCACACGCGAAACCATACCGTCTCCATAGGACGCAGACCCTCCAAAACCGTTTCTTGCGAAGAATCACAGGAGCCCCTTTTTACCTTAGCAACGAGAACCTCCATCTCGATCTAAAAATACCTACCATCCAGCAGTTCATGAAACGCTCCGCCAAGCGCTTCTTCGACACTGCTGAGAAGCACTCTAACCCGTTAATCGTATCGGCCGCCCGGTACACTCCCTCCCGTATTAGTAAGACTCGACGACCGAGACATACTCTGACCGACCCTGACGATGCTATTACTCTCCTCCAGGAGAGCAATAAGGCCACCAGTACAGTTAAGAAACACAGACACAGACCGCCGTCATTCCGTCCTCGCCGCCGAGGCCCGCCGCGACGACCCCGTACGTCCCCTCCCCGACCCTTGCTCGTGCCAGCCCGCGCCGCTGAGCCTGTAGTTTTAAATTCGTCCCTAAATAATGGAAATCCGATCCAGCCTGTCCCTTTGCTGTCCTCTCCCAGCGACGCCCTAAGCCGAGGCTCGTACCCCACAGGGGGTGCCCTTAGCGTGTAGTCGCTTAGTTTGTAAGCTTTTGCCAAGGCTGGAGGCCCTAAAAATAATATTTTTTAGGGCACCACAGGAAAGTCCGGTTAAGCAGCCGACAACCTCCTAGGTTGACCTGCGAGATGCCAATACGAAAAAAAAAAAAAAAAAACAGGAAGAATATTTTTTTACTTTGACGATAGGATTATAATCTATGATTAGGTACGGTAGGGGAGACTGTAAACTACTCTGAAACTTTTTGCTTCACAGAGCACGGAAAAGTGCCTGCTGTGGCCATGTTCTATGTTTTACTCAGAGTCGCCAAACAAAAATCTTGAGCCAAGTCAAATAATAAAACTGTTTGTAGATTATAGTTTCTGGCAAACTTCCATACCTACTGCCTCATTTTGTCTTGTTGGTTTTCTATACCAATATGGGACTAGCCATATAAGTACCCGCGGCTTCGCTAACCTTACCTGCTCATTGATTAAAGGATCATTGACAGGCTTCCCCTTGAACTTGCATTGGTTGTATACAGCCACGAGGAGTAGGTTGGTCCGCGGCACCCGCGCCGCCACTAGTGGCCACGTGCACGGTTTTGGAGGTCTGTTTAACGCTTCTTTAGCTTTTGGAGTATCCTGCAAGATATGATCTTTTTAGACACCTTTAAAATATTTGACATCAGTTAAAAGAGGTGAAGAGGAAAAAAATATCTCTATGAAGTCATTGGATGCGATGAAATGCATCAATAAAAAAAAAACCGCCTTCAAAAACTAAAAAGTGATAAATAACTTTAGCACAGAACACACATTACTTTACTTTCGGAAGTCGGTGGCAATACAAAATAACAAACTCAAAGCCACCGCCACCGACTTCCGAAAGTAAAGTAATGTGTGTTCTGTGCTAAAGTTATTTATCACTTTTTAGTTCTTGAAGGCAGTTTTCTTTTTTTTGAAAACCTTTTTATTTTTCGCTTTTTAGTGTTGCTGTTAACATCCAAATCCATTAAGAAACGGCGACACACTTAAAAGAGATTGTAAATCCTCCAAAGATTGAAGAAACGAAAACGTCGTCTAAGTATTTTTTTTGGGAATTTGTTGATTTTCTCAAAAAGGGCTTAATCAATTTTGGTTAATCAAAATTTATATGGAACCATTTCGGATAAACCCCTTTCAAACAAAAAAGAGAATTTTGAAAATCCGTCTATATATGACAGAGTTATGCCCGAACATACATAAAAAAAAAATATACAAACATTCGAATTGATAACCTCCTCCTTTTTGAAGTCGGTTAAAAACTAACCGGCAATAAATCGATTGTAAATCTTAGAACACATTAAGTACCAAAATATTTAAATATATCAGTAACAATTTTTTGTTTGTTTGTAGGGATATCTCTGTACACAAATTCATTAGGTGTAGGGAATATCTTGGGTAGAACCTGGGTAGAACACCTTTAAAATCGTAATAACTTTTTTAGGTCGTCAAAACCAATGCTAATATTCCTAGTTAGTAAACTTACCAACATCTAGGTAGGTGCATTTTACGTAATTGTTTTATTTTAACTAGAAATATTTTAGGATCAATATATAAATAACCAGAGTTGATCAACGATTAGGAAATACTTGTAATTTGAGTAGGTACCTACCTACTTAGAATTTTTTTCTTATCAATCAATTATTTTTAACATAAGTTTTACATATGCCTAACAAGTGTTTTGTTGTTAGTAGATAACACCTGAACATGAATAATAGATTAATTAATATTTAGAACGTACTTCCTACTTATTATACTTAATTAGAATACAAGATTACTGAATGTTGATAACACCATGTTATCTGCAATGCTTTTATTGTAAGACACGCGCGCATCAAAAGAAAACTATGCACTTCAAGATATTACAAATACCTAATTATGTTAAAGAAAATATACTTCCTTTCGAATATTAAAGTAACACTTGGAACTGATAGCAGGTAGGTACCTACTCTAAATCTGTCGCACGCGCACGCCACGAACCTTGTTATATGACGAGTACGCGCTCGTCGCAAAACGTCTCGTACTTGAGTACTTGTGGTGTTATAATATTAATGTAATTAATATAATCTTTTAATAATAATAATAATAATAAAATTTATTTATTCAGATAACTTGAACAACACCCGCCCGAACTGACAACGCTCTGCGTTCCCTCTCCATATCAAAATCATCTTTTAAATCATCGGTCACCCAGTGTCCGAGATACTTAAACTTGTGTACTCTGTTTAATGACTCACCATTCAGAATAAGTGGTTGTACAGGTGGATTCTTGGGACCTGATTTAAAAACCATGCATGCATGTTGAAGTAAATAAAATTATGTGAAACCATCCATACTTATGACCTTTTATGTTTTTTTTTCAGTCTGTATTGCCCGACTACAAGGAAGAGAGAAGTGGAAACTTTCCACTCTACTCTCTTTCCACTTCTGGGAGAAGTGGAATGAGAGTAGAAAGGTCTTTGAGGGCTATTTGAGACCTTCTTTGTCAAAAGAGTATAGCTCTAAGTCATCCCCCCATCTCCGCCATCCATCTCTAATGTTCCTATAGATAATATTTTATGTTAAATACAGATATTCTATTCTTCTTCGTCTATGACATGGTTATACCTGTAACACATAGAGCACTCTAGATCTGTCACACGCCGCAAACCTCGTTCTGTTGACGAGTACACGGTCGTCGTACAAAGTCTCGTACTTCTCTCGTTCGTAGTCGCGCCACAGACGCTTCTTGCGCTTCTGTTTCTCTTGTTCTGTGTCACCAGATACTAGAGTTAGACAACCTGTAACCAACATTATGATGACCTTAAGGATACATACTATTTTAAAATGAGAAATACTTATAAGTCGCGTAAAAAAATAACTGTCATTTTGTGACTATTTATAATGTCTACGTCATACTACAGAGAAAGCATGACGTTTTTCAACTCACCAGAGCTTAGAATTGTGATGAGTGTGATCATCTCCTGCGTAACTTGAAGTAGAAGGCTCACCGACCTCCATAGCGATAAGAGTATGGACGGCACCGCCTGTAATGCATTTTCATTTATAGATTTTCTGGTTGGTAGGCAATTTTGAATTGGATAGTAAACTTACTAAAGACAACATAGCTAATGAAAATAATGATTAATTATCTTGTTTCAAAGTTTTATTTATCGAATAAAGTAAAAAAAACAACTGAGTGTGTTTATACACACTCAGTTGTTTTTATAATCACCAACGCAATTGTGAAACAAACCCACAGTGGGTATAAGCTACTAGAAGAAAAACATTAAGTAATATGACTCACAGTAACAGCCGAATTCAGCGGCTCATCTTTAGGCGGGAAGCAGACCCCTTGATAGTCATGTATCCAGTTCATCTCAAACACGCTGGCATTGAGCAGTGCCTTCATAGCTGTGGGGTAGACGGTCGCGAAGTGTTCGGTGAGCGGTTCGTCGGGCTCCCCGGTGACGTTGCGTCCCTCCCGCGCGACGATCCAGCCGTACTCGTCTATCAGCACACAGGACCAGATCGTGCCGTCGCAACGCGGACGACACTCTTCGCCTTCGGCACACTAGAATGGGTTTACAATATTTGGTGAAAAAAAAAACATTTATTTTCTGTAAATGATGACATTTACAGAAAATAAAAGTTAAAAAGTTGATTAAGTAGACTCCTACGGTTTTAGCTAGTGACTGAATTATGACTAACCTGGCTTGTAAACATTTCGAGCCCGAGACGAAAGAATTGCTTGAATTGTAGCATTGAACAGCTGGAAGTCATGACTGACAGTAGGTTCTAGTAGCATTGAATGTTTTAACCGAAAATCTATAACCTATCGATAATACACCTTACAACCTGGTGTCCCCTTGTTTCGCAGACAGAAATTTCATAGAATTTCGTTTCCCAGAAAATGTTTAACATAATATTTGGTTCTCGTATTTTTATTTCGACTATTATTGTTTCAAAGACTATTTACTTCAATGAAAAATATTTCACAGAAGCACAATTCAATGAATTTTTAATCACAGTTTTTTGTTTAACAAACTTATCAAATAGTAGAATTCTTTTTTAACGAATATTGTTTGTTTGTTGTATTTTTCCATGGAATTTATTTCTTAAAAAGTCAATATGTTGTGCTACCAAAGTTAATGACAGAAACGAATCGCTGCGAAACCGACTCCACGTAGTCTTGTCTGCCCTAGCCCTAGAGTGTAATTTAAATCTGCGTAGGCGTGGAGGGGCGAGGCGGCCCGCGAGCTGAGGAGCAGGTGGTTTTAACGCCCGCTTCGGCTTACTGGCCGGCTGCGCCGGCCAGCCTCAGCCGCGGCGGTGAGCGTGAATACCATCTGCGACGATAAGTTCGCGTGGGACCGCTGGAGCCCCGCAACGCCGGAGCCGTGACAGAAACTATGCCTGCTGCATGTTACATGCTCGCTTGCATGATGCATGCTTGCTTGCATGATGCATGCTTGCTTACATGCTGTATGTTTGCTTGCACGCTGCATGCTTGCTTGCACGCTGCATGCTTGCTTGCATGCTGCATACTTGCTTGTACGCTGCATGCTTGCTTGTATCCTGCATGCTTGCATGCATCCTGCGTGGTTGCTTGCACGCACGCGCAGTAAGTTTGGTTAGAACTAAGAGTCCCATTCCTGGGAATAAGTTTTATATTAAATAAAAAATATAAGGATAAAGAATATTTGATTTGTTATTCTATGGTATGATTATTCTAACAATAAACGTTATGTGAATCACAAATCAATGATTTGAAAATCTTGAAAGTAAGTATTCTGCGTATTGATCATTCTATAGAACGAAATTATTAGAAAAATTTTATGTGAACTGAAATTCTATAAAACTATTAGCTATGAAACAACGTACAACCCTTACAACCTACTTATAAGTTTACCTATTATATCACCCTACATAGGTACTAAATAAGAATATCCGTTATAGTCCTAAAAGCGTGCCAAGTAATAAAAAATAAGAATATAAGTCAGAGATTTCAAACGAAATACGATCATGTTCTGAGTTTCATAATATACTTTCGTAGATTCTTTCCGTAGACACGGCGTAGCATTCGTAGACATCGTAGCAGCGTAGCACTAGCTACGAATAATGATGAAGTTGGTTTTTGAATAAAAAGTGAGGAACACGAGTTCTGTGTGAGTTTGTCAGATTGAAATGATTAGATTTTAATAACTATGCAGTGATTATCGTTGACATCAATAAATACTGGAAATCATGTTATATTTTTCCTATATCAGTTCTTCTTGAACCATTTTGCTGAAACAAGGATGTTAGGTAGGGTTTTTCTTATGGTTTATTTCGTTCGCGTAGTATACGTACTGAAAAGTTGGTGATAGAGTTGAGCAGGTCGATTAGATGCCGCGGGTGGAAGTGATAACCCGCTACCCCTATTATGCCGTGTTCCGCAGAACCAAGCGCCTTCGCCGCCGTCAGCCATTCTGACCGAATGGAATACTGAAAAATAGCATTACATGAAGATGAAATTGATCTTCAAATTCGTCGATACTGAACTGAAGAAAATGTTAGTCAGACTTTAATATTTTTTTCATCTTTTCTTTACATAGTAAAAAACAAAGTCGCTCCCGCCGTACGCTTAGATCTCTTAAACTATGCAACGGATTATAATCACCCTTTCAGCCGAAAGACGTCCACTGCTGGACATAGGCCTCCCTGAGGGGGCTATTATGGCAAAACCTCCCCCCCCCCCGGTTTTGCCATAATCGCCACGCTTGGCAGGCGGGTTGGCGATCGCAGTATAGTTGTCACAAAGGCACAGAGAATGCTGCTGCCCATTCTCTGGTAAGACCATTAGTCGCCTCTTACGACACCCACGGGAATATATGGGACGGTGCTATTCTTTACGTCCGACACCACACGGACAACGGATTTTAATGCGGTTCATCAATAGGTACAGAAAGGGAAGAGAGAAAGAAGAGAAGAAGGTTTAAACGTATAGTTTTACTACAATGCACCCGTGCAAAGCCGGGGCGGATCACTAGTAATTTTTAAACTATTATATTAGTTATTGCATTCAAGTGGATTACTAATGCATCCTTTAAGGAAATAAGTAAAAGAACCTAAATTGACTCATAACATTTTACGCCTCCGCAAAATATTCATAGAAATATATTTGATCACTTATCGCTAATTAAATGTTTATCTACTTACAAATCTGATATTACTGATACATTCTTAATCACCGCGATGATCTATTGATTAAATTATTCAAAGAAATTATGTATTTCCGTGTTATCGACTTAATTATTTGCTCTGAATTAGAAAAAAGAATATTGTCAGTGTAATATTGGGCACACCGTATAGTGCAGGTGTAGTTGTTTAGAGGTTAAATCGATGCTCTGGATTTCTGGTCTTGAGAAATTAAACAAAGACGTACGGCGTGATTTTGAATAGGGAGGCAAGCACGCAGCAGGAACTAGGAAGCCATGACACATATTTTTCTTAAGTTATAGCGCCACTCGGTGAGACGCGGACATAGCCGGAACTATATTTGTTGCGTTCTATTTATCTATACATAGGTACCATACTGCGGGCATTGCTTTTTTTTAAACAACGGTGACGCATGTTAAACTAACTCATATTGTTATCTACACGAGATACAATACAATAGTGTAATATTGATTGTGTGCGAAGGTGTGATGTGAGTACAAAAAGAGTAAAACGTCTATTCTGTTACAATCTCCCTCGGTGAACACCTAGGTGAAGTGAGCTGTCATCCGTCCCGATGTTAGGGATTGACAAAGCAGACGGACGGATGACAGCTCACTTCACCTAGGTGTTCACGGGATTGACAAAGCAGACGGACGGATGACAGCTCACTTCACCTAGGTGTTCACGGGATTGACAAAGCAGACGGACGGATGACAGCTCACTTCACCTAGGTGTTCACCGAGGGAGATTGTAACAGAATAGCACTGCCGATTGAGAAAAATGTAAGATGAAAACATTTTCGCCGACACCGTGAGTAGGCAGAACAAAATGTTAGATCATTAGTATATGCCTACATACTCACAGGAGGGGGTCGTGTCTTGCTGATACGCATCTTGCCAATAGGCTCGACGGGCACGTGCACTATGAGGGTACCGGGTGTGGAGGCAGCGCGGCGGTACCACGACTCTGCTGGGCCTCCGGGCCACCACGACCCTGCTGGTGGGCTGGCGTGCGCGGTTATAGCGTGGTACTGCTGCCAGCGGGTTAGACCACTCTCTGACAACATACATTCATACTTAGAACGATGTAAAAAGGCACTCGTTTTCTTCATTGGGGTTGGGAACTACAGAATACATATATACTATAGTTCGAAAATGTCTTAATTTTATCAAGATTTATTTGATCGATCGATTGATTGAAATTTTCTTTGATATTATATGGTATTACCTTTCTACCAGTTAAGTAGATCAGATTGTAACGAGCAAGATAGAAAATATTACAACAATGTACTCGTAAAGTATAATGTAATAAAAAAGCAACGATTGCGATGATTTTGATTAGAATCCTTCACTCGTGTCTTTATGCTTCACCTAGATTTGTTTTTTTTTACAGTGTACAGATTTATTGCTGTAAGTTTCCAGATATGCTATTACATTCATAACCAGGATTCAAGGAATTGAACACAGTCTACGAACGACAAGGAAGAGGTCAATTTAGTTTTTATTTGGATATTTTGTGGATCCGTCATATAATAATAATAATAATAAATTCTTTATTGACATAAATAGTTTTAACAAAGTAGTGAGGCCCTGACTCCTGCGCTAGGTTTAGTACCTGTGTTACAGGAGCAACACAATAACAATTGTTTTATCGAGTGATAATTTTCCACACTTATTAGCAATTAATCGTCTTTTCTTTTGGCTGTTGTTAGGAAATTCTTAGATTACAAAATGGTTTACGGTGTTTGTTTTTAATCTAGAGGTTTTTTCGTCTCTTCATAGTTTAATTAACAATGTTGGCTGCTAGCAAACATCTTCCTCTACGTACCTACGTTAGGTTAATTGGAATGGATATTAATTCTTAAGAGCTTCAAACACGGTAGGCCAATAAAACTAGAGAACTCATAGTACGACGATAGACCACATGCATCATTCAAGTAATCCATTTCTACATGATGCACTAGCTAAAATTATCTCATAGTTTTACAGGTGCACGAGGCAGACCACTATCGAAGATATTCTACGCTTTATAGCTAAAGTTTCTAAGGTGTCGTTTAAAGGGCGTCACAAACGGCGAAGATATTATAATATTTTATGTTAAGATCAAATATTATAGTATCTTCACCGTTTGTGAATGCTCTTAAAATAGTTGATTAATATTCACCACTGGCAAAGAATGCAGTAGTAGATCCCATCTCGCATTTGGAACAGTCCCTTTCCGTATCAGGCACTTCATGCTCCCGCGCCCACCGGTCAGTCGCGATAGCTTCCTTACAGAACTTTGCCATTAGGTCCTCGTTACCTACGTGAATGATTAGTGATTAGTGTTAAGTCTATTTTAATTATAAACTATTTATTCTTTTCTTTTTAAAAACGCTTCTTTGATACAATTTAAAAAAAAATTGGGTCGTACCTAAATCCAGTGATTATTACCTTTTTAGAATGGCAGTCATTTTACTGCTCTTGCTATACTTAGGCACAGATGATATAATACTTACGACTTAGGTGACCATATACTCAAAATGAAATAAAGATATCGAAGTAAATAAATAGTAGTAATGTGTGTTATTTTTAAACCTTAGATATTTATGATATTACACCTAGTAATTTCAAAAGACAGTGAAAAGTGGTTAAATGCATATGGCTATAAGAAGTAGGTGCAGTATTTCAGGAGATTCATGATTAAATTAGATACTATGTGGTTTACTTAAACGTTAAAAGCTTGGTAAGTACTTATTGGAAAGTGGTTTATCACACCGACCAGCTGTAGATAGAGGATGATAATGTGATAACGTGCACCTCATGTAAATAGGACACGACACAATCAATAACATTGTTCGTCGTCGTTATAGGTTTTATTTTGAGTATTCAACAACTATGTATTTATCCTAGTAGTTAGGAAGACGTTTTTAAAAACCTATGTACTTACTTAACTACTACTTTTAACAAATATACAATATTTACACGTACAATTAAAAAAAGAAAAACCTATAACTATTAAACCAAAAATAAACTAATATAATAAGGCATCAAAAATTAAATAGTTATTTTTATACTTCGCAATAAATATTATAATCTAGTCTACATATTATAATGTGTGTATATTGAAAATTCGTCTACTGCCACACGCTTATGTCTCATATCTTTTATCTTACGACGCTGTACCTACTAGCGTCAGAATAGGTACATCTTAAAAATTGTTTCAATTACTACATTTTCAAAAAAAAAATATTTTCCGGTTACAGTACCTTTCCTATAAGCAGTCAGTAAATAACAATGAAGCAATTACTTATAAGTTAAGCTGGTCTTCTAGACCAGTACAGCAGCGTCAAAGCAAAACTCTACTAAGGAATACCAACGAACACTGATAAGTTTTCTCAAACAAAGACGGTGGGATCGGGCTGAAGAGATACTCGAGCTTTTGCATGGGAAAGTCTGCTTCATCACTGCGACGTTTGATGAAATGTCGCACCTCCGCCTCCCGCGATTCAAAGTGGGGCTCGATGTGACGACAATACAACCTAGGAAATAATACAAGGAAATTAATGAACCGCAATCAGCAAAATCAGAGTTCAAGGAATGTGTGGTTGAGAGTAGCCTAGGATCGAGCTCAGTGACGAGCAGTTGGAGAGTTCTTTGTCTGGTGTTGGACCGCTATATGTAAATAATTACGAAAATATACACACTGCACGTGTGTTCTATCAGCACAAGAAATTACACATCTTTATCGCCATCGCCATTTCTCTTTAACACGGCACCTTAGTATTCAAATTTTCCACATAAACATTGCTTAGGTATATCCAATTCCAAGAATTTTAACCAATTACGACATATTTTCGGCTTATCTCAGGTTCGAAATTTTATTCACTTTATAAAAAGGTGTGATAAGGTGATTACCAATCGGGGTTGACTGCGTATTCTGTTCTGGACAGTGATTTCCACGCCTCGCCGGCTATTTCCCTAGTGAAGGCTGCTTCGGGGACCGCATGTACTCTGTTGTTTAGAGGTAGTACCACCACCGCTGTGTAATGATTCAGCACTCTCTTCCAAAAGTACTGCCGCTTCTCCAGAAAAGCTCTCATTCCGTCGTCATAGATGCCTTTTGCATACATCGTGACGTTACCTTTGTCTTTATCTATTATCATCATATTGCGGAACTAAAATATATAATTATTTAATTTAGGGGAGAGTTCGTGAACAAAGTAAACATAAATACGTAGTTAAGATAAACAAGTGAAAGCAGTTACCTTCAGCCATTCTTTGGGATAATATCGCGGCTTATGATTTTCAGCTGGTTGTTCCAAATCCAGGAGGTCAACTGTCCTATATCCGGGTTTTAAAATGTCGCCGTCGAACTGATAATAACAAATAATGTATCATGAGTCACGTAATGGGTTTTAAAATGACGCATGTTCAAACATTACACCGGATCTTTTATCAAAAGTAGTATTACAATGTTTCATTACAAAAATCATTGATGATATTAAAAGCGATCCACCTCAATCATGAGTAGATTACGTATACACATTAGGGACAGTTTTATATAATAAGTATGGTAAGGTCCCGATTTGATTCAGAATAAAGGAGTACCTAGGTACTAATGTGGAGCTCACCGTAGGTTTTATGTTTTCATGTAAGACGATATTGCCCCGATGGTCCACGAGAATTAATGATCCACCTGCACCTATCTGAAACATACAACGCATTTTGTTTTAACCAAATATTTACCAAATATTTGCTAACAATAAATCTTAAAAATCGCTTTTATGAAATTGTTCCTACTGAGCTTGAACAACCTTCAACCTCTGTATGAAAATCTCTGCCGAAGAATACCTGACGTCATGTGATGTGACTATGGTATAGTAATAATGTAGATAGTGGTAATATAACTACTAGATAAGCAATTATGAGCGTGGAATAAATGCGTTAATTGCTGATTTGTACTACCTGAATATAGGTCAGGGTTTGTCCAATTAAGAAGGTTCACTAAAACCATAGACTTATTTCTTAAAGTGAAGGAAAACTGATAGCAGTTTAGAAAAAAAATATTGATAATGTAATCGGTGTTTTTAAAACCATAATTTCTCATAAGCAGACGAATAATTAAATAATAATAATAATTAAATAATAATAATAAAACATAAACTTAAACTTATAAAAATAAACTTTATTTATGCCCCCATAGAATAATGTGTAGGTATACTAAACTGTGTATGTATTTTACTTTCTATGAAACCTTTTTTTATTATAATGGTTATCTTACCTGATGATAAGGCAGAATCAATTTTAAGTGATCGATAGGTATGTCCACGCCAGCAACTCCCAACAGCCGGTTGACTGGGTACTGCGGAAAGTGGGACATTCTATCAGTCAATCAACTAAACCTGAGGAAGTTCACTGTATGCAGGTCGATGACCGCTTTAGTTACAATACAGCACTGTTTCATCATGTTTTGATGTTTCTTTCGCATTAATTCTGACTTAATTATATTATCCAATCTACAGTTCGCTAGTCTGTCTGGTCATGGTCACAAAAAAATGAATATTATTTTGAACTGTTCATTCGTATCCATCTTAAGATATAAGTACATACAGAGGTACAACAACATTATCAACATCTCAGAAGCTGTTGAGGTGCAACTATGAGAAAGAAGTATACAATGCACCTATGATTAAATTGGGAGTTTAAGTTTGTATAAACAAAAGAACAAATTCATGGATATCTGCTAGTGTTTACATAATCATTACGGAAATATGTAGGTTACGTTACTATTGTATTTATTATAAATATCAAAATGAACTTTATAATCTCCTAATTACTTACCGTTCTGGTAGAGTTCCTTTGATTTTCCTGTGAACAAATAATTGCAATAGTAAGTAACAAATCATTGCAATTTTTAGCAGCTTGACTTGTCTTTTAATTTTACACATCTTCTTTAGTTTTATATTTTTGATGCCATCTAACTTACCTCATCAAGTTTCCTCGTAATATTCTGAAAGTTAAACAGATACATGTTTACAATGGAAAAGTACATTAGCAATTTACGTTGTCGAATTTAAATTAAATAGTTACGATACCTCGCTTGTTACATGGTCAAACACTGGTACTGAAACGCTGATTTGTAATCGGTAATTCAACTCCTCTCCTTCGTAATAATGTCCGTATTTGTCCTAAAACAATGCTTTTTCACAGTATTTTAATTATGTAATCGAATTATTCTTAATTGCTTGAAATGGTTTTTATTTTAATCAGTATTTTAAAAATTATTTTTCCTTATATGCTAGGGCGAAATAAATGGATTGATCACTAATTGATTTCGTAATTGCGTAGTGTGTATACCTAACATGTTATTAAAATATTGTGTAAGTAACTGAATAATTTCGCAAAAAATATTATAAGTACTTCAACTTTTTCAGCAGTTCTTTTAAAGTTACGATAATTGAAAGCCTCAAAATAATTACGCACATAGTTGACTTGGTACATCCAGTCCTTATATAGCTGGGTATCGTTGAGCAGCTTCTTCTTGTTGTGTCTCAAATCTTTATATCTATTTAATTGCTCCGTGTCCTCTTTGCTTTTCCAATATACTTCGCCTCTTCTGGGGTCCTAAAATAAGAAAACATTTCTACTGATTGATTACGGTTCCTTGTATGCAAGCGTTAACCAACGTCGACTGTAACATAAGGGTCAACCGTGAGTCTACTTAAGAAGAAATACTGTATATATATACCTATAAAATGTTTTTTGAAGTACTTACATACAAAAAGAACTCCAGCAATAAATTTTACAAGAAGTGTTTTAGTCTGGTTATCTTTGTTGACTTATAATATTTAGTATTCACATTAGTCGATAATACAATCGATTATTCTACATCAGACTTAGATCCGCATAGTATGCGATAACTTGCATGCTGCTTTGCATGCTGTGTCTATCGCATCATATTGTACACTCCGCTTGTATCACATTGCTTGTATTATTAGCATAACCAGTGTAACAATTTAATTGTAGATAGATCAATAAATAAATAAATAAAACTAAATAGATAACAGTGTAAAATACTTCTAATTGTAAAATGACTATATAGTTACTTAGAGATTTCCCTCCATCACAGAAGTAGGATTATTTACATTTTCATGGATTTATTGTTTATGTTGAGCATGCAGTGGCACAGGGTTTAACTTACGAGTTGTAATCAAAACGTACTTTAGTACGAAGGAGTTCCGTACAAAAAAAAACGGAACCCTTATAGGATCATTCGTGCGTCTGTCTGTCCATCCGTCTGTCACAGTCATTATGCTCCGAATCTACTGGACCAAATCAGGTGAAATTTGGTAAGATGGTGTAATCCTATGACCCAAACACGGGTGTGTAAAGTAAATAAATATTTTTTTTTTTATAAGGATATGGAAATAAAAAGAAAAAAAACATTACTGTGTCAGATATCAAATGAAAGGGATGGGGATCTCAAATATATTTTTGTTATTATTGTAAAATAAATACTTTTGATTTTATTCATGAAAGAAGACGAAAATTGACCATTGACCAAACAACTGAGCCTAAAATTTTGAAAAAGAAATACAAAATATAATTCATAGCTTGTAGGTTACAGGAAAACCTATAAGAATTCTATCATTGAAACTTTGGCATTGTACCCTCTCCAGCACTTGGCCGGTTTTTATTTAATGAAGTCACGCGTACCTCGACATGTGCATAAACATCACTAAAGACGGAGACCCGTTGGTTTCTCTGCGACACCAGCGGTCGCTCCATAACCTGTAGGATCCTCAGCACCTGCTCTGTCACGTCGTAGGGCGTGATGAGCTCAGCGAAGTAACCATCACGGTCGCAGCTCAGGTCCTCGCCATACGTACGCGTGTAATCTCGGAGACCGAACAAGTCGTGCAGCCACATCACGAATACTCTAGAAGTATAAGGATTTTAGTATGAACAGAGCTGAGGACTTCGTAAGTGGAAGTACTGTCACTGTACAGTCAACAGCAAAAGTAGATGATCAAAATCAGAAATACATTACTGATGAGCGGAGTTCGCGTCTGAACTGTGTGGCGTCGGAGTGATTTAAAAGTATGTGTGTGACAATCACATACTTTTAATAAATAAACTAGTAATAAATTATATAAATTAGTGTTAGTAAATTATTATTAAAGTTCTGATTTTGATCATCTACTTTTGCTGTTGACTGTACCTGCTGTTTTAGTGTAGATGGTCACAGGCGCCGAGGTCGCCTGCTCGTTTGCCACAATTTTAGTCATCCACTACCTTATGTACGTGACTTTGTCCACGTGAATTTACTTACAAATCCTAAATTTGTTTTGTAATAAAACATAGCCTATAGTACTCAGTGATAACATAGCTTGATATTAGTGAAGGAATTTTATAAAATCAGCACATTAAAAAAAATCAGCAATCTTTAAGAAAGCTTAGAGATTGTGAAAAGATTTAGCCGCGACAGCAAAAAAAGTTTAGCCTCTGGTGCGTGAGACGATCGCAGCATGGTGACTTGTCTGCGTGACAAATACCCCAACAGCTTTTTGTTAACGACAAATACAGAATTAACTTCATATTTTAGTGGTATATCCCGTTTTCGTATGGAATCTAGCAACACAGGCCAAGATAACGTAACGATCTGAACTTTTTATTTAATTGAAATGAAAACGTGATGCTTAAATTTGATATAAATCAGTTTATAACGTTTTTGCGACATGCAGTTTTTATTTAGATAATTGTTTGTATCACCTGTAGGTCGATTCTGTAAAATTCAAACAACAACTCGCATCTCACATCGCTATTCACTCTCATTTCGCTCAAAATGACCTTGATATATTTGACCCTTTGAATCGGGTTCGAGTGCGAAGTGAGCGTCGAAGTGACGGGGAAATTACTTTACAAAATGCCACTTCTTACGTCATCTCATACATTATCTGTCAAAATCTCCCTGTCAATTTAGTTCAACTCGCTGACACGCTCGCAAGGGTGGCGCTAGTGTAAATTTGAATTATCAACCGAGTTTTTAGAATGCCAATCAAGAAATTCACAGCGGATTCAGATTCGAAGTTTAGAATGAGGTCTTACAGAATCACACCCCTGATGACCTGATTGTATTACATCATGCGGTAGATCTTTTTCCTTATACTTCTGCTCCTCTATAAGTGAATTATCGTATTATACATTTTTTATTACATTTTTAACACCTTAATTAATTTAGTCTAAATTAATTAAGGTGTTAAAAATATAAGTAATACAAGTATATTTTATAAACATGTGTTGGGGGATTATTAAACATATTAATTGAACTCAAAAAACTAATTAAGTATCGCGATAATAAATAGAGGAGCAGGAGCATGAGTCAACTGCAATAGAGTAACATTTTTCAGTTACGTAGAATTTGAAATTTAAGTACATATCTAAGAATTATTATGAATGCAAAAAAATACTAACAGAATGGATACAAAAACTCACCTACAGCGAGACTGAATCACTTCTGCAACAGACACGCTACATACAGACACATACATACATACACACACACACACACACACACTCATTAAAGTCACCTTGTTTTTCATTTGTATAGTTTAATAAGACACTTTTTGTTTATGAAAGAGCGGAGTCTCCTAATACAGGCATCTATTGCTTAAAAGGAGGCTTCAATCTCAAATATTATGTTGTACAACATGAGGTTATCAAATAAACTATTTTTATTTTATTTATTTTATCTAATGAAGCTTTAAAAATGTAAATAGTTACCTAGGTAGGTTAGTCAGTGTGCGGACCCACCGTACCACTGACCATACCCCTGGTGATATGCCACCATATACCACTAACGTCTACAACTATACCACTAAGAAAATCGTTTTGATTAGGTTACTAGAACTGTGATCAATAAAGTCAGATCCCCTCTATTGTTGGTGAATCACTTAGGTTAAATGGGAAATTCTTTAAAATGAAGTTACCTAATATTTCCTTTAGGGTCGAGGTGTTTCATTAGATGCGTAAAGTTATCGTAGAGGCTGTCGGTTAGCAGTACTATGGCTTGCTGGCAGGCTCTCGGCCGATCCGGCAAACTCCGCTGACTCTGTAGCATCCGTACAGAGTACTCCAACACGTCGCCCATCCAAGTCTCGTTCGTCATATTGTAGTTATCCATAGCTTTCATCATAGCTACTGTGTTCACATGGTTTGCCTATAATACGTGAATAGGTATATCAATGTCAAACTTATAGAAAACTTTTTACAAATGACAACCGCCTTATATTGTGTTATAAAAGTGATAAATAACTAAATAGCTTTAGCACTAAACACTAATGACTTTAGTTTCGGAAGACGGTGGCTTTGTACTGCTTGTCGTTTTGTATTTCTCTTATTTCTGTGTTTTTTATAAAGAAAGGTTTTTCTTTTCCGCTTTTTAGTACCTTTTTATCATCCAAATTCATTGGGAAAGTCCTCCAAAGATTGAAGAAACCAAAACGTCATCAATGTTTTTTTTTTTTTGGGTTTTTTGATATTTTGAAAAAGCTCTAAATCAATTATGATGAAATTTAAATGGGACCACCCACGGAACAGATAAATCTTTATTTTATTTTATTTATCTGTTCCGTGGGACCACCCCTGAGGCATAACCTAATAAAAAAAAAGTAGTATGAAAGAAGTTTCAAAGACGATTAACATTTGCCCTTTGTTCATTTTTTGAATTCGGTTGAAAATACACATACAACACATTCAAAATAATTAATTACAGCATATAAAAATGGAATTCCATATAATCAAACCATCTCCATACTTACGGGTACCAGCTTCTCGTTGAAACAAGTAATAGGAGATTCTATGATGACGTTGAATCGCAACACATTCACTCTATCGTCGTCCGTGAGGGCATTGAGCAGCGCAAGTGTAAACTTTTCAGCGATGACCTGGTTTGAAGAGTTCTCCATGGATCCTGAGGCGTCGAGAAGTATCAGGACATCGCGAGGGGCGCCTCCAGCACTCACGTACCATGGTCGCAGCCGACAATCATATACTTCATTAGAAGCAAGCTTAGAGAATTTTAGTTTATACATGCTGTCCCATAATGCCGCTGTGAGAAACAAATTGCGTCAGAAAAACGAATGAATAAAAAACATATGTAGGTCAGTTAAAGCATTGCTGAATCTGTTGAATTAATGTTACATAAGAGCAAGAAAAGGGACGAGATAGTAAAGTTACATACTGCAATTTTTATATTTATCAACAACTTTTATATAGAATACTTGCCAGGGTAATGTCTCATAAATCCATGAGCACTGCAAAAATATTGAAAGTCCAGGGATGAATCTTGAGCATAGTTTTTTTTGAAGGTTGATAGTAAACCCTCAGACCAGTAAAGATGTTCCTTTACTTTGGGAGCTGAAACAATAATACAATCTTATAACAACAGGGAAATATTATTAATTATTTATCACTAGCTGACCTGGCAAAATTTAATCGCCTGCGACCTATTCTCAGACCTATTAAATGTAAAAAAAAAAACATAAAAATTGGTCAAACCGTTCCGGAGTAGTTCGATAACAACCACTATGACACGAAATTTTTATAAATTAGATTACGTTGTCAGAAACATATATATCATTGTACATAGCCCTTCACAGTTCTCTACTGGGCATATGACTCTCCTAAATTGCGATTCAACATAATTCGTCATCGTTAGCTCACTACGGTTAAGAGATCCCTCGATGCTAAATTGCTTACCACAGTCAAAGACCTCAGCAGCAACGTGGACGCTAGTGTAGTCTAGAGATACATCGGCGTCAAAGTGCTTGCTTCTCTTCAGCTTTATCTTACGTAAACTTCTACAGCTTAGAGGTTTTTGGTTTTCTTCCAATTCCTTTAAGTCTATCATCTTCTTCACTTGGTCTAAATCCTGGAAATGTTTAGTTTATTTTAATAATTTATAACATGAAGATGTTTAACCAGCCTGCATCATATGAATTTGATTTAAAATGAATTCAATGAGTTTGGAATGCTGTAATAATTTTATAAAGCCACTTAAAATATTAAACACTAATAGGGATCGAACGGGAATGGTAACATTTTTATGTACATATTTTTAATACTAACGACACTATAATCAAAAGTGTAGCTGTCATCTGGTTTCTGTTCCATGGTGGCCAGCTCCTCCGCTCGACGCATGATCTCTTCGGCGGCGCGAGCTCGCCTCGTCAGCAGCTCCTCCAATGCTTCTGCCATCTTTGTAACAATAGCAGTACCATTGCGAACCTCTATCTTTATGTCTGAAAAGCTTTTCAGTAGAACTTTTCTTCGCACTACAATGTCATCGTTATCATATAAACTAGTCGATATCTGTTGGGCCCATTCTTGTATTCTGTTTAGGGAAAGAATTTATGTTTAGCATAATATTTTTTGTGAAATGATTCGTTTATTGAGCGGTGTGATGCGAACCAAAAGATATAAACTTTTAGTCACATTTTGTGGAACAACATATTCATATAATGAAAAACATATTCCTATATAGTTAGTCAGTTGCATTTTTTTTATCAATCTGTATGGTCCCACTGCTGGACAAATGTTTCTCCCCACAGTTCATAGTCTTCCACTTCTCCTGACGTGTTGATCTCTCTTAGTTATAATTACAATGAAATAAAAACACAACTGTAAGAAAATACAAACTGTTTCTTTATTCTTAGCTTTTAAAAGACATGAGTCATTATTTACCTAGCCTTTTTCCAACTACGTTGGGTTCGGCTTCCAATCTAGCCAAATGAAATCAGTGATTTACATGGAGCGACTGATTGTCTGACCTCTACAACCCTCTACAATTATTGGGTAACACAATACCCCTCGGTAAGCCTGGTTGCCAGACTTTCTGGCCTCAGTCTAGAACGACTATCAAAGACCTACGCATAACGGCCGGGACCTATGGCTTTTCGTGCTTTCCGAGGCACGGAGAAGTCTCGGTATGTAACGGATGGTCACCCATCCATAGACCCACAGAGGCAAATGTAGCATAACTATGACCGATCGATCCGTACGGCTACTTATATAGCCCTTCTTTCATCTTCTAGTTCGATCTTAAGACTTTTAGAAGATATGAGTAAAAGATTAAAAAAAATAAGAAAATAAGAAGCGTTAATAATATCGAGACTAAAATTTATAGGAATATTCAATCATAAAATAATTGTCGCGAACTTGTTAGTAACTTACTACTTACACGTCAGGTGGTATCATTTTAGGAGGAGCTTTTACTTTCTTAGCTGCCACTGGCACAATCTTTGTGTTAACCACATTGGTGATCGTAACAGGTTTAACTTCACTTTTATTATTTGTAACTTCCAATAAAACCTCCTCATGTTTTTCTAAATATTTTTTTATGGCATCGTCGGATTTATTTATTGTCGCGTTTTTTGATTTTGCTTTCAGACCATATGTTAGATGTATTAAAGTAATGAGAATCAGTGATGATATTTTCATTATTATTTAAATGTTATGGACGTAGATTGGGCAGGAATATGTGCGCGTGTGTTGGTGGGGTCGGTGATACCACACGCTGTGTACGGGCGGATCGCGCGCGGCGCGTGTACTGCCCAGCCTCCGTCGGCGGCGAGCGTCGCGACGGCTCCCGACATCCTGGCGCCACGCACCCCATTTGGCGAGATCCGCTCATACAAATTCTCAGCTTACTCTTTCTGTAGATGTCGACTACTGACCTCTTTAAGCTGAAATGATTCAGATTCTTCCTAAAAAAAGGTGATAAGAGGCACACTAGGATTGTCTTAGCATGCCTTGATCTGCGATATTACTAATGAACGCTCTAACAAGTAAATGGAATCCTGGTTGGCGGATCGTTAAACAGGGTTTTGACTACTAATGCGCATCATGTTACTAATAGTGTTTCAGTTTATGAGTGCGTAATCAATGGCATTCTTGTAAAATAAGAGTTTAGAATACGAATCTTGAAAATCCCTATGTTACGATATTGTATCACAACATTGAGTAGGTATTGTAAACATTGAGTAGGTATTGTCATTTATCAGATTGCAAGTGATAAATTGAATTATTAATGTCTGCCACCCCTAAACTTTGATAATACTTACATTAATTGATCATCTACTCATCTCTTAGATTAAAAGAACACGGTTTCCTACTTTAGTTAAGGTATAAAACTAATTTGAAACGGTGCTCTAGTGTACATTCTGATCTGAAACTCATAATGAAAGGTATAGTGACATATAGTGACTGATTTTCTTTATAAGTCATATTGTGGTAGTGGTACCGTTATTCCGAATATATTTATTTGATTCGGTATATTAGAGATGTAGATTATAATTTCAAACAATAATTTTTCGATAGTTTTAAACGAAGTAAAATTAATATTTCGTTATAATTTTCAGGTATTATAATATTATTGGTCGTTGTGTACGCCGCCGTGGGGCGCGCCCAAAACACATTACTTGTAGATGAGTGCCCTAAAGACCAGGAACAAGACTGGACCATTGAATTGTTGATCAGACACGAGGATTGTAACAAATTTTACAAATGTACGTTCGGCAAACCAGTCGAAATGAAGTGTCCTTCAAATCTTTGGTTCAACCTAGAGACTCAACAGTGCGACTGGAGAGACAACGTAGATTGTTCAGACCGTAATGTGCCCGACGAAAGCACGACTATTGGAGTACCTACTGAGGAATATACGACTATTCCCACCACACCTGAAGTAACAAATACTCCCACCTCAGGTACAACAACAACTCCTGTGCCAACCACCCCTGTGCCAACCACTCCTGTGCCTACCTCTCCTGAACCAGACACTCCTGAACCAACCACTCCTGAACCAACCACTCCTGAACCAACCACTGAACCAACAACAACAACCACTACCACAACGGCTCCTCCCACCACAACCACCTCTACGACCACTACCGCTGCACCGATCACTTTCTTACCCAACGGATGCCCCACTAACCCGCACATCCACTGGCTGGTTCCCCACGAGAATGATTGCAACTCGTTCTATTACTGTGTTTGGGGACAACTGGTGCAAAGGGAGTGCCCCAGTACCTTACACTTCAACAGAGTTATCCAGGTGAGTCTAACTCTTTTGTAATTTATATCATTTTATTCATACTAATTGTATGTCCTTTTTCTCTCTCTCTGGGACTCGTCGAGCTTTATTGTTTCGGCGTTTTTCTGACGGTCGCCACTGTTTTCTCTAGCTTACAGGAGATGTAGTAGTTTGGGAGTAGTGTAGCTTGTTTGTCCATATTATGTTAGTAGCAGTAAACTTTAATTTAAGTTAGTCAATACTCAATACTTTATTACATTCCACAATGTGCGCTTAGGTGGTAACTTATAGTATGGTAGATCATTATGGACCCTGTCGGGCACAGTAAGTAAGTAGGAGAGAGAAAGCTTATTAACTAAATTATTGGCGCAGTGGTTGAACGATCGGCCGCTGCGCTGCGTGTCGCGGGTTCGATTCCCGCACGGATCAAGTATTGGTTTGGCCTACAGATAGTTGTTCCGGGTCTGGCTGTTTGTGTAAGTGAGTATTATTGTAGCAAGCTAGTGGGATAGTGGGCATTAGGTTAAGTTTTACTATAATGTTAGTTTTAAGCCTTTAAAATTACTTAAAAAACAAACATGTAAATATATTCATAAATAAATCACAGAAGCCACAAAAAAGCAGCTCAGTACAATAATAATGATTACTATAATGTCAAAGTTCATTAAAGTAATGAGAAGCCAAGTTGCATTTTGCCCTATACTAGCTTGGCGTTTTTCTCCACCAAAAAAATCTTACTTTTTTCTTTTCTTATTTTTCTTTTCAATTTGTTTGCAAATAGTCCAAATATATGGCACAGTATAAAAACATGATCAGTTTGCGACAATTGATTTTATAAGTAAAATGTATATGTAGTATATATTGTAACATTAATAAGTGGGGATAACATCTTTAAAAACCGTCTATTTACATAAAAACATTAGTTAATAGCTTACAAATTACATTAACAGTATAAGATTGCTCAAAAGCGATAATATTTCGTATCAAATAACTATAATAGCATTACTGGACGAATAACATGTTGTGTATCTATACAAATATTTGAAATATCGACGGTATTTATTTATTCTTTAAAATAAGTTTTAACTTTAAAAACCCGTTTTCAGCGACGTAAAGCTTTTTATTAATTTAGATGAAATTATTAGTTTTCTTGTATGGTTATATTTTTGCATGAGTACATTATAAGCATATGAGTTAATAAAATATTTACTCATTTTTTTATGGTTTTCCCACTCTAGAAATGTCGCCTGTTTCGTGGGTGTGTTTACTCACATGCACAAACAGCCAATTCATTTATTAATTATACAATAAAATATGTATTGCACCTCATTAAAGACATTTCTCGCGATGGCAATATATTCAATTTCTATTAATGTTAAAATTTAGGTGTATTATACTTACACCTCGCCACACCCCTACGGCGGATACAGCGATTTAAAAAATAGCGCCCATTTACTAGTATACACATAATTATAATGCCGTTTATTCATTTATATATCTACAATACATTTGTGAATAAAAAAAGGATAAAAATAATATAAAGGATAAAAAAAAAACAAAATAGTAACCCGACGGGTTACTATACGGGTATTGTAGATATTTAACAGGGAGAAAAGCTAAGTATAATTATGATTATTTGAAAATATAAAAATTTGTATTTTAATTCTCTTTCAGGTCTGCGATTGGCCTTGGGATGCAGGATGTCCGGCATCTTTCAACAAACATCTGGACTCCAGAAAATTGTTGAGATAATTAAATAACTACCTATATAAATATTAACGAATTGGAATCTAGATAAAGAGAAACTGTTTTATACTTTTTATTTTATACCTAACAGTATTGTTTACTATTAAAAACAAGGCACATTTCATTTTGATTTTATTATTCGAATATTTTCCCAAACCATTTTCAATGCTACAGTGCTACGAGGCTACGTGGCTACGATGCTACGCCGTAGGCTTTATTACAAAAATGTGTGGCTTAGAATCTACATTGCGAAAGGAAGTCTACGTTTGGTTGTTATAGTATACATATAAGGCTCCTTGTCGCAATCGCGACTGCTGAGTGTGGGGTACCGGATTCGATTCCCAGGTCGGGCAAAGTGATATTGGGATTTCCATTAGGCTTGAATCTATGAAGGTAGTCCAGTTTTAGAGCACAGTTTTTTTTCTTTTTATATTGTTACAGGCTTGCGTTTGGCTGCAACTCACTTGATCTTAAGTGATGATGCGGCCTAAGGTGGAGCGCGCTTGCCTAGGATAAACCGATTCACTCGTGCCTTGAAGATACCCAGATTATATACATCGGGGAATAGAGTATGGGAATTCCACAGTCTGGCAGTTCGCACAATAAATGTGGAAGCAAAGCACTTGGTTCCAGACCGTGGAACTTCAAGTGTATAGCGGTGACGCTTCGCCGTATCCCTGATCCGTCCGGTGATGGAATGGGGATGGGGGAATTAAGTTGTGCTATTCCAAAGCACACTCTCCGAAATGTACCCGATAAAAGACCGATAGGCTGGCAACGGTGCGGCGATGTTCAACGCTTTAGAGCTTAGCCTTAACCAGGAAGTCGTTGTCTATGAGCCTCTTGGCACCTCTTTCAATAACTTCCAACGCCTCCAGCTGGTACTTGGCAGATCCATCCCAAAGGTGCGCAAGTACTTCAAAGTCAAAGTCAAAGTCAAAGCATTTATTTCAATTAAACCATTTACAGGCACTTTTGAATTGTCAAGGAGTCGGTCTGTTAGTCAGAGAGTTGAAGCTAGTTGCTCGTTCCAAAACGTAGGTAGGTCTCTATGGAGAAAAACGAGCAAGAAACTCCACGGACACTCTTTTAAATCAAGTTTTTTACAAAGTCTGGTTACATGATTCTTGTTGCTTCTATATGTGAAAACTATGAAGGTAATCTAACAATACAAAACACAAAAAAGAAGCAAGATAAAGTCCATGGTAGATAAGAGCTGACCAATCTCTAATGACAGCGCCCGTTCACGAAAATGACGCGTGAATCAGCACCATTCAGCTCAACCATTTTGAAGGGAGCCGAATGATCCAACACACGCGCCACCATCAGCGAGACATTTGAGCGAGCATGACAATACTCCCAACCGCCATGTAAATTTTTGTCAAACATATAGGTATTAATATACTTAGTAAATGGCTCCATGGTATTCACATTTACAAAATTTAAATAATGCTGCTAAATTATACAAAACTAAGTTTTCCAATGTATATTATTGTATCATATGAAGTGTAATAAGTAAATAATTTAAAAATATCTATGTATAATAATAACCGTTCTCGTTACTCATGTCAATAGAAAAAGGGGTAGGAAACATCCTTTTCTTCCAATTTAGAAATTCCCTAAACTGGCTGTGGAGCAGGACCAGCATTCAGCCAAGCATTTTTATCATTGATGTAATCATCTAACTTATAATATGCTTGTCTACATAGTGTGCGTTTAATACATGTTTTAATTGATTTTCATTCAATTGTAAAATATCAAGTGGTATTTTATTATAGCATTTTACACAGTACCCCATAAAAGACGTATGTACTTTTGACAATCTGAAGCTTGGCTGATCTAATTTGTTCCTATTTCTAGTATAAACATTATGTCTGTCACCTATTTTTTTAAAAAGATGAAGATTTTTTCGAACGTGCATAATGTTTTCATATATATATTGACAAGGTACCGTCATGATGTTAATCTGTTTAAACAATTCTCTTAGAGATTCGCGTTTGCGGAAATTATAGATTGCTCTGACAGCCCGCTTTTGCAGAATAAAAATAGAATCCATATCTGCAGCCCGTTCCCATAGCAAAATACAGTAAGACATGATACTATGAAAATAGCCAAAATATACTAGCCTAGCGGTATCCACGTCTGTCAAATGCCGGATCTTTCTGACAGCGTAAGCGGCTGAACTTAACCGCCCTGCAAGAGATGTTAAGTGAGGACCCCACTGTAGCTTGAAATCAAACGTAATCCCTAGGAAAACAGTCCTTTCCACGAATTCAAGTGTGTCCTTATTCAATATAACGTTACATTCATTACTCTTAACATTCGGCAAAGCGAATCTTATGCATATAGTTTTCTTCTCATTTAATACTAAATTATTTACAGTAAACCCATTATGAATCTTAAGCATGGCGTCATTTACGTCGTCAAGGTGCTGTGCCCGTCTATTTACTCTAAAAATCAAAGAAATATCATCAGCAAATAACACCATTTGTGGTTGATTTTTGCGGAGAAAAATGAGGTAAATCGTTTATTAGAAAAAGAGGAACGGACCCAATATTGAGCCCTGCGGTGCCCCCATTTTTACTTTTAAGCCCGATGAATTTACACCATTTATTTGAACTTGCTGCAGTCTATCACTTAAATATGATTTTAGTAAGCTAAGCGCTTGTTTACCCAGTCCGTAATGCTCAAGCTTTAAGAGCAGTGTTCCGTGATTTACACAATCAAATGCTTTGGAGAGGTCGCAAAAAATGCCAATAGCATCTTGCGAATCCTCCCATGCCTTAAAAATATGCTTAATTAACCACCGACTGCTTAATTGACACCGGCGGCAGTAGTACAACGCCCTCTGGTGAAACCATACTGTTGGTCATGTAAGATGTTCTTACAACTAAAATGACTGAGCATTTGATTAAACATTACTTTTTCAAACACTTTGCTGAAAACTGGCAAAACTGAAACGGGTCTATAATTATTCGTGTCCTTGCAATCGCCGGATTTAAAAAATGGTATAATCTTGCTGTACTTCACTAAATCCGGGAAAATCCCTTGGTCTACACACAAATTAAAAATGTAGGCTAAATAGGGTGCCACTGTCTCAATAACCGATTTACAAACATTAGTAGACATCCCTCATAAATCTTCAGTAGCCTTGATCTTGAGTTGTTTAAAAGTCTTTATGACGATTGCAGGGTTTATATGTTTAAATTTAAATTCCGTGGGGCAGGCTGGAACATTCGAACTTAATAAATTAAAAGCAAGTGAAGGCGAGGAATCTAAAGTTTGAGTAGTTTTAATTGGAACATTGGTAAAGAATGTTGCAAATTCCTGCGCAACTTCTATATTAGTACTTATGAGACCACTGGAAGTCTCCAGAGTGCAGTCAGTATTATGTATTTTGTTCCTATTTGTTTCATTATTAATAATTTTCCAAACAGTCTTAATTTTATCATCAGCTGATTTTACTTTGTTGCTAATATAACGCTTTAGCTGCCTTACAAGCATTTTTAAAAGTTTTAGAATAAATAGTAACATATTTATTAAAAGTGTCAGTGTTAATATAAGGCTTAAGGCCATACAGCTCAAAAAGTCTTTCCCTACTTTTTTACTCCTTGCACGATCGAACTTGTGCTTGGTATAGGTTCAGCATTTGTTCCAACCTGAAGTACTTTCGCACCTTTGCGAGGACTTCTAGCTTTTTGGCAGCTAAAATTGAGATTCGACTTCAAAGTAACGCCAAGAAGCTCAAGATGGGCGGTGATCGGAGCGGATACATTTCGGAAAGCAGGGGCCAGATTGAAAGGCCTCTTTTTGGCAGAGAAAAGACACGCCTGGGTCTTGGCTACATTAAACTTGACCAGATTGACATCACCCGATCGGGCCCCCTACTAACTGCGGTCGGCCAGCACACAGTGCCTCGGATCCCGCTACCCTCCAGGACTAGGTACCCGAACCCGATGCAGCTACAGTTCACATCACCACATCACTTCAGCTTAGTTTTGGTCCACTGTTGGACTTAGTTTTCCCGGTCCTCTGCCTTCCGAGTAGGACCACCGGGAACTAAGGGCCGTCTCTTTTGCGCTCTCTCCATCACGCTGGGCAGGCGGGTTGGTGATCGCAGATGTGCCGTAGACTTAGCTACAGTTGTCAAATACGGTATAACATCGAGTGAAGCAGCTATTCCGACCCACTCTAAGCCTACCACCAGTATGTTGTCGCCTGGTTTGCACCACCCAGGGACAACGTGTGGGGATTCAGCATAAGGGTGTTACTCCAACGGACGAGGGCGACTCATGTCCGTTTTCACCAACAATCCCTAAATTTTAAGTAACCCCTAAGAGATTTTAGGTGACGGAATCGTTTGCGTTAGTGTCACCTAAAATCTCTTAGGGGGTAAACCGGTAATACGACGTCGTCTCAACAAAAAATCCCAAAAAAGAATAAAAAAGCTTATTTTTTTTTAATTTCATACGAAATCGGAATACAAACAATCGTAGTTTGGATTTTTTTATACTTATTTTTTATGCTGAAATCCTTTTTTTCAATCTATTAATGATGTAGAGTACCGAGTTTAACCTATGGACGTGGAGTCTCACAGGCTACTCGATGTTTTCGTTTTCTTAGTTTCACCTAATTCCCCTCACTCCCCGCGATTGAGCGGCTCAGTAGCTCTTGTTATACTTAGTTGTAAAACTACGAATGAGGGAGGAGGTTGCGTCTTCCGATGAATATCACGTAAGTAATGACCATTAAAATATTGACCGGAGCCTGCCAGGCTACACGTCCATTGTTGCCCTATGATATATTTTATAAGGGCGATTATGTTTGTTTCCGATTTTGTAGTACAAAATGTCAGAAAACAATAAAGCCGGTAATTCTAAATCAAAACGACCATCTACGAGTTCTGTTCAGGGCCCTGCGAGAAAAACTTTGCGTGCAGGAGATGAGGTTGATGATTCGAGTTTTAGGTAATGATATGGTTACAGAAGATGTCCAGGATCAAGAAACAAGTCAAGGGGAACCAGAAGAGTATGTAGAATTTGTCCCACGAAAAAACATGGGACATGGAACATGGATGGAACATGTTTGTGTTGGGTGCAACAAACCTGTGTGTCTCCAATGTTCTAGATCTTTGTGCACTGACTGCCAATAAATTTACGTTATTAGACTGTTGTAAATTTTTTTTATATTTGTTACCTGAAGTAGGTGTTTTATGTTTTTTGTTTCTTATATATTATATTTTGAGAAAAAAAGGCTCATTTTGTTATAGGAATTAGTTTGGCTGTTTTTAATACCTAAAAATGTAACCTAAGTAGATTTAGGCTGAAAAGTTCCATGATTTTCGATTTTAAAATTTCTATAATTTTTTAAATAAGAGTTGATTATATAAGCACTTTATTTTATTGCTCAATCCCATAACTTTATTATTTCAGTTTTAAAGCGATCTTATATCAAATTCCTCAAAAAAAATGTGTGTGCATATAGGAGCCTGTGAGACTCCACGTCCACAGTAGTGTTATGAAAAAATGACGTCCATACTTAAAGGTAGGGAACGCCTTCTGATTTTTAACTTACTGTATATTCAATGATAAACTACAGCTTTGCTTAATTGTTATCAAAAATGTTGTTGCCACACAAATTAACATATTTTAGGGGACTGATGCCCGTATTCACCAACAATACCTAAATTTTAAGTAACCTCTCGAATGTTCATAAAATAACAGTTCAAAAAATTTGTTTCCTTTTTTAATGTTCGATCTTTCAGTCTTTTTTTATTAACTAAAGGCAGTCATCTTGGACATGGCAAATATACACACCCGGACTTACAGCTTAGTATGGCCGTTGTTCCAAGTGCGTACGATGTGGCTACGTTTGAGATCACTGAGTCTGGGTCAGTACCTAAGACCCAACTGACTCCAAACCTAGCCCTAGTAATTACCTAGAACCCTAATTATCCTAGCCCTACAGTAACTACCTACCTAGCACCCTAGTTATAGTTGTCCTAATGCCCTAACCTACCATACAAACCATGCCAAACGTAAGTTACGTCGGCTTTACGTGAGGGAAGTCAACCACCGTCAGTTTGGATCTTACCAAATCGCTGTGGGCGGCGCAACAAGTTAGCAGTAATTTTTTTTTTTTTTACTATCTCTTCTAATTTCTTGCTATTATTAAATCAATAATTAAAGTTACAAAAATAAACTGTGAGACAACTCAGAAAAACGACAGTTTCAGAATAATATAATTTTACTGGTTGTACGTTGTTTCATAGCTAATCTTCTAATATATAAAATTCTCGTGTCACAGTTTTCGTTCCCGTACTCCTCCGAAACGGCTTGACCGATTCTGATGAAATTTTTTGTGCATATTGGGTAGGTCTGAGAATAGGCCAACATCTATTTTTCATCCCCTTTTTTCACCCCTTTTTCATCCCCCATAGATCGGGACAGGACAACGTCTGTCGGGTCAGCTAGTCTAATATATAAAATTCTCGTGTCACAGTTTTCGTTCCCGTACTGCTCCGAAACGGCTTGACCGATTCTGATGAAATTTTTTGTGCATATTGGGTAGGTCTGAGAATAGGCCAAGATCTATTTTTCATCCCCTTTTTTCACCCCTTTTTCGTCCCCCATTAGGTCGATCGGGACAGGACAACGTCTGTGGGGTCAGCTAGTAGTTTTATAGAATTTCGTTTCACATAATTTTTTTCTAATAATTTCGTTTCATAGAATACTCAATACGCAGAATACTTAATTTTAAGATTTTTAAATCATTGATTTTTGTTTCACATAAAGTTTATAGTTAGAATAATCATATCATAGAATAACAAATCAAATATTTTTTATCCTTATATTTTTTATTTAATTTAAAACTTATTCCCAAGAATGGAACTCTCAGTTCTAACCAATCTTACTGCGCGTGCGTGCAAGCAAGCATGCAGCGTGCAAGCAAGCATGCAGCGTGCAAGCAAGCATGCAGCGTACAAGCAAGCATGCAGCGTGCAAGCAAGCAACCAGCGTGCAATCAAGTATGCAGCGTGCAAGCAAGCATGCTGCGTGCAAGCAAACATGCAGTGTGCAAGCAAGCATGCAGCATGTAAGCAAGCATGCATCGTGTAAGCAATCATGCATCATGCAAGCGAGCATGCAACATGCAGCAGGCGTAGTTTCTGTCACGGCTCCGGCGTTCCGGGGCTCCGGCGGTCCCACGCGAGCTTATCGTCGCAGATGGTATCCACACCTGCTCCTCAACTCACGCCTCGCGGGCAGACAAGACTACGTGGAGTCGGTTTCGCAGCGATTCGTTTCTGTCATTAACTTTGACACAACATATTGACATTTTAAGACATCATTTTCAACCGACTTCAAAAAAGGAGGAGGTTATCAATTAGTCTGTATTTTTTTTTTTATGTTTGTTTGCTGATTTCTTTGACCGATTTTGATGATTCTTTTTTTATTTGAAAGCTAGTGCTTCCCGTGTGGTCCCATTTTAGATTGGTCCAGTTCTGACAATGGCATCTATGAGAAAACCGTATAAAGTTAAATGTACACGATACTGCTACATTTTGTAAAAAAAACTGTAATGCCTTTTATATTTTGAATCATTTATCAAAGACGATTCTTGGAAATATTTTTGGTGTTAAAAATGCAACCATTTGGAAACACTGATTGTAGATGTCACTCAGTTCACTCACTCACCTATTGACACTCATTTTTGTCACTGCCGTTACGTTGCCGGTACTTTACGTTGCCATATTATATGTTGGGTCACAATCACGAAGTTACTTAGAAGGTTCTACCAAACGTTGTACTCTGTGTGCGTGTGAATCTATTTATATCTAGCTAACACTTTGCCCGCGGCTTCGTCCGTGTTTATTTTCTCAAGGATCCGTATTTTTTTCAAAATATAGCCTATGTTACTCAGGGATAATGTAGCATTCTAATGGTGGATAAATTTTAAAATCAGACCAGTAGTTTTTGAGTTAATTCATAACAAACAAACAAACAAATCTTTCCTTTTTATAATATTAGTTTAGATTATATTTTTCACTTTTTACCGCGGTACACATATTATTATTGAAAGCGAAATCTCATTGAGAAGTGAACTGCGGTGTTGTGGTGCAAACAGCATGAACCGTGTCTATTATAGGTATGTGTTTTAGAGGTATCCTTGCAGCTGAAAAGCATCTTGTTGAAAGAACAGAATCACATTGAGTTTGATCATTCAACTTCCTTCAAAATGATTGAGCAAAATGCTGACGGTGGATTAATGCGTCATTCTCACGAACAGGCGCTGTCAGTTGATACTGATTGAATCCTATGCTCTACTACTGTTTATTTTTATTATTGTTTATCATTTTGAACGAAATTATTTGACTTTGAGTTTGAAAAATAAAAAATAATTCCCGGTGCCCAGTGGTTGTGAGAGATTTGTTTTATTTTCATTTACCCTGTTTCTGATCGCCTATGTATGACAACAAGACCAGCACCAACTGTTCAGAATAAAAAGAAATGTAATTCCAACTTTTATTTTATTATTATTTTCATTTCTTTTAATTTAGATTATTCAATTTATTTTCATTTATTGGTAAAAGAATTCAACTAAAAACATAATTTACAAATCTCAAACATATATAACTAATGTACAAATCTTAAAAATCTAAATATTAATATTAAGTACAATTTCAAGAAAAAGGCAGGGGAGCTCAAAGTGCATCAAAAAGCTCGTCCACGTCGCTGTCAACGGGACACGTGCCCAACAGGCTGGCAGCATTGCCACGTTGTATGGCAATGATGATTCTTTGACCCAAGAATAGATTAGCCTTCGGGTCACATGAAGCATCGACCAGTTGCTTGGCGATGTCCCGAAAAACAATATGGGCACTCGGTCCCCATGGTTCCATATACATATAGTTCCCAAGAAGGCACCACCGTTTGAGATTTTCGGCACCTGCAGCAGCCGCCCCAGCACAACACGTCGTGCTAGGAAGATGAGATGGCGCAAGGGTGTCGACACATGTTGCGTCCCACTCCACCCACACCCCATTCTGTAAACCTACCTGTCATTATATGCCATTGCTGTAAGATATCAAGTCTCTTTATGCTTCTTTAATATGGACCCTGTGTATTGAGACGTCTGGTTGTTGTGATACAGGAAATCCACTGGGATTTCCTTCTCCCTGCTCCTTCCTCCTGGCTCTTGTACTGACAAGAGCCAGGGCAACACCGAAGATCGTGTCTTGATTTCTTGAAGTACCAATAATTATTTATTATTATTAATTTATATTTACTTGAATTCTACCTTAGATGCCTATCCTCTTTATATATTGATAAATAACGATCCTGATTCCCAGGTTTCCAAAATACACGTATGTACTTACTTCTACAGTGTTGGTGCATTACGAGCTGGTTAGATCCACTGACCTAGGCGAGTCATGAGTTGTGCCACAACATTTAGTTTTACGCTAAAGTGTATCAAAACGATTGACAGCCCATAACCAATTAATTTTAGACGTAATGATAATGAGATTTAATGAAGAAAAACTTTCAGCTGGATTTGTTCTTTACATTTCATGCACCACGACCATAGTCAAGTCAAATCATTTATTTCATAACCATTGAAAGGCACTTTTGGACGTCATATTGTAACAAATCTACTCAATCCTAGCAGAATAAAAGGATAAGCAGACTTGCACATTTAATATTTAATGAGTAAAAATGAATGAGGCAAAAATATACAAATCAATTTAAAAAAGATCTACCTTTTACGGGAATTGTAAAGGAAGGTATGATATATAGTATGTAGGAAGGTATGCAGGAGGGCTTCAGTGAAGACGACAGCAGGTGCAGACAGAACCGGCAGAATGGGAAGCACGTGTCAGTTCGTCAGCCTTGATTAGTTTTGCTGACCGGTTGACTTCAGTAGACTTTGATGATGACTGTTTCGTTTCCAATTGTGAACTGACACGCGTCCATCAGCTTGCTTTCAAAGTAACCTTCCTTTCGAATTTAATTATATTCGAATATAGTTTTTCTTCTTGCGGCCATATAATCATTCCATCTAAAAAGTATAGTCGGCCAGGATAAAACGTGTAGCCGGCCAGGATATATCAGACCGCCTTCATAAAACCATGAGCGCGTAAAGAATTTTATAAATATAATATTTGAGCTAACCGTATGTATTGATAAAAATAATTTAGTTATATAAGCCAAAAGCCAGGCCAGTAAGACTATGAGAAAAAGAAAAGTAACTGACAGTTGACATCTGGCATATAAGTCATAACAAAATATTATGAAAAATAATATTTTATTTCAGTTAATCCTATAAAAACGAAAGGTATTTAGATCGATTCGATAAAAAAGGATGATGAATGACATGAATGACATGTAAGTATAGCATATACTATAATATTAGAAAAAAAACATCTAGTGGCAATCGATATATATGTACTACGCACAGTGGCCCATTCCAAATGGTAGTTTCGGATGGAGCAGAATGGGGAAGAAAACCCCATACATACTCTTTAAAAAAAAATGTTTACAGTACTATGTATTTACTGGAAACTAAAGTAAGCACAAAGTATTAAAAACTAGAAATGACAGCTAATCCGTTGTCCTAGGTGAACGACAAAAGCGGTAATGCGACGCGATGCGGAAATGTCAAATAGTCGTTGTTTGTACTTGTGGCCTACGTTGTCGTAAATCAATGTGCGACACAGCGCGACAAGTGCGGATTTGTTTTTTGCGTATATATATATATTAAAAAACAAACTATCCTCAATAGAAATAGGTTTTTGAAAATTGGTTATTGATAGTTTAATAACGGGTTTAACAGCTGCAACAATATAATCGAAAGGGCTTGGTAATAAGTTACAATACTCTCTAGATAAACGTGTATTTAGTTTCGGATATAAATGATAAAACTCTCCAAACTTATTTCTTTCTAAATAAATACAATGACTACCTACAACGTAGGACACACGTCGCGTGACGTATTAATCGCATTACGTCGCATCGCGTCGCGTCGTGTCGTGTTTGGTCGCTCACCTCGGACAACGCCTTAGTTAGGTGCACATATAAAAAAAAATATATATATATATACATAGAGTTCACATATTTACAACAGTATTACAACAGTAGACAACCACTCCTCATATTCCAACCACAATAAATTAGTGTAAGATCTATGTTTCTAAGTAAGAACTTCAATCAGTGGGTAGATAAAACCAGTCTATTACTATCTAACTATTTTAGTTACTTTCATAGTATAATGTCTTACGGTATTTTATTGTGGGGACGAGCTGCAGACATCTATTCTATTTTTATTCTGCAGAAAAGAGCCATCAGAGCCATTTACAATCTGCGTATGCGCGATTCTCTAAGGGAACTGTTTAAGGAAATTAACATAATGACGGTGCCTTGTCAATACATCTATGAAAACATCATGTAAGCTAGAAAAAATCTGCATCTTTATGATAAAAGAGGTGACAGACATAATTATAATACTACAAATAGGGACCAACTAGTTCAACCAGGTTTCAGACTGGCTAAAGTAGATTCGTCTTTTATGGGGTACTGTTTAAAGTGTTACAATAAAATACCTCCCCACATTGTTCAACTAAATGAGACAAAATTTAAGTCTTGTGTTAAAAGCACACTATGCAACCGAGCATATTATAAATTGAGTGATTACGTCACTGATAAAAATGCTTGGCTGGATGCTGGTCTAGCTCCACAGCCATAAGGGTTCATAGATTAATTGATTAGCATTTGTAACAATTTTTGGAGCTGCTGAAGATGTAGATCTAAATTATCTTTGCATTGTATAAACTCAATGTGTTAGTATTATATAATTTTTCGTAGCACATACATGTGAGCACTATGTTCTTTAAAGCTACCATTTACGAGGTGTACCTCTCATTGACTTGAATATGCCCTGGCGGTTGGGAGAGTCATGCTCACTTGAATGTCTCGCTGCCGGTGGCGCATGTGTTGGATCATTCGGTTCCCTTCAAAATGGTTGAGCTAAATGGTGCCGATCCATGCGTCATGTTCGTAAACGGACGCCGTCGGTTGGGACTGGTCATCTCTTAGCTGCCTCGGTTATTTTAAATTTTAGTTTGCATTGTTATTATAACTATATTTGTCTCTAGACCTCTTTTAACATGCAAGACGTGTTACATTGTTCTCACATTGTACCCTTAGATTCAACATGAATGATGTAACCTAAATTTGTAAAATTTATCTGATTTTAAAAGAGTTTTCATGGAGTTTCTTGCTCGTTCTTCTCCATAGAAACCTACTGTTTGGAACGAGCAACTAGCTTCAACTTTCTGACTGACTGACTCTGACAATTCAAAAGTACCTGTAAATGGTTTAATTGAAATAAATGATTTTGAGTTTGAGTTTGAGTAACTATTCTGAATTACAAAAGTTTCATATTTCACCGCGTTCATGAGAGCCTTGTTGACCTTAGGCAGCAACTTAGGCATTGTCAAAGTTAAGTGGAGGCGGTATAGCAGTGACATGGTCGCATTGAATAAAAAACTCTTTTTTAAAAAAGATACCTAACCGCCTTCAGCTACTACAAAGTCAAAAATACTTTTACGGTATGTTAAAATAATAAAAAACACAGGCGAAAATCTGTTAAGAAAAGTTTCAGTGATAAGCAGAATTCGTACCTACTAAAAGGGTTTCTAGGTGATAATTTTGTAAATCCATTTATGCTAATGAATATATACATGTATAATTATGTGTTATTAGATTTCGTATTGGTATTTTTATTTTAATAAAACCAATTTTATAAAGGCATAAACTGGTTTTTTTTTAACATTCCCTATAATATTTAGAAAATCTTACGTGATCGAAGAAAACAAAAACCATATTAGGATTTAACACACCAAAATGACCTAATCTAAATATATAAAAGTGAAAGGTCACTCACTAAATCATCACGAAATATCGAAAACCGCTTGACGTATAAAGATGAAATTTGGCAGGGAGGTAGCTTATATAGTTAGTAGACGTCCGCTCATGTCCGCGCCGTGTGGTACCGGTCGCGAATAGCACCACCCCATTACTACTCGTGGGTGTCGTAGAACGCGACAGAGGGATATTGACCAGAGGATGGGCAGCAGTGTCCTTCTGAGTACCATAACACCTACTGCGATCGCCACCATGCATCGGCCAAGCATGGCGATAATGGCTGAACCCCTCTTCAGGGGAGACCTATGCCCAGCAGTGGATGTCTAAAGGTTGACATGATGGTGATGAGACGTCCGCTAAGAACGGATTTTGCGACAGGGATTAAGGAGGTCTAATAGCAGCCGCAAGTGAACCGGGAACCGGGAACGAAGTCGCGGGCAGCAGCTAGTAATATAATATACACACCTTTCAGACAACTTTCACAAAAGGTCAATTTTGCGTACCTGTGTCAAGAGTTCCTGAACAAATAATTTGACCAAAAATACTCTTAACATTTTAACTATGTCATTTTGAAAAGGGTTACTGATATTATTATTATTCTTACTGGTTTAAGCGTTGGTCTATATACTCCGGATTTATGAAACCGTACCGTCTCGCAACAATTACTCAGAAAATAGAACAAACCTTCTAATCGTTGTTTCCTTGGCCTGCTATTGCGGGCAACCTCTTCCGGCCACCACTGGCTGCGGAATCAACCTAAGGTACGGTTCCACAAACATTTTTTAGCAGCATTTTTTACAAAAATGTGATTTGATCACCAAAGACTGGTAAAAGTTATCATGCATCGGTGATCTATATATATGTAAAAGGTTTAATAATAAACATAAACTCGAAATAGTGCAGTGCAAAGTGAGCTTAAGAAAATCTCAATTGACCTTTGCATGATCTAGGTCCCGAAAATGAGGAACGATTGGTTTTGTGGCTTGTCCAGGCTGGGATTCACTTATCAACGGGTAGGTAACAAATTTTGTGATAATAATGTGAGAATAATGTTTATTAAGTAAGTATAGTATAAGAAAACAATCAGGCGTAGGTATCTATATATTACCAACACAAAAGTTATTTGTTCCTCTATAGCAAAAGCTATTGAAAATAAATGCTATTAAACAAATGTAATGGGTGAAGCTCAAGCGTGGTAGTGTGTTCAAAAGTGTAGTTCGCTCGGTGGTACTAGTTCAACCTAGAATTGTACGTTTTATAATCACGTAAGTAGCCTGATAGGTAGACAATAGCATTGTCTCCAAACCCAAACTAATATATATTATGTTATGCTGGCACTTCATATGGCTTATTAGTACAAATAGTCGTCTTATTTGGATACTACAAAATCGGAGGTATTCCTCGAAGCGCACCCAACGAAGCGCACCTAAAGTATTCCTCGAAACGCACCCAATGGTCATGGTGTGGATAGGGATGATAGTGATGATGTGGAATGGAAATTATCTATAGCAAATAATGCACGTTTTTTTAAGAGTCCATAAAAATTATATACTCCTTGAGCTTAGATGGGTTACGTGTACTTAAACCATTAGTGAGCTAAGTAGTTACGCATAAACAGCTACTTCCAGTTGATTTCAGTTTTTCTGATCGTTATAGGTATAGGACATGACAGTTATAGGTAAGATAGGACAGTTTTTTAGGACTTCTATCGTTATAGTGAATTATAACGAATACTGTAAATTCTTCTTTGTGTTTAATTATTAGTGCACAGCTTAGTGAGATTGTTTAGGCGCCTATTTTCTATTCAGTTCTGTCACCCTGGTACTTTAAATAAAACAAATAATTTAATTTCAAAACCTGTATTTTTACCATTTTTGAGCTAAGTGGTGAGTCGCTTAAGCACTTAGTTCCAGTTCATTTCTGCTCTTCTGGTATTTTTAATAAACAGTTAACGTCTTCAATCGATATCATTCCTTACGAATCTTTCGTGTACTTCATTATGTTTCATCGTGGGTGCGTTTCGAGGAATACTTTAGGTGCGCTTCGTTGGGTGCGTTTCAAAATGGGTGCGCTTCGAGAAATACCCTCAAAATCGACTTTAATTCAATAATTAATAGGGTACATTTTGTTTTATCCAAATAAGGCGAATATTTGTACAAATATGCTATGTGAAGTGCCAGCATTATAGTCGAACATCAAAGGTACTTCTAGGTTTGATTAGTCAAACCTCAGATTTGACAAGAAATCTTAGTCCTTACCAATAGTGTGTTTTTCCCTTTGACTAATGAATTTATATCTTGTCCTAGGAATGACAGTCAAACGCAGAAACTCATTTCGATGAAATCAGAGGTCAGACCTACGTTAGGTAGAGGAATATGTTGGTTTGGCTTAGGTAGGTATACTGAACCATACTTTTTAATTAAAAAATGTTGCCCTACACTAAGAGTTCCTCATGTATCGTGCGTTTATCTACACTAATATTATAAAGAGGAAAGATTTGATTGTTTTTTTGTTGGTTTGTTTGCATTGAATAGGCTCTGAAACTACTAGACCGATTTAAAAAATTCTTTCACTGTTGGGAAGCTACACTATCTTCGGTGAACATAGACTATATTAAATTTTCAAAAAAGTTGGGGATCCATACTAAAACTCCAATAATGTAACCCAAGGTGTGAAATAATTACCAAAAAACTTTCTTACAAAATAATGTATTACGTCTTTGCAGAATACATATACAGTCACTTGTCTGTGGACACTCAGTTGTACTGTACGCGCCGGTCAATTAAATAGATCGTCAACCTTTTTTATTTTTTATTTATTTTTTTTTTTCCTTTATTTTTAAAGTATTAATCACATTTAGTGTTTTAACAATGAAAACGTGCGCATTGTGCAACGTGCAGTTTAATGATGGCGTCCAGTGTGGGAGCTGCAAGAGGCATTTAGATTTTGGATGTGCAAACATATCTGAAGCTGGATGGAGAAAGCTGGGTGCTACAAGAATGGCACAGTGGAAGTGCTCAGCTTGTAGAATCTCATCTCCAGTTGTGCCTACCTCTGATCAAGCGTCCCTTGAAACCATCCTGAGCGAAATTCGGGACATGAAGCGCCAGTTACATAATTTACCGGCACTAATTGATGACGTTAAGGTGATAAAGGATGAGCTAGCTGAGCTGAAGTTGACATGTCAAGGTACTAGTGGCAAACTCGATGAATTCAATTAACCATGACATTTTTATAACTGACTGGGAAAGTGAGTTCTCGGTAAGGTCAACTGAAGACTCGGTAAGTTTTTTCAACACCGTTATCTATAATCTTCAACTGAAATACATTCCCCAGAAACATTGTCGTAATAAATCATATCCGACCTGGTACAGTTCCACATTAATAAAAACAATAAAAGAAAAATATAAATACTTTAAAAAATTTAAAACCTATGGCAATAAATCTGATGAACTAACATTTAGTCTTCTTCGAGAAAGGGTAAAAACATTAGAAAGTCAGTGTTACACGAATTATTTGAATCTTACCGAAACGTCTATCAAAAATAACCCGAAACAATTTTGGACATTTGTTAAAAAGCGTCATAATACAAATGGAATACCGAGCACGTTCAAATTTAACAACGAAACACTGCGTACCGGTGAATCCATATGTGAGGCATTTTCAACTTACTTTCACTCCACATTTCTAGATCCCAACCTTAATCACGGTGGCAGCCAAAATTCCTCTTCCTCTTCTTTTACTGAACCCTCAAACCTGTCGTCCGATATCAGTCGTATCACGGTGAACATTGATGACATAACTAGCCTGCTTCGTAAGTTAGATACATCGAAAGCGCCAGGCCCAGATAATATCTCATCCAGGCTTCTCGTACGTTGCGCTGCATCTATTGCACATCCTATTTCAATTCTATTTAAAAAATCTTTAGATACTTGTGTTGTCCCCAAACTATGGAAATCTGCATTCATAACACCGATACATAAGAAAGGAGTCAAAACAGACATTACTAATTATAGACCGATATCCAAATTGTGTATCATTGCCAAGGTTTTCGAAAGGATTATTTACAACCAGGTCTACTCTGCTTTGGAACAATCGTTTAGTCCCTTCCAACACGGCTTTCTTAAAGGCAGATCTACTGTCACTAATCTTATTTTGCTTAATAACTACATTACTGACGCTATGGATCACGGCAAGCAAGTCGATGTTGTTTACACAGACTATAGTAAGTGTTTCGACCGAATTGACCACGTCATCCTATTACGGAGGCTAGAGGGCATTGGTATACGCGGCGACTTACTCAGATGGTTTACTTCTTACATAGAAAATAGGTCGCAAGCTGTAGTACTGAATAATCACATTTCTAGCTGGATTTCAGTCCCCAGCGGAGTCCCACAAGGTTCGTTGCTCGGTCCGTTACTATTTATCATCTATGAAAACGACATCGGCTCCTGTCTGACCTCATCCAAATTATTATGCTTCGCTGACGATATGAAAATTTATGCTACCATATCATCGACCGCGGACATGATAGCATTTCAAACTGATTTACAGTGTCTTGAAGTATACTGCCAAAGAAGTAAGCTAGATCTCAATCCCGCAAAATGCTCAGTTGTAACGTATTCTCGTGGACGATCAGTTCTAGCCACAACATATACTCTTGGTGGTCATATATTGCCTAAATGTAACACTATCCGTGATCTAGGAGTTTATCACGATTGCAAACTTAGTTTCGAAAAGCATGTTGATGCCATCGTCGCTAAAGCTTCTAAATCCCTGGGTTTCATTATGCGATTATCCAAGTGCTTCACACAAGCCAAAACGTTAAAAATTCTATACTGTACTTTTGTTAGAAGTCACTTGGAATACGCATCTGAAATATGGAACCCTTGCTATCACAAATATATTGACCGCATTGAGCGCATACAAAAGAAATTTATAAAATTTTTATGTTTTCATCAAAAAGTACCATATCATTCCAATAACTACCTCAATCTATGTAAGAAATATCATCTCTTGCCATTGATGAATCGTCGTGAGATCTCTGACTGCATATTTTTATTGAAAACGGTTCAGGGCGACATAAATTGTTCTGATATTCTGTCAACATTCTACTTTAATGTTCCAAGTAAGTCCAAACGGTTCAATCCACCATTACGTGTGCCATTTGCAGGTACAAACTACAGGCAAAATTCGTACGTTGTGTGTGTAAGTAGCTATTTTAATAAGGTAGGCAAACAATTCGACTTTGATCTTTTTGAAACAAGTGTGAGCTCGGCAAAAAAGTGTCTAACAATGAATTTCTTTAAAACTTAGATTCAGTAGACTTTTTTCCCAATAGTATTTTAACATCTTGGCTCTCTTATGAAACAACCTGTTGCAAATATTTTAGTTTAGCTTAGTTGAAAAATGTTAAGTAATGATCTATAATATATTATTTTGGCATTATTTAACAGTTGCATATTGTGTTCCACAGCACTTTTATAATACATTAATTCTAGACGTGAAGACTTGTAATTGGCTGTCAAATAATCATACTGTTTTTATAATCATTGTATTTAGCTGTAAGTCTTCCAAAATAAATAAATAAATAAATATAATTATCTACAAAAAATATTACGACAGCATAAGTCTAACTATTATAGTTATGTCACAATAAGTGTTTTTTCATTTAAAAAAATATATATTAATGCCACCGCTATAAAAGCTCTTTTATATATACTTTGGAATTAATCCTTATAAAAAAAAACCTTCATATTTAAGTCTGCTTCATTACCATTATATGACTTTTTTATTTTTTACTTTTACTTTACTTTATGACTTTTTGAATTATTCAATTTGGACATTCCATTCGAAGGATATCACAAGTTTAAAAATGTAAGTTATTTGAAAAATTTCGCATGGTCGCCGCTCACGCCGCTCGGTTAGACGACACCATAATAATAATTATCCAAACTTTCGAATTAGTAGGGATTCACCTACGAAAAGAATGTTTTACTCATGGCCAACTGTATGTTGGTCTATCGCGGGTCGGAGGTCCTGATTATATCAATTTATTTTGCTGCCACAAAATAAATTAACATCAAATATCGTTTACAAGGAAGCTCTGGCTCAATACATTGATTTTTAGGAGCAGAGAAAGTAAAGTATATAGTAAAGGCCTTTTTACAAAAATAAAAAATTTAATTGAAAAAATAATAATAATAATACAAAAAAAAAAAATACAAAAAAAATATAATTTCATATTCGAATTTTCTTCATTTTACTCTTATTTAATGACCCCACGCAAAAACGAGAAAGTATGTATGGGAGAGTGTGCGTGTGTGTGTAAAAAATTATAACTTTTGAAATGTTTGTTTAATACCCGTGCGTAGCCGGGGCGGGCTGCTAGTAAATATATAAACTCACACACAGAAACAGCCATACCCGGAATGACCTGACCTGTAGGCCATACAAATATTTGTTTCGTACGGGAATCGAACCCGCGACACGCAGCGCAGCAGCCAATCGTACATGATTATATTATTATTGTTTCACTATTAGATATAAGAATAGATTGTGAAATATTTAGAATTATTATTATTATCTGCCTCGCCTTTTCCCATCTATGTAAGGATCGGCTACAGCTGAATACCTGTGTTTTATATGGAGTGACTGCCTGCCTGACCCTTCACAACCCAGTTACTGGGAAACCAGTAGGACTGGTTGTCAGATTTTTTAGCTTCTGGCTGCCCATAATGTCTGTCAAAGATCTCTAAAGAACAGCCGGGACCAACGGCTTTACGGTTTTACAAAATGGATGATCATTCGCCATCCATTTTATACCGACACCCTACCGAGCCGACCAAGACACATGCGCGAAAAAAGACATTTACCGCATCATATAACTTTTAAACTAGCCATTGGTGCCAATTCTATTGTGCACGAACTAAATTAATTTTAAGATATTTATATCTCTTTCTCTCCAATAAAACAAGATAGAGACATACATTAATAAGAACTGTCAATTTAAGTTAATCTAAAATGTTCATACAATTATAGTTGTCATTTCAGAACGTATTGTTTAAAAACACTGCGAAGTTCAAGGGAAAAACTAATTTGACATATCTCACTTAGTCCTTGTCTATCGCCGTCCTTTTCTTTAGCTGCCTGGTAGAAAGGGAGACAATTGTCTGATTTTAGTTTTGTTTGTGACCTAGAGAATCGGCACCATTATGTCTTGTACTATTAAGAATTGGTAAATCTTATGTCTAACTGGAAAATCTTAGAGTTTTCCGTAGTTCAGGGTTCCACAGTAACATTACATATATTTTTTATTGCGTAGTGATCGGCCAAGCATGGCGAACCGGCTGAACGCCTCGTTTGGGGGGACCAATGCTCAGCAGAGGGACTAAATGTTGACATGGTGATGATGAGTGATCGCGTAGTGATCCATTCTCGTGCTTTCTCGAAAAACCTGGGAAAGTACGTAAATCCGTTGGTCCCGGCTGTTTTTCGTAGATCTTTGACAGTCATTATGGGTAGTCAAAAGCCAGATAAATGGCTGCAATAAATGGAGTATAGGCAGTTGGGAAAAGGCTAGGCAATGACTCTGGCAGATGATGATGAATTTTGTTTGGCATTTATATTTTATTATTAATATCTCATTGTACCTACCAAGGGCGTCGCCAGGGGGGGGCAGGTAGGGGCAGCTGCCCCCCCCTAGACACTCAAAAAGAAAAAAAAAATAGTTAAATTTTATTGATCAAAAAGAAGGATCTCGCTTGAATTCTTCAATATTAAAATCTTGCACCTAATTGAATATTTCATTGCTTCCAAATTATTTTTATCCCATTGTTCTATTGTTTATCCTATACTTTGTCGAAAATTCTTTTTATGGTAATGAATATAATAATTTTCATTACAATTTTTATCCATTATACACAGTGGCGTAGCTATCCGAAGGCTAGGCCCCTAAGCTCAGGGGGCACCCCGCCCCTGGCCAGCAAACAGTCAGAATATAAATACAAATTATTTCTGTTCTTGTGCCTAGCCACTTTAACCAATCAGCTGTTATGCAATTCATTTGCGTGATATTTCAATTTCTTTAATTTATATTATCATTTTATGTTATCTGAAAATGACTCCTTAACTCTGGCAAAATGCCAATGCTTCCTTTAATTCTTCTGCTGATGCAAGTTTTATTTAATTGAAGTTGACACCCTTGGTGACTTTGTGCGTCGGAGCTTTAGTCAACAGAAAGGCTTTTTTTATGTTTAATGTCTGCCCTGCCACATCCATACACAAAGTGTGTTAAGTCACTTGACCTGTTAGAGACCTTTTCTGATGTCTACGTTCACGCACATCGTTCTGATTTCTGAGAGTTGGCTCAAACCTACCTATCTACCTACCTATCTTCTCTCAACCTACCTTTTTTCCGGTTTCGTTCTTATCCGTAATAATACAATGGGAAAGGCAGGAAATGATGTTGCTATTTGTCTTCGTTGCAATTTTCCTTTCAAAATCTTTGCTTCTTCTCCTTCACTTTACAGCTGTGCCTCCGCGAGTAGGTACCTCTTTCTGGAGATCCATATCAAATGTGTTAAAACCCTACTTGGTGTTGTCCATTGTCAGAGCATACACATTGCGTCAATATGCCTCTTGTTCCCGTAAACTCCTACTCATCATCGAGTCTATTAGTCTCGATGTACTTCCTCTGGAACCGACTTACTTATTTTAATATCTCAGGGGATGACACGTGGCTCGAATTAGTACTAACGACCTGTCTCTCTCTTGTGTCCACTTATGGTGAGTATTCTGCATCTGACTTTTCCAACCATGACCTTATTTTCCTCTCGTATGTTCTAAAACAAAACCTAAACCGGTTCATAAAGGTCTGTATACGTGTTGTTTTGCGCGCATGGATGTGGAGAAGCTACGTCAGGATGCGTCGGAACTCGATGTGTGTCACCTTGCAGCTACAACAACCGTAGACCACCAGGTGTGTATCTTCAATCGATCGGTCCTTGCTCTCTACGACAGACACGTTCCTGTAAAGAGGGTTCACCTTAGGCGTCCACCTGCTCCTTGGATGACGACAGGAGTTCGTATGGCGATGAGGCACAGGGATCGGGTAAAGAAACCTTTTCAAAGCAAGAAATCTGTAATCAGATTATACGTAACGCCAAACGCCGCCATATCCTAGAAAACATTTCGCTTTCTTCTCTTGCTGATATCTGGAAATTCTTCGGAACTCTTGGTATCGGCAGCCCACGTCATGTGGACTTCCCGAAGACAATTTACCTAGATGATATCAACCGTCATTTCACAGCAACTGGTCATTGGGGTTTGGGCCCATATGTTTTCTCAGACAGATAAGCTGGATAGGGTCCTCAATAGTTGCGTCACGTTTATCTTTAATTTGAGGAAATATGACCATGTGTCAAGCTTCAGGTACGAGCTAAAATTATTGCCCATTCGCCAAAAAAGTTTCCGTGCGTTGACAACGCTTTCCTCTCTGCTCCACTGTATCTCCCCTCCTTCTTATCTAATGTCCCATGTTCAATATCTATGTTCTTCATACTCTAGGAATCTACGGATTTCTAACAATCTTATCTTGCTTAGCCCTCCTCATACTTCAGATTTTTTCATTCCTCCTTTTATGTCCAGTTCATTCCTTTCTGGTATGCGCTTCCTCTCGATATCAGAACGGCCTCCACTGACTGGGGGCCGTCCTATGCATTTAAGCGGAAGATGTGAATTTATTTTAGCACAAATAAGTATACTTATGTGTATTTCTTTTTACTTGATAAAATGAAACGTAACCAGTTTAGATAGGGCCTCATCTTTTTTTTTGCACCGGGGCCCCTGGTCACGTAGCTACACCATTGAATTGTATAGTCAAGAGTTTGTGGAGCTTTACACATTGGACTTTGTACCGTTCTTAGAGTCCCTTCACACTAGCGATTGCCCAGCCTACGTTGTCGAGCCTACGCTGGAACACCGCTACGCATACGTTCATCGATGAACGTATGCGCAGCGCAGCATAGAAACGCCGGCACAACGGGACGCAGCGAGACCTCACACAATTTTGCTGTCGTTTCGGCATACTATATAATACCGCTGACGTCTGCGCTGCGATAGCGCAGCGTTCAATTATCTGCAGAGGAAACGCCGATGCCGCGGCGTCTGTGCTGCGCATACGATCATCGAACGCCTACGCTTTAGAAACGCTAGAGTGAAGGGGCCCTAGTACTACAAGCGTCGCCCGTAGGGGTAAGACACGCACTTCCAGTAAGGCTTCATGTGCTTTTGACTGTATTTAAAATTCATGCTATTCCCATCCTCCATATATCAAGTTGCCCCCCCCTAGGCCATCGGCTGGCGACGCCCTTGGTACCTACCATGCTTCTCGCAAATAGTGTAGATCATTACTCATCACTAATGCAAAATTCTCAAAGTATGTTGTTGGCTTGTTCTTTCTTCTTATATTCTTATTTATATAACTCGAGGGGCAAAAGCTCGTATTATGTTTATGCAGCTAGTGTATGGCTAACTCACGATGCGGTTTTCGCCCGCGCCCGCGCCCGCAGCGGGAGCCGCAAACAACCGCGCACACTGCGGGCGTGAACCGCGTCGTGAAATGTGCTTTGATTTTTTACATAATTAAATATCTTTCCGATTTTCTTACAGAATCTGCGGGCCGTCAACCGCAGGCGGACGCGGGTGAAAACCGCATCGTGAGTTCTTAGCCTAAGTGTAGGTAAAGTGTCTATACAGTGCAGATATAAATTCTTGACGAAACGGGTCAGGCATGCTGCAGTACGACGTTAAACAGTAGTATCCGGAGAATGACCTTCATCTTCCACGAATATGAAGAAAACGAGGATTAAAGAGGATTTCGAGGTGATGAAAATGAGGATTTTTTCTCAGAAAACCGGTCAAGAGCATGTTGCACTCACACGATTGCACTGAACAGTAGACCGGATTTTGGTCTGCCGCAATTACTGTGGAACTCCATATAAGAACTTGTTTCTAATGATACTCCTTTTGATATTTTACCTTAACCTTTATCATAATCCTTTTGATAAAGCCTACCTAACAAATAAATAAACACAACACTGTGAGTGAAGCCAAAAAAGCAAATACAAATTAAAAAACGAATACCCACAATATCGTGATTGTATTCGCTTTTGTTTTTGTATTTGCGTTTTTATTTGTCTTTTTTAACGATGCAGTGTGTCGTGCTAGATTGAATTGTGTCAGTACAGCACGAAGCGCGTAGTAGGTATTAGCTTTTGAATTTGTATTTGCTTTTTTGGCTTCACTCTCAGTGTTCCGCATGGTCTATCTGCCTTTTGTTTCATAATCTGAGGTGGCAACATTCTGATTTCTACGTTGCATTATGTGATGTTATAAAGGTTCCCGTTTATATCATATTGAGGTACGGATCCTAAAAATGACAAGACTTCATACAATTTTTATGTTTCATATTTACAATTATTTTATATTTCATACGATTCGAAAGCAATCTTTGACTTATAGGAGTAATACATTAATAATAAGCAGGTAATTTCTGGCTATAGCTGATTAACGCTAATGACGTTTAATTGTGGACTAACTGTCCCCGTGGCTTCACTCACGTGGGCCCAAGTGGAATGTAAGGAAATAACTATTGAATACTTTGTCATCACAATCCTCCAGATGAACCTAGTCTGGTAAAAGTTAATGGTGTCTGTTTGGTAGATATAAAAGTAATGTGGCTATAATAATAATAATAATAATAATCTTTTATTGCCAAAAAAACACTATTTCACAGTTTGAAAAATCCCTAATCTCCACACTAGGATTCCCTGTGTCGTGGAGACTTGTCTCCTTCGTCTAACAAAATAATAGGGCAAAAGGGTACATACAGATTAGTCGGTAAGATTTTCGACAATAATATAACACTATAAGAAGTTACTTAAATTGATACGTGTTTAGCTGTGTAGTGTATGTGTGAAGTGTACGTGTAAAGTGTAATGAATGAGTCAGTTAAGGTTATAGACCAAACAATTAACAACAAATGATGCAGAAAAAAAAAAAAAAAAAAGAGTATGGTTTCGTTTGGTCCATTCGACCTTTATGTATTTGTGTTATGAATGTAATGTGTTGCACTTATGCATTAAGGAACTTCTCCGTGCCTTCATAGTCCATAACTGCTAGGTATTTTGAGAGTTCATTTTTTATTTTATTTCTAGTCATGGGAAGTACATTTATTTCAGTGTTAAGCTTGCTGTAGATAAATGGTCCCATATAGTGAAAGCTTCTGCGGCCAAAAAGGAGTCTGCAGTTGGGTTTTTTCCATATGGGTTTATTTGCATTCCTAAGAGACCGGAGCTTAGGGTAGGTGATGGAGCTGTAGGCATTTTTGTGATACCTCAGTGCCACAGCCATTATGTATAGTTGGCGCACACGCAAAACACCAGCCTCTTGGTATAGTGTGTCAGTCGAGAAGCGCCTTGGTTTCATGAAAGATACCTTGAGAAGAGCCCGTTGAGCGCGTTCCACTTTTGATAGGTGCGTCTTGTGTGCTATACCCCATGCAACAATGCAATAATTAAGAACCGATTGGCAGAGTGTAAGATAAAGCATTTTCATAATGGTGTTGTTCGCAAGACGGCCATCTATACGGCTGTAGGTATAGATTAGAAAGTGGTAATGGATATAGACCACATTATTATCACAAATTAACGAGATGGATGACAGTGGATTGTCTTAACAAATACTTTGCCTCTCTAGCCTAGATAGCATAAGAACTGTTTTTTCTGTACATTTTGTTCACCTTTAGTAAAAAAAGTCTGTTATAGACACAGCTAAGAGGAGCTAGCTAGTAGGATAGGATGACTGTGTCTTATACAAGTAGTATAAGACACAGTCATCCTATCCTACGATATAATATAATATAATATAATAATAATATTATAATTTTATAATAATAATATTATAAATGAGAAAGTTTGTGGAGATGATGTTTGTTACTCAACCACGCGCAAACCGTTAAACAGATTTGCATGAAAATTGGCACATAGATAGACCATTTCCTGGATTAACTTATAGGATACTTTTTATCCCGGTAATATCTTCCCTTGGGATAATCGTTATTTTTACGCGGGCGAAGCCGCGAGCAGAAGCTAGTACTAAAATAAAACTAATGCATTTTTCTCATAATTGTATTATATATTTTTGATCCAAATCCAAAATTAAGACAAGGCAAACAGAAAACAATACTCTTAAATTTTAAATAACTAGTCTAGTGACATAAATACTGATATCGATGAACAACACAGCTAAACAGCTTTAGCATAAACTTACTATACATATATAATTATTAGTTTTTGAGAGTTTGACGTGACTGCGAATGTTTGTTGAGAGAGGCATTTGGTACCACTCTGTCGCCACAGTTGACATTTTGCGGCCAATCACACCACTCGTTGTCTGGGTTATAGAACAAGCCGGCTGGACAGGTATTCTCTACGGGAACTAAGTTAGAGCAACTATAGAATTGGTTACAATTCTCGTGGGCGATCAGTTTTCCTTGAGATCCTGGTGCAGCGCACAGCGTCGGCGCATTTCTGGGATTGCATGCGCAATCGTCAGGTACAATTCTGTCACCGCATTTGACATTACTTGACCAGTCGCAGCGGTGGTTAGAAGGATTGTATAAAAGACCTCCGGAGCATGGTCGCGGAACAGGCACACCTCCATCGCAAATATAATATTGGTCGCAGTTTTCATGTGCTACTAATACACCATTAGAGCCATGACCTGCACAAATTGAGGGAGCTTCATTGGGATCATCATTAACAATGTTGCTGTTATTGTCTTCGTTGTCGTCGCTTTCATCACTGTCTTCTTCGATTTCTGGTATCACTCTGTCACCACATTCAACATTTGCCGACCAGTCACACTGTTGCGTATAGGGGTTATATAAAAGAATTCCACTGCATGTTAAAGCTACTGGTCTCCCATGGTCGCAAATGTAGAATTGGTTGCAATTTTCATGAGCTATTTGTACACCACTAGAGCCGTCGACTGCACAAATTGCGGGAGCTTCTTCAGGGTTACAGTTGCACGGTCCAACGATTCCTTCTTCATCGCTTTCGGCTTCGTCGCTCTCGCTTACATTATCTTCAGGGTCCGGAATAATTCTATCACCGCATTCAACATTGAGCGGCCAGTCACAGGTTTGCGTAACGGGGTTATACAAAAGATTTAACGAGCATCTGAATGGAACCGGTCTACCGTTATCGCATATGTAGAACTGATTACAGTTTTCATGTGCTATTAAAACACCGTCAGAGTTGTTTTCTGCGCAAATAGAAGGAGCTTGTTCAGGATTACAATTACATGGTTCGCCGTTCTGGTCACTTTCAGAACAATCTTCCGTTTCATTGCTGTCTTCCAAAGGTGGTTGTGGAGGGACCACGACATCACCCGGAATGGCCCTGTTTCCACAGTCAACATTTTCCGGCCAGTCACATTCTTCAGTGTAGGGATTGTATAACAAGTCTCCGTAGCAATTAAGAACGATAGGTTTTCCATGGTCACACTTGTAGAATTGATTGCAATTTTCATGAGCGACTAAAATACCACTTGAACCTTCAGCCGCACAGATAGAAGGTGCTTCTTCAGGGTTACAGTTGCAAGTGCCTGGTGGCCGCGTCGGAACTATAATGTCACCCGGTGGCTGATCATCGTTGTCAGAGCTGTCAGGTTCTGGAATAACTCTATCTGCACAGTCTACGTTGTATGGCCAGTCACATTGGTCCTTCGCAGGGTTGAACAGAAGATTTGGTGGACAATATAATGCTACTGGTTTTCCTCCAGAACATAAGTAGAACTGGTTACAATTCTCGTGTGCTACTAGAACTCCTTCTGAATTATCTGCTGCGCAGATGGTAGGGGCTTCACTGGGATCGCAGTTATTGCCTGGGGTACTATCTCCTGGGGCAGTTCCACCTGGGGTGGTACCTCCTGGGGCAGTCCCACCTGGGGTGGTACCACCTGGAGAGGGAACACTGTCGTCTGGGTCTGGAACCACTCGGTCACCACACTCAACATTCTCCGGCCAGTCACATTGTTCAGTGTAGGGATTGTATAATAAGTCTCCGTGGCAAGTAAGAACGACAGGTTTCCCGTGGTCACACGTGTAGAACTGGTTGCAATTTTCATGAGCAACTAGAATACCACTTGAACCTTCAGCTGCGCAAATAGAAGGTGCCTCTTCAGGGTTACAGTTGCATGTGCCGGGTGGTCTCGTCGGGTTTACAACGTCGCCTGGTGGTGGAAGATCATCGTTGCCTGAGCTACCACTATCAGGGTCTGGAATAACTCTGTCTCCACAGTCCACGTTGTATGGCCAGTCACATTGGTCCTTAGCAGGATTGAATAGAAGATTCGGTGGGCATGTTAATGCTACTGGTTTTCCTCCGGAACATACGTAGAATTGGTTACAATTCTCGTGTGCTACCAGAACTCCTTCTGATTTATTTGCTGCGCAGATAATCGGGGCTTCACTGGGATCGCAGTTATTACCTGGAGTGGTATCTCCTGGGGCGGTCCCGCCTGGTGTGGTACCTCCTGGAGTAGTTCCACCGGGGGTGGTACCGCCTGGAGAGGGAACACTGTCGTCTGGGTCTGGAACTACTCTGTCACCACAGTCAACATTCTCTGGCCAGTCACATTGTTCAGTGTATGGATTGTACAGTAAGTCTCCGTGACAAGAAAGAACGACAGGTTTCCCGTGGTCGCACTTGTAGAACTGGTTGCAATTTTCATGAGCGACTAGAATGCCACTAGATTCGTCAGCCGCGCAGATAGAAGGTGCCTCTTCCGGGTTACAGTTACATGTGCCTGGTGGTCGCGTCGGGTTCACGATGTCACCTGGTGGTCGATCATCTATGTCAGAACTACCACTATCAGGGTCTGGAATGATTCTGTCTCCACAGTCCACATTGTATGGCCAGTCACATTGATCCTTGTTAGGGTTGAACAGAAGATTTGGTGGACAATATAATGCTACTGGTTTTCCTCCAGAACATACGTAAAACTGATTACAATTCTCGTGAGCTACTAGAACTCCTTCGGAATTATCTGCTGCGCAGATGGTAGGGGCTTCGCTGGGATCACAGTTATTGCCTGGGGTACTATCTCCTGGGGCGGTCCCACCTGGAGTTGTATCTCCTGGGGCAGTCCCACCTGGGGTGGTACCACCTGGGGAGGGAACACTGTCGTCTGGGTCTGGAATCACTCTGTCACCACACTCAACATTCTCCGGCCAGTCACATTGTTCCGTGTAGGGATTGTACAGTAAGTCTCCGTGGCAAGTGAAAACAACAGGTTTTCCGTGGTCGCACTTGTAGAACTGGTTGCAATTTTCATGAGCGACTAGAATGCCACTCGAACCTTCGGCCGCGCAAATAGAAGGTGCCTCTTCAGGGTTACAGTTGCAAGTACCGGGTGGTCGAGGCGTGACTATCACGTCACCTGGTGGACGATCATCTGTGTCAGAGCTACCACTATCAGGGTCTGGAATGACTCTGTCTCCACAGTCCACGTTGTATGGCCAGTCACATTGGTCCTTAGCAGGGTTGAATAGAAGATTTGGTGGACATGTTAATGCTACTGGTTTTCCTCCTGAACATACGTAGAACTGGTTACAATTCTCGTGTGCTACCAGAACTCCTTCTGAATTATCTGCTGCGCATATGGAAGGGGCTTCGCTGGGATCGCAGTTATTACCTGGGGTACTGTCACCTGGGCTAGTCCCACCTGGAGTGGTACCTCCTGGAGCAGTGCCACCTGGGGTGGTACCACCTGGGGAGGGCACACTGTCATCTGGGTCTGGAATCACTCTATCACCACAGTCAACATTCTCCGGCCAGTCACATTGTTCAGTGTATGGATTGTACAGTAAGTCTCCGTGGCAAGTGAAAACAACAGGTTTTCCGTGGTCACACTTGTAGAATTGATTGCAATTTTCATGAGCGACTAGAATGCCACTAGATTCGTCAGCCGCGCAGATAGAAGGTGCCTCTTCAGGGTTACAGTTACATGTGCCTGGTGGTCGCGTCGGGTTCACGATGTCACCTGGTGGTCGATCATCTATGTCAGAGCTACCACTATCAGGGTCTGGAATGACTCTGTCTCCACAGTCCACGTTGTATGGCCAGTCACATTGGTCCTTAGCAGGGTTGAATAGAAGATTTGGTGGACATGTTAATGCTACTGGTTTTCCTCCTGAACATACGTAGAACTGGTTACAATTCTCGTGTGCTACCAGAACTCCTTCTGAATTATCTGCTGCGCATATGGAAGGGGCTTCGCTGGGATCGCAGTTATTACCTGGGGTACTGTCACCTGGGCTAGTCCCACCTGGAGTGGTACCTCCTGGAGCAGTGCCACCTGGGGTGGTACCACCTGGGGAGGGCACACTGTCATCTGGGTCTGGAATCACTCTATCACCACAGTCAACATTCTCCGGCCAGTCACATTGTTCAGTGTATGGATTGTACAGTAAGTCTCCGTGGCAAGTGAAAACAACAGGTTTTCCGTGGTCACACTTGTAGAATTGATTGCAATTTTCATGAGCGACTAGAATGCCACTAGATTCGTCAGCCGCGCAGATAGAAGGTGCCTCTTCAGGGTTACAGTTACATGTGCCTGGTGGTCGCGTCGGGTTCACGATGTCACCTGGTGGTCGATCATCTATGTCAGAGCTACCACTATCAGGGTCTGGAATGACTCTGTCTCCACAGTCCACGTTATATGGCCAGTCACATTGGTCCTTAGCAGGGTTGAATAGAAGATTTGGTGGACATGTTAATGCTACTGGTTTTCCTCCTGAACATACGTAGAACTGGTTACAATTCTCGTGTGCTACCAGAACTCCTTCTGAATTATCTGCTGCGCATATGGAAGGAGCTTCGCTGGGATCGCAGTTATTACCTGGGGTACTGTCACCTGGGCTAGTCCCACCTGGAGTGGTACCTCCTGGAGCAGTGCCACCTGGGGTGGTACCACCTGGGGAGGGCACACTGTCATCTGGGTCTGGAATCACTCTATCACCACAGTCAACATTCTCCGGCCAGTCACATTGTTCAGTGTATGGATTGTACAGTAAGCCTCCGTGGCAAGTGAAAACAACAGGTTTTCCGTGGTCACACTTGTAGAATTGATTGCAATTTTCATGAGCGACTAGAATGCCACTAGATTCGTCAGCCGCGCAAATAGAAGGTGCCTCTTCAGGGTTACAGTTGCAAGTGCCAGGTGGTCGCGTCGGGTTTACAACGTCGCCTGGTGGTGGTAGATCATCGATGTCCGAGCTATCACTTTCAGGGTCTGGAATGACTCTGTCTCCACAGTCCACGTTGTATGGCCAGTCACATTGGTCCTTCGCAGGGTTGAACAGAAGATTTGGTGGACAATATAATGCTACTGGTTTTCCTCCAGAACATACGTAGAACTGGTTACAATTCTCGTGTGCTACCAGAACTCCTTCGGAATTATCTGCTGCGCAGATAGTTGGGGCTTCACTAGGATCGCAGTTATTACCTGGGGTACTATCTCCGGGGGCAGTTCCACCTGGGGTGGTTCCACCTGGAGAGGGAACACTGTCGTCTGGATCTGGAACCACTCTGTCACCACAGTCAACATTCTCTGGCCAGTCACATTGTTCAGTGTAGGGATTATACAGTAAACCTCCGTGACAAGTAAGAACGACAGGTTTTCCGTGGTCACACGTGTAGAACTGGTTGCAATTTTCATGAGCGACTAGAATGCCACTTGAACCTTCAGCCGCGCAGATAGATGGTGCCTCTTCTGGATTACAGTTGCATGTGCCAGGTGGTCGCGTCGGGTTTACAACGTCGCCTGGTGGTGGGAGATCATCGATGTCCGAGCTATCACTTTCAGGGTCTGGAATGACTCTGTCTCCGCAGTCCACGTTGTATGGCCAGTCACATTGGTCCTTCGCAGGGTTGAACAGAAGATTTGGTGGACAATATAATGCTACTGGTTTTCCTCCAGAACATACGTAGAACTGGTTACAATTCTCGTGTGCTACCAGAACTCCTTCGGAATTATCTGCCGCGCAGATAGTTGGGGCTTCACTAGGATCGCAGTTATTACCTGGGGTACTATCTCCGGGGACAGTTCCACCTGGGGTGGTTCCACCTGGAGAGGGAACACTGTCGTCTGGATCTGGAACCACTCTGTCACCACAGTCAACATTCTCTGGCCAGTCACATTGTTCAGTGTAGGGATTATACAGTAAACCTCCGTGACAAGTAAGAACGACAGGTTTTCCGTGGTCACACGTGTAGAACTGGTTGCAATTTTCATGAGCGACTAGAATGCCACTTGAACCTTCAGCCGCGCAGATAGATGGTGCCTCTTCTGGATTACAGTTGCATGTGCCAGGTGGTCGCGTCGGGTTTACAACGTCGCCTGGTGGTGGGAGATCATCGATGTCCGAGCTATCACTTTCAGGGTCTGGAATGACTCTGTCTCCACAGTCCACGTTGTATGGCCAGTCACATTGGTCCTTAGCAGGGTTGAACAGAAGATTTGATGGACAATATAATGCTACAGGTTTTCCTCCAGAACACACATAGTATTGGTTACAATTCTCGTGAGCAACCAGAACTCCTTCCGAATTATCTGCTGCGCAGATGGTAGGGGCTTCACTGGGGTCGCAGTTATTACCTGGGGTGGTATCTCCTGGAGCAGTGCCACCTGGGGTGGTGCCACCTGGGGAGGGCACACTGTCATCTGGGTCTGGAACCACTCTATCGCCACAGTCAACATTCTCCGGCCAGTCACATTGTTCAGTATAGGGATTAAATAGTAAGGTTCCATGGCAATTAAGAACTATAGGTTTTCCGTGGTCGCACTTGTAAAATTGATTACAATTTTCATGAGCGACTAGAATGCCACTAGAATCTTCAGCCGCGCAGATAGATGGTGCCTCTTCTGGGTTACAGTTGCATGTGCCGGGTGGTCGCGTCGGGTTTACAACGTCACCTGGTGGTGGGAGATCGTCAATCTCAGAGCTTTCATTATCACCATCTGGAATGATTCTGTCTCCACAGTCCACGTTGTGTGGCCAGTCACATTGGCCCGTATTAGGGTTGAAAAAAAGATTTTGTGGACAATTTAACGCTATTGGTTGACCTCCAAAACACATGTAGAACTGATTACAATTCTCGTGTGCTACAAGAACGCCTTGTGAATTTTCTGCTGCACATATGGCAGGGGCTTCGCTAGGATCGCAGTTACCAGTTCCACTTGTGGTGCTACCTACTGGGGCTTCGCTGACTCCATCGCTGCCGCTGTCATTGTCGTCTTCTTTGCTCGAGCCTTCTGAGATAGGCCTGTCGCCACAGTTAACTCTGTCAGGCCACTCACATCTTTCAATTAATGGGTCATATAGAAGTTTATCTGGGCAATCATACACTACCGGTTTTCCATTAGCACACTTGTAGAACTTGTTGCAGTATTCGTGTGCTAATAATACATCATATTTGTCGTAATTATCTTGGCAGATCTGCTGTATTTCAGACGGGTTGTAGTTGCTACCTTGTGCTAGTGCAACAGCACATAGCAAGAATATGACGGCGTCTAAAAAGAAAAAAAAAAGATGTATTATCCCCAATTAATGACTTAATATTCGTCTATGCATAATATCTTATCAGTAATCAGTAATTAGGAATAAAATATATGACTACTTTAGGTGGACTGATAAGCACATAGCGATACTATCGTGTGCGTACTGTATAAGTTAATTAAAAGATATGTCAAACTTATTTCTTAAATAACATATTTTTTTAAGAGATTGTTGTTATGATAATATAATTAATCAATCATCGAAATTCTTTAGGGTTGTTACTGTGTAGTTTGAAGCAATGCAAAGTATACGGTGTGTAAAAAGAAACATCAAATTGTTAGCGCATATTACTCTTTAAACTAAGTAAAATTTAGAAGTGTGTAGTTTATAGTAGCGCTCAATGCAACAGTACACCCCTGTACTGTTGCATTGCGCGCATTGTGGGGGAATATTAAAAATTTGTATCGTAATAAAACGTCGAAAATGTTGTAACTTTGACTTCCGCTGTAACCATTCCGAAACAAAAAAAAAATTGCTGCGAAGAACATAATAACTTTCGGCTTCATTAAATCGTTCTACACCCGTTATGAATGTTTTATCTACTATTGATTCACAATCAGTATGTTTATTCTGTTACAATCGCCCTCGGTGAACACCTAGGTGATGTTAACTGGCATCCGTCTCGGTGCTAGGGATTGACAAAGCAAACGGACGAATGACAGCTCACTTCACCTTGGTGTTCACTGAGGGAGATTGTAACAGAATAGACATACTGGACGGATGACAGCTTATTTCACCTAGGTGTTGACCGTGGGAGATTGCAACAGAATAGCTCTACAGTGCGTTGTTGTTATTTCCATTAGATTTCATTGAAACGCATTCCTATTCGATTTTCAAAGTGTTTGTGCATTATATGAGGTCAAATGTCAATTAGGATACACAATAGTTAAACAATGACCAGCGACCAATATTTGGCTTCTGGACAGACGAAGGGATCACGGATCGGATTTTTTTTGTATGGAAATAATTTTACTTAAACTTTAGTTGTTGGTTGGTGTTGGTTGTTGGTTTAAAATGAAATGGACTTTTGTAAAAAGTTCCTGATTACGAAACTACGACAGATTATTTAAAAAAATATCCCTAATTTTCTTCAATTATTATGGACTGATTTACTGATAAAAAGGACGTTACCATTTTAATAATAAAACTTGAAATTACATAACATCTAATAATAACAAGGATATATTTGCCATCGACACGCGAAGAAGAAGAAGAGAGAAAAAACCTAGGTGTCGTACCCATACTTTCCTAACGAAAAGTGAACATTCAGCATATATTCGATTAGCCTACCCCTAATTATAGCATTGCAATAAATGAAAGGACCATGTCCATGAGTCAAAACGAAGTATGAAGCGAAAACGAAGAGCACATAAATTGAAAAAAAGCTTTTTACAAAAAAGACAACCGCCTTCAAAAAGTGAAAAATAACTTTAGCACAGAACACACATTGACTTTAGTTTCGAAATTCAGTGGCTTTGTTCTGTTTGTTGTTTTGTATTGCCACCGACTTCCGAAACTAAAGTCAATGTGTGTTCTGTGCTAAAGTTATTTTTCACTTTTTGAAGGCGGTTGTCTTTTTTGTAAAAAGCTTTTTATTTTCCGCTTTTTAGTACCTCCTTCTCATTCAAATCTATTAAGAAGAGTTTGAAAGTTAACTACTACAAAGATTGATGAAACTAAAACGTCGTCTATGTAACATTTTTGGGTATTTGTTGATTTTTCAAAAAGTGCTGAATCAATTTCGATAAAATTTATATGGGACCACCCCTGAAGCATACCCTATCTATAAAAAAAAGAATTTTCAAAATCGGTTTACGTTTGCCTGAGAAATCACGTAACAAATCGCGCACATACTTAATGCAAATTTAAGACTTATACGATTTTCTCATAGATGCCATGGTCAGAACTGGACCAAATTAGAATGGGACCACATGGGAAGCACTAGCTTCCAAATAAAAAAAGAATCATCAAAATCGGTTCACCCAGTCCCGAGAAATCAGGTAACAAACATAAAAAAAAAAAAAAAAAAAAATACAGACGAATTGATAACCTCCTCCTTTTTTGAAGTCGGTTGAAAAGATAGGCTTATATGTAAGTATACTTTTAAAATTTATGTGCTCTCTCCTTTTATGCAACAAAGTTAATTCTATAGAATTTTTATTATCTTTATGCGTGAATTAAAAATATATGTTTCTCACAGTATTGTACAGTTACTGCATTATTATAGAAGTTAAAATGATGCACTACTTGTCATAAAATCATATAAATATTTAAAAACCTAAACTTTATTTTAACCAAAATCATGTCAGGGAGTAACTAATTATATGTGCCAAAGTTTACAAACAAAATCTTTACGCGATGTACTTATTCCGGATTCAAACGAAGGAGCGATTGATAATATGCAATGAATTCAAATAAGCTGATTTCCTTTCTTGAAAATAAATTCTAATTCGCCCTTATAGGTGAGCACCAATAAGTGCACATTTGGATAAAACCTGAGATCAAGTAAGTTAAAAATTAAAACTCAATTTTCACTTGAGATTCGGAGATGTGATCTCCAGAAAGTTTGAAAACACTTTTCAAACGTTAAAGCAAAGCTACCTACCTAACACTTTTTAATTGCATAGCTAAACAGAATGCAAACATAGACTAGCACATTTCACCTATCACTTACCTTTCATTTAATAGATCCAATGAGACTCTGTTTTTTTATTGAATGTTGCACTAAAACTGATTTAAAATTGTTGATTGCACAATTATTTATACGCTTCCCCCTGTTTTGAATATTATTCACGACAGATTATCAGTTTGATTAGAGTAAAACACTGATTTACATCGATCAGCTCGAATGTTTTTTTAAGATACTTAATCATTAAACATGACAAAAGAATCATTTGTGTGCAGATGATAGTAACAAAAAGATAATGAATTCCTAAGATAATGATTCCCTTGAATTCGTAAATTGCATATGTGAGTGCAATACCTAAGGCTATTTCTTAATTCACTTCCTCCTCCTTACTCTGGTATAGAACTCTTAGGTTTGTTTCAGCAGTAATTTCATGAATAACATTTCAAGACTAAACGTTTTTAGCATTCCGCATTGGCCCTCCTAATTTAATTATTTTATTTACCACATTAAAATAACTAAATATACTGTTTTCAACGGTTCCCTATCCATTTGCATAATATTTAAAGACCTAATATAACTTAGCATACTTCTGTTTTTCTAAATATATTTTCGCATAACATTATTTACGCATAACAGCTTAAGCATTATTTTTTAAGCATAATTTCTCTAATCATAATAACATAAAGCAACGCGGAACACCGCATCCGCAACCATTCCGCATTGCTCTTTGCATAATAATGATTAAGCATAACATTATAAAGCACACATTTATTTACGCATAATGATATTAAAACATATTTTGATAGGCATAATAAATAAGCGAGCATTTAAACCACCTGCTCCTCAGCTCGTGGACCGCCTCGCCTTTTCGCGCCTACGCGGGTTTAGATTACACTCTAGGGCTAGGGCAGAAAGACTACGTGGAGTCGATTTTGCTGCGATTCGTTTGTGCCACTTACTCTTGTAGCACAACATATTGATTTTTTTAAGACTTTTGTCGCTTCCTAGATAGAAACATGGTACTGTATATTGTTCGTGATTTCGTTTAGAAAAATATAACGGATTTTTCATACACATTTCAACTAGTTAACTGCTGGGCCCAGAATTTCCCTTTTTCTTTGTTTCCGTTATTTTTATTAATTGTATGTCTAAATACTATTACGCTAGTAATCATTATGCCTAGTAACATTATGCGAATTAAATTTATGCCGAAACAAATTACTGTGTGTAATTACTGTACGCCAAAAAAAAATTACAAACTATGATTATGGTAAAATAAATTATACTAAAATAGAACATTAGGAAAAAGAACATTATGCGAAAAGAAGGGATCCCGTTTTAAACAAATGTTTAGAACCGTATTAATTTAATTTTATGTTGCATTTGGTAACTCAAATTTGGTATAATATTATCCCGTAACACATTGATTGGAAGTCTATGTGTGCACTCAGTTATACATGGTGGTACTGTACTTAGGCACAAGAATAAAAAACCCGAGCAGAAGGCAAGCTTCCTAACATCGCTCAAAATTTTTATCTACTTTCGTAGGGCTATCAATCGATAATCCATACTTCGCCATACTAATATTATAATTGCAAAAGTAACTCTATTTGTTATGTTTTCACGATTAAATGGCTGAACTGATTTTGATGAAATTGTAAAAATTGGTATGAACATAGCTTGAACGGAAAGGAAGACTACTTTTTTTAATAAGCGACTTCGTCTGCTTCTGTGAGTGCTATAGACTAAATTGCATTATTAAAAAATAGGGATCTTAGATAAAATTATTGCGGACGAAGTCGCGGGCTAAGTGCTAGTTGGAAATAGTCGATTGTTTTGTATCAGGGATGTTGCGAATTGTCGCATCCGCATCCGCAAATGCGGAGCTTCCGCATCGATTAGGACATCTGTATCCGCATCCGTAATAATCATTGCGGATGTTTATGCGTATGCAGATGTAGCACAGGTCGGGACAAGAAAGAAAATAAGACGTAGTCGGTGACTGCTGCGCGCCGTACGCGTGCTCATTGGCCAATAGGAGCGAAGATTTTGCTCGGTGATAAGATCCGACGCGTTTATTATTGTGTTATGTGTATCATAGTTTTGTTTTTGGTAAATCATTGTTTAGTTGCGCGTAACGTATAAAAAATCCTCTTAAATGGTGGAGCGTTCATCAAGAAAATAGGGTATTACACCCATTTTTGAAAAGTGTCTCAATGAAATTCTGTAGTGCTAATATGCCACCAAAAAAAACACGAAATTTTTATTCAATCGATTAGTGCCATAAAAATGCATCTAAATTTTGAATTTTCAAATTTCGCGCGTAGTTTGACGAAAACGCCACTTACTGGACGCCATATTGCTCAGCGTAAAATATGACGTCAGTTCGTTTTGTATCAAATGAGCTCATATTAAATATGCTAATGTATATCATTTAAAAATAATTAAAAGAATATTTTGTAATAGGTGTAATAATGAAAAAATTACTTTGGTTACAAAAATAATAAAAGTACAAGGCCTTTATTACGCCAATCGGTTGACTTACAGTTGACAATTTTTTGTTTACACAGCCGTACGGCGTAATAACATGGCCGCTACTATTTCACGGTGTTTTAAAACAGATTAAAAATACTGAATACTTTGAATTGAATTTAAAAATTTGTTTTGTTATTTTATAAACTAAAACTTACATTTTCCGACTGCTTTATGCCTAAACTGTCTCAATAACATATTCATAGATTTTTTCTCGTATAGAGTAAAATACCCTATTTAAACCATTATCACCAATAGCACGTAGATTTTTATCGACACCACTAGCAGTGTTCCTAGCGAACATTTGTTCAGTAGTGCGGGTTTAATTTATGAACCTCTGCGTAACAGACTTGACCCTGAAAAGACGGCAATTTTACTATTTATTTAATATAATGCTCCCATTTTAAACTTTAATCACTAAATATTTGATTAAAATATTAATAATGACTCTCTTATTATTTTATTTCTCCACTTGTATAGTTTTTTTATAATAAATCTTAAGATACGCATCCGCGGATGTGAGCCTTCAAATATCCGCATCCGCATCTGCATCCGCGGATGTTAAAAAATCTGCATCCGCAACGTCCCTGTTCTGTATTGCCACCGACCGATATAGAATGCAATAAAGAATTTGAATTTGACTTCCGAAACTAAAGTAATGTGTGTTCTATGCTAAAATTATTTATCACTTTTTAGATTTTGAAGGCGGTTGTCTTTTTTTTTGTTTTTATTTACCGCTTTTTAGTATCGCCTTAGTCCTTGTGGTGTCGGACGTAAAGAATAGCACCATCCCATATCTTCCCGTGGGTGTCGTAAGAGGCGACTAGGGGACTTACCAGAGAATGGGCAGCAGCGTTCTCTGTACCTTTACATGTAACAACCATACTGCGATCGCCAATCCGCCTGCCAAGCGTGGCGATTGTGACCCCCCCCCCTTGGGGAGGCCTATGTCCAGCAGTGGACGTCTTTAGGCTGAAATGATGATGAATGATGAGTATCGCCTTAACATTCAAATCCATAAAGAAACGGCGATACAGTTAAAACAGAGATTGAAAGTCCCCAAAGATTAAATAAACTAAAACGTCATCTATGTAATTTATTTGGTGTTCTTATTTTGCTTGGTTTTTCGTAATTTGTTATTTTGTTTTATCGTATAATGAATTCTATTTCTATTATTATAGATATACAAAAAAGGAAGTCTTCATGTTTCTCCTACTATTATTTGTCCAAACAGTACAACACATTAGTATTTTTAAAAACATTAATAAATATAAAATAAAACTAAACGGCCGCGCTTCGTATGTCTGCCGCGCCCTTAACTTTGTACGCTTACCGATTACCGAGCGGGCTCAAACCGGTTTGTACCCGAGCGTGCGCCGCCGCCGGTGCACACCACGCGCACCTTTTCGGTGACTGGGCACGCACACATAATATCTTTGCAGTAGTGCTCCTGCGCACGGCATTAGTATGAAGCTTATTTTCTGCTCGGTTTTTTATTCATGTGCTTAAGGTACAGTCCAAGGTAAGATCCAATGTATACAAAAGCTGTTGGAAAATCTTAATATGTAAATAATGATTAGAACAGTTAAATAGTATTGAATAAAGAGAAACTGGAATTGGGTAGTTGACACCACCAATCAATTGACATACTTTTTCTGTGCTGTCAAAACGAAATTCCTCCATAGATTTTGTATGACAATAGCGGCCTGTGACGTCACTTATTTACCAACTCAATTAATTAACTATTAATTGATTTTAAAGCAACCTAAAATCGAATTTTACAGTTATTTGAAAATTAATCGGGTTTACGGGGCTAAAATAAAGTGTATTTTAAGATAAGTTGTATTTTGGAATTATTGGTTAATGGTGTCAACAACCCAATTCGTCGATAAAACCGTTTTTCTGGGATTGACGCTCGACTCAAGGCTACAATGGGGTCCTCATTTAACATCTTTCGCAGGACGGCTAAGTTCGGCAGCATATATATGCTGCCGAAAGATCCGGCAATTTACTGATGTGGATACTGCGAGACTGGTCTATTTTAGTTATTTGCATAGTATTACGTCTTACGGTATTTTATTGTGGGGACGAGCCAGGCCCCTCTTTCCCACTGGGCACAATGGGCACGTGCCCAGGGCCCCGCGGTCGATAGGGGCCCCCAATTGCCAGATCACCAAACGATAACCAATATCTAATAATTAAAAATATATATATTTTGATAAAATCGAACGGTAAAAATAAAAATACAATTTAATGGTGCACTGTAACTACTTCGTTTTTAATAAAATTAATCAGAGAACTAGTTTTTCATATAATTTAAAAAAAAACTGTAAGAAACCCTTCTAAAGTAAATCTATGCTCTTTGAGTGAATTAAATGATTGGAAGCACACTAATCATATACATTTAACACATCAAAATAGCGCAGTAAAACTAATATGATGTCTGGCACAAAGTAAAGCGGTTGGTAGATTAGATAATGACTTCTCAACATCAAAAAGAAGTGGATTCCTGGTGAAATGTCCTGAGACGGATTGTAGCTGTTGGAAATTAGTAGTAAATTTTTGGCATCGAGAGGGCTTCCGTTTCGCGGTGACAATGAAATCCTAGGAACTTCCAACAATGGAAATTATTTAGGATGTGCGGAGTTACTGAGTGAATTTAATCCAATATTTACAGATCACTTAAAAAAGATTTGGGAATCCTGGAAAAGGTAAAATTTCTTATTCTCTTATTTAGCAGCAAATATCTGTAATGAATATATTGACGAACAGGAATAACATGTCCTATAAAAAATTAATGAAGTAAACCCATAAAACTTGCAGACATTACTGACAGACAATCGACCTTAGATAAATTTAATGCCCCAGACATCAAAAATTCAGGCAAAAGTTCTTTACATCTCCTGGGTTCTCCTGTTTTATTGAAGAAAAAATTAAACACTTATGGTATTTATATTTATATAACGAACGGATTCCTTCAAAACTGGTGTGATGAGGCCCAGGATCGGAAAAGATGGAAGGCATGGAGGGAGGGCTTTGCCCAGAAGTGGGACAGAGGCAGCTAACAAAAAAAAAAAAAAAAATTTTTTTTCGGGTAGACTTTCCAAAATCAATCTACATTCGAATTTATTTTAATATTTGTAGGAAATTTGGAGCTCTACCTATATTGGAAAGAAGAGACCAACAAGTAGATAATTATGTTCAGAAAGAAACAATAACACTAGACGTTGTAACAAATTTGTTTACTTCACTTGATGATTTTGTTATTTACCTCAGAAATAATTTTGATTATCGAATCGTCCGCCAAGGAACAAAAACCCAGAATCTGACTACAAGGACCTATCTTAAAGAACAAGACAAGTCGTAGAAACTCACGCCAGTTTTTTGATGGCGCCGTCATTTCAACTGAACGGAAGAGTGAAATTCGAAGTAGAAACCTTTCTTCCCATAAGAACATTAGACAACGCTCCGGTTTATTTTTTTGCTTAAAGACTATAGCTACATTTTGATGAGTTGAGACAAAGTTGCAAAGAATTACCTGAAATCTGTTATAAAGACGATAATATGAGAAAGAGTTGGATTTTGAATGTATGCATTTAACAGAACGCTTGAAAATTGTTCATAGTGAAAATGAAGGGAGAAAGAATAGTCTATTGTAAATATATCATATTTTAAAAGAAAACAAAATTGAAGTCATTTCCAAATGTAGAAATCATATTGAGTATATTTTAAAGCATGATGGTAACTGCAGTGGGGAGCCTTCCTTCTCCATATTAAAAATAATAAAAAAGAATGAAGAAGTGAAATGCTTCAAGAGAAATTAACCAGTTTGTAGCTAATGCTCATGTAAGTGAAGAAGTGGTTAAAGATTTTGTCCATCTCAAATCTAGAAGGGTAATAAATACAAATCTTTCCTCTTTAATATTAGTGTCGATTTATTGTCATTGTAGATAAATAAAAATAGATCTAAAACTTTACTTATCTACTTTCTTTGTAAATACTAACAAAAAATTTTTTTTTAATGAAAAAGACAACCGCCTTCAAATAGTATAAAATAACTTTCAATTCGCAAGGCGGCCTTGGTTTTTACCAGCTTTTTATTAGCTTCACCTGTATGTTTGTTTGTAACCTTTGTAACCGACTTCTTTGGGAGCGATTTTGACCCACTTTAAACGGCCCGATTTCGTTCAAACTTTGTAGATATATCGAGGACCGATGACAATACACTAATTTGATAAAATTATTAAAAAAAACAAAAAAAAAATATTATATACTAGGAAGGTACTGCACAAGCGCCCCTGGTAGAATAAATGTACATAATATTTATAGATATAGATATAACGAAACTAAAAAGTAAAAAATAAATAATAGTTTAAAAAAACTAAAAACACGCTTTTTATAGAAAACCAAACTAAAAAATAGAAAATAAATTTTAATAAATTATTTTATTAAAAAAAAAGCGTGGTGTGCATGGTGTCAATAGTTATAAATATTTTATTGACAGATATGAGTAGAGTGATTATCATTTTGATAATATCTTAAAAAGCACCCCAACTTTTTTTAAATAAAATAATTTATTAAAATTTATTTTCTATTTTTTAGTTTGGTTTTCTATAAAAAGCGTGTTTTTATTTTTATTAAACTATTTTTGGACTTGCGAATTGAAAGTTATTTTAAACTTTTCGAAGGCGGTCTTTTTATAAAAATATTTTTTTTCGCTTTTTAGTGCCCACTTCTCATCATAGAAATTAATTACGAAACGGCGACACCAAAAAAATACTGTCATCCCCTAATTTTCAATATTTGTGGTGTATTACTGTAGTGTTGGTGGAATATTTTCTTGAAATTTTTATGAATAAAGTATACACTATCAATTAAAAAAAGAATCATCGAAATCGGACTACACTGAAAAAAGTTATCCGTGGTTAAACATAAAAATAAATATATAATAAATAAAAAATGTTCATAAAATGAAAACTACTGGGCTAAATAATGTTAAATTTTTATGGGACCAAATGGCAACTATTCTGCATCAAACTAAAGAAGAATCACGTAAATCGGATCATAAATCTCAAGAGTAATCGATGTACTACATAAAAAAAAAACATCCGAATTGAGAACCTCCGCCTTTTTGAAGTCGGTTAATAAAAATAGTGCTCTGTTTAGAGTTTAGGTCATAGGGGCCCCATTATCCTATTGTGCCCAGGGCCCCCAATAGGTTAAAGACGGCCCTGGGACGAGCTGCAGACATCGATTCTATTTTTATTCTGCAGAAAAGAGCCTGTAGGTCGATTCTATAAAATTCGAACAACAACTCGCATCTCACATCGCTATTCACTCTCACTTCGCCTAGGGTTCAAAATGACCTTGATATATTTGACACTTTGAATCGGGTTTGAGTGCGAAGTGAGCGTCGAAGTGACGGGGAAATTATCTTACAGAATGCCACTTCTTACGTCACCTCATACTGTATTTGTCAAAATCTCCTTGTCAATTTAGTTCAACTCGCTGACACGCTCGCAAGGGTGGCGCTAGTGTAAATTCGAATTATCACCCGAGTTTTAAGAATGCCAATCAAGAAACTCACGGCGGATTCAGATTCGAAGTTTAGAATGAGGTCTTACAGAATCACACCCCAGAGCCATTTACAATCTGCGTATGCGCGATTCTCTAAGGAAATTAACATAATGACGGTGCCTTGTCAATACATCTATGAAAACATCATCATCGTTATTTTTGTGTGTGTTTTTGTCCTGGGGGGCGAATAAATTCTTTTTCTTTCTTTGTTTCTTTCTTTATCATGTACGCTAGAAAAACACTGCATCTTTTTGATAAAAGAGGTGACAGACATAATTATAATACTAGAAATAGGGACCAACTAGTTCAACCAGGTTTCAGACTGGCTAAAGTAGATTCGTCTTTCATAGGGTACTGTTTAACGTGTTACAATATAATACCTCCCCACATTGTTCAACTAAATGAGACAAAATTTAAGTCTTGTATTAAACGTACACTATGCAGCCGAGCATATTATAAATTGAGTGATTACATCACTGATAAAAATGCTTGGCTGCATGCTGGTCTAGCTCCACAGCCATAAGGGCTCATAGATTAATTGATTAGCATTTTTAACTATTTTTGGAGCTGCTGAAGATGTAAATCCATATTATCTTTGCATTGTATAAACTCAATGTGTTAGTATTATATAATTTTTCGTAGCACATACATGTGAGCACTATGTTCTTTAAAGCTACCATTTACGAGGTATACCTCTCATTGACTTGAATATGCCCTGGCGGTTGGGAGAGTCATGCTAACTTGAATGTCTCGCTGACGGTGGCGCATGTGTTGGATCATTCGGTTCCCTTCAAAATGGTTGAGCTAAATGGTGCCGATCCATGCGTCATGTTCGTGAACGGACGCCGTCGGTTGGGACTGGTCATCTCTTAGCTGCCTCGGATATTTTAAATTTTGGTTTGAATTGTTATTATAACTATATTTTTCTCTAGACCTCTTTTAACATGCAAGACGTGTTACATTGTTCTCACATTGTACCCTTAGATTCAACATGAATGATGTAACCTAAATTTGTAAAATATAACTGATTTTAAAAGAGAGTTCATGGAGTTTCTTGCTCGTTCTTCTCCATAGAAACCTACTGTTTGCTGCTGCTCCAACTTTCTGACTGACTGACTCTGACAATTCAAAAGTACCTGTAAATGGTTTAATTGAAATAAATTATTTTGAGTTTGAGTTTGATAGAGTTTTTGGATGTTTGTCTAAATCCATGTTGAAGAAAAAATATGATTTTTGTGTTGAATCTAGTTCTGATTAAAATATAATAACTTTAAGCATGTTTTCTGAAAAGGTAGGTAGAAATATATATTACAACATACTTTTTCCCATAGTGCGCAAGTCATTCCATCACCTTTGTTGAAACTTTGGCTATATAAAATAATGTGGTCTGTATTTTAAATCTTTCGCGAGTAAGTATACGTTTAAAATACCACAGAGTCCACTAATTCGTTTTATTTAAGCATAACTTTCTTCATGTATTATATTTTTGTGTATGTAATACTACTAGCAAAAAAATCGTTTATTCTTTATTATATTTTATTCATATTCTGATCGTAGTTTCAGAATTTTTTGCAATAACAGTTACAGAGAAAAATGATTATAAAGTAGGTACCTACTGTACGTAATTCTCTGCTTAATCAGTAAGCAGTGGTATTCGTAAGTTTTCCTGTAAAATCGGAAAAATAACATCATTTGTTGGTACATATGTACAATACAGAGATTAAACGTGTTATGTTAATCTCTTGGATAAGATAACGATATAATTCCGAGCATAAAATTATTTACACAAAAGTGATCTTTCAGTTATTTGATTGAAAAATAACTGGAAATGACGAAGACTGTTTATGTCCTATTTTTATCTTTATTGAAATCAAATAATTTTATTGTTGTATTGTTATGACTGCAGACTTTATTGTTGTTTAAAATATTCATCCTTTTATCTGCTATCGGATCTCTACTTTAAGTGGCCAATAACTTCAGGTATTTAGCCTACTTAGCTTGCCAAAAGGTTATTTACAGCGTCGAAATAACAGACTTATCAATTGATTCATCAAAACAAATCATCAGTTTCAATTAGATTATTGAATCTATTGATCAATCAATTATTTAATGCGTCATCGAATCAACATACAAACAGAATGTTCTTTCCCTAACTTTTTTAAAATACTAAACCGTTTCTTACAAAATTATGTAATTCTTGTATGTAGGTACTGCATTTTATCCTTGGATATCTATGATTTATTCCATACAGTTTGCGACTTAGGAATATTCGTAGCTCAAGTTCGTAGGCTGGTCTACGCCACGCCTACGCGGTAGCCATGTTGCTACGAGCGTAGTTCGTCGTCATTAAACTCATAATCATATTACTTAAACGGATTAAAATGTGATTTATTTCAGGTTTATATGACGTCATAGTTGCGCGTTAGGTATCTTATAGGTGTGTCACGGCTTTAAATAAACGTTATGATGAAACTTATAACCGCACGTGTACCTACTCTTTATCAAAACGTTTCTGAATCAACGTGACATTACATGTGAAGTGTAAAGTTTAAAGATAGTTTTTTTTGTTTCTAATTTTATTGTGTTACGCTCAGTTTATAAAACAAGAGGCAGACAGACCGCGCGGAACACTAAGAGTGAAGCCGCCAAAGCAAATACAAATTCAAAAGCCTCTTGTTATACCTACAATCGCGCTTGTTTGTTTGTTTGTTTTTTTTTATTGTTGATTTTTTTGTTTTTTTTTATTTGTTCTTTTTTAACTGTGCGGCGCTTCGCGCTGTACTGACTCGTGTCAGTACAGCACGAAGCGCCGCATCGTTAAACAAAATAAGTACAAATACGAATTCAAAATTGAATAGAATCACGAGATAGTAGGTATTCGCTTTTGATTTGTATTTGCTTGGTGACTTCACTCTCAGTGTTCCGCGCGGTCTATCTGCCTTTTTAACAATTAATAAGTTACCAAAAGTGGCAATTTTTTAATCAGATGTTAAACATCCGATTAAAAAAATATAAGGATCTTATCATATACTTCCGTTTTCGTTAGATCTGATTGCAAATAACTATGTAGTTTTAATTGCTTTTTTTCTTTGATAATATCATCGGTAAATTGGATTTACAGATATAGGATTGGATTACACATATACACGCCAAGAGGTCGATACACACTAAATTAACTATGGCTAATTGTCTACCCGCAACACCCAATATCTTTAAATACCTATATACACGATAATACAAAAAAACCTATGAATAAAACTAAATAAACTCAAATGAAAAGAAAACATTTTTTGTAAAAAAGTTCTAGTTCATTCTTTGGTAGGATAAGACTTACGGCAAATGATTATTCCGAATTTTTGTGAAAATGATCGTAATCAATTCATTGCTAATCAGTGAATAAGAGTGCAACGTGCAAGGTCATGCTCGACGTTGACAATAACGTGTAATCTAATTTAAAAATATGGTGAAATAAGTTTTTATTCATTTTCTTTTCAACATCTAAACTAATAATAAAGAGGTAAAATTGTTTGTGAGAGGTAATCTATGGGAGGATCTACTCTTCTTGACGATGGCAAACACGGATGTGTATCATGTGTGGTCCCATTTCTTACCGGATAATTTGTATGGCAATTATTTGAATTTCCTACAAAATAATCTTCCCGAGTCTGTAGAGGAATCCGGGGCCCCGATATTCGCTAGCGCCAAGAAGTCATCTGGATCCGGGGCTCCTATATTTGCTAGATACCGAGAAGTCATCTTTCAACAAGATTGTTCAGCGCATTGGACATTAAATGTACGGGCCGATCCCTTGGCCCGCCCGGTCACCCGATATGACTCTGCTTGACTTTCACGTGTGGGGTCGGGCCAAGAAACTAGTTTATACGAATGTGGAATTAAACAGAAAAGAAGAATTGATTGAGAGAATTAATTCGGCGTTTGAAACCATGAAACTGACAGACGAAGTTAAAAATACCAACAACACAAGTGAGAAGACGGGCCCGTGTTGGTGTTAGAGACCGCGGTGAACATTTTGAACACGAATAATAACGGATTTTAATTAAAATTTTCTTTAAAATAATTCGTCAAAAAAAAATAATTTTCTTCCTCAACATGGTTTTTTGGTAATAATTTTAATCATTTGTGAGGTATCCACGTAATTGATACCTACCTCAAAAGAAAGAACAATAACCAGGTACATTTAAAAAAATGTTTGAACAAAAAAAGCACCATTCGTGATTTTTTTTCATGCCGTCTAAAAACTGATTTCTGAAATCTTTAAAAAAGTCTTTGACTTTGAATAGAAATCTGTATTTTTTTTGTCTCATTACACAGATGCCTTAATTATGTTTTATTAGCTTGTTCACACATTATTTTAACCAAATAAAATAAAAAATAAGTGATTTATTTTTCAAATTGGCCAATATTTGCAAGTAACTGCAATATTTTGGGTTTTGTCATCATCATTTTTTTTTTATTATTTTTTTATTATAAATTCGAAAGTAACTCTGTCTGTTACGCTTTCACGTTGAAACGGCTGTACCGATTTTGATGAAATTTGGTATGAAAATGGCTTGAACCCTAGGGAAGGACATAGGCTACTTTTTAATCAGCGACTTCATCTGCATCCACTATAACCGACATTCACGCAGATGAAGTCGCGGGCAAAAGCTAGTAATATTATAAATTCGAAAGTAACTCTGTCTGTTACGCTTTCACGATGAAACGGCTGAACCAATTTTGATGAAATTTGGTATGAAGATAGCTTAAAAACCTTAGGGAAGGACTTATGTCCTTCGCTACTTTTTAATCCGCAACTTCTTCACGAGTTCTTTTTACATTGTATTATAGCACTAGTGCGGTAGTGGTTCTTTGTTAATGAGGGCTATCGCGCATGAATTCGCCGCTAGAGGCGCTAGTGTAGCGTGAGGTCTCCGAAACGTCAAATGTCACTGTTTCTGGGTAGGCCGCGCGGGTTTATTTCTAATTAGAATAATGTTGTGAATATTTTGCAATACCTGAGATTAATTATAGCAAATATCAGTACGGGTCAATGAATGTCAGTGCTTTGAGACAGTTTTATGTCTCTAAAACTTAAATCCACCTTTTTCCGAATAAAACGGGACTGCGAAACACTATGGCATGCTCGATATCTTTACGGCACGATTTTAAGGTATTAAATATCATTTGACGCGTTTTCACGATATGTTTTCACGCTTGTAATAACACTATTTGGGACCTTACTCTACAGTGGCGCCAACTGGTGAGCATAAAAACGGTAGCCCTCATTGTTTTATGCCTATGTGTAACGCGAACGCATCTTTTTGATAGAACATAGCCAAACTCCTTGACGTGTCGGAGTTTGACAAGTGGTAGTTTGGAATAAGTAAGATGGTGTGTTTTTTATAAATTATATGGTTCGATATCAAATAATTAACCCTATTTTATTGATGGTATTCCATTACATTGGCGCCCAACAAGTAGCCAGGAGCCATTTCCACCATTCTTCACTTGAAGTGGAAAAAGCGACAATTGACAGGGTGAGATTGGGACTCTTGCATTATGCCGATCGTGCCGACACGAGCAGCAGGCCGTCGCCACGCCGACGATCAGGAGCAAAGCAACACGGACGAGGAGGTCCGTGAAGTCGCCAGCGTTGAAGCGCCCGAGGAGGTGCCGACTCAGTAGCCGCAGCCGCCACTAGCGGCAGGACCGTCTCTTTCAGCATTTATGGAAGCTTTCGTCGCATCACAGGCGGAAGCGAATAGAAAGCTGATTGAGACGCTGCTTTCATCGTCCATCGCACATACCGACAGAGGTGCCGCGATATGTTTGGGAGCCAGCTCCTCACAAGAGGAAGGGAACTTAAGCATGTGTTCGGCCCGCTTCGACGGCGAAAAGAGGACCGTCGAGGTGTTAGAGCCATTTATTGACGCTGTGCAGGTGTACAAGGCTTGCACCGGCGTCAGCGACGAGCACGCACTGCGTGGACTGCCCTTGTTACTTGCCGGCGAGGCAGCCGGCCGTGATGTGCTAACGACGTTCTTAGTGATCATCAGTGCAGATACAAAGACTCTTTTAGGTCGCGACTTCATTATCGATGCAGGCATTGTGCTTAACTTGCCTCAGTTGTCTTGGAGTTTTGTAGACAACCCTAAAAACAGATTCGATTTCGTGCAATGTTATAATCATGTGTCATCGAGTTCTGCAGAGGCTCTATCCATTGAGACATCTCAACTGGATGATGAAGGTATCAAATTGTCAGTTGATCAGCGGACTCAGCTGAATAGCCCGATTGCCAGGAAGGCCGATCGTTTCGCCGCTGATGGCGAACCAACGACTTTTGCGACACATCATATTACGGTAGGAGAGAAACAAGAACCGATAGCTTCTCCCCTACCGGCTGTCACCAGCCAAAAGGCTTATTTTAGAGTAGGAGACAAGATGTTAAGTGCTGACGTGATAGAAGAATGCGAGTCGCCATGGGCAGCTAACGTAGTTTTAGTCCCCAAGAAAGACGGAGGTACGCGGCTGTGTAGTGACTACCGTAAATTGAATGCGGTCACCGAGCCAGTTAGGTACCCATTACCGAGGATAGACGATGTTCTTCACGCGGCCAAGACTAGCAATTTTATGTCAACCCTTGATCTTGGATCTGTTTATTTTCAGGTTGGCATGGCTGCAGAGGATCATGAAAAGACAGCGTTTTTTACACCGCTGGGTACATTCCGTTTTAAACGGATGCCCATGGGTCTGCGCAATTCGGGCGCCACTTTCCAGCGATTAATGGATAGAATCAAGTTGAATCTTCATGGCGTGTCCATTCTTTGTTATTTAGATGATTTAATAATCCTATCGAATAGCTTCGATCATCTGGAAGCTGAATTTGATCGACTTGCTCTTTTCAACCTAAGGATCAATCGCGAGAAAAGCTCTTTCGCCTGGGACTCAGTCAAGTTTTGAGGACATCTCATTGTTCTCGGTGAGATACAGGTTGATCCTGGGAAGACGGCAGCCATTAACAATATGGCTGCCCCTAAAAATATCACTCATTTGAAGTGTTTTCTGCAAACTTCTAGCTGGTTCAGGCGCTTTATACCTAACTATGCTGAAATAGCGAGGCCATTGACTTCTCTCTTAAAGAAGGATAGTACGTGGCATTGGTTCTCTGATCAGCAGGCTGCGTTTGATGATATAAAGCAGCTTCTTGTAACTGCACCTATATTGCGCCAGGCAAATGAGACCCTACCGTTTATCTTTAGAACAGACAGTAGTGGCTACTGTCTTGGGGCAGTTCTAATGTAGGGGAAGGGCCCTGATGAGCGTCCTGTCGAATGTGCTAGTCGGCTGTTAGTCCAAGCCGAACAGAATTACACTACTACCGAAAGGGAAGCCTTGGCAGTAGTGTGGGCCGGTAACCAAATTCCACGGCTATATAGAGGGAGCTGAGATTTGCGTGAAGTCGGATCATCAGCCCTTAAAGTGACTAATGAATGTCAAATCGCCGAACGGACGATTGACCAGGTGGGCACTGATTTTACAGTCATATAATTTACGTATCGAGTACACCCCCCTGGTAAGTCCAACGTGATGGCCGATACCCTCTCGCGTCCCACCTGTACTAACGAGGTAAGTTGCGACATTTGCCAAACTGTTGTTGATGTTCCAACTAGGAATGCTCGCAATTACCGCGAGATTCAATTACAAGATCCCGATATCCGCAAGATTATAGAAGATCTTGAGGCATTGGACGAACCGTTTAGGGGGAGACCGTGGGCTGATATGGTCCGGAGCTGAGTGAGACCGATGAGGCTTGTCTAGTGTTACCGTCAAGCGAGCGACACAAAGTTCTCGCTGACTATCACGACGCACCCACTGCCGGTCACCTAGGTGTCGAACGTACCCTGCAGCGTATTGCCTCACGATACTACTGGCCAGGTATGAGAGCGTTCGTCTCCAATTATATTAAGGAATGTGTCCCATGTCAAAGATACAAAGCAGACACTCGTAAGCCAACAGGGCTTGTTCAATCACCAGCTGTGACGCAACGTTTTCAGGTAATTGCTGTTGACCTTTTCGGACCACACCCGGAGACTAACTCCGGTAACAAGTGGATCCTGAATTCCTGATTATTGAAGACGTCTGTTCACGTTGGGTAGAACTATTTCCTTTGAAGAGCGCAACTTGTTCAAATTGCGCTGAGGTTTTAGTTAATGAAGTACTCTTGCGCTATGGAATTCCTCGTCGAATGATCAGCGACAACGGAGTGCAGTTCATCAGTGAAATTATGCAGCAGGTTTGTTTCGTCTTTGGTATTGATCAGGCATTGACGCCCTATTATCAACCCGAAGCGAACCCGGTTGAGCAAAAAAATCGTGACTTGAAACCGCAGCTTGCCATACATGTAGGTCGAGATCACACGACGTGGTATACCCATCTGGCGGCCGTAAGGTTCGCCATGAATTCTGCAGTGACCAATAGCACAAGTTATTCGCCTGCAATGCTGACGTTTGGGCGTGAGTTACGCGCGCCAGTAGATGTCACTAAAGACATGCGCACTATTGTAAATAGTGATCGATTTATAGCTAACGTAACACCTTATCTCAAGCGTCTGTCGACTGTCCTGCTGGATGCTAGAGATGTTCATGAAAAGGCGCAGGAAACTCAGAAGAAGTATGCGGACGAGCATCGTCGACCTGCACCCGATTATGAGGTAGGCGACTTGGTGTTACTTAAAACCCATGGGTCCAATGATGCTGGTCGAGGACAAATTTCTAAATTTATTCCCAGGCGTGATGGGTCGTATGGGATACGCGAGGTTATGAGTAGGGCAACTTACAGTCTCGAACGTGTCAATGGGGAAATATTAGGAAAGTACCATGCCTCCCAACTTACACCTTTCCTGGGGCAGGTGCAACCTCCCTTACAAGCTAAAAGGAAGAGAGGTCGTCCGTGTAGATCATAAATTCTTTGAGTTAGAGTTATAGGTCTCATTTTTGTTTTGTGTGGAGAAGCACAAAACAAAAATGAGACCTATAGAAACCGATCGAGAGGAAAATAAACGCGAGGACTTAGTGTTTGGACTTGAGTAACGCGAACGCATCCCTTTGATAGAACATAGCCAAATTCCTTGACGTGTCGGAGTTTAACAAGTGGTAGTTTGGAATAAGTAAGATGGTGTGTTTTTTTAAATGGTTCGATATTAAGTAATTTCTCGTCACTTAACCCTATTTATTGATGGTATTCCATAACATATGTTAATTAATAAAATATGGTACCTAAATAAAAAATATTTATATCACAGAATTATTTCAATTTGTGTTCTTCTTCATCGATATAATTATCTTTAAATAAAACTACCTTTTTTATAGTTTGTGGCATCTATTACTTTCCGCCTCTTTACTTTTGCTGGCCATTTGTAGTCTTTTATTGAAACTATCACAGTTGACACCTTGACAAAAAGGTAAAAAATATACGATAAAAAAGTAAAAAATATTTAGAAAGGTCTAGAAAAGTGAAAACAGTCATGAACCTATTTGTAGAAAAAAAAACGCAGTGACAATTAGTAATTCCTATCATGATGAATTTGTGGAAATTAAATGATTAACAAGATAAGATAATGATCACTGATTAATTGTTGATTAACTATCAAAAATGAAGGTAGATGCAATCAGTGCATTGCAGTCTTTTGATCTATCGGTAGTGCCGCTACCTTTTAGAACTGACTACTTTTCGACGACGGCATTAACATTGGCACGCCTTGGACAAGTTCAATTATAATGAACTGAGATTTGACAGATAAAGTAATTATAAATTTCAGATAAGTATTCCTAGAACTATAATGGCTGAAATTCCTTTCTCCAGACCTACGTCATTTTAGCAAGGCTGAAATTTTGATAATTGTTAGAAGAATATGTAATTAAAGATCGTAGCACACGTATCAAATCGGAAACTGATCGTAACCGTATCGACTCTAGCCGTTTAGTATTCTTTGTATGAAACTCCTTACTGCAAAGCACACTAATTGGAATCGTAAACGACTCGCCTCGGGACAAGCTCACGAACCGCAGTGCGGCAAGTGGTCAACCAGTGGTCCCCGCGTCTACGGCTTGTCGTCCACGCGCTTACGCCCCTACGTCGCGGCGTTCGCCGCGCTTGTGTCTCTCTCGTCCCGCGACCTGCCTGCAGCACAATATTGTTGCTACACGTGCAGTCACTCACAAGGTAACTTCCAGTCTAGTTACGCGCGTGTTTGATCTGGTGATCTGGTGCCAGCCAGGCCAACCAGCGGTCGGTGAGCCGTAAGCGCGGCTTTGCCTAGCCGTAGCCGAGTCGACGTATCGGAGCTACTGATCCGTTTTGGTTACGTTGCTTATGTTATGTTGACGGCGAGGCAAAAGGCGATACGGTGACGATTCCTTTCCGATTTGATATGTGTGCTACGACCTTAAGAAGGTATGCGTGCTTAAAGCCAAACGCTTTAAAGTTCCGATCTTGAGCGTCTGGCTGGAGTTATGGCCTACGTAATATGTTTGACAATAATACTTATGGTTTTTTAATATCCTCGTAGGAGCTCATGGTTGAGTAAAATGGTTAGGCTACGCTTGCCGCTCTGTCCGTGGACGAATGACCTGGGGGTCTAAAAAGGCCATATTAGGTGTTTCATGATATGATCAAAATGTGTTTTATTTCATAAATCACAAAATGGCCACAGTATATGATTCATATGTTTTATTTCAATTACTTTGCGCTATGACACACGCTGATGTGACCGCCCATTTATCGGCTATCGTTACGAACATTCGGGCTGCGTGTGCGTTATCGCGCGGATGGCGGTACATCAAAGGCTTTTAGCACGCTAACATATGATTTTAAAAGTTCACTTTAGGTGAAACATCAGTAATTTGAAGCATTTGACAGATCGTAGCAGCTTCTGGTAAAAGTCGTAAAATGGTCGTTTTTTTTAATTACTCATGAACAATTTAATATCATCTGCGGAACCTTAAATATGAAAATTACGTATAGAAACGACACACACAGATCTTAAATAAATCTGAAAGGGAAGACTTCATAAAATTGTACTGCAAGTGCTTTCCTAATATAATGTACTAAAACAAAACACGTAACAAACAAACAACTTAAAGTTATACTAACAGACCCGGCAAACTTTGTTTTACCATATAAATAAAATAAAATAGCCTTCGATCTATTCTCAGAGCTACCAAATATACACCAAAGTGCTCAAATATAGTGATGTATTTTTTAATAGAGTGCAACGAAATCTCGATCCATAATTCTATCATTTCGAAGCATAATTTCATGTTTCTCACTCTAGCCGTGATTTGTCTGTAGGAAAGAGCTTCCTCCAGATGAACGTGCCCCCAAAAAAATCTCGTTCAAACCCAAGTCTGTTATTACTGTACGTGTAACGTGACTACAATGGTTTAAGTCAATTGACTACAATTTTCACGCGGAATAACTCACAACAACCAAGTAAAATGCGAAAAGAACTAAAGATGTTGCTTCCCGAGTAACTTCAAAAATTTCGTATAATTGACATTTAAGCAATTCTCCATAATGGACCATTTCACGAATTAAAAAAAAAACTGTCAGATCTAATATGAAACATAATTATCTAGGTAAATCGAGAAGTAAAGAAAGTCGTCGGCCAAAAAAAAATTTCGCCCATCTTGGATTATTGCACAGAAGCAAAAATAATATTGTTTGTTTGGTTAAAGGTTTACTATGAAAACATGCAAAAATATACTTTAAAAAAACGACCATTTGACGACTTATAGCAGAAGCTGCTAATATTCTGCTACGATCTGTCAAATCATACATGTTACAGATATTTTATCAAAAGTGGCATTTTTAGATCCTCTGATGGATATCCATTTCATATCGAGACCCCTCCGTGCCTCGGAAAGCACGTAGGTAAAGCCGTTGGTCCCGGCTGTGATTCGAAGATATTTGGACAGTCGTTATAGTTAGTCAGAAACTACAAACCTGACAACTAGTCTTACCAAGGTGTGTCGTGTTTGAAAGCAGCTGGGTTGTGGAGGCAGTCGGCATCTGGTTAGGCTGGAAGCCGACTCCAATATAGTTGGAAAAAATCTTGGTAGATGATGGTTTAAACAATATCCTCTAAAGTTTAGAGAATAATGTTTAATATCATTAATTAAGAGCTACCTTTACGAATCAACTCTCGGAGTTTGGGGTGAATCTGGGATCTTAGACCATAAGTCCATTGCTCTCAAATTACTTATGAATCAGTCAAGTCATAAAGGACGATACACAAAAGACGTACATTAGGCCTAAAGCATTTGGGACCATTTGCGACTCCCATTAGTGGTTGGAGCCAGTCATCGTTCTTAAATCGGTATGAAAGATGACTGTAATAGAAAATGCGATAAAATACACTTTTTTAAAATCAAAACCATGATCCGACTTGATAATGAGGATAGAGGATGTGATAATTACTCATTTTACTCACTTTCGGTACGTTTCCTGATTTATTTATTAATTGTTCGGGATTATTATCTTAAAATACTACTTACTAATATCTGATTGGATTTTATCGGAATTTACCGTGCACCATGTACCTAAGTAGTGCACTTCCTCAAAAAACCGAAATGAATTCGTTTTTTTTAATCACATTATAGATACATTAGGTTCGATACTGGGGAAGTACCAGTGTGACTTTTTCAGTTTATATACTTTCTAAGTACTGACATCGGTGAAGGAAAACCAAAAGTCTAAACCAAAATATTCTAATTAAGAATAAATTAATATAAAAGCCACGGCAGTTAAGAGGATTGTGATGCTGTAAATTTTCATACAAAAAGTGATAACGTTGTACCCCCCGTAAACTTAGTAGCAGTAGTAGTAATTTTTATAATTTTGGAAATTTGGAAATGTTGTAGTGTATAGTGAAAAACTAGGTCTGTACATTTTTATTTTAAAGAAATATTGCGTACGATTGAAGTAATTATCATCTAAATATCCACATTTTTTACTTAAAAACTTCCTCGAGCTTTAGGGTTTGAGGTAAAGGTTTAGGGGGGGAATAACGTCATCGCCCAAAACTATATTTCAAAAAGGAAATGTAGGTAATTGCCTCCTAGACTGGCAACTCTCTCTATCGCACGATACGGGTCGGGGGGCAGGGGCATATTGTATTTGTATTGTTCTCCTAGAGGGAGGTAGAGCGAGTGGTATGAAACAGATAGCATTTTTGGAAATAACTACACGCGCCGCGTATCGGCACCTCACAATTTTCTCAATGGATCAAAGGACACAGCGGTTTGCGTGGTGACGATCATCATCATTTCAACCTTTAGACACCCACTGCTGGGCATAGGTCTCCCCCAAGGGGGGTTCAGCCATAATCGCCATGCTTGGCCGATGCATGTTGGCGATCGCAGTAGGTGTTCTGGTACTCAGAAGGACGCTGCTGCCCATCCTCTGGTCAACGATGGTGGTGACGATACTGCACAACAACCCCTTGTACAACATGTTTGCAATAAACTGATTTGATTTGTTTTTTTGCGGACGAGCTCGCTAGAAGGGGTTCGAGTACAAGCGTGGTGGGTTTAGAACCTATAATGCCACTCCCCTTCGGTCACCTTCTCACCATGGTAAGAAAACGTTCCAAGGATCTACACAAAACTGTGGACCGAACTTGACGAGTGCAGGCAGGCCATGGAGTCACTGGCCTACCATTGATGGCCGCTTCACGAAGCAGGCCCTTCTACTATCTAAATAACAGCTACGTGTGGTCACAGCCGCCATAACTGGCCATGGGTCTTCCAATAAACATCTTTTTGTCATAGGAGTTACATACAGCCTAACTGTGCAGAGCCTGCATGGGGGCAGACGAGACAGCAGCCCATGTGCTTCTGAACTGCCCTGAGGTTGCGTCAAAGCACTTCGGTAACCCAGGTAACCTACGGGAGATCGCCAGCAACGTCAAGGCGCTGCTGGCCTTTCTTGGGGGGCTGGGGTGGATAGAATGACTTACGAAATTAATTCAGCACTTTTTTAAAAATCAATTAGGTATATCCCAGAAAAATGTACATAGACGTCGTTGTAATAATAATAATAATAATAATATGTGGGGACATTTCACACACGGCCATCTGACCCCAAACTAGGGAGACCCTGTACTATGGGTGTCAGACAGCTGATATACATACACAAATACATTTTTTTTCTTAAATTTTTGGAGTACCTATGTTTTAACTGTGTTGCCGGTTCTTATTGGATTTAGATGATAAGAAGGTACTAAAAAGTAATAAATAAAAAGCTTTTTTACAAAAAAGACAACCGCCTTCAAAATCTAAAAAGTGATAAATAACTATAGCACAGTACACACATGACTTTAGATTTCGAAGTCAGTGACTTTGTTCTGTTTGATGTCTTTAAATGCCACCGACTTTCAAATCTAAAGTCATGAGTGTACTGTGCTAAAGTTATTTATCACTTTTTAGATTTTGAAGGCGGTTGTCTTTTTTGTAATAAGTTTTTTATTGTTGACGTTGTACATAGAGATGTACAACATCAACACACCTTCAACGGGGAAATATTTAAGGTTCACAGCCCTGCATATGATGTGACTCATCATAGACATTTAAACGCTGTTGATTACAAAATTATTGGTTTTTAGGTTGACTGCTTGTATCCGTGTCCTTTATTATGCAATTGCTGGTTGTTCTTGAAGAGCTCGTGGCTATCGATCGGTCAAGGTTAAGCTACGCTAGCCGCGGTCGGTCTATGGATGAGTGACTAACCGTTTTACACCGAGTTCCCTCCGTGCCTCGGAAAGCACGTAAAGTTGTTGGTCCCGGCTGTCATTCGTAGATCTTTGGCGGTCGTTATGGGTAGTCAGAAGCTAGAAAGTCTGACAACCAGTCCTACCAAGGGATATCGTGGGGATACCCAATAACTGGGATGTGGAGGTTAGATAGGCAGTCGCTCCATGTAAAACACTAGTATCAACATAGTTAGGAAAAGGCTTGGCAGATGATGATATTTGTTGTTTTAAATTTAATAAAATAAATATAAATAAGAACATGTTGTGGGCGTAAGTGATACTACTGCGCATTTCCACTACATTTTGTTATCTTATAACATATTATGAGATAAAATCTTGAATGGAAATGATATCGAAAAAGTTTTAATTTTCACTAATTGGTTTTTATTGGTAAACAGGTATGTATGTGTTATGTTAAAAAAATTGTCATCACTCTCTTTAATATGGATATCAAGATAATTGATTAGTTTCTTATCAGCAGAAGTATTATCTCCGAAAGTGGTATGCCTACACACCTACATGAAAAACATTGTTTTACTTTATATACAACGCAATATCCTATCCTCCTGAATGCTTTTATAGTTTTCCGTCAAAACTAAAAGCTAGTTCTAGCAATCTGAATAATACAAATGCTATAGGTATTCGTTCCCCAAGAATACCTTCGATACTGTGTACATATGTACAAGTAGCTTGTTTACTGGTAGGCATGTATATATAGACACATCAAAAAAGTTTGTGATTACTATACTAGCATAAGCTGATATAATTTTTTAAATTGAACTTTATCAAGAATCTTTGTTGTGTGTTTTCTTTAAATAGAAATACCCTGTTTGAAATTAAAAAATAAAACTATTTTTAATTTTTTAGGTTTAGATTTATATTCAATATAATATAGCTCCTCCCCTGGCTCGAACACATGCGAAGATTCTCCTGGGTATGCTGAAAATCAAGTTATCCAACATTCTTGGGGTAACCTGCCCCATTCTTGAATGAGGGGACGTGGCTTACGGTTCCAAACAGCTCGCTTAAGAGCATCCCACGCGTGCTCTATTGGGTCTAAGTCAGGCGAGCCGGAAGGCCAGTCTAACCTTGTGTTTCGTATTTTGGGAGAGCAGTATTGACTCGTTGAGCTCGATGGGCGGGCGCATTATCATCGACCAGTACAAATTGGTGCCCATGGTTTACTCGGAATGGTCTGACAATTCCATCAATAGCAACTGCTCTATACATGTCTGATGTCGTGAAGCCTCGATACGGGATCAAAGACGTTCTAGCTCCAATCATAATACCACCCCAAAAGGACACCGATTTCCCGCCTTGCTGAACTGTTCCATCGCCAAGCGGCTGGTGGACTCTATATGTGACCCGAAGGCTGGTCTATTCTTGGGTCAAAGAATCAGCATTGCCATACAACGTGGCAATGCTGCCAGCCTGTTGGGCACGTGTCCCGTTGACAGCGATGTGGACGAGCTTTTTGATGCACTTTGAGCTCCCCTGCCTTTTTCTTGGAATTGTACTTAATATTAATATTTCGTTTTTTAAGATTTGTATATAATATTTGAATTATAATTTATCTTCAAAAAAAAACACCAATCATATAACATATACCTGTATAAATAAAAGAAAAATATATATAAAAGAAAGGTTTATTAGGCGGCCAGTGTTTTGCGTTGCTAGATGCTCTGGGGGGTCGACACTTTGGATACTTTAAGAGTTTTTGTTTGTTCAGCGAATTGTGCTTTTTCTCCGGCAATCTAGCGAATTTTCTCGATTAGACTGGGCAGCGAAATAGACCACGTGTGTTACCGTGCATTCCGAAGCATCCGAATAATGCGAACAGGAGACGCGGTCTCAGGTATATTTTCACTACTTAATTTGTGTATAATAATAATAATAATTCGCCCCCTAAACAACCACACGTCCTGATAGACCATCTAATCACGTGGGGGGCGGACACACGAATAAGAAATTACTGGCGTGGCTAACGTGGCTCTGGAAACCCATTAAATATGGAGACACGTTCAAAAAGAAAACGAATAGGACCGCTGCCCGGGGGCGATCGCCGGGGCGCACCTGGAGCTGACGCTGGGTGTCACAGCATGCGATCCGTCAGCGGTGAGGAGTTAAACAGGCGGGCTCCCACCGACAAAGATGCTACAGCCGAAATCATTGACGATGGTGACAGACTTACCAACAGGACAGACACCCCTGTAGAACCGTATAGTCCAAGTACAGTGTCCTACACTCCTTCAAGAACTTCATCACCATCCATACCATCGTCACCCCCCATAACTAGTTTAAATACAGTTCCACCCACTCTGGCCTTTAATGTTGCGCGGGAGGTTAATAACTTTTTACCCGCGTCCACCAAGGCTGGTAAAACAAGAGTTCGCATGAGATAGAGCAAAGATGTAAACCTATTCATCATGCAAACCTATTTATACATTACTAAGTTAGAGACGGACATCACCACATACAGAAAACAACTACATACACTATTCACACAACAATACCCAGAAATTACAGTAACAGAACAAAGAATCTCAGATCAAAGAAGAACTATAGTAAGAAATAAACTTTTATCTCAAGAAGCAGTAGATAATTTAAGAGAAGAAGTACGTACACAGTTATTACAGGAAGATTCAGAAAGTCATGTGAACACTATCACTACACAAAACACAAACGAAAATAGCCTACAAGAACAACCACAATCGCTCACTCAATTACAATCTAGCATTGAATCTCAACCATACAACCAGTCATAAACATCATATACAGTCACACAACCCGAAATTATAACACTAACGCTAGAAAATGATATTGAATCAGTCGCCGTAGATTAAAATTCTATTACAGACATATATACACAAGAAGTACATGACAAATTTAAAACAACGCTAACACAATACTCAGGGATGGACCCGGCAGCTCGACCAAATCTACCTAAACTAAAATCTAGTCCTAACCTTTTCCGTTTAGTTAATTTATTTAATGAAGTTATATTAAAACACTTTTTATCCGATGACATACAACTTATAGACATACACACCCTTATTTATTGCACAGCGGTTGTTATTTCTGAAGAACTCAACTTTAAAATCACTGATTACACAAGAAACGTTAGACAAAAAGACAAAGTAATACCACCATAGCAATACCGGCTAGAAAAAGATATAGAAAAATTAAGAGCAGACTGTGGCAGACTCACACATTATATCAATGGTATCAGATCTAATAAAGTAGTTAAGAGAGTTGAAGTAATATTTAAAAACTATTTTACTCATACCAGGCACGAAAATAGTAATAGGAAACCTGAAGAGTTTCTGGACACCTTAAAACAGAAACTAGCACTTAAAGTTCATAGGCTTAGGAGATACATGAAGGCACAACAGCGAAAGAATGATAATGGGATATTTGCTACGAATGAAAAAAGGTTTTATAGGAATATACAGAAACCATACACCAACTCAACAACAGAGAACGACACAGAAATACCCTCAAAAGAACACTTAGAAACATTTTGGTCTAAAATATGGAAAGACCAGGTACATCACAACGAAACAGCAACTTGGATTTCTGATGAAGAAACAAGGAGAGCAATAGATCAAATGGAGTTTTAAGAGATAACAGAGTCTGACATTTTAAACATAACAACTAGATTACATAACTGGGAGTCACCAGGTTTAGATGAAATATAAAATTTTTGGTATAAAAAATTAACGATTTTACACAAATCCATTGCAAAAAAATTTACAGATATAGTTTTAGGAGAACAAAATATACTAGAATTCATTACAACAGGAATGACTTACTAAAACTAAATATACATCAGAGCCTTCCCAATATAGGCCAATCACATGCCTACCCACAATTTACAAAATACTGACATCAGCGATTACTAATAAAATCAACTCACACATAGAACACCACAATATTATAGCAGAGGAACAGAAGGGATGCAGACGGGGCCACATGGGGTGCAAGGAACAATTAGTTATAGACTCTACTATACATAAACATGCCACTACAAAAAATAGAAACTTCCACTGCACTTACATTGATTACCAAAAAACTTTCGATAGTATTCCACACTCTTGGCTGATACAAATTTTAGAAATATATTAAATTAATCCAAATATAATAGAGTTTTTACGCATTATAATGACACATTGGAAAACTACACTTCACTTAAATAACCGGCTTAACACTCAGATCATCACTAGGCAGATATTTATTCGGAAAGGTATATTTCAAGGTGATTCCCTAAGCCCTTTATGGTTCTGTCTCGCCCTAAACCCCTTGTCTAATTTACTCAACCAGTGTCGAGCCGGATATAATATTAAACACAATACCGAAGAAACTATTATCTCACATCTTATATATATGGATGACATTTTCAGTTTAGCCATTCATCCAATAATCCAACAACTAAATTCCAAATTTAACGTTTGGTATCTCGATGATGGGACCCTGGGAGGCGATGTAGACTACGTTTTAAAGGATTTGATTATCTTAAAAAATGAACTAAATTCCATAGGCCTAGAACTCAATCTTTCGAAATGTGATAATATTTAGCGGACCATACTGACAGACAATCGACAATTTCCAAATTTAACGCAATAGCCCCAGAAATCTAAATTATAGAAAAAAGTACTCTTCGTCTCCTTGCAATGGGTCTCCAATCTACGAGAATTCGTTTTCCAGTTTCATTGAGGAAAAAATACAACATTTTAATGACATTTCGGAAAGATTGCTTCAAATTAATATGCATTCGGCCATCACCATAATTCGGTACTGCTGTTTCGGCCCAAAATTAAATTACTTCCTGCGTGATTCCCAATTGTGGAAGCTCAGTCACCTTTTAGAGAAAATGGACCAAATTATTCGTCAAACATTAACCTCTATTTTAAATTTGGCAATGGACTACCGTGTGTGGGCCCAAGCTACTCTACCTATTCGTATGGGTGGTCTCGGCGTCCGCAAAATCTCAAGTATCGGTTTGCCTGCATTTATATCCTCGGTCCACGGCACTGAAAAGTTAATCAGGAATATTCTAGCTCCTACACTGGTTGATTTTGATGTGCCGTGCATTACCGAGGCCATAGATGCTTGGAAACTTGCTTGCCCACGTACTGATCTACCTGACAACCCGTCTTCTCAGAGACGGTGGGATGAGCCGCTCTGCAGGTTAGTACAGAATAATTTACTTACCACTTCTGCTAATTCTGCTGAGCGAGCGCGCCTGCTGGCTGTGGGAAAATGGGAGTCGGGTCTATGGCTTCTGGCACTTCTGTCGTCAAACCTAGGAACTATGTTTGACGACACTACTTTTCGCCTCGCTGCTTCCTTACGTTTAGGAGCATCTTGTTGCTCCCCTCATCGCTGTCGTTGTGGGGAAGCTGTCAACTGCCTTGGACACCACAGCCTGTCGTGCAGCCGGAGTGCGGGTCGCATAGCGTGGCACGCGAATATTAATGACATTATCCGTCATGCTCTCGTCGCCGTCGGCGTTCCGGCTGTTTTGGAACCCAACGGCTTGGCACGCGACGATGGCAAGAGACCGGACGGCATGTCATTATTTCCATGGAAGTTGGGTAGGCCCTTAGTGTGGGACGCTACGTGTGTCGATACTCTTGCGCCATCCCATCTTCCTAGTACAGCGTGCTGTGCTGGTGCTGCAGCTGCGGCTGTAGAAAACCTCAAACAGCGAAAGTATGGTATCCTAAGTGATAACTTAATTTTCGAGCCGTTTGGAGTTGAAACCCTCGGGTCGTAGGGTCCAAGTGCTCATCTACTTTTTAAAGAAATTTCCAAAAGGTTGGTTGACACTTCCCGTGATCCAAGGGCTGGTTTTTACCTCGGACAGAGGTTAAGCATTGCCATCCAACGTGGCAATGCCGCCAGTCTCTTGGGCACATTCCCAGTTGACGACGATGTGGGGGAATTTTTTGATGCCTTATTGTCTTAGCTTTTTTTTTGTTTTAATAGTTATAGGTTTTCCTTTTTTATTTTTTCGTGTAAATATTGTACATTGTATAAAAATAAAATAAATATATTGGATGGCATTAAATTATATGCTAAAAATGAGAAAGAAATGAAAACTCTTATAGAAGCGACAACAACATTTAGTCAAGATATTAATAGGCAATTTGGATTAGATAAGTGTAGAACATTGCATATTATAAAAGGCAAAGTAAAACCCGGCGACTATGCAGTTAGCGACACCGACACAATAACAGCGATGGAGCCAACAGACCTATATAAATATTTAGGATTTAAGCAACTCAAAGGACTTGACCATACAGCAATAAAACAGACACTAAATACAGAATACCGTCGGAGAATTAACGCAGTTTGCAAAACGCAGTTATCTGGAAAGCATTTTATAAAAGCTTTGAACACTTTTGCCATACCGATATTGACCTACTCATTCGGAGTAACAAAATGGTCAAAAACAGACATTGCACAGTTGGAAAGAACAAGACGCACAACTTACACTTACAAAACACAATAACCTACATCCTAAATCTGCGATCGAGAGACTCACCGTCAAAAGGCAGAATGGAGGGAGAGGCCTAATCGACATCCATCACCTTTGGCAGAAACAAATCACTAGGCTCAAAACATTTTTCCATTCCAAATCTCGCACTAGTGCCTTACACAAAGCTATTACTTTTAATGACGTCAATTACACCCCGCTCAATTTAAATGAACAAAATACACAGAACATAACCAACACTGACCCACAAAGCCAAAAAATTGAAAACTGGAAAAAAAAAACCCTTCACGGAAGACACCCTCATGACTTAGAACAATCTCACATCAACACAGTAGCCTCTAATAAGTGGCTTAAAATAGGAAACCTGTTCCCAGAAACCGAAGGATTCATCATAGCCATACAAGATCAAATTATAAACACGAAAAACTACAGGAAATATATAATTTAACCCTACTATCACAAACGATAAATGCCGCAGGTGCCACACTCAATCAGAAACTATACAACACATAACTGGAGCTTGTACAGCTCTCACACAGACAGACTACACAAGACTTACAGACACAATCAGGTGGCAAACATCATTCATCAAAAACTTGCACTCGAACATACTCTCATACAAAACACTAAGACTCCTTACTACAAGTACACACCGCAAACTATCCTAGAAAATGACACGTACAGACTGTATTACGACCGCGCCATACTCACAGATAGGACCATCCACTATAACAGACCAGACATAACCCTGCAAGACAAAAACAGAAAAATCACTTATCTCGTAGACATTGCCGTTCCAAACACACATAACTTACAAAAAACAATAGCTGAAAAAAATAGTAAGTATACAGACCTCAAAGATGAAATAACTAGAATATGGCGACAAGAAAAAGTTTATGTAATTCCTATAGTTCTGTCCACAACAGGCGTTATCCCAAATCATCTTCTCCATAGCCTTAAACTACTTGATTTAAAAGAAACTCTTTATATTACTCTACAGAAAGCTGCCATATTAAATACATGCCGAATCGTGAGAAAGTTCATGCTTGATGCTTGCATAATTGATGAACACGAAGTAGGACCCCAACACAATACACCCTTAACATAACATTTACACACCACACGCTACATATACTTGGCTCCGGCCCGTAAATGCAGTTGAAACCAGCCAAAGAGCTGAGAACAAACAAGACAACCACAAATAATAATTCATTTATTTCAGGCTGCATAGGCCCATAGATAAATACCTTAACCTAAACATACATATAAATATATTTTTTTTCCTTTAAGTCTTTGTGTAGGTTAAAACTAAGTAAGTAAATATTTTTCTGTGTTTGAAGAACTTGGTACTATTACTATTATTATTTTTCTGTAAGAAGTGATAAGACGAGAATTTAATTTAATTTACCTATCTCTGATAAAAAGGTTAGATCAAATTTAGATATCAAATTAAATTAGTGTAATTAACGTATTTAAGATCGTGATAATAATTATACCAAAAAAAATCTTTAAACAATCAATTTGCTGCACCTCACGCAACAACTGATCACGATGACAAAGAAAATATTTTCATAATCATAAGTTTATTTGACACTATAGCTTCTGCCCATGACTTCGTCTGCTAGACTTCAGAATTAAGCCAAAGTCCTAAATCCACTGGAACATAATTTCATTCACTGTAATCAATCTACTGGTGTGAGTGTGTACGTGGTGGTACTGTTCTTCAAAAAAGGTGATAACACGCTCCTTAAAAACAGCCCCATTTTGCTCCTGAGTCATGTCTATAAGCTGTTTTTGAGGGTTATCTCGAATCGTCTCGCCCAAAAGTTCGATGAATTGCAACCGCCGGAGTAAGCTGGGTTTCGAAAGGGCTACAGCACCGTAGACCACATACATATACCCTCAGGCAAATTATCTTAAAGACCGAGGAATACAATCAGCCTCTGTGCCTTGTGTATGTGGACTATAAGAAAGCCTTCGACACCGTCGACACCTGGGCTGTGCTGGACTCCATGCAGAGATGTCTCGTCGACTGCCGATACGTCGAGGTGTTGAGGTGTCAGTATAAGGCCGCAATAGTGACCGTCCAAGTACAAGAACGTAGCACAAAGCAAATCTAACTGCGTCGAGGGGTAAGACAGGGAGACGTCATCATTTCATCATTTCATTTCATTTCATCCGAAACTGTTTACAAACGCGTTAGAGCGTTCTCAAAACGCTTGATTGGAAAGAACAGGGCATAAACATCAACGGCCAGTACATCTCCAGTACCTACGATTTGCGGATGACATTGTCATCATGGCAGAGTCTCTGCTGGAGCTGGAAGTGATGCTAAAAGGCCTAAGCGATTCTTCAAGACGCGTGGGTCTCGGGATGAACCTAGATAAGACCAAAACCATGTACAATGATCTAATGTGTACCTCAACTAATTCCGTTCAGCCGTTTTTACAAGCGTGAAAGAGTAACAAATAGTCATCCATCCTCACACACATTCGCGTTTATGATATAATAGAAGTAGGATTGATGATATCACTTGGAAGTCGTCCAATCTATACTTCTGTACTAATATTATAGACAGATCATGGCGAGATCCATACATTAACAAAAAAAAAAACATTTAGAGGGTTTAAAATATTTTCCAATGCGGAGAATACATTACCAGGAGTAGATTGATATACGTACCATATTTCTAAACTTCCACATATTAATTAAATATTTCGAAATGAATATAACACTTTTTCGTTTCATCTCGTTGCCCATTTTGTGTTTATAAAAAAAAAGTACACTGACAAGTGACATTAACGGATCTATCAAATTGGCAGACAAGTGATGTGAATCGTTGTTTACAATGGCGGAGTTGAATAAGTATATTGATTAATCATTATTTATGACATTATTTTCCATAAAACAATGCAATTTTAGTGTAAGAACTGTGAAACAGCGGCTGTTAGTGTCACTGTCATCAGTTCTACATTTTAATAGGCTTTTGTCACTTTAGCAGAATGTGAGGATGCGTTATCGTGGTAAAGGAGGACATTGCTTCCAGGACGCTTTTCTCGAAGTTTTTCTAAGACTGTGTGGGCAAGCAAGTCTTGACATACCAATCTGCAGTCACTGACCTTTGATCTTCAAGCGATATTGTAATGTATTGTCCTGATTTGACGAAAAAATAAGCCCATTTTTTTACCAATGCTCCGCCTTTCTTAACTTTCGTCGGCAAATCTTCAAAAGGAAAGACACACTCTAGCGGCTTTGTCTTTCGGGTTCAAAATAGTACACCCAGGTTTCGTCACCTGTCGCGTTATTATAAACAGCCAATGACTGTCCTCCGTTAAACTTTTTTATCATTTTACGACTCCACTAGACACAGTCGTTTCTGATGGTCCTCCGTTATGTCATACGGTATACATCGAGTGCAAAACTTCCGAACCTTTAGATGCACATGCAAAAATACTTGCAAGTACTGGCAAGTATTTTTCAAATTCAAATTCTTTATTGCGAACTAAGTGTATACATTATGAAGATGTTAATAATAGGGTTTGTTCTTAGAACTTAGTTGCCTGTTAAGGCATTGCAATTTAAATGGAAAGAAATACAGTTATTTTACATTATACATTCAATTTCCTTCAAATTATCTTATTAAAATATCATTATTCATATATTTTATAATTTATTATACTTTTAATATATTTTTTTTGTCAGTTTCAATAAGTTGTCTTACGGTGTCAATATTAGTCTGTAACCGCAGTCGCCGGCCGACCTTCACGTACCTCGTCATGGAGATGATCATGTGATCATCTCCATGTGAATTTAGGCGTGGATGGCCACGTCTAAATTCTCCAAACCACGAATACACAGAGCTGCGACATGGTGTTTCATTACCAAAAGCCAATTGAAGTCTCTGGCTACTCTCTTTTTTTAAGACACAGCGAAAATCATTGAACGAAAATGTTCACGAGTTAAATTAATTTTGGTAGCGATACACAATTTTCGAAAGGACGTCACAATTTAATGAAGAAACAAATGAAAGAGTTCCATTTTCGAATTGAATTATTGTTTTTTCATTCTTGTGGCCAGATCCAGAAACAGTATTCCCCACTGTACCATTACTGCTCTAGTATTTCAAATTGAGTGTTTAGTAGTTTGATTGATTGACGAAACTGATTTTTTTTATTATAATTCATTATTATAAGTATTTATTTTATTTTTTAATGCCCTTATAAAACAAAGGCTCGAATTCGATTTGATAGTCGGAATCGCAAAAGAAGTTCAACGGATTGAATGTTATCGAACCCGTTCCAATGATTCCCCGATAACGAGTTCACCTTAGAGGCATGCGGCGGCTTAATTTAAAGCTAGCGGCGGGCCTGCATGTGTGCACTGATATGCTACATGGTCTCAGCAATAATCACTTACGTACCTACTATGTCATTCGAACCGAAATTAAATGATGAATCATGCACTCACCCTTGAAAGGGGACTTTCCCTTTCAAGTTTAAAACCTTAAAAATGTCCTTCACTTTAGCGGTGGAATTAACACACTAACCCTTATATATTATAAGTACGATGTTAAGCCGTTCATCGATCGATAAAAGTTCCGTGGTTTGGTTACCTATATTAATATAAACATCAGACTGGGCAATGACCACTTATGTGAGTCTTGATAATGTAGCCAAAAGCAAGACATCCCCAAAAAAGCTATGTGTAAATAACTCGGAGATTCCAAGGTGTACCATCCCGATTCAGGCAATATACAATGAGATGTAAAAAGACCTACGAGTATTACGAAACCGTCTTCTACGCGTTCATTCTATTCTCTTCTATTCATTCAAAGAAGTGAATAACAAATAATAATAATTTAAATTAAATGTATTTTTGGCTTGTAAGAGTTAATCTCTAGGAGAACTGGGTTACTATATCGCCGACTGCTATTATAAATAGGTTCTTTTTAGAGTTCCGTACCTCAAAAGGAAAATACGAACCCTTATAGGATCACTTTGTCGTCTGTCTGTCTGTCAGTCAAGATCCTTTATCTCAGGAACGCGTGGAGGTATTGAGTTGAAATTAAAACCATATACTCAAGTCTACGGTCCCTTGATGCTGTAAAAAATTCAACCCTCTATGTTAACGTGAAAAAAAGATACGGCCGTTTATGTCGCAAAAACGCATTTATAATATTAAGTAGATTAAAATATGGTTAGTAGGTATGGATTAGTATAGAAGTATGGATATATACCTCCAAATATGTAAGGAACCCTCGGTGGGCGAGTCCGACTCGCACTTGTCCGGTTTTTTAATATATAATTGACTACCATGCTGACGAAGTCGTGGTCAGAAGCTAGTACCTAACTATAATATTGAGTTACATATGCAATGCGTAACGTCAGCAAAAAAAAATTGTTGCCAACAACAATATGTTTAGTGTGAAATGCGGCAAAAAAAACTTTGCTTTTCTAAAACAATGGTTTAACTTTCAGTAGAGTAAAAAAAATCTTAACAACGAAACGAATAATGTGATTCTCAACTTTGTTTATCTATAAAATTGTAATATTTCAATATTTTTTTGGTCTAGTTTCCTTCCGCCTAAATATCCGTTTCAACGCATCCGTTTTGAAAAAGGTAGTCATAATTTTTAATACGGTGTGTAATTTCTAAAATTAGTACAATATGATTTTAAATTAATTATCTGCTGATAGGTAAATTGATTGTAATTCAGATGGAATGATAGCAAACAAATAATTGATGACGTGGGCCCGGCGACAAACAGATACCTATCGTTGATAAAGAAAATTTCTTGGAATTTTGGATTATTTCAAAATGAGGAATCAATTTACACTTTGGAAAAATATTGGTACTGATAACAAGTGACTTTGAGTTGTAAATATTTTAAGACCCGCTAGGAAAAACCCACGAACAGTTATAGCTTTGGGATTTTTGAACCCATAGGTATCATATTCAGAGGTACTTATCTTTTATATCTCCTTCGTGGGTATCTTTTATCGAAACTTTGTGCACTGATCACGAAGGCACTGATGCAATGCACCAAAATAATTGCTCATGAAAAGATATCAGGCGCTCAAATTCCTGATAATCTCCATGGTTATCAAGAACTTCAAATGGGTATGGGTTTTCATACACAACTTTTTACGGATTTTCTTGGGAAAGCCAATCATCTTCCATTGAAGGGTGACGGCTCATAACATGTTATTAAACCATTTCTTATCCGTTTCAAGATTTGTTTTTAGAAATTTGTTTCCGACTAGATAACGCAAGTATCACGATGTGTATGAAAACCAAGCGTGCCATTTTTTGGACGTCACAATGTAATACGAATGTTTTGTTTTTCCTAAATTTGGTATTACCAGGTATTGCTGAGGGTATTAGCTTAAAAATAATTGTTTTTTAAATTAATTACGCATAATATTAATCACAAAATGACTTACCGATGGAATGAAACGTTTACTTTATTTTATTACTTACGATTTTTACGATAAAAAATGGTAAGTTAGGCACGAAAATAGGCACTCGAAGTAGTTGCTCTTGCGTTATCTAGGTCTATCTACTGTCTGTGTTTCCGACTCTAATTACTGGGGCCAATTAAACAATCTGCTGCTCGAAAGCTCAGTAAATAGGAAGGTACCTACCTAAATTATAAAAACCCACGAAATAACGTTACACCACTACCCACCCATTACCTGTGCCCAGCAGTGGGCGTCTAAAGGTTGACACAATGATGGTGATGATGATGAAGACGTTATGTAATATAGTTATGTATGTTAGTCTATATGGTACCTATTGTATGGGTCTTTGTTACATGAATTAAATGATATATTATTACTATAGAATAGACGAGACGAGATATCTTTTCGTCCAAAATTCCACAGTGCCTAAAGACGAGGGTTTATAACCAGTGTGTGTGTTGCCAGTGTTGACTTATGGTACAGAGACGTGGTCCCTGCTGGCCTCCTACTGAAGCTCAAAGTCACGCAGCGAGCAATGGAGAGAGCTATGCTCGGAGTTTCTTTGCGCGATAAAATCCGGAACGAGGAAATCCGCCGAAGAACAAGGTCACCGACATAGCTCTCAAAATTTGCAAGCTAAAGTGGCAATGGGCAGGCCACATCGCTCGGTGAACCGATAACCGATGGGGAAGAAAGGTTCTCGAGTGCGACCATGTACTGGAAGTGGCAACGTTGGTAGGCCTCCCACCAGATGGACCGACGACATCGTCAAGGTCGCGGGTAACCGGAGGATGCAAGCGGCAGGTTGCCGCTTGTTGTGGCGTTCTACAAATGTAAAATCACTGACTCACTCAATCACTTCAGCGGATAAACGCTACGTTTATGTCCGGCTTTCGTTTTAACTTGTGTTTTTAATTTTCCGCTTTCCGCTTCCGCTGCCGCTTTCTTTTCCGCTGCCGCTTCCGCTTTCCGCTTTCCGCTTTCCGCTTTCCGCTTTCCGCTTTCCGCTTTCCGCTTCCGCTTCCGTTCCCGCTTCCGCTTCCGCTGCCGCTGCTGCTTCCGCTTCCTCTTACGCCGCCGCTTCCGCTTCCGCTGCCGCTACCGCTTCCGCTGCCGCTTCCGCTTCCGCTTCCGCTGCCGCTTCCGTTTCAGCTTCGGCTTTCGGCTTTCGACTTTCGGCTTTCGGCTTCGGCTTCGGCTACGGCTACGGCTTCGGCTTCGGCTTCGGCTTCGGCTTCGGCTTCGGCTTCGGCTTCGGCTTCGGCTTTCGACTTTCGGCTTCGGCTTCGGCTTCGGCTTTGGCCTGGGGTTGGGCTTGGGCTTGGGCTTGGGCTTGGGCTTGGGCTTGGGCTTGGGCTTGGGCTTGGGCTTGGGCTTGGGCTTGGGCTTCGGCTTCTTCTTTGACTTGGGCTTCGGCTTCGGCTTCGGCTTCACCTTCGCCTTGGTTTGAAGTAGCCTAGCTCAGGCATTGCTACTCAACATTGCAATTCCGATTCGTCTTTATTTATCCTTAACATTCTTGAATGTACACTTTCGTAAACGATACTAAGGCGCAAATTATACAGGAAACGGCGTAAGGTGAAGGCGTGGCGCAGGCATCTTGCCGCTTCAAAACGTTTCAATACTAAATGTAAATATTATTTTGATACATTAGTTATTGTTGTTTCGGATATGTGATTCGTATTATATTGTGTTTCGTGCATATTATGTAATTGTAAATATTATTTTGATACATTAATTATTGTTGTTTCGTATTTGTGATTCGTATTATATTGTGTTTCGTGCATATTATGTAATTGTAAATATTATTTTGATACATTAATTATTTTTGTTTCGTATTTGTGATTCGTATTATATTGTGTATTGTGCACATTATGTAATTATAAATATTATTTTGATACATTAGTTATTGTTGTTTCGTATTTGTGATTCGTATTATATTGTGTTTTGTGCATTTAATTGTAAACATTATTTTGATACATTAATTATTGTTGTTTCGTAGTTGTGATTCGTATTATATTGTGTATTGTGCATATTATGTAATTATAAATATTATCTTGATCCATTAGTTATTGGTGTTTCGTATTTGTGATTCGTATTATATTGTGTTTCGTGCATATTATGTAATTGTAAACATTATTTTGATACATTAGTTATTGTTGTTTCGTATTTGTGATTAGTATTATATTGTGTTTCGTGCAAATTATGTAATTGTAAATATTATTTTGATACATTAATTATTGGTGTTTCGTATTTGTGATTCGTATTATATTGTGTATTGTGCACATTATGTAATTGTAAATATTATTTTGATACATTAGTTATTGTTGTTTCGTATTTGTGATTCGTTTTATATTGTGTTTTGTGCATATTATGTAATTGTAATTATGTAATTGTAAGAAAATACAACATGTATGTTCATATTAAATATAATATGTCTTATTTAAACTAATTTAGTTTATTATTCTAGCAAAATAAGAACAACTTTGTACGATTTCGTACAAAAAATATGTTATCCCACTAAGGGCCGATTTTTCAATCCTCAGATAAACAACCAGATAGACTTTATTCGATGAATAGCAATATTTTAAGTTTTTCAATGGTCAGATAGTACTTAACTGTTGAATAAAGCCTCTAACGGAGGAATAAAGTTACCTGCTACTTCAAGGGCCAGTTAGGGGTTTATCGGCTCGATAAGTATGACGTTTTAACACTTTCTTTTTGTGCTTTTTGGATAAACGACACGACCTACGTTAATTTGTTATGAAACGATTGACGACTTAGCAATCGAGGCAGAACGTGAAATCCTTACCTAATTATTTAAACCTCCCTTAGAGAAAAAAACTGACTTTTACGAGAGAGATTTGATAATTTTAACACATGGACGACAATGAATTTTGGATATTTCGCTAGAAAAAATATATCTTTCTTTCATTAATTTTAATGAATTGAGGATAAAATTAAACACGAAACAGAAAGATGAGTAATTTTTTATTTTCTATTACTGACCGATATTTGGTCACTAATTCCGCCAATAATCGTAATTTCTAACTAGTGAAGTTGCACGCTCATGTTTCTGTAATGTATTTATTTCTATACCACAAATCCAATATTTTAACAAGAAATAATAACATTGTTTACAACTTTACACTTTATGCAAGCAATCGACACAAATGAATAGATGTATTGTTTAGTATTGCAGACAATGACAAAAAATTACAAATACCCTTTTTTGCTATTCTTGTCTGACTTAGTGAATACTGTATCTGTGCATCTCGCTTGCACATAGACAGTGTGAAGTTGGCTAGCATAGACCACTGATAGCTATTCTCTAGTTAATACACGATTGAAAAATTAAAAATACTTATTGGCCTGTTAAACAGCCAGATAATTTTATACGCTAGGTAACTATTCGACGACTTAACTGAGGATTGAAAAATCGGCCCTAAACGTCTTATTTTACTTGTGTTCTAACTTCTTGCATCGTTTTTATTTTATCACATTCACAGGGCTAAATTCTTAGAAATTCCTTTGAACAAGTGCCTTCTTTAGCTTTAGTCCTTTGTTTATCAAACGGCCATAAATTAAGTTTGCCTACCGCTATTCGTCGAGCACGCCACTTGATTTTTTTTTGGCACGTAGTCATTATGTTTCTGGGTAACGTAAACAACCGGGTGGATATCTATAAAATCTTACTGTCTAGAATAATTTGTAAATAAAATGTGAAATACTGATATGTTTTAATTCATTTTCAATGTACCCGAAGGTCGTGAGAGGCACGAGATCTGTGGATTTTTTTTCATAATAAAGAGGTTGTTTGTTTTCTTTGTGTTAAGGAGAAAGTTTTATAATAGCACGTAATTATAAGTAGGTACCTACTGATTTGGTTAGATATTTTACTTATACTTATTATTTAAAAAAAAAAACACACACACAATAAGCAGCCAACTGTAAAAAACAAAAATATAAAAACTGTTTTTTATTCACCTATTCTTTGGTGTAATCATTTCATAACATAGGCAGCCCTAGCGTTGCGTAATTTGACGCAGGTGATCGCCCGACCCCACGTCAGACAACGTAGTAGATACTCTCGAGCGTGTGCATAAGGTACATTTTAGCGCGCACGAACGGCTGTAACATTTTTGTAGGCAGTTATAGCGTTAGGTATCTATCTTTTTCTATGGAGTGAAATCTCTGTTCCAAAGGAACTATTAGTTAATCTGTGACCCAACTCTCGAATTCCATACACCTTAGATCCCTTTCCTCAATTGAGACCTACAAGTACCTGGGTGTGTCGGAAGCGTTAGGCATCAATACTGCCGACATGAAACAATCGTTGATGGAGCGCTTTTTTGGCCGCCTGATAAAAGACTAGTCTGCACTTTCTTATATAGTCTTTTATCACGCAAAAACGATGGGTCATGCCGGTTTTCATGTACTCTTTCGGTATACTCAAATGGACTCGGACGAAATTTGACGCCCTGGTTAGGAGGGTCCATACATTATTGACTGCAAATCGGATGCATCACTCTATAATGTAAACAAAAAAAATTGTGATGAATACTTGTGTGTTCCATACAATTTTTTTTAAGGGGAAAAAAAAATACAGTTTACTAACAAAACTCAACTAAATACGAGATTTTTTTAAAGATTTTTGTACAACTTTACGTATTTTTGTTTATTAAATTAAACAGTATTCTTATTTTTTGCCAACGATAATCGGTTAACACATTCACTGTGGTATTCATTACATATTTTTTATGACAATTATGGTAAAAGTATTGATTATATCACTTTAACAGTGACGACTGTTTTGAATGATTTTGCTCGGTACCCAAGATATGAGAAGTGTGTTCCTAATAAAAAGGTTAAACAAATTGAAATCTCGGGCGCCATGAGCACCATGATGAGCGCCATGGATAACTTACCTGCAGGACCCGGAACTTTAAATCTTCAGGCATTATACGGCATAGGCGGGTATTAAATAAAATCCTCCATTTTAAAGTATTGACCTTTTTTATTTACCCGTAGGTTAGCTGGTGTAGAACACATAAAAAAATAATCCTTTCTAGGACTACTATCTTATAAAGTTTAAAATTAATTCTAGTATGGGAAAAAATATTATATTCTACTATTATGAAAATCGGTCATATTTAGACGGCTACTATAAAAAGGCACTGGCGACCACTATTGTTGGGTCATGATGCCGTAAATTGATGTTGATTTAATTGGAGTTGCAAATTACGATATCTTTAACAGAGGGCTGAACCGGAAAGTGCGGCACCAGCGGAAACGTCAAAGTCAGGTCGACTCCCTTGACAGCGAAACGTCAAAGTCAAATCGATTCCCTTGACAACCGAACCAGTGTTACCACTTCACCAAACCCAACATTCGAACGAACCAACGAAATTTTCGAATGGAAACACCACAGCGGTGCCTTTAAATTAATGTTGTTAATGTTAAAAAATTACCAAATATTTAACGAACCAAAAGGGCACGTTACATCCCACGGTCATCGGTAATGAGACTGTATATCCCACGGAAGTGCGAAGGCCGAGGCTTTCTTAATGCTAAGCACAACCTCACGGTTGTGCAGGGAGCACAACAAGCCGACGTGGGGGTGCACCGAGATGTGGACAAGGGCCTCACACCCGCTCTCCTTGGCGAACGAGAACTGGCGCAAACCTGTAGTACTAGCTACTATGACCGCAGGGAGTTTTGGCAGAGCTTCACGGACGCTTCTACCGGGCCCTACATGGGCCTGATGTAGACTTCTTGGCGTCCGTATCCTGGCTGCCACTCGGTGACCTCTTTGGGGAAACCAAAGGTTTTGTCTGTGCGATTATGGACGAAGTTATAATGACGAACAACTACCGGAGGTATATTGTGAAGTATGGCACGGTTGACATTTGTCGGGCATGCCACCGACCGGGAGAACCAATACGACAAATTATCTCTGGCTGGGTGCTCTCGTCTGGCTAACGGAGGCTACTTGCATAGACACAACCTTGTAGCTAGGATTATCCACCAGCAAAAATTGCACTTGCTCTAAAATATAGGTGTGTGGACTCAAAAGAACCGTAATACAGGTATGTGCGCGACCCTGTTCTCGAAAATGGCAATATCACGTTGTATTCGGATCGACCTATCATCACTGACAGGACTTTTGTTGCCAATAAGCCTGACATAGTGGTGATAGATCGATTAGAGCGTCGCGCAATGATGAGCCTCGACTAACACCTAAGGAAGGCTCTCGTTAGACATCTGGATCAAGGGCTTGATACAGAAAGCGGTACTCCTGGATACGGCGCGTATAGTCAAGAGAATCCTCTCTCAAGAGCCCTGACCACGAGACCACCTTTTAAATATTTTTATTTTTTTACCCATATTTAAAAATTTAATATAATATTTAAGTAAAATAAATAAATGAGAATAATAATAATGATAATTCAAAAGCATTTGTGGTGGTAAGGAGAGGTTTACTTAGGGTATTGACTCTATCTTCTGAACTAGGTGAGACCTTATCTCAGAAGATATCTACAAATTTAACGAGACTGAACCAAACACAAAAGTGTCTGCTACAGTCGTTGAAAAGGTTAGTCTGCAGACTTACCCGACTGCAGCATCAAGACAAAGCTACTTTTATAGGCTAAAGCTGTGTCAATAAAATATAACCTAATAGTCGACCGAACGCGTAAACGTGAAATAAAATTTTCAAGTTAACTGAACAGATTTTCCTAAAGGTAACATAGTTATGAACTAATCTGACTAAACCAGACTTCTCCTAAAATCGCATTGAAATCGGACCATCTGTTTGGTAGGTACGATTCTACGATAAGAGACAGAACGTCAATTGAAGGTTTTCAACTTACGTACCTACTACGTAGTACTATTAAGTATTCTGTGCCTACGGTACATCGCGTCGTCGGGGTTAAAAATATTACAGTCTATTAAAGTGTTAATGTTCTATTCTAAACCATATTTTAATTTAATTAGTCTGGCTCCCGGAAAATGTCCAGCGACATCGTGGTAGACCTAGGCGAAAATGGCGGGATGAACTTGACGCTTACAGGAGGGATTGGTGGTGGTTGGAGGGGATGGACAGAGAGGGTTGGGAAAGAGAAAGGAGAAAAAAAAAATGATCTGATAAAATTCCTATTCCAATTACAAGACCAAAGAAAGTGACGCGCCCGAAAACACAAAAATGCTTTTAGTTTTCAGGAGCCTATTATTTATTATTATTTATTTATTTTTATTCTTATTACCACCTATACATACTAAGTGTTTTCTTTTTTTATCTTCTTTGAAGTTGATTACAAGAGGCCTAAGATATTTCAAAAAAAAAAATTAATTTCAAATCTCTTAGATCAATTATAGAAACAAAATACTTTATTTCTGAGCAAGTGTTGGTCTTTCACTAGTGCATTTTCTGTTTTGTAATTAATTTATTGCATGATGCGCTACGTGTATATAATGTACTGAATACTTAACGTTCTGTGAAATGGAACGTTATTCGATACACGTCAAGAAAATATGGAGATACGCGCCGAGCCGTGTGCGCAGGCGCGCGCGCTCACGTCACGACACCGGCGTCACCGCACACAGCGCGCGCGGGGCCCGCCCGCACACCCGCCGCCGCGCGCGCTCTCTGATTCAGTGATAAACAAACCTTACCGGTGCCTCCTTGTCAGACATGCTGCGAGTTTGACTTCCCGCCCGGGAACCTAGATCTGCCTTCATGCATCTTTGTTTACATACAACACAGCACAAGTGAGACCTAGTGTTTTTGTATCGTGTGTACCGTCACCTACTTATGTGAGCTCCAATCACATGACCTCGATGGCCTCTTGTTGCAGATGTCAGCCGCCGCCGCACGGACTACGGCGGTTTTATCACATTTTAGAAAATGACTGAAGGCTCCCTCTTACATCATGACAAGCCGGTGAGTGTTCGGATAACAGTTAGTGCACGATGACCCGCACAGGACAGTCAATGCACGCTGCATCTGTGCCTCTGTCAAAAATGTTCGTGTGTCGCGCCATTATGGACTGTGTAGTTCTGCGCCTAGAGTCGATAACCGCTTGTGCCAAGTATTGCAGATCTTCTACGGAATTAGAAGTATTGTTGAGAGCGTTTATTGACCGTGAATTCACGGATTGCCATGAAATCTCAAATTCGCCTTGTATGATACAAGTGGAAGTGGTCCGACACTGCTCGCGACAGTCCGCACGCGTGATGTGATGAGTGTTGGCGTGTATCATGAATCACACACACGCACGGTGGGACAGTTTTCGAACTGGTTTTTCCTCTCCAAAACATGACATGATTTTGTGTGGAATTATGTAGTGGATTGATCTTTTGACATAGCATAGAAAAATATTTTAATTTTGTTCTACTAAAATAGACTGTGTATTTTTACTCTATTACACTTATCATGGACCATTAGAAAATCATTAGCGTGAACGATGCTGATTATTATTCCAAGACGTTCTTATACATGAATATATTGGCATTCGTATCTTACACATTGGCATTTTCTTATCTTGCTTATCGGGTACGCTAGTTCGGTACCTACTTACGTATGGACAATTATTTATTGTAATCTGTGTCTGTATGCACAGCAAGTGTGTATTTAAGAAATATTACATCTGCGAAAATCGTGGGCTGGGTACCTAGTTATGGATAGAGCAAACATGTAAATTGTAACCTTTATGGAACGTTTTGACCTAATTTCTCTACGTAAAGACACTATGTTGTAGGACATAATTAAGATGAGATGAATACGTAGGTACTAATATGAATAATCCTTTATAACATTCACAACATTGTGTAATAGTCATCTATTCTCTTCGCTACTTCACCTTTTCAGTTGTTAGGTTTATTTCCTAGGACATTGGGATACCGGAAATAAAGGTCATATTGAAACATATGGGCGAAATATACCAAAAACACAAATCTAAAAAAAAATCAACTTGGTAGAATACGTGGTAAAAAATTTGAGAATTAAAAAAACTACACGTAGGTACCTATAATATTGAATTAAAAACTTTATTGGTCTGCCTTCTTAAACTTGTGGACTAATAGACTATCTCGAGATATCTAGTACTAATTAGGTACCTCGAGATAGGCTATTAGTAGTATTAGTATATTCTCTATAAATATTAGTAATATTTAGTCTTCATAGAAATAAAGGATGAAAAAAAAATACAATAGTGTCAATAATTCAATGTTAATCAAACCATAAAACCAGAAAACCGTTGCTCGGGCGCGTACCGAAATTGAACAGGTTTTTTATATTGTGGCCGTACCTTCCTCGTTGCTTGACCTCGCCACTTGATCATTTCAGCCATGTACAAATTAAAAAAGTACTTTTGTGAGTGGTTATCGAATGCTGTAATTAGAAGTGGCAACATGGGATAATAAGGGCCCATTAACACGATGATAAATGATTTATCTTACGACGGCACCGGTCTTGATTGTGTGTTTTAGTGTACGTACACATGCTGTCAATGTGCGCAAGCTCGGAAGCACTCAATATTGGCCGAGCGAATCTCACGCATACAGAAACATTGTGCATGTGCATCTACAATTAGACACACAATTAAGACCAACCTGCCTTCGTGAGATAAAATATCTATACTAGACATCTTATTAGCCCAAACTGATGCTGTGCATATCATGTACCTAGTCACATTTTCAACAATGACTAATAGGTACAGCTTGGTGGATATACATCCTTTAAGAGGTGTTATTGAACTTACACATGTGATGTTTTGAGAACTGAGTGTTATTCTAAACTAAGTAAACACCTAAGCTATAATATTCTTTGAAAAGAACATGGTGTTCGATCATACGAGTCGCCTGATGGCTCATACGAGTAATTAAATTATTACAGATGTTTTTCAGTAAACAAAGCATAAGATATGCAAGTAATTATTATTTACATTTTATGAAATATATTGTATTATCTACAGTATAAATTGTGTTTAAAAAGCTGTCTACTACTTGTAATAATTATACAATTGGAAATAAACTAAAAAAAATGCAAATAGTAATTAAATTGATCTAACTTTACCGTCTTTACTGAAATACTTTAGTAGCTGAAAGAGATGTGACCACTTGACACATAATAATTATGTGAGAATTAAACAATTCAAAAGAATGTCGTCAAATGATGTGTGTTTGGGACAAAGTGCGTGGGTGTTGAGTTGACTTGCGCAGACACTCGTCACTTCTGTCATCACCATCAGATTACAATATTCATTATTATTCTAAAACCAGTCAGACATCTGGGAGGGATCATCAGTCAGTATAAATTTATGGTCATTTTATCTTAATCTATATTAAGATAAAATGACCAAATAGAAGGTACCTAATCATTTTTGGTTACTTTATCATTGTAATTTAGAATTACAATGATAAAGTAACCAAAAATGATTAGGTACCTTCTATTTGGTTGGTTTTGCTTTCACTTTGGTTTCACACGATGTTGCCCATAGCAGGTAATCATAAAATAGGTACGGTCACCAAAGGAGATAAGTATCCATGTCGCCGGAAACAGTTGAAGTTTACTTAGAAACCCATAGGTTTTTATGAATAAAATAAAATGCAATTTATAGAGAATAAACAGTTCAATGATTTAATAAAATTTCATTTGAAAGCCCCCATTGGTTTCTAAGAAATCTTCAACTATTCCCGACGACATGGATACTTATCTCTTTTGCGTACTGTACCTACCATAACTACAGCGCTTAATTGGGCTGGCCACACACGCATTCTACTAGCATAATTATATCCTTTACCTCTGCCTCCTCCTCCTCATCGAGTCGTAAGCTCACTACTGAGCGCCGTGATGCACCCATCCACCAGACTCTCCACGACAGCACTGCTTCCACTTCTCCCGATCCCTGGCGTGATTTAGAGCATCTGTGATTGTTGTTTTCAGGTTTTTGCTTATTTGGTCGGACCATCTAGTTGGGCTGCGTCCCCTAGGTAGTTGGTCGTTGGTCGTGGTTGGTTAGTCTAGGTCGTCGTTGCCTATCTATCTTTAAATAGCATATGTACATTAATTTTTAAACCATTAGGTAAGTAGGTACTCAAAATAAGTAGTAACTAAGCGTGCGTGAGTTATACACATGTATAAAAACTTTAGCAAATCTAGGTATTACCCAACATCCTGTGATAACAGTTATAAGTCGTAAAGCTACAAGTTACGATACCGCTCCATGATTCAAAGTAATTCGAACCTTAGAACCAAACACTGGATATATTCTCTTTGCTTAGAACCGATTGTATCAAAGAACTCAGAACCAAAGAAAATTGAATCAAACCTATTGACTATTCTCATGTCAAGATTTAATTGGGTTGCCAGCTTGTATTATTTCTACCAACCAGCAGCTTATATAGAATTTGAAATGTGAAGCTTTAAAACACCGAGTGTAACTCAAATGCAATTGAAAAACTATTAGCCTCATAAAAAAATGGCAGAGATATTATAATATTATATACTTCTGCCAACAGCTAGTCTTAAGTAATGCACAGTAAGTAATATGAAGAAAAATGCCTGAGGAAAATGCAAAGAACTGGGGATTAAATAAAGGAAAGGATTGTATTTGTATCTACCTTTGGGGAAAAAAACAAAGGAAATACTTGCACAGCTATGAGGGATGATGTAGCCTCATGTGAATAGGTACGTACCTACCTAGTTTGCAAACAAACAACATCATTCTACAAACCACAATACCCAATATAATTTCTAAAATCTTTATAGGTACCTACTTATTATAATATACAAATTGATAGACTCATTGGGAAGTTTTATTTTAAAAACCTTAAGCAGGCTTAAGCACCTTCTGATTGTTTGTTGTGGTTTGTGTGTCGTAGGACAATAAAACTATTACATTGTCTAAAGTAGGAAATAACTCCATGTGCAAATGAACGGTATTAAAAACCGCAACGATGGATGCTACAGTATGGATGGTACTACGACATCAAATATATAATGTAGTATTTACCTACAAAATGCTACGCAACGACATCTATATAAAAAGAAATGCCTTCAAAATGGTTCCCAATTTATATAAAAATGGAAGTCTCAACTCTCAATAATGTTTAACATTATTTTATTATTGGCTTAGCCGTTTAAACTAATTTGATCTTTTGTAAATTTATTTGTAATGACGCATTATCATCGACCAGTACAATTTTTTGCCCATGGTTTACTCGGAATGGTCTGACAATTCTATCAATAGCAACTGCTTTAAACATGTCTGTTGTCATGAAGCCTCGATACGGGATCAAAGGCGTTCGAGCACCAATCATAATAAATCAAATCCCAAAAGGACACCGATTTCCCGCCTTGCTGAACTGTTCCAGTGGCAGTTCTTTGCTTTTCACGGTCTCCTGGTCTTCTCCAGACACGGACACGTCGGTTATCTGGATGAGTACTGATTCGCGATTCGTCAACGAAGAGACATTTTTGCCAAATTTTGTTCTTCATTTTGCCGAAGCCTAGCTCAATGCAATCTCCATCGTTGACGTTGCCGGGAATTCAGAGGAGCTCGCCAAGACCTCGTAATCCAGCCTGGTGCAAGCAATTCCGAATGGTCTGAGCGCTAACTTCAAACCCAGAGGCGGCCCGAACTTTACTTTTATTTTAGTAACGTTGATTATTAGGTCACGGGCTGCCAGCAATCTAATATAGCGCTTTTGGGCAGCAGTTAAACAGTTGGGCGACCACTGCGAGGTCGGTCAGCTAAATTATCCATCCCGTGGTACCTCTGCAACGTGGTCACGACACAGGATTGGGATATAACAACTCTGCGTTCTATTTCTCTCCTGGTGTATCCTTCTTCCCTCAAAGTTACTATTCTTGCTCGTAAAACTTTTGATAACCCTCTTGCCATTTTTTCACTCACAACTTTCCGCGATGGAGTATTTTAAATTCGTTAAAATTGACTAAATCAGATTTGTGAATGAGCGTAAGCTAGGACTGAAAGCCTTTTTATATGGAAAAACAATTGAACTGTTTTATTGTTTTATATTGTAAATCTATACTTTCAAATAAAGAATCTAAAAAGAAGAAGAAATCATATTATAATCTACTTTAACAAAAAAGATTTATATTTTTCAAAGTGATCGCAAACTGTTTTTGATGTGTACGTTAAGGACCGCCAGTGTGAAATAAGTTTATAATTTTTAATGACGGAGTTTAATTTTATTTGAGGAAAAATCGTTTTTTTCTAAAATTAAAAATAGACTTTGTGTATAGGTAATGATGCAATTTTCATATGCAACGGTAATTAACCATTCCCCGGGTTAATTGCATCATATTTTATAATTTTTACTTTCTATACATTGGCCTTTCTATGATGTACTTTTACATTGGTTTCCATACAATATTTTTATAAAACTATCTCTAGTATTTAACGTAAGTAAGTATAGACTTATTGAAAACATATTTTTAGTTAGCATTTCTCTTAGGTGCTATCCAATGAAAATGTTTATGTTAACGCCGGGAAATCATAGTTAACTAATGAGATAAAATAATGCGAATCAGAGACAGTGAATCTGTATGAGTTCTTTTGTTTAATCAGCAGCACCTAATTATTCTCATTATATCTTAATGGTATAAAAATTAAATAAAACTAATAAACTACCGAACTTGATGACAAAAAACAACGATTACTATACGATGATTTCTTATTGTGTCGTGCAATTATCCGGATATTATCCGAATAGTACGAAGTGATATCCGGATAATAGCATGCGATATTTTCTATACAATGATCAATAGAATATATTTATGACTTCGTCGTCTAAGCGACATTTTTGACAATATTTGGAAACAGCAAGAATTCGCCGATTCCAAAAATGCATTTATTACCCCTTAACGCAAAAAATGGCGCTTAGACCAAATAGCCTTGGAACCCTCGAGATAATATTCGTATGCAATCTCCAAATGCAATTAAATTCAGTAAGTGTGTAGGTACTCAAATGCCAATATTTTGCATTTTAAAGTTATGAAATACCTACTTCATAATACCTACCACAAATTACAATAGATACAGTGCAGTACAGTAGGTTCCTGTTTGGTACAAAACAAATGATGTGTTTATCTGGTGACTCATAATAATTGAGGAAAACTTAATTTAGCTTATTTACCTACCTGTTTGTTTTTAGTTTCTGTCTGAGTTTCGGTATACCTACTATGAATACCTAAATACAATTGATTGTGATCAGGATGACAGGTAATTTGGTGATTCTATGCATTCCTTGAAATGGGAATAGGACTAAAAAACTAATTTGCATTTTTTTCTTGTGTTTAATTTTGAACATGGCGATTACGACTGTACGTACGGCTCCGCTCGCTCCCTGGATCTTGCCCCTTTCGATTAAAATGTTCCACTCACCCCGTTTTTTATTATTTTGGTCTAGTGAGTCGCCCCTTGCGGCATTTCCTTGGAAATTTTACCAAAAAAGGTATAAGGACAGAAAAATGCATACATTGTGAACAACGCCATGTTTAATTTAAGTCTATGTTTAGAAAAACTGTGTGCGTACGTTTATGACTGAAGTTTTTAAACATTTGAATGAATATTTTTTTCTTTAAGTAGTAAATACCGTCGCTATTCACAAGGAAATGCCGCAAGGGGCGAATCACTACACCAAAATGATAAAAAACAGGGTGAGTGGAACATTTTAATCGAAAGGGGCGAGCGGAGCCTAAACCGTTTAAACCTGGCTTGGGGCCTATGCCCAGCCGTGGGCTTCTAAAGGTTGACATGAGAACTAATTTGCAACAAACACCTCGAAAATTCAAGGCCGGTACTGGGTTGATTTTGAATTATAAAAAAACGGCTAATTGTAAGAAATCTATTAGTCTTAAACTGTTCAGGTAGGTAGCTCATGAACGAATGAATCAAACTAGGTATGTATTATTTATATTATTTACTAGCTGGCCCGACAGATGTCGTCCTGTCCCTATCTATACCAAACTACCTACTGTACATACCCTACCTACCCTACCTACCCTACACTGCCTACCTACCCTACCCTACCCTACCTACCTACCGTACCTAAAATTTTCTTTTATACAAACCTCCTGAAAATAATGAGCACAAAAAAATTGAATTATCCAATTTGGTCCAGCCGTTCGGAAGTTATGCGCTTAAATATATTTCGGCGATTCATTTTTACATATGTCACAGTCAAAACTACTTTTGACTAAAAAAATCAGTCAAAACTACTTTTGGACGGTTTAAATTTATCCTTAACCCATTCGCTGCCAAAAACTGGATCAAACCAGTATTTCCGTAGATTTACTCCTCAGTTATAAACTTAGAAACCCATTAGGATTTTAGGTTTTTTTTTATGACCCTTTTAAAACTTTTGTTTTGTAGTTATTCTTATAACTAGGGCGTTCCGTATTTTTGTTTTTGTAACGCAAACGCGTTTTATCTTAATAAGGGTTTTGACTGGTTAAGTACGTAACATATATTTATAGATTTATTTTATTTATACTTCATGCACAAAGGTACAAAGGCGGACTTAATGCCTTAGGCATTCTCTGTCAGTCAACCAATTCAAAGTCAAAGTCAAAGCATTTATTTCAATTAAACCATTTACAGGCACTTTTGAATTGTCAAGGAGTCGGTCAGTTAGTCAGAAAGTTGAAGCTAGTTGCTCGTTCCATAACGTAGGTAGGTCTCTATGGAGAAGAACGAGCAAGAAACTCCACGGACACTCTTTTAAAATCAGGTTTTTACAAAATACTGCTTACATTATTCTTGTTGCTTCTATATGTGAAAACAATGAAGGTAATCTAGAAATACAAAGCATAAAAAATAATCAAGATAAAAACCATGGCAGTTAAAGAGTTGACCAATCTCTACTGACAGCGCCCGTTCAGGAACATGACGCGTGAATCAGCACCATTCAGCTCAACCATTTTAGAGGGAGCCGAATGACCCAACACACGCGCCACCACCAGCGAGACATTTGAGTGAGCATGACAATTCTCTCAACCGCCATGCTCATTTAAGTCAAACACATAATAATTTACTTAAAATATGGCTCCATGGTACTCACATTTACAAAATTGAAATAATGCTGCTAAATTATACAAAACAAAGGTTTCCAATGTTTCTAAAATGAATGAATGTCGAAAAAATAATTAAAATATATATTTGTGTATAATAGTAACGATACTCGTTACTCATGTCAATAAAAAAAGGGATAGGAAACAACATTCCTCCAATTAGGAAATTCCCTAAACTGCCTGTGGAGCAGGACCAGCATTGAGCCAAGCATTTTTATCATTGATGTAGTCTTCTAATTTATAATATGCTTGTCTACACAGTGTGCGTTTAATACATGTTTTAAATTGTCTTTCATTTAGTTGTAGAATATCAAGAGGTATTTTATTATAAAATTTTACACAGTACCCCATAAAAGAAGTATGAACTTTTGACAATCTGAATCTTGGCTGATCTAATTTGTTCCTATTTCTAGTATAAACACTATGTCTGTCACTTACTTTATTAAAAAGATGAAGGTTTTTTCGAACATGCATAATGTTTTCATATATGTATTGACAAGGTACCGTCAAGATGTTAATCTGTTTAAACAATTCTCTTAGAGACTCGCGACTGCTGAGATTATATATGGCTCTGACAGCCCGGTTTTGCAGAATAAAAATAGAATCAATATCTGCAGCCCGCCCCCAAAGCAAGATACCGTAGGACATGATGATATGAAAATAACTAAAATATACTAGCCTAGCGGTATCCACGTCTGTCAAATGCCGGATTTTTCTGACAGCGTAAGCGGCCGAACTCAACCGCCCTGCAAGAGATGTTAAGTGAGGACCCCATTGCAGCTTTGAGTCAAGCGTAATCCCTAGGAAAACAGTCTTTTCGACGAATTCAAGTATATCCTTATTCAATACAACGTTACATTCACTACTTTTAACATTCGGTAAAGCGAATCTTATGCATTTAGTTTTCTTCTCATTTAATACTAAATTATTTACAGTAAACCAATTATGAACCTTAAGCATAGCGTCATTTACGTCGTCATGGTGCTGTGCCCGTCTATTAACTCTAAATATCAAGAAAGTATCATCAGCAAATAACACCAATTGTTGGTTGATTTTTCAGTAAATAAGGTAAATCGTTTATATAAACTAAAAAGAGGAACGGACCCAATATTGAGCCCTGCGGTACCCCCATTTTTACTTTTAATCCCGATGAATTTACACCGTTTACTTGAACTTGTTGCAGTCTATCAGTCAAATATGATTTTACTAAGCTAAGCGCTAGTTTACCCAGTCCGTAATGCTCAAGCTTTAAGAGTAGTGTTTCGTGATTCACGCAATCAAATACTTTGGAGGGGTCGCAAAAGATACCAATAGCATCTTGAGAATCCTCCCAAGCCTTAAATATATGCTTGATTAAGGTGACACCGGCGTCAGTAGTGCAACGTCCTTTGGTAAAACCATACTGTTGATCATGTAAAATTTTGTGACAGTTAAAATGACTGAGCATTTGATCAAGCATTACTTTTTCAAACACTTTGCTAAAAACCGGCAAAAACGAAACGGGTCTGTAATTATTAGAGTCTTTGCAGTCGCCGGATTTAAAAAGTGGTATAACTTTGCTGAACTTCATTAGATCCGGGAAAACCCCTTGGTCTACACACAAATTAAAAATGAAAGCTAAATAGGGCGCCACTGTCTCAATAATTGATTTACAAACATTAGTAGACATCCCCCATAAATCTTCAGTACCCTTGATCTTGAGTTGTTTAAAAGCTTTAATAACGATTGCAGGGTTTATATGTTTAAATTTAAATTCCGTGGGACATGCTGAAACATTCGAACTTAGTAAGTTTAAAGCAAGTGAGGGCGAAGAATCTTAAGTTTCAGTAATTTTAATAGGAATATCGGTAAAGAATGTTGCAAATTCCTGAGCAACTTCTTTATTAGTACTTAAGAGACCACGGGAAGTCTCCAGAGTGTAATCAGTATTATATTTTTTGTTCCTGTTTGTTTCATTATTAATTATTTTCCAAACAGTCTTAATTTTATCATCAGCTGATTTAACTTTGTTGCTAATGTATAAGGCTTTAGCTGCTTTACAAGCAATTTTAAAAGTTTTAGAATAAGTCGAAACATACTTATTAAATGTTTCGGTGTTAATATAAGGCTTAAGGCCATACAACTCAAAAAGCCTTTCTCTACTTTTCCTGATACCTTTAGTTGCCCAGTCACTAAATAAAAACTTAGGGCAAATAGTTTTCGTTTTTTTCTTAAAAATATTATCAAACTCTGTTTGCACAACTGAAAAAATATTTATACAAAATATTACCATTATTCATATTAAGTTCCTGAACGGGTAACTTACTAATTAAAGTCTTATTAAATTTATCTAAATTACTAGATGTTATTGGTCTTGACTGTATCTGTATTTTTTGCAAGGGTGTGTTGGACTCAAAAGCAATGGTTTGACCGCTGTGATCTGAAGGGAGATAATTTACAATAGCTTTATCTAAATAGTTGCAGCTACAAAAAACATTATCAATACAAGTAGCAGTGGTTGCAGTTATTCGTGTTGGTTCTAAGAACACATTTGACAAATTAAACGATTTAAAGAGGCTTAATAATCTACTGCTATTTGCGTTATTTTCTAAAATATTAATATTAAAGTCTCCACAAATTATTATTGATTTATTACCAGTTGCAAGTTTAGTTAGAACATCCTCCATTATAGACTCAAATATAGAATATGTTTGATAATTCGGGGGTCTGTAAACGCACACTATGACATGCCTATCTAGCTCAACACAGGACAGTTTAATAATATGTTCAACCGAGAGTTCAACTATGTCTTTGCGAGACTTAGATTTAATATTACTTTTTAATATAATTAGTGAACCACCACGCAGCATCGATTTCCGATTGAAACAACTGCTCACAGTATAATTTTCAGAATTAATTAACATTTCATATGATTTCAACCAATGTTCAGTTATACAAATAATGTCGAAGATTGTCTTCTCTAAAAACAATTCAATTTCCAATTGCTTGGAAGAAAATCCTTGAATATTTTGATGGAATAATTTCAAAGAATGTTGCTTAGCCCTTTTTTTTAAACTTGCTGATTTATTGCTAGAAGATACCTTGTTATTGATAAGTTGCATTAAATTGATACTGGTACCTTCTGTTGTCTTGCTAACTAGTTTAAACAATTTGAGCTTACCACCTTAATATTAGTATTAATACTAACTATTGTGGAGCTAATTACGGAACACTTCGACATATTAATTATGTCTGAGTTAATATTAAATGCTAATAGCCATGCTATCTGACGTCTAAACCTAATAGGCAGATACACTGTATCCCTAGTCGATTTCAATTTTTCAACAAAAATGTTGGTGTCAAGAAACATAAACTTGTCATTATAATGACTAGCTAATAAATGCATATGATTATTAAGCATATGTATGTTATTATTTGTCCTATTTGATAGGTGCTCAAAGTAAGGAAAAGCGCACAATATTATTTTCTGACAATTAATTTTCAATATTTCAGTGACACTGTCAGTGATATCATTTATTCTAACACTTGAGCTATTACCTACACATACTGTAATAATGGTATTCGGATCATACTGCTTCCTAGTTATGGATGACATTATTTCTTTATAAGAAGTCCCAGGCATGCAATAATTTAAAGCAGAACAGGTAGTCAGGTTGTTATTTAATAATTTTCCTAATCCTTTCCCTAAACTATCTGAAAAAATAATGGGACGATAACCAACCTCATCACAAGGTACACAACTACTATCTGTCTGAACAATAACCGATGAATCTGGTACAATTTCTGGTGTTACAATGTTCTTGGACAAACATTCCCTGGCAGAATGAGACAATTTCTCCACTATCTCCGGCTGTGAAGACTCAAGGTATGATTCCTTTTGTAAGGTACACAAGTGTGGTGTAGGTAAACATGGCAGGTGCATAGCAAAAAGTAATAATTAAAAAGATATTAACTACACATACTTATATAATTATATTCTGGAATATAATATACATAAGGAACTATTAGTTAATCTGTGCCTAAAGCTCGTGTCAGGATCAAATTTTCTCTGGTTAATCTCCTTTCAAGGAATTTATTGAATTGCCAATCGCCCTGAGTTGTATGTACCTATAGTATATGTACCTATAGTATATAGTTTAATAATTAGACACTACTTATTTATTTCTAATGTACCTACAGTAAGCACATTACAAACATTCAACACTTTTACTTACGTTCTGTACCTTCCTTGTATTTTTTTACACGTGTATTTCCCCGCCTTGAATTCAGCCTTGCTCATAAATACCCACGAGTCATTATGAAAATATTTCGTACATATGTAGATACCTAAATACAATACGTAAGTGGGTATGCAATGCATGGTGATAAAATCAAGAATTCAAACAAAATGACAAATTATCCATTTATCTCCACAAATTACTTATGTTGTGAATAAAATTGATAAACAGGCAAAAAAAAAATATTTCAGGGGATTTTGAATTTAACACCAAACCCTGTAACTTAGAACTTCAAGCCACAACTAATATTATATAAACCGCAACTTATATAGGTACTTAAAGTATTTGTGCAACTTTCTAGATACATAATAAGGTTAATATTTTACAAAACATTTAAACATACCTAATAACCAAGAGATATGGGTGTGCGACTGTGCGAACACCTCTAGCCTCTGTCTAACCCTTCGAGTAAAACTGGCGTGAGGTTGCGCTATTACTTACCTATATGCTCACACATTTCAAGTCTTAAGACTTATGAGTCTCAGACCAATAAAAAACTTTTTTATTGGTCTGAGTTATGAGTATACTCCATCAACTTGTAAACTGAATGAGTTAGGTAACTACATAGTTATAACGGATTTAATCTATACGTAACTTGATTACCTATGATTGCTATGATACGATTCCAAAATCAATTTAAATTGGTACAGATTAGGTACATGGGAAATTTGTGTCTATCAACCAATCATTCAGTACCAACTATAAGTAAATAAAACGTACATCTTGTATCTAACTCATTGTAAATATTATGTAGGTCCTTACCAAGACCCCCACATACTTTGGAAATTAAACGATGTTAATCGATAAGTTAAGGAAAAAAAAATACCTAACGTAATTTAACATGTTTTGATGTTTATAAAGGCGATATATTTAGCCTGTGTATCAAAATAAACCCCGACTTGTGAACAAATAGAATAAGAACATTTGTAAGCAGCTTGTATCAAATTATGTATTAATAAAGACCTTTTTAAAATCAAATCATTCAATCAGTACCAAGTATAGAAAGTTTGTCATATTTATATACCTACCTACCTAATATTAATTTTATAAGATGTTGAATAACAAAATAAAAGCTGTATCTACGAATCGATAGGTCATGGTAAAACTTCGCTTGCCGCGGTCGTTCATAGATGGGTGACTGTCTATTTCATACAGAGACCTCGCCGTGCCTCAAAAAGCCGGTAAAGCCGATGGTCCCGGCTGTCATTACTAAGTAAATCTTTGACAAACGTTATGGGTAGTCAGACAAAAGTATGAAAGTTTGACGACCAAGGGGTATCGTGTTACCTAGTAAATGGGTTGATTGTGGGGGACAGTCGCTCCATGTAAAACACTGGTATTCAGGTGCATCCGGTTAGACTGGAAGCCGACCCCAATACAGTTAGGAAAAGACTGAACTGATGGTGATGATGCATAATATAACCATTTTACTTAGAATTTCCAGTGCAGTTGTGTCTCAACACTATCCGGTTGATCTGGTTTTTCCAACATAGTCTGAGCCCACACGATCTCGAAGATGATAAGCACCTATAACATTGGAAATCGATACAAAAACCATTTCATTATTAATTTGATTAAAAAGTAGTATTTCCACCTTAATATACTGAGAACCTTATGAAATAATATATTAATATCAACAAACGACTTGTCTGCCCAAGCGAGTTATGAATAAATAATCTCAGACCAAGAGTAAATAATAAGTAAAATAATACGAAGCCTTAAGTACCTATGTCGAATTCAATTTGCATTAGTAACTACCTGTTAGAATAGCAAAATATGTATTGAACTGGACACATCATTGATATTATTTTCCTACTAAAGTACTAAACCTAAACCCTAAACTTTCCAGTCAACTTTTAGAATCGGCCATTTTTAGTCAGATTTTGCAAACCAGGTACCAGGGTATTCAGGTACAATCAGTACAAAATAAAAATATGAACAATTTAAAAATAATACCTAACCGGAAGTTAAGCGGCAAACAAAATATGGGTATTTAAATGAGGGTAGAGTATTTAGACTAAACCATTTAAAAAATTATGCTTATTTTCCAACCGAACACACGGTGACCTAGAATATCAGGAAAATATAAACCAAACCGCTATAAATGCACGGAGGAAACTGCTTATTAATCAGCCAGTTTGTAACGAATCCGGTTTGATTACATCTCAAAAATATCAATGCGTTGTCGAATTCTTTTAGAGAATTGCTGTTGAGGTATTTTTATTAGTGGCTAAAGGGTTTTAAGAGCACGACTTCTTTCAGATTCCCTTTCGATTCCCTTTCGATATATCTATATAAATTTTACAAGTAGGTACTACTGTCTGAAGGAAATTTGAATACTTTATCACCGGTAAAATAAACCATAGAGCATGTATTGTAAAGCTAAACTTGTATATGGATGTAACCTAGGTATAAGTAAATATTAAATCTATAAATATAAATTTAACTTTCCAGCTCATAATTAAAATAATATAATTATTGCTTTCTATGTCAAGGACGTTGTGGTTCTTATATGTATACCTACCTGCCCACCTATGTACAGTACGCAAAAGAGATAAGTATCCATGTCGTCGGGAATACTTGAAGATTTCTTAGAAACCAATGGGGGCTTTCAAATGAAATTTTATTAAATCATTGAACTGTTTATTCTCTATAAATTGTATTTTATTTTATTCATAAAAACCTGTCGGTTTCTAAGTAAACTTCAACTGTTTCCGGCGACATGGATACTTATCTCCTTTGGTGACCGTACCTATCTACTGTTTACTTTTTGATATTATCAAGCAATACGATGATTAAATGATGGGAAACCAATCACCAAATGCTTTTGTGAGTTGCTGTTAATATTTATTTTACTTTACGTAGTCTATTTCGATATTAAAACATACGTGTCTGTTACCACTACCCGTGTGGTTGAGTTGTGTAATATATCTATCTACAGTATCTGCATACCACTGCAAGTGCTATCAAGTACCTAATAACATTGTGAATAAAACGCAGATTATACAGTATTTTAATCTTATCTTCAAGCAAAGCCGTGAAGGACAAATACAATACAAAAGTATGGCATTAAATATTATGTTAGCGATTATGTCATAGTTTGATTGATATATGTAGCGCGGTCGTTGACTACTTCTATCCTAGATGTGCAATTATAGGAAGCAACATTTGCCCGCGACTTCGCGATTAGGGAGTGGAAGTCGAAGTCGAATGTTCTAGTTCACGTATTCTACTTGAACTAAGTATCTGCCAAAGCTTTATAGGTCAATTAGGCAATAATAATAATAACATTCTTTAATATGCATAAGGTGAACAATAACACTAGCAAGCGATAATATAATAGAAAATATAAAACTAGCGTATTTTGAACTCTGGTACTCAAATTAAGATTTAACTTGTGTTATGAGTTATGAGTACCAGTGTTCCAACAAAAGTTGACGCACAAAGGTACCTATACTGATTTCCGCAAGAGATAGCAGGGGCGGTAGTGCAGTTTAACTGTCGCAAATAAGAACTCTATACAAAAAATTTAAATAAAAAATTAGAACAAAACCATAAAACAAATAGTCACAAAAAAATAGAGGGAACAACCTGAGTGTATGAGGATGGAGGTAGTGTTCGAGATTTCGTGTTTTTTTAAATATAAGACTAATTACCTATAATTATATTTTGTTTTATCTAGCTTAAACTGTCCCACTGCTGGGCAAAGGCTCCCCCAAGTCCTTCCAGGAACTTTTTCCTGCGCCACCTCAAACCAACCCTGCTGATACGAGCCGAAGTCATCTCGCCACCTGCTTCTTGTGGTCTTGGCCATTGCGGGGAGACTGTCCAGCGGTCAATGTGCATGTGAGATGTGACTGACGTGACCTGCCCAATCCCATTTAAGCCTGGCAGACTTTTAGCTTACGTCTGTAATGCACGTTTTGGAACGCAGCGAAGTGTTCAGAATTCTGTGCTATCTTTTTACGCCTAAAATACTGCGCTCCATTACTTGTTAGCGAAGTCCAAGGTGGAACTTTTGCGACTTTGTGAGCGCGCAGACCGCCCGACCCTTGCTCGACGAGCCAGCCCGCGCCGCTGAGCCTGTAGCTTTAAATTCCCCTTTAAATAATTCGACCCAGCCTGACCCTAGCTGTCCCCTTTTAATGACGCACTAAGCCTAGGCCCGAACCCCACAGGAGGTGCCCTTAGTGTCTGTTCATTTAATGTTTATCCTTAGTTTGTAAGCCCTAGCTGGGGGCCTTAAAGTATTTTTCTGCCACCACTGGATTGCCCGATTAAACAGCATCAACCTCAGAGAGTTGTTGCGCTTCGAGTGGTCTTATCAAAAAAAAAAAAGTGAGCACGCAGGTCTGGGCACCGATGAGCAGGATACAATCCTCGGTGAGTTAGCGCTTCAGGGAGATCACCCTTCTTTAGACAACCTATATAGTCTAGGAAAATTATTTACAAGGATGAATACAAGAAAACTTCATTACAGCCAGGGCGAGGTCTAAAGTACACCCACATTTCGCACTTACCTTACAAAATGATCCCTCTAAAAATGTAACTAAAGAGTATGGGCCACGCATTGATGGAGATCAATCTATGACTTTTTCTATGCAAATAGGAGTATTTGCATAGAAAAAGTCATACATTGCCACGGTAATAGAAAAATAGCATTAAACATCTACAAGTTGTTGAGTTGTGCATTATACATCGCTAAATGCGTAGAAAATTAAACATACAACAATGGGTTATCAAGGCATAATATTAAAACTTTAAAAATAACCTGTGATATCGCGTTATTGATAGCAATTTTAATTACATTTGTTTGTAGCAAGTATGTACCTACATTACTTGATTAGATATGCCTCAGACCAATAATTGGTCTGAGAGATATGCCAACGTACGTTAGGTAGGTACCTGTCCTAACTAATATTAAATGCACGATTAAAATACGTACCCCCTGCAAATATAATCAGCATACAAAATGCCACTGATATGTGTGAGTGAATAAATTACTGCCATGGAAAATAGTAACAAAAATATGTCGTACTTTTTATAGTCCATAGGGGGACTATAGAAAGTTTACCTAAATTACAATATTTTCATCCTATAGCTCTGTTTTAGGATTATCGTGTGTGTTTAAAAAAGGAGTTATATTGGGCCTGTGTTCTTCCTCATAATTTTTCATGTAACAATAAAACAAGACTCTTTTTGTCTACGTGCAAGTCATCATGATCATTAATACAATACTAACAAAATACTTTTTGCTGATCTCATAAATATTACGATTACTCAACGCCAGCACGTTGAACTTAACAATATAGGGCATTGCGAAATACTAAATCTTAACGTATGTACAAACATACAATTTATTTAAAACTCATTCTGATTCTGTCGCGGTCACCATAAACATTTTACTACATATTTTTCTCATTATTGTTTATGTTATTGTTGCACTTGTGTAAAACCTTCGCTTGACTTTCTTGTCAGCGTAAATAAAGTGACAGGTCACAGAGCATCTACGACGAGTTACGCAATTGGAATTGAATAATTTTATAATTTTCAGGTATGATAATATTATTCTTTGTACTTATTTATTTTATACAATAACGCCTTTGTTAAAAAAATAGTGCTCCACCCGCAGCGAGGTGGTACCTGAAGGACGAACATCCTATTCCTCCTATAACAATTTAATGTACTCTAGCTAATACTAGTAGCTATATACCCCGGTAGCTGACAGAGTTCACCAGCCAGGCTTTTACTAGAACAGCGAAATTATTGTAATACAAATTCTAATGCGCAAAAAGCTTTTTACAAAAAAGACAACCGCCTTCAAAAACTAAAAAGTGAAATATAACTTTAGCACAGAACACACATTGACTTTAGTTTCGAAATTCGGTGGCTTTGTTCTGTTTGTTGTTTTGTATTGCCTCCGACTTCCGAAACTAAAGTCAATGTGTGTACGGACCCCTGAAGCATACCCTATCCGTAAAAAGAAGAATTTTCAAAATCGGTTTACGTTTGCCGGAGTAATCGCGTAACAAATCGCGCACATACTTAATGTACATTTAAGACTTATACGGTTTTCTCATGGATGCCATTGTCAGAACCGGACCAAATTAAAATGGGACCACACGGGAAGCACTAGCTTTCAATCAAAAAAAGAATCATCAAAATCGGTTCACCCAGTCTAAAGAAATCAGGTAACAAACATAAAAAAAAAATACAGACAAATTGATTACCTCCTCCTTTTTTGAAGTCGGTTGAAAATTGGTTCAATTTCAGAATTAGGTATAGCTACAACTCCTGAGTTGGTAACATATCCAGAATTCTACAGCAAAATGAATAAGTACCAACTGATAATTTGTTAGAGTGATTAGTAAAAGTTTTAGTAAAAGTTATTGGACTGTTCAAATACTTACATACCTTAGTAATATTGCTATTTGACAACCAGGTCAAGATTGTACTTAGTTTAAATGATGACTTCTTTAAGTAAGCCTCAGATGTTGGCTATACAAAAATACATACATACGTAAACATTCATTCATTCAAACATTGGGTTGGCCAAATTGGCTTAGTCGCAAAATGTCTACTGGTCGTAAAATGTTTTTTTCTCATAACGTCGCTTTCGCAGAATGACTATTTCTCAAAAGGTCGCTTTCTCACAATTCCTCTTTCGCAAAATGTCGCGTTAGTAACTTAGAATACAATTTTGCCAATTTAAAAAAAAATTAAATTAAATAATAATAATTAATAAATAATAATAATAATATTTTTTTTAATTTACTAAAATTTTGCTTTTTCCAATTTCTTATTAAATACTACTTTTTTTTCCGTACGGGTATGTCGTAACTGTCGTACATTCACATAAGAGCTCCGTGTCATAAATAATGTATCTTTAATAGATTTAAAAATAAGAAATTTCATACTGTACAGAAGTAGGATATTTTTCAAGCATTTTTTCAATAATTATTGGTCGAAAATCTTCACAAACAATCTTTTTCTGTAATTACATTTTTAATTTTCATTGACAAAAACATGTAGTTAGTAGTTTGAACTTGATAATTTTGATTATTTGATTGATTATTTGGAGACAAGAAGGGACTTAGCAATTGCCACATATCTTTTTAATCTGTTGCGGGGTAAGACGTGTAATCCTGGTGTTTTAAAGGAGATACATTTTGATGTGCCAGATAATTACGTATTACCACAGAATACTTAATAGTACTACGTAGTATTACGACGCCGGCAGCCATGGCTACTAGCAGTGCCGCGCGCACGAACCAACTTGCTCAGCAAAGTGTCACTGAAGCGCGCCTTACATGCACTCAATGACACTGTCAACAGAATTGATTTGTTTTCTTGCTCTCTGAATGAATTCACAAAGATTACATTGTATGTACAGTCGAACAAGCTATTTGGTATACAGGCAAAAATATTCATCTTTCTACTACAATAACAATATTTAATTTATTTGCTTTATATTGAGCATGTAGGTAGCTACCAGGGATACCTACGTACTCGAGTTAAAAAAATGAAATAAAATAAAATATTGTGTGTGTAGTAGAAAGATGAATATTTTTGCCTGTATACCAAATAGCTTGTTCGACTGTACTATGCTATACGTAATAAGATTTAATTAAATACCACGCTATCGCATTGGGTTATAACCTGTAAAGTTAGTTGTATTTATGATAAAATAAATAAATAAAATAAATATTTTTTTCCTGTTTTTTCCAAGACAATGAAGCATTACAGTCTAGTCTATTTACGCACCGCCATAAAGTGCTTCCACTTGAATTTGTTTTGCTCTTATTATATCATAATTTATTTTCAATAGTAGCAATATTTATGTAAATAACTAGCTTATGCCCGCGACTTCGTTCGCGTGGAAGTCGTAAACAACTACTTGAGTACCTAGTCAATAGCAATTATAAATTTTACTGACGGACAGTGTACAGCTTGGTCTAGAAGCACGAAACTTTGTATGGAGATTTGTCTTTTATGCCAATAGGAAATTCTGTCGTGCACACGGTTAATGTATACTAAAAAAAGCTGAGTCTTTCGCGATGCATGCTGAAAAAGAAGTGATCATAATTAATTGTTTCATTTTTACATTTTAAGATAAATACAGAGTACGTACCTATATTGCACGATTTAAAAACGATACCTATGTTCTTTGTCGTTCTAAAAAAATACTTTTATATATTCATACGTACACAACAAATGTTGAAATTCCTAACCTAAAAATGTTTAAAAAATGCTATATATTTATAAAACCTCTCAAAATTCTACGAGGTAATGTGTGGCGTCACCTTGCCCGACTACTGTGTTCATTGAGATGTATACTACTTGTCTCCCTTCAATTTGAGAGAAACAGAATGCTTTTATCGAGCGCTGCGGCTTGATAATTTTTATGCGTTAAAATAGCCTGTTCACATACCCAAATTCTCTTGGTGCGGTATTTGACTGATGTCGCCGTACAATAGATGTATCAGTTCTTCTATTGTAGATACTACAATACCAAGAGTCTCTGTTAGATCCACCTGCCCTCTCTCCACAGGTAGAGAGTCTTCCCCAACTTTTAAATGAACGGAGAATTCTCGAACACTTGAATTGCCGCCAAGCTGAGCGCGCGCGCTGATGGTCAAGCGCGATTTATAAACTCGTGACCATAGAATTGATCGTTTCAACGATGCATTTACCTCGTCAGCCCTAGTTCCTCGCGCCACCACAGGCAGCGCCTGCCACACTATTTTAACAAAATAATTTTATAATCCTTTAATTTTATGTATTAAAAAATACATGTAATTCTTCTGCAGTATTATTGTAATAATATTTATTTTGAGTTGAGTTTTCAGACTTGACATGTGTCAAAATAAAATGTAGTTTAAATCAAAAGCACTAAGGAGTATTGATATCAACTTGATGCAAATCACACCCAAAATAACTTTCTACCTATTTTTAACCCCGTTAGGCGATGAGATTCACTAAAATTCGTTACAAATCTTCCTTCAATTCTGTTAAAGAATGTTTATGCAAAATTTGAAGTAGATTGGACCAAGGAATCACGTTATCCCCCTACAAAAGTTGGCCCCCATTTTTCACCCCCTTAGGGGTAGAATTTCGGAATATCCTTCTTATCGGATGCCTACGTCATACAAAGAACACACCCTCCAAGTTTCAGGTCTCTACGATCAGTGGTTTAGGCTGTGCGTTGATCCGTCATTCAGTGATTCAGGACAAAGCATTTTATATATATAGATTAAAATAAATTATTATCATTTAATAGGAAATAATATAATTCTTTTGATGACGACGTGATTCATTGTATTTTCTATAACAACAGATTCATATATTTATTTATGCAAAATTATAGTATTAATTAATAAATTGAAAAACATTTAATAAGAAATTGGAAAAAGCAATCTTGTTTTTTAAACCTGGCTTATTTTTATTCTAAGTCACTAACGCGACATTTTGCGAAAGAGGCATTGTGAGAAAGCGACCTTTTGAGATAGAGTCATTCTGCGAAAGCGACATTATGAGAAAAGGCATTTTACGAAAGACATTTTGCGACTAAGCCAACAAATTATGTTTAATCCAAAACACAGAATATGACAAATGAGAGACACTTGCCTCTTTTATATGTACCTAGAAGGAAAGCTGAGCGCGGACTTAATGCGGTTTGGCAATACACAGAATAATTTTCCCGAAATGTGTGTGATTTGTGTCTGCTGGATATTTTAAAAACCAAAACAGTGGTACAGATAGAATAATTTGACTTTTAAAAATATATCCAGAACAAAACGCCGATGTGTGAATTGTTTAATAGCGATATGTGTCGTAGCAACTATTTAGCTCAAATATTTACTATGATTCCTAGGCGACTGATACTGGATCGTCAGCGGCACTTGTTACAAATGTTGTTTAAATGAACATTAGCTACCTCGTTACACCGTGAGACAGTCGGCGCGGCGGCGGACCTGTCTCTTATTCATGGCCAAGGCCGCCTCAGTGCTAACTTGACGTAATCTTCGTTGTTTTTGGCACAATTCACACGCCATACTTGGTTTTTATCTCCGCCAATAGAACTGCACGGTTGGTTTCTTATGTCTATTTTTTTCATTTTGACCGTCCTTTTTACGCGCTAAATTAAATTTGGTAATTACTACGATACCTACACGGTTGATTTTTGTATTTTTTTGCCGTCCATCATATCTTTGTTTCTGCTCTTAGCAAAAGTTTGGAATGCAGACAAGAAATAAAAACATATGGATACAAAATCCTTGTTACCAAGTGCTTATAAGTTATAGTTGACAAGGATTTTCAATTCAGTAGCGGAAAATGGTCACAGATGATAGGTTGTAATAGCTGGCTTAAGCTATGAAGGTGGTCTGATTTGTTTTTTTGCTGTTTCTAAACAAACAAGACGGAAGACCCAGTATCGCAGTGCAAGCGCAGCCCAGGTTTTCGCGATATGACGCGCTTGAGTGGCTAACGTCTTCTTTGAATTTGAAAAAAAAACTGAATTTTATTAAATTCGTTTTTGGAATAAACTTTGTTGGAAATTGGGATTGTGGTCCTACGTTGGTACATTTAAGTCAATAATGAACTACCTAAGTAATGTCAGAACCCAACTATGAATAGAAATGTATACAATGTAAAGTGGACACAGCAGGGGATCACTAGGTCAGATCATTGTCCCAGCAGACGAATAATAGCTCAGTAATTATATCTTACTTTCTGCTAATCGTTCGGTGACTGCGCTGTTTACATTAATAAAAACTATTGCGTCATTAAAAATCACTGCAATGTCAATAAAATTAATATTTATTAAATACAATTGCAATCTTCACACGCGGTCGGGACATAGTTCAATAGATTTAATAGAAATAGAAACTCATTGTGAATGTGACTGATAATGGCGCATGCGTCTATTTCTTGACCGTTTATCTATACAGGACAAGGGCGAAGTAATAAGCGCCCTATATTATTGTAATAACTGCTTGATGGTCATGGATCATTCCAACACGATTCCACTGTCATTTTGCTAAAAGTTCGTATTGTGCTAAATTCATAATCGTCGATTGGTCGGTCGAATTAAAAGCAATGACTGCACAATGACGTTCTAATGGTAGGTCACTGATCAAAGGAACTGTCAAAATTTTAGCAGATTACCGCCTAAGTCAGTCATTCAGTTGTCATTTTGTACGAGATTACCATTCTATATCATTTCTTTCAATGGCGTGTCAGTGGTTGACCATTGGAAAGTCATAATGACACCATTATATTAGTAGATTACCAAACTTGTCAAAATCAACAATTATGAAATCAATGATAGACCATTCTGACACTATTGTAATAGCAAACTTGAGGCCCTGATATTTCCAAGTAATAAAATAGGTAACTATGCTCCATTTATGCATTTTTTTTTTTTTTTTTTATTTTTTTTTTATTTTTTTTTTTTTTTTTTTATGCATGCGACACAGTTGGCGCAGTGGCTGAGCGATCGACTGCTGCGCAGCGTGTTGCGGGTTCGATTCCCGCCCAGGGTAATCATTTGTGTGATGAGCACTTGTGTTTGCCTTGTGTCTGGGTGTTGTTTATCTATATATGTATGTATTTACAAGAAAAAAAAGTATTTGTGTATGTATATCAGCTGTCTGACACCCATAGTACAGGGTCTCCCTAGTTTGGGGTCAGGTGGCCGTGTGTGAAAATGTCCCCACATATTATTATTATTATTATTATTATTATTATTATTTACAATAGAAAGAAAGAAATAAATAAAGAAAGAAAAGCCATTTATTCACGCGAAAAGCGAAGCACACATTGTATAACAATATTAAGCTTAAAACTAAACATGTAAATTCAAAAGTAAAAATAAAAAATATGTCCGAGTCTAATAACATTAAACAGAAGTTAAAAAAAGGTTATTTTTAATGCACACTTTGTAACAAAAGTACAATAAACATGTTACAGTTACGATAGACGCCGTTTTTTTTATAATGTAATAAAATAATAATAATAATGTAATTTTAAATATTTTCAACAGCTGTCGCACTAAATTGTAATCATTTTAATAATTTATCTTATGAAATTATGTGGCTGTCATTGTATTATTTCATTCCAATTTACAGTGTCTATGCTGAAAACCTAATAGAAGCAGGGATGAACAATACCGGGAACGTTATTCGTTTCACTATAATTCTACCAACTTTAAAATGTAACCTAATCTGTAAAAGACTTTTATTTTGTTTATTTTATTATACGTCCATATTTAGTACTATCTTAGTATTTATTTATCAAAGTTATGTTAAAATAATTTTAATTAAAATTGTTTAAACTTATCTTTGAAATAAAATGTTTTGCATTCCTGCTTGCCGAGCCCACGGATATCGTACGAGCCTCTTTTTACCCGACTGCGCCAGAAGGGTTATGTTTTTTGTAATGCTTTTATAAATTATAGTTTCAATATTCGCGAATAATGGAAGCAAAGGTACAATGACAGTCATCAGTGAATTCACATTCCAGACCCCAGCCTGCTACTGCCAATTTCCGAATGGAAAAACCCAGTAACTGTTTTGATTAATTTGATTATAATAGGTAATTAAGAAGTAGGTAAATCTAAATCAGATATTTATTAAGTCTTTTTCTGATAGTAATCATATCGGGAACAAAATCTGAATATAATTAACGCATTATAATGTTTCATAAATAATATCTTACACGTAGGAATCTTGACAGATTGGTAAATTGATTGCTTTGAAAACTGTGTTCAATAATTAATGTTATCTCGAATATTTCTGTCGTTCTGATAACTACATAGCTGCTGGCTGCATATTAAAATGCAGTAATTTTTTTTTTATGAATTGTCCTGATTCGAATATATCATATCGTATTATTAATGCCTTTTGTATGTACCAATAAATAATAAATTGTGTCTCATATTACTTAATTTTTGAAAGATTAAATTACAAAAAAAAAACATTTAACAACATACCTACCCACTTGGGTGGAAAAAAATATTTCAGGAATTCAGGATCAGAAGAGTTATGAATGAAAGTTTGCCAACGCTATCTGGGGTACCGTCGTACCCCAACCACACGAGCATAGGACAAATAGACAAATATAAAATTGATCTTTGGTCAAAATGGTTTCAGATTGACAGTAGGTAGGTAGTTACAGGAGAGACACTCTGTACCTAATAAGTTAGTTACATACAAACATTGTGTCTAATATTTCATAATAGGTTTCTAGATACAAAAAACTTTCTTAGATAGATAAATACATCATCTTTTGACTACTCTTCTTTATCTAATCCAACAAACCGGATAAAATTGAAAATCGCACGCACGAGTCGAACCCTGTGTTGTTAATTAAATCTAACTAACATAAAAAGTCTCAAATGCACTTTTAGTCCTGCCCACAAACTTGGCTAACGTAATTATGTTTTAAAATAACGTAATTATGGTTAATAATCGTTTTATTCTACTATTTATTCCTCTCATTTGATTTTCTTCTATCGTGCCTAACGTGCATTGGTTTTTCCAGTTCCAAAGCGAATTTTCTTCTGATATTTTAGGCTAGCATCTGTTCGCGATTTCGTCTGCGTTGACTTTAAGCCAGTCTGAAATTATTACACGGGAAAAGGGGATAAAAATTATCATATGTGTAGAGCTGGATCAATTTCTAAATGTGTCTTTAAGCTATTTTCGTTTAGCCATTTAAGCGTGAAAATGTAACAAACATTTCATCCGTGTATCCATCCACCCTCGAATACACACATCAAAAAAAGTTTGTGATCACTAGCATTATAAGCTGATATAATTTTTTAAATTGAACTTTATCAAGAAAAATTCTTTTTTCTCTTGTGTTTTCTCAAAATAGAAATACCCGGTTTGAAATTAAAACATAAAACTATTTTTTATAAAAAAAAATTGAGTAATTAATCATAATGTAATTGTAACAGTTTGATAGAAAGAAAATTACTGCTTAACCAAACTTTAACAACAATTTATCAATAAAAGGTTTATATTCATTATAATATAACTCCTACCCTGGCTCGAACACATGCGAAGATCCTCCTGGGCATGCTGAGAATCAAGTTATCCAGCATTTCTTGGGGTAACCTGTCCCATTTTTGAATAGCGGCTTCCCTGAGCTCTGGCACTGCCTGGGGACGTGGCTGACGGTTCCAAACAGCTCGCTTAAGAGCATCCCGCGTGCTCTATTGGGTTCAAGTCAGGCGAGCTGGCAGGCCATTCTAACCTTGTGATGTTATATTCTCGGAGAGCAGCATTGACTCGTTGAGCTCGATGGGCGGGCGCCCATCCAGAATCCCAATAAAATTGACTAAATCAGATTTCTGAATGAGCGTAAGCTAGGACTGAAGGCCTTTTTATATGGAAAAACAATTGAACTGTTTTGTTGTTTTATATTCTAAATCTATATTTTTTAAATAATCTAAAAAGAAGAAGAAATCATAATATAATCTACCGTAACAAAAAAGATTTCGATTTTTCCAAGTGATTACAAACTTTTTTTGATGTGTAATACACACATCAATAAAAGTCGCGTATGCAATGGTAGTAGGGTAGGAACCCAACCAACAAACACTTTTCTTAAAGCAGCCCTTAGAACGTTTTACATGAACTAATAAATTGGTGTTACCGAGCAGTTGTGTAAAATACCAAAGAACGTACCTTTACGCAACCTTAGAATGGCGTATTTGCATCAGCATTCGCCGATATAGTGCTTCTATACCAGCTTTACTCGTTCTTTTACAATTCCTTCAATCATTCATTTGTCATTCGGCCTCTGTGTTGTTTGGCTTTACATTAAAATTTGTTATGTCGCTCTATTTTTAAACGGTTGTCACTATTACGACACTTTGTACTAAAGCAGATCTGCACTTTCAAAAACCTTTTATGATTATGATAAAAGTAAAACATAAATAAAAATCTTTTTTACAAAAAGACAACCGCCTTCAAAAACTTAAAAGTGTAAAATCCTTTAAAAACTTTTTTGTCTTTAACGGTTGTGTAAAATGATAATGCGAACGTGTAAATTACTAAGTAGTTTATAGAACATTTTTCTGTATAAGCTTGAAGAGGAAAAAAATCTTCTCAAATGCCTTTATATACAACAAACTGTCACCATAAACACCGTCATAAAACATTTTGAGAAAACTAAGTTATAGTATCTACAATTTTGCTTCTTGGGAAGGCTAGGAAAGGAAGTAGGTAATAAGATAGGATAGTAGAAAATTTGAGATTTTGTCCCAAAAGTAGTAACTTGTAAACTCATTATAACTTTCACTTTACTAAGTACCTATTGCTAATAAATTCAAAGTTGGCAGTCCGTCTCTTTGAGCCATTACGTACAGTCAACAGCAAAAGTAGATGATCAAAATCAGAAATTCAATACTAATTTACTAACACTAATTTATATAATTTATTACTAGTTTATTTATTAAAAGTATGTGATTGTCACACACATACTTTTGAATCATTTCGACGCCACACAGTTCTGATGCGAACTCCGTTCATTAGTATTGAATTTCTGATTTTGATCATCTACTTTTGCTGTTGACTGTACAACAGGCGTGATCTTCTGACTTAGGCATATTATTAAATGGTTTTAGATGTGCAATCACGTGTCAACGATGTTTTATTTGACAGATGTGCGTGCGCATATGGCTAGAGGTGGGGCACGCTTGCGAGCCACGCCGGACCGCCTCGGGCCGGGCCCTAGCACTTGACTGGCGGGTGTGGGTCCGCGGTGTCAGCGGCCGAGATATCAGCACCTTCGTTCACAAAGTGGTCTTCCATTTACACCCTGCTGCAGCCTTCGTGTATCCTAAAAGAGGCAAGCGAAACTTTTTTTAATAAGTAGTTTTAGTTTTTGTATAGACTGTAATAAGCTATATACCTATGCATCGCGATGCAAGTAAATCAGAATTAATGAATCACAGCCAGCAGTAGCAGCCGGCAGTATCCATCTATCTTTTCTATATCAATCAAAATCAATAACCACATGTTTCATACCTACATGCGGCAATTGAACACGGAGATCATCACTTGAGAACAGTTCGACTGATTTAGCTGATTTATTTTGTTTTGCTCATAATTGTCAGGACAAGGTTGTATGAAAGTCGCAATAAAAAATTAGGCGTTTAGTAAATTGCATCCGAGCGAAGCCTGGCTTGTTGCTACTTTTAAAATAAGTAAACTTAATAAGTGTATTTAATATTTACTTGTATACCTATTATTGTATAGCCTCCGTCACAAACACTAATGATTACATGTTTAAACTCATCATTATTATCACTCCCGCAGATAGCCCGCAGTCTACCTATAGTTTTATCTCAGTGACTTTGCCCCCTGTTATATATTTACTGTATAAGTACATATCTGTCTTTTTACGGAGCAATAACATCAGCTTTATTTTTCCAGTGCTTCAGGAGCCGCCATACGAAATCCAAGAGTCCGGCTGCGCCTCCATCGATATACCGATACATGTGTACCTGAAATTCAACAACAGGCCAAAGAAAATTAGTTTGAGATACAGTCTTCAGATCGAGAACAATAGCAAGAGCAATTCGGAGTCACGGTGCATCTATTACGACTTCGTGAATCCGTCGGAGCAACTGTGCGAGGCGCTGATGAGTGGCGGCGGGGAGCTGATGCCGCGCACCGGCGCACCCGACGCCAGCAAGAGACTGGTGGTGGTGCTGTCCGACAGCGGCGAGGACCGCCCCGCCAGGCTCATGAAGCCCAAGAAGTACAAGTTCATCGAGCCCGTACAATGCAAGCACGGCCCTAAGAAGCGGACCAAGTCCTACATATTCGAAGAGATTTGCTCAAAATGTGGAAATTCTATTTATGTCGACTTCAGAAAACAGCTGAAATCTGTTGCCATGACCGACGACGAGATAACATGTGTATCGCAATTGTACTGGTCCTACACTAATTATGAGAAATCTGTTGGATCTTTAATATTGCCGCCGATTTCAGACTCCATATATAGAGTACCCGAGCTGCCGGCTTCGTTGAGAAGAGCCCTCAAAGAAGTAGAAGAAGACTACACGCTGCCGTGAGTGCCTCAAGCCGAGACGTGCCTTCTGTAGATTCAGTGCTGTGTTGTGATATTACCAGGTGCCATGAGAGACTTATGCATATAATGCAAACGTTAAAGTTAGACTAGACACAATTGATTAGTGAGCATAATATTATTTATTTCATAAAGACTATTTACTTTGGTTGTTCGTATGTTCGTTATAAAATTAAGGAGAGTAAGATAAATCTACCATAACATTATTTAGTACATACATTATAAATACGAAATACGTGTGCTGTGAGTAAGATCTCAATAGGTAACGTAAGAGAGGTATCTGTTTTAACTTGAATATTTTATTTTAATAGATTTTTATTTCAATTAAATAATATTTAAGAGATAATAACTTTATTAGTGAGGGTTGTGAGTTGTTATGTAAGCTGTGTTGTGTTCATGTTGTGTTTTGTTATCGCACAAAGAATAGGTGCCTCTATCGTTAGATTATGTTTGTTGAGTGACAGGGTATTAAACTTAACTAGGTAGATTTCAAATATATGTTTATACATTTTATACACGACAACGTTTCCACTGTTTGTCGAAACTATTGTTAATATTAATTTCAGGAAAATAGTTGTGTTAGTCTTAAATAGAAGCGTTACGCAGTGTTACTGTCCCTACGTAATAGATAACTACTTTAAAATATAATAAGTAAATTAATGGTAGTAGATTATGAAAAAAAATATTATTTGTGACCTACATATACATAAATATAAAATTATTCATAATTGTTTTAAATATTTTAGTGTTAATCCCAGGGTAATTGCAAATAATTACAAATATATAGGTATACCTAGTTACACCTATAAAATCTGTCTGTCTATTTGTATCTCATCACGAGAAAACCATTAAACAAATCGTAATTAAATTTTGACGAAAAGATAGCCTAGCTTGAGATCTAAATAAAATTATAATCGTCTAGTTTCAAATAGCTCCGTGACTTCGCTTCGTCTCCTTCCCTGATTACCGACATTCATGCAGGCGAAGTGGTGGACATAAGGGGCGATGCCCTAACTCCCCAAGTTCGAAGTTCTCCAAACCTTAAATTAAAAATAAAATAATTTGTATGACTCTGTCTCGACCGAAATCTAGTCGCCGAATCAATGATTACGTAGGTACTTTGTTTGATGTTATTTGTAAAACTTTAGAAAATCAATGGCGTAAAAACGTAAACGTATTTTCATTGCAATTTACGGTTAGGTTATGCAAAACGATAGATAACAAACGACGTTGTTGTCTACTTCAATAACAAATAGGCGCTCATCAAAAGTGTTGTTAATAAGTGCGAATAAGCGAGAAATATCAAATATTGTTATCACACTTGTGCGAATGAGAGAAAATTATCAAAACTTTTTTCACTTCAGCGTCCTGGATTCCTTTTATTTTATCTATCAGGCAGTTTGCATAGCGACGTTGCTTATTGTGCATGTTGCAAAATGAATAATCTAAAATCTTCCCTTTTACTCCATTTTGTTCCCAGAAGAACCTGTATACATTCCTTACTCACCCCCTGAATACATCTCTAACACACCCGGGCTGGCTCTAACAATCTCAAAACACATAGGTAGTACAAAATAAATGTAGAGAAAAATTCTTCCAAAAAGCTTTTTTACAAAAAAGACAACCGCCTTCAAAAACTAAAAAGTGAAATAACTTTAGCACAGGACACACATGACTTTAGTTTCGTAAGTCGGTGGCAATACAAAACAACAAACGGAACAAAGCCACCGTCGTCAAAGGCGGTTGTCTTTTTGTAAAAAAGCTTTTTATTTTTCGCTTTTTAGTTACCCCTTCTCATCCAAATCCATCATTAAGAAACGGCAACACAGTTAAAACAGAGATTTAAAGTACTCTAAAGATAGAGACGAAACTATAGTTTCGTCTCTATCTTTAGAGTACTTTAAATCTCTGAAAAAAAAAACAAAAAAAAATACATAGACGACGATATATCGTCGTCTATGTATTTTTTTAGGGTTTTGATAAATTTGTCAAAACGCGCTGAATCAATTTCGAAAAAAAAAATATGGGATTACCCCTGAGGGACTCCTATGGGATCACCCATATACTATCCATTAAAAAAATACTTTTCAAAATCGATTTACATTTGCCGGAGAAATCGCGTAACAAACATACAAAAAAAACAGAAAATAAAAACATAAAGTCGAATAGGGAACATTACGCGAAACTCGACGCAAAGGGCGCCACTAGCACATTCCGTAAATCATAACCTCGTATTCTTGTTATATTATGTTATTAATTGTAATAACTAGGTATTTTGTGAAAATATATCATGTTTTAATTAATCTTACTTACCTAACTGTACATAAACCATGTTATGCCTCTTTCCCACTGGGCACTCTCGGCACGTCCCAGGGGGTCTAAAATGGCCACTTTGGGTGAAACATCTGTAATATGAATCATTTGACAGATCGTAGCAGAACATTAGCAGCTTCTGCTAAAAGTCGTAAAATGGTCGTTTTTTTAGATGAAATATGAAATATTCATATCATCTGCGGAAACATATTTACATGTAAACCTGTATTGGTTATTAAAAAAAACACGTTACCAAACAAACAATATTATTTATGCTCCGGCGGCATCGCGTGTATCGTCGAGGAGTAATGCATGCCGAAGCTTCATACGTTTAGACAATAAAAAAATATCGCCATAAAAGCTGTGGTCATATTTAGTGGCTTCGATATTTTGCATGAACTATCGTGCAATAATCCAAGATGAGCGATATTATTTTATGGGCGACGATTTTCTTTACTTCTTGATTCGTATATGTTTCATTGAAAATTCGTAAAATGACAATAAGGAGAATTGCTTAAATGTCAGTATAATATGAAATTTTAGAAGTTACTCGGGAAGCAACATCTTTAGGAAGTTATTCAGCGTGAAAATTGTAATCAATTGACTTAAAACATTGTAGTAACGTACAGTAATGACAGACTTGGGTTTGTACGAGATTCTTGTGTATATTTGGTAGCTCTGAGAATAGGTCGAACGCTATTTTATTTTATTTATATGGTAAAACAAAGTTTGCCGAGTCAGCTAGTTTATCAATATATTGCATGTTTGTAGACGTGTTTTTTTTTCAGTACAATAAATTAGGAAAGCACTTCCAGTACAACTTGATGAGTCTTCCCTTCTAGATTTGTTTAAGATCTGTGTGTGTCGTTGCTAGGTTACTGTTGTTTCTATACGTCATTTTCAATGTTCCCGCAGATGATATGAATATTTTCATGAATCATTTAAAAAAACGACCATTTTACGACTTTTAGGAGAAGCTGCTACGATCTGTCAAATGCTTCAAATTACAGATGTTTCTCCCAAAGTGATGTTAGCGCGCGTACAACCCGTCTTTTTATATGTTTTCGTTTGGTTTATATTTTCTTTCTGTATTGATATTGTACCAACAAAAATGATAATATCTTCTTTCGTTTGTGGAAAGTGAATGTACTTATTTCAAAAATGGTCACTATTCAGGGCCAATGTTAACGCTCACTTGGTGCATATGTATAGCATTTAGGTAGGATCCCGATGCGTAAAACGATAGTGCACTTAAGACCTAAAATAAACAAAAAGTAAGTAAGTAATGGAAGAAATCGACTGTTCACTAAATCCTAAGCACATTTTCAAAGAGTTTTAACAAAGTGGCCCTCACACCACACGCACATTATAATATTCATAGATGTTACTGCTGATGAAAGGAATTTACAAGCAGTTATAGAATTCTTAGAAAAAAATGTATGAGTATTACACTTGAAGCAGGTTTACATAATAATCATCATCTGCCTAGCCTTTTCCCAATTACATTGGGGTCGGCTACATAATAATAATATATTACATATTTACTTACCTACTTTGCAAACTGTCGTTAGACCACGCTTCCTGGGTAAATAAGGTTCTAACTCTTCTACGAGTTCAAGAGTCACAAACTCTTATTTAGCCTATAGAGTGCAACGAAACCTCGATCCGGCATACAACTATATATTTCTCACTCCAGGCGTGGTTCTTCTGTAGGAAAGAGCTTCCTCTAGACGAGCATGCTCCAAAAAATTCTTGTACAAACCCAAGTCTGCCATTACTGTACTTATTTACACTAGATAACTCATAACAATCAAGCAAAATGCGAAAATGTACTATTGTAAAGCTAATACTTCCCGAGTAACTTCTAAAATTTCATATAATTGACATTTAAGCATTCCTCCATATTGGACCATTTTACGAATTTTCATAAAAACTGTCAGATCTAATTGAGGATCTAATATGAAACATATTATGAAACATATAGTGTGGCCATTTTGTGATTTATGAAATGAAACATATTATGATCATATTATGAAACACCTAATGTGGCCTTTTTAGACCCCCAGGGACCCGCAGTCGATGGGGGCCCCCGATTGCCAGACCACCAAACGATAACCGATATCGAATATTTAAAAATATATATATTTTGAAAAATCATACGGTAAAAAAAAATACAATTTAATGGTGCTCTAACTAGATCGTTTTGATTTAATGATTGGACGCACATTATTACATAATGTTAACTCATCGAAATAGCGCAGTAAAACTATGATGACTTGTCTGACAAAGTAAAGTGGTTGATAGAGTAGATATAAAGACTTCTCAACATCAAAAAGAAGTGGATTCCTGGAGAAATGTACTTAGACGGATTGTAGCTGTTGTAGATTGGTACTAAATTTTTGACATCGAGAAGGCTTCCGTTTCACGGTGACCATGAAATCCACGGAACTTCCAACAATGGAATTTGTTTGGAATGTGTGTGTGGAGTTATTGAGTGAATTTAATCTAATATTTGCAGATCACTTAAAAAAAGAATCCCTTAAGAAAATGGAAATCTCGGAAAAGATGACATTTCTTATTTTCTTATTTAGCAGCACATAATATCTGTAATACTAATGAGTATATTGACGAAATGGAATAAAAAGTCCTAAAAAAATTAAAAATAAGTTAAATGACAGTTAAATTAACAGCAGGAGTCAAATATTTTTTATAATAATAATAATAATTTACTTATTTCACAAAAAGTGGAACAGTCTGTTATAAGGTAGTGACACTTAGGAATAAATTAGAGCTAAGATGAGTAACAAAACATAATACGACCTGACGTCCTAGCTAGGTTACGTAGTAACCTGTGTTAAGGACAATCAGCCCTCATTTCCCGAAATAGGTTAAGTTTTGACTGTTAGACAAAGTGTAAATCAAACAATGAACAATAAAATTAATCTAAGTACTATCATGCATGTATGTGTGAGTGAGTGTATGTGTGTGTGTGTGTTATGTTATGTGTGTTATGACTTTATGAGTTACCTACTTCAGTGTTATAAGTAGAGATTCAGTCTCAACATAATTTTTTCCAGAGAGAAACTGTTTAACCTGTTTTTTGCATGTTTGTAGACAATAAGTGTGTAGTGGAATCATTGCATTTACTCTATTATATAAAAATGGTCCCAGGTATACAAATAATCTTTTCGTAAAAGTGAAGTAAGGATGAGGTACAGTATATATCCTGTCTCTTCTTCTGGATGTTAAGTGGAGACGAGCAGTTGGAGGCTTAGTGTGTTGTAACATTATCGTGCTTAGTATAAAGGTTTGCCTGACGTAAGGACCTTGCATTTCTGGTAGAGGTCAAAAGTGGGATAGAGTATTGGTCGAAAAGAGGCCACCTTCAGGACAGCGCGCTGCGCCACCTCGAGAGGTTTAAGTATGGATTTTGCTGCACCACCCCAACCCGTAATACCTACAATAAGAAATTACAGAGTGGCACATGGCAAAATTTACTGTCCTTATAATATGCACGTTAGCAATGTGCCTCAGGGTTTAAAAAAAATAAATGAGTTTGCGCACCCGGCCAGTCACCTGAGTAATGTGTGCTTTGATGTTAAGGTGCTTGTCCAGAGTGATGCCTAAGTATTTCATTGTATCAGTAGAGTTGATTAGTGGACAATCGCAATTGGGTGTGTTGGAGTGACAGGTGTGAGCTTGCAAAGTTATGGGTGTCGAGGGTTGTGATGTGATATTGAGAGAAAAGGTAATAAGTTTGGTATATGAGCTTGACAGTACGCCCAATCTGTCTCATGTTGACCAGCTAACTTTTATAATTCGATACGTAAAAGACCGTCTTCCTATTGAAAGGTTTCTGAAATGTATACCTACGTATTAAAAAGCATACATTTAATTATTTAGCGAAAGTCATGTTTTTTTTAGAAAAACATGATATTCTCATAAAATATTGCAGAGGACAACAAAGCTACGAAAATGCTTCAAATATGTAAATATTCACATTTTATACCAATAACCAAGGAAAAATGTGAATTTGCCACCTTTGTGCCATGTGCGGGACATTCACTAAACTTGGTAGGTCCATGCTGCTGCGTGTGTATCAGAGGCAACCCAAGTTTTTTGAAAGGGTTCAGTAAGTACATAAATCGACAGAACATATAGTTCAAAAAAAGTTTTGAAAAGTCTTTCTCAAGCCAGATGGTTAGCCCGAGCTGATGCAGTAAGCGCCTTGCATGAAGGTCATAAACAAATTATAACTTTGATGTTCATGGCTAAAGACGATGAAACTAGAGACGACGTTCTTAATCTGCCCGGAAAAATGGGAAACCTTCAATTTATTGTAATATTTATAGGAAATTTGGAGCTCTACCTATATTGGAAAGAATAGACAAGCAAACATCTTCAGAAACAAACAATAACACTAGATGTTGTAACTAATTTGTTTACTTCGAATCGTCTGCCAAGGAATAAACACCCAGAATCTGAGTACAAGGACCTATTTCAAAGAACAAGACAAGTCATAGAAACTCACGCCAGTTTTTTGATGGCTCTGCGCCGTCCGTCATTTCAACTGAATGGAAAAGAGAAAGAAATTCAAAGTAGTAAAACTTTCTTCCCATAAGAACATTAGACAATGTTCCAGTTTATTTTTTTGTTTGAAGACTATACCCACATTTTGAAGAGTTGAGACAAAGTTGCAAAGAAATAGGTACCTACCTGAAATCTGTTATAAAGACGTTAATATCAGAAAGAGTTGGAAATGGCATACATGTATGCATTTAACAGATTACTTGAAAATTGTTCATAGCGAAAGAAGGAAGGAAATGAAGGAAGAAAGAATAGTCTATTGTAAACATAACATATTTTTAAAGAAAACAAAATAAAAGACACATTGCCAAATGTAGAAATCGTATTGAGTATCTTTTTAAGCATGATGACGTTTTTAATGTCCTCCAAGGTGCAGATGTAGGGGCACTTTGGGCACTGTAGTAAGTGAGTCAATTGTCTGGTCAGGATCACCGCACTCACACTGGGTGTCGGTGGGATCTATTATTCCCCATTTTGCTAGGTTGTGTTTGCAGCGGCCTACTTGGGTGCGCAGTCTATTGAGCGCTTTCGATATAGGCCACTGCAAATCAACCGCTAATGCTGCGATAAATGTGGCAACCTACTGAGCCCAAGTAGTCTCACAACAAATTCGTCTGTATATGACAGAGTTATGCCCGAACATACATAAAAAAAAATATATATAAACATTCGAATTGATAACCTCCTCCTTTTTGAAGTCGGTTAAAAAAGGAAAACCATCGATTCGAAAAAAGAAGAAGAAGCATGATGGTAACTGCAGTGGGGAGCGTTCTTTTTCCATATTAAAAAGATTAAAAAATAATGAAGAAGTACAATACTTCAAGAGAAAATAACCAGTTTGTCGCTAATGTCTTTGCCCATCTCAAATTTTTTGAAGTCGGTTAAAAAAGGAAAACCATCGATTCGAAAAAAAGAAGAAGAAGCATGATGGTAACTGCAGTGGGTAGCGTTCTTTTTCCATATTAAAAAGATTAAAAAATAATGAAGAAGTACAGTCAACAGCAAAAGTAGATGATCAAAATCAGAAATTCAACACTAATGAACGGAATCCGCGTCAGAACTGTGTGGCGTCGAAGTGATTCAAAAGTATGTGTGTGACAATCACATACTTTTAATAAATAAACTAGTAATAAATTATATAAATTAGTGTTAGTAAATTAGTATTTAATTTCTGATTTTGATCATCTACTTTTGCTGTTGTTTTTGTTGTTGTTCAAGAGAAAATAACCAGTTTGTCGCTAATGTCCATGTAAGTGAAGAAGTGGTGGAAGTGAAGATTTTACCCATCTCAAATCTAGAAGGGTACCTCTTCAATCAACTTAGATTTTTAAACACTACCCTGTGTGTGCTAAATGAGTTACTTTTTTAGATTGTATTTTATTATGTATTCTTCTATTTACTAGCACTTTGCCCGTGACTTCGACCGCGTTTTTTTTTCAAGGATCCCAAATTTTTCAATTGATAAATATAGCCTATTTTACTCATGGATAATGTAGCATTCTAATGGTGAAATATTTTTTGAAATCGGACTAAGTAGTAGTTTCTGAGTTTATTCATCAAAAACATTCAAAAATACAAATCTTTCCTCTTGAATCTTAGTGTACATTTATTGTCATTGTAAATAAATAAAAATAAATCTAGAACTTTAATTATCTACTTTCTTTGTCTATACTATCAAAATAGTGCTCTGTTTAGAGTTTAGGTCATAGGGGCCCCATTATCCTATTGTGCCCAGGGCCCCCAATAAATTAAAGACGGCCCTGATTATACTTTCGTTATAGTATAAAAGCTAAATTTTATATACGTAGGTTACTTGGGGAATTATAAAAAAATGTTACTTCAATAGCCGGACAGTTTTATGGTTTTTACATTTTGCCAGACACATTGAAAGTCCGCTGTGGTGCGAGCGCGAATGCTTAGTCGATTGCGATCTTTTAAGATATCCAATAAAAAGATGGTTTTATTACTAAAAAATGTTATTTTAATAATATAGGATAAAAAATAGTATACCATGTAAAAAAAATACTTAATCGTTTTTATAAGTTTCATCATTGTTGTCGATTTCATTTTCTAATAATTATGACAGTTTCTTCCTATTGCATACAATGAACAATGTTCCAAAAAAATTTGGAAATAAATATTTCAAAAAAGAAAGTTTAAGTAGGTACTCAATTTCAAGCATCGAGAAATGATGTGATCTTTGATCAATACTTTACTCCATCGATCAAAGATTACGAGCATTCCCAACGTTTAGAACCCGCACAATTGGAGTACTTTACAACTGGGCCTGAACAAATTCGATCAAGTGATTTCGCGAAAGAGTTAAAAAAAAATTTTTTTAAAGAAGCTCTGGTTAATTTTTATATTTCACATTGGTCTACTGATGCCATTTATTGGCAACAAAACGATATAATACATCAATTTCAGAAAATTCATTATTTCACTATTGATAATTCCAACAAAGTTGTCTCAAGGGTTGATGAAGAGTTGTCCTGCCCAGCACACGAAGAAGCAGATACGAAGATAGTATATCATGCATGTAACATCAACTCTCCAGCAGAAATAGTAATAAGAAGAGAGTATATTCATCTATGATAAGAAGTGCTAATACCGATATTTCGGCTATAATGCTTGGAATATGCATCACTTTAAAAGTGATTCGGTTGTTCGGATGCTTACGGGTGGTACTGGCAATATTTAAGATATGTGGACGTAACCAAAATGCATGCTGAGTTGGGACAGTTAATATTACACCCATTTTTGAAAAGTGTCTCAATGAAATTCTGTAGTGCTAATATGCCACAAAAAAAAACACACAAAATTTTTATTCAATCGATAAGTGCCATAAAAATGAATCTAAATTTTAAATTTTAAAATTTCGCGCGTAGTTTGACGAAAACGCCTCTTACTGGACGCCATATTGCTCAGCGTAAATGACGTCAGTTCGTTTTGTATCAAATGAGCTCATATTAAATATGATAATTGTATATCATTTAAAAATAATTAAAAGCATATTTTGTAATAGGTGTAATAATGAAAAAAATACGTTGGTTACGAAAATAATAAAAGTACAAACCCTATATTACGCCAATCGGTTGACTGACAGTTGACAATTTTTTGTTTACACAGCCGTATGGCGTAATAACATGGCCGCTACTATTTCACGGTGTTTTATAACAGATTAAAAATACTGAAAACTTTGAATTGAATTTAAAAATTTGTTTTGTTATTTTATGAACTAACACTTACATTTTCCGACTGCTTTATGCCTAAACTGTTTCAATAACTTATTTATAGATTTTTTCTCGTATAGAGAAAAATACCCCATTTGTCATTGCTTACCTAGATTTCATACCATCACAGGTTGTGATTCTGCGTTCTTCAGAAAAGGAAAATTAAAACCATACAAGACATTAAAAAAATATCCAGAGTACCTACAAGAAGGCTTTTGACCGAAATAACTTGCGAAATTTTGACGCTAGCAATCTACCACCTTGCAAAAGCGAGCTATTGCAGCAATTTCTGCGAGCAAATTATTATAATTATGTAGGTACCATTTTGAATAATGCTCATCTGAAAAATCCAACCACATATCAACCAGACAATAACGGTTGGGTATTGAAAGATGACAAATACCAGTTCAAACGGCAACTACCAAGTTATGTTAATGATTCGCTCAAAACTCTATCAGGTATGTAATTATTATTACAAACCAGTAGATCCTGAGATTAGCGCGTTCAACCAAACTAACAAACAAACAAAAAAATAAACAAACTCTTCAGCTTTATAATATTAGTGTAGATATTAAGCTTTTTCTTAGTTACCAATGGCGTAATAAAAATAGGGACAAATGGCTAAATAAACGACCAATTTTTAACAAATTAAGACCCATTATTCATTCATATCATGCATAGAAGTACACTTGTTGCCATAAGATCATATCTACCCCATGCCATGATCAAGTGTCCCACAACACGGGACACTTGATCCTTTTGTAGTCTTCAGGGAAAACGAAAAAATAACAGAACTACGGATATATTTCATGATTAAATAATGCAAAAACGTAAACGGATAAATTTTCTAGCCAACCATAAAAAAATATTCTGAACTTCTTTAATATTTTTAGAGATATGAATGAAAAACCAAAATAGGGATCAAGTGTCCCCAGTCTCCCTATTGTATTACAAAAATTATCTACTTTAAGTCCAAAGTGAAAATGGGCAAAGTCAAAGTCAAAACATTTATTTTTATGACCGCAACATCAAAAAAAACGTTCCCTCTGAGCCAAGCTACAAATTATTTACGTTACGTCTGTCATGGAGTCGTGACAGTAACTATTTTATCTATACAGTAAGTACATAATCTGTGATTGAAGTTTATGTCTGGGAGAACTAAATCGCGACTCGAACAATTTAGTATTTCTCCCAGACATAACATTTTGTAAAATATTGTAAATAAATGTCAATATGTCTGTGATGTTTATGTATTTTATTGTACGCATTTCATACGATTATAAACATTATTTCAATCAGATGACTAAAGACAAAATGTTAATGGTAGAGATTATACGTTCTGACAAGTATTTAGTAATAGTTACTAAATATTTTTTTTTACTAAATTTTTTGAAGTTATGGGCACGTTTATAGGAAAGATATGAAATTAAAAACAATTACATTGATATAAATACCTATCTATGAACGGGCCCTGCCTAGGAAAAATAAATGAGTTGTGAGATAGTTGAGTCAATGCGTTCTCGATTGTTAATCGCACCAAATGATACGAAGAATGGTAAATGCGACGAAGACTTTGACCCAGGACGTAAAAACGGTTTCATCGTCGCAGAACTTTTGTACCGCCGTTTTATAACGGTTTTTTGAAACGGTTCGTTGTCGTGACGCCCACGCCAACCGCTGAACTGCTTACTTGAAAGTAAATAACACAAAATGGCCGCCGAATAGTACAAATTAAATTGGTACACATTTTGACGTGTTTTTAACCGACTTCAAAAAGGAGGAGGTTCTTAATTCGGTTGTTTTTTTTTATGTATGTATGTACATCGATTACTCTGAGATTTATGATCCGATTTACGTGATTCTTCTTTAGTTTGATGCGGAATAGTTGCCATTTGGTCCCATAAAAATTTAACATTATTTAACCCGGTAGTTTTCATTTATGTTATTTTTTTAATTTTTTATATAGTTATTTTTTATGTTTGACCACGCATAACTTTTTTCAGTGTAATCCGATTTCGATGATTCTTTTTTTAATTGATAGTGTATACCTCAAAATCGGTCCCATTAAAATTTCAAGAAAATATTTCACCCCTAAGGGTTGAAAATTAAGGGACGACAGATTTTTTTTGGTGTCGCCGTTTCGTAATTAATTTGTATGATGTAGGCACTAAAAAGCGAAAAAAAAATTTTAACAAAAAAGACAACCGCCTTCAAAAAGTAAAAAATTACTTTCAATTCGCAAGTCGGTGGCAATACAAAACAACAAGCAAAACCAAAGCCGCCGACTTGCGAATTGAAAGTTATTTATACTTTTTGAAGGTGGTTGTCATTTTTGTTAATTTTTTTTAATATTGTCCTTCAATCACATATCTACTACTATAAGGGCGTAGTCATAGGTCATAGTCAAAAATGGCGGTAACTATCGTCAAATCAAAAAAATGGGTTGTTTCACAAAATCGTACGTCAAAAAGTTACTACCGACCAGTCAACCGAAACCGAAAGTTATAACCGACCAGTCAACGTAATTTTGTGTTGTCAAACAGCTACTTCAAACATCAAAATATTATGGAATCTCTATTTGAATAACTTTAACTGACGGATTTTTAAGTCATGAAACAACCCGTTACATTTAACGTACGTTAAACATCTTACGTCATAGTAACTTTTTAACCGTCCGTATGTAACGTTAACCGACTATTTGAAACAACCCGCCCTAAATGACGAACATGACACTTTCGAACAGGGGTGTTTTTCCCACATTTAGCAGCTAAGGCAAAGAGTACAATTTATACCTCTATTTTCATATGTTTAGCTCTATGCTAGTACGTACGTCTAGGTCCGGTCTGTCTGTCACTGTCATCAGTGTCATTTTATCTGTGTACCTGACCCTGTCTGTACGTCAATCAATTAAGTCAATAGTCAGTTAAAGCAGAAAATATTTACGCAATTTTTAATTAAAAAATCACAAAAAATAATAAGAGTGCGACCAAGACCAAACTGACAAATTGTTGACAAGCGTCTGTAATCTAAATAAGTCTCCAGTAAACAAACTTTAACCACCAGGTGTTGTGGTTTCCGTTCATTTTAATCGATCAACATGGTTTGTGTTCCTTGCTTTGTCATTCCAGTTCTGTTATTTCTTTGGCACAAATTTATCCAGCCGTTTGTTCTTCGCTTTTGGAATCCTTGGGCTGTCAAAGACGCTGATGGGAACGTGAAGACTGAATTTCCATTTAAATGTGAGGGCGGAGTGTGTGCATTTAGCAGGAAGAAGGATGACAAAAAAGAAATCAAGGACAAAGAACAAAAGGACCTCAATACGGCCTGCGAGGCAAATAGGATCAAAGCAGACTAGTGAAATTATAAAATTGTTATTCATAATCATAGTTATTACATTGGAATGTAATATAATTATGTACCTTTGCATCTATTATGTGCATTTAACATTGGTGTTGTATGTTAATTTTAATTAATCAATATATGGAGTCAATGGAGTCGATATGAATTTAATTGATTAAAAATAATTAGGTTGGAAAAATTGTGAGCAATAAAACACTTGCTGAAATTCTCAGTTTTATTTCAATATTTTGACCAAACTTGTTACCTTAATCAAAACAATAGCATATAGAATACATGCAAGAGTTAGGATTTGTTCAGATTTTATAAGTCAGGTTCCTCACTGAATAAAATTTTATATTTAATTAAAATAAGGAAAGATTATAAAACTGGAAATCCTTATTCTTCCATGTGAACTGCTTACAAGGGTATAGAATAAAACTACAGGCTCACTAAAGAACTTAAAATAAAGAATATTCTTAAAGTAATAGTCGGAATTAAAAAAATAATGTGTATTTATGTGTAGGAATAAACATTTCACAATAACTATGCTATTATTACAGTTCAGCTATTTTTGTAAAGCAAATGTACAATATCTTCACAATTAGTATAACTTACAAAGTTTTTGAGCTGAATAAGACATTGTCAGATATCCTCCTCAAGTGAACCCAAAGAGCAATGTGTTCAGTATATTTTCAGCATATGAAATGTTAACACCGCTAGAGTGTTGATGATGCCACATAGGCTCATAAGCAGCAGAGGTTTAACCTTTAACATTTTTGGCCTGACAGTTGTTGGGTTTAAGTTATTATGTCCAGTTGAATGCTTACAAACTAACTTAATAATGAACTTACACTGTATACCACAAATATGATGAATCTGCAACATTATTCTACTATTGATGTGAGGTGCAATGGAGAGCTTTTAACAATAGTTAGTTGCCTTTAAACATATATAAATCGAAAAGAACAATCAACTTGTGCTTTGAATAATCTAGTAAACATACACTAACAAGGTAGAAATATATTTTAGCTGCAGACCAAAATGTAAATGTATGTCAGTCACCAAAAGAGATAAGTATCCATGTCATCGGCAATAGTTGAAGTTGGAAACCAATGGAGGCTTTCAAATGAAATTTAATTAAATCATTGAGCTGTTTATTTTTTATTAATTGTATTTTATTATATTCATAAACTCTCATCGGTTTCCAAGTAAACTTAAGTAACTATTTAACTTAACTACTTCCAAGTAACTATTTCCGACGACATGGATACTTATCTCTTTTGGTGACTGTACATACATATCTGCATATAACATCATGTCTTACAAAATAATTTGCAGATAGGTCATATTGGAACAGTTTTAACCAATCATGCTTTACAACATCCATTCAATTTAACCTTTCAATAAACATTCAATTCAAGCAAAACAACAATGTCCTCTACATTCAGGCACATTCTGCCAAAATTTCACTTATTTAACATTCTTCAATTCAACTTCAAATACTAAAGTTGAGTTTGGTGGGATGACTGGGGGCGAACCTTTCGCTCCATACCTGAAACAGAGAAGATTGTTAAAAGGTTTCCTAGAGCGACCAGTAAGTCTTCCAAATAACTCGATGTGTTTACGCATCATACGTATCTGTATAGCCCAAATCTCAAATGGCGCTAACTTCAGAGTGGCAGTCAGTGCCAAGGATTTCGTATTTTAATTGAACACAATAAAAATTCTTGCAACTTACGCCATCGCTGGTGGGCACACGATCCTCCTCTTGCCTCCGACCTTCATGCCAGCGACGCCTACATCCCAACCGGAGATAACTTCCTTAGATCCTAGTCGGAACTTAAAGCCTGGTCCTTTCAGGCAGTTGTCAAACATTTTGTTGTTTTGCTTTAGTCGACCTTCGTAGTAAACCTATGAAAAGACAAATTCATATTAACGTATGTAACTGATAAACAAATTAAATATTACATATTATAAAAGTCCCGTATCTATTTTTCAGGGTAATCTCAAAAACGGATACGGATTTTGATTTGGTTTTCACCAATGGGAAGAAGTATCTATGAAGTTTATGAGGCTTAGGTACATTTATTAGTGTAACTTGTGCGAAGCAGGAGTGGGTCGCTAGTAATCTATATAATTTAGTTTTTGAACGTAATAAAAGATATGTGCAATATTAAGAAGAGCAACAGCAGTCCAACTGAGTTGCTACTGTTAAAGTCTACCCCAACTGACTCTCTTAATGAAGTAAATCAATATTATACATCGATTGGAAAAGACCTAGCAAACACAATTCTTTATAAACTCAAGCAAGATGAAGATACACTAGCAAAACAAGCCCAGAAACCAAGCGGTTTACTTCACTCAATGTCGTTTTCTCCTACGGACGAATGTGAAGTGATCCAGGTAGTATCGGGACTTAAGAGTGGCGGTCTAGACAACATACCCGCTAACATCCTAAAGAAGTACAAATTTAAACTAGCATCCCCAATCACACATCTCAGCAATCTTAGTTTCTCAACTGGTACTTGTCCTGCTGCATTTAAGAAAGCGGCTGTTATTCCAATTTTTAAGGCTGGTGATAAAAGTCTCGTCAATAACTACAGACCCATTTCGCTACTTAGCACACTGTCCAAAATATTAGAAAAACTTGGAAATACAACACTTGTAAGATATCCAGAGATAAATAATTTACTGTCATCGCACCAATTCGGTTTTAGAGGTAACCGTTCCACCAATAATGCTATCTTAAAACTTACTGAAAATGTTACAAAATACTTAGACAAAGGAGAGAAGTGTGTCGGTCTTTTTCTCGATCTTCAAAAAGTGTTCGACACGGTCTCTATTCTTAAAAGTAGACTAGAAAGTTGGCCTTGACAATATGATTAGCAATGAAGGTTCTTGCTCATACGGTGTCCCCCAAGGAAGTACTATTGTTCCAACACTTTTCCTGGTCTACATCAATGAGCTGTGTGATATCAAAAAAAAAGCAAAGCCGATGTCATGATGTTTGCTGATGACACAGTTCTGCTGTTCCATGAAAAGTGCTGGGAGAGCCTAGAGGCCGTTTGTGAAGCAGGTCTCTCACGGGTAACGGCTTGGTTTGAAGACAGTTTGCTATCACTCAACAACACCAAGACAAAATTCCTATGTTTTAGCAAGACAAGATCAGGAAGCCCTATTAATTTTAAAATTAACATCCACACCTTCCCTTGCAATAGGAATGATAACATCTTGGCCTCCTGTGCATGCCCTACACTGGATAGAGTAAACTTCATCAAATATCTAGGAGTAATCATTAAATGGGCACAACATATCTCAGGTACAGGCACCAGCAAAGTTGCTTGGGTACCTTAGTGTCTATTATGTATTCTGTATTTTCCAGTGAATGTTTGAGATCAAGTTTTCGAAAAAAAAAAACTAGATGGCGTTGGTTCGTTCACTACTATGACTAATTTACGGAACATAATGAGGAGTTAGGAAGAAATGTATTAAGTAGGATTTACTAAGGAGGCATCATGTAAAATTGTATTATTATATATAATCAAAAAGTTGTGATATTTGATAAAATAACTAATCACCACACATGCCAAATGGGTAGGTAGTGTCAATTTGATAAAGTAAACGTTAATATTACAATAATCACCATAAGTAAAACCTATGAAATTGCAATTTTATTAATCACCACACTTGTGTAAAGGACTGGCGATCACATAAACATGCAGCTGGAGTGTAATAACAAATCACAACACTTGCCAAATGGGTAAGTAATCTTAATTTAATAAAGCAAAGGTTGATATTACAATAATCACCATAAAAAAGGCTATAATATTGAAATTTTGTTAATCACCACACAAAAAGACTGCCGATCACATCAACACGCAGCTGGGATTGAGTAGTTAATCACCGCCCTTGAATAAGAGTCCGGTGATTGTAATCTATTGCGAAGGCCTATATTTTTAGAGTCATAACAGCACCTCGTTAAATCATTATCATCACCTACTTGGCATAGTAAGTGGTGATTATTAAATAGTCTGTTCATGGAAGAGACCTACGGGTTCTGTTTACAGTTACACTTAACTTGTAACCAACCAATCTCCTCCGCACAGGCCCACATGTTATATTATTTTGTCGATGCTTGTCGACCTCAAAAAATAGGACAAGTGGATAAATAAATTTAATAATATAATATTTAAGTTGGTAGTTACCTACTTAGCAACAGTCAAAAAGAGCAGAGTCATCGCAAGTAAACAGGATCACCCAACAAAAAGGAACAATTAAAAAAGATAAGGACATTTATTTCTTATAAATTATTATTTAAATTTAACAGTCAGTTTATTATTTATCATGTGACATTATAATAATATATATAATTTTTTATTGAGGTTATAGCTTAAGGCGACGATATACGACTTTTACAGATTTTAAACTGACAATCACGTCAAAATGTGCAGTGTAAATGATTTGAAAAAAATATATGTTAAACTAGAACATTCTCTTAATCATATAGAAAGTGAATATTTTTGATTAAGTTCATATTAAATAGTTTAATTAACTCGTGAAGTTGTGTCTGACGCGGACAAAACATTGACAATCACACCAAATCTACCAGGTATAATTATCCGAAACTTACACTATCTTACAGACAATTTTATTATCTATCTTTTAGTTTAAGCCTTTTTTTTTAATTTTGAAAGAATACTACTTTTATTTAATTTTTTCGACTAAATTTTGAAAGTTTTGGACGCAGACTGCGTCCGTTCTGCATCAGTTTTGCGTCCAAAACTCTCAAAGTAGCATAGATATCAACTCTCCTTTTGTCTATAATGCTTCTTTAATATGAACCCTGTATATTGAGAGGTCTGGCTCTTGTGATACAGGAAATCCTAGTACAAGAGCCAGGGCTACACTGAAGATCGTGTCTTGAAGTGCCAATAAAATTATTATTATTAGTAATCCGTAAGTTAATTCACGCGGACAAAGTCGCGTACAAAAGCCAGTTAATAAAAGGAAGTGTCAAAAACCAAAAACTCCATTTAGTATTTTATAAGGTTTTGTACACAATAATGGCGATCTTCATTTGCAAGACATTAAGGGTGAATTTTTCTACCGTCGAATAATAAGTAAGCAGAACTGTTATTATTATTCTTCAGACTTTATTTAACCACTAGCTGACCCGACAGACGTTGTCCTGTCAATCGAGTTTTCCATTTACTTACCGTTTAAACCTTCCTTGGACTTCCACAAATATTTCAAGACCAAAATTAGCCAAATCGGTCCAGCCGTTCTCGAGTTTTAGCGAGACTAACGAACAACGATTCATTCTTATTATATAGATTGAAAATCGGGCCTTGGAAGTTCACAGGAATATTGATTTGTATTGCACCAAAATCATCTACAAGGCAAAATACTTTACAGATAACTTACCATTACAACTTTGCCGGCCTTGGCGGCGGGACCACTGCCAACCTTCAAGTCTTCAATAGAGACACCTCCAGTAATCTGCTTCTTCTCTTTCTTCTCTGTAGGAGAATCGGCTTCTTTCTTTGTTTCTGGTTTTTTCTTTTCAGCCTTTACTTTAGGTTCTTCTTTCTATAAAAAAAAAAACAGGATTTAGTTTAATTTCTTATTACATATTTCAAAATAGGCTTTTTACTTATTAAACTGAGGTTGTCAAAATGAAAACTAGAATATGCAATGACAATGAAGTGACAAGTACCTATTGGATTAAATTTTGTTTTAATACTCGGCTGTATGCTGAATGATTGTTTGCCTGTTTAGTTTTTCATATTTTTTTCTTCTGTGTGTGACAGCCGTGACAGCGTAAGTCGTTTTGTTTCAACAAATAAAACATTATTAAGTTCAAGAAATATTGTTTATTATCCTAATATCAATAGGATATGGGCCCAGAACCACTAAAATGAATATAATAAACAAAGAGCATAAAAACAGTCAAGTAAGTAGGTACATAGTATTGTTTACCACGTGCTGCATTGTAGAATCGTGTGCTGTAAAATGGAGTTTGGAAAGACTATGAATCTAAACGATTTTGATGGATATTGACATCGGCTATGGATTTGTTGAATCATATAGCACTCATCGAAAATTGTGAATCAGCGCTTGAGGTGATGATCAAACTTGAGTCTATTTATGAACAAAAATCCGAGATGACTAAAATGATGATACATGAGCGTTTCTATCAGTATAAAATGTCACCGGCAGATAGCATTGCTCAGCATATAGCTAAAGTAGAAAGTTTGGCAAAGCAACTTAAAGAAAGCGGAGAGGTTATTAGTGATACTGCAATCATCACTAAAATATTGAGTATACTACCTCCCAAGTACAAATCTTTATGTCAGGCGTGGATATCACTTGATTCTCAGAATCAAACTATAGTAAACTTGGCAGCTCGCTTGTTAGATGAGAAGGCTAGCTTAAATGTAGAAGAAGAAAATGAAACAGCTTTATTAGTGGCAAAACAAAGTATAAAGAAGAAAACTGTTCCATTAATAAAACCGAATGAAGAATGAAATGAAAAGGCACATCGCTTTATATAGGGTGACTGGTAATTAGTGTACGATACTTAAACACGTGATTGTGTTCATGATAACAAACAACTTTCCCGAAGAAAAGATGTTTTTTGTACTGGTTCACTTTAGGTCACAGGCGTGCGCGCGCGTGAATTTCATACGGCTGTTGTGTTATTGCGATAAAAGTGAACCAGTACAAAAAACATCTTTTCTTCGGGAAAGTTGTTAGTGTGCCTTCAGTACAAGGTATGAAATATTTCGTTATTTTTAAAGACGCTGCCACAAGTTTTAGGTATGTGTACTTTATAAAGAATAAATATGATTTATTAAACTGTTTAAAAACATATAATTTGATGATCAAAACCAAGTTTTCACATAGTGTACGCATATTACACACTGATAATGGTGGAAAATACACAAGCAAAGACTTCAAAGAATATCTTGATAGTGATGCTATTTCTCATGAGCTTACTGCCCCTTACACACCTGAACAGAACGGCCGGGCAGAAAGAGAAATTAGGACAATTGTTGAAAGTGCTTGATCCATGCTTTATGCCCGTAACATACCACTCAATCTATGGGCAGAAGCGGTTAATTGTGCTGTTTATTTATTAAATCGCACATCCTCAAGTCAGACACCAAATATTACACCTACGGAGTCGTGGAGTGGTGCAAAACCTAGTTTAGACCATATCAGTCTTTGGATGCGAAGGTTATGTTCATGTGCCAGATCAGAGAGATCAGAGAGAAAGAAGCTTGATTCTAAAAGTCGTAAGATGATGTTAGTTAGATATGACAATAAAAACTATAAAATGTATGATTCATCCACAAAAAGAATTACAATATCAAGGAATGTTATTTTCAATTAACAAAAAAGTCCAGAATTAAAACACAACGAAGCTCAGTTATTTGTATGTGATGATGATGAAGAAAATGCTGAAGTGGTGATAGACAGCATAGAGGTTGAAACAAGTGATCAGAATTTTGGAAGTGATGACAGCACACATACTGCCATCGATGAAAGTGATGAGACCTATGAACCTTCACAAGATATTGATCTGACATAGGTTGTTCAAATATGATTTTGCGACCGCAAAGAAATAATTATTTTGAGGCAAATTTAATGGAGTTGGGTGTACCTGTGACTTATGATGAAGCAATTAATAATGAGGAATATAAGTTGTGGCTAGAAGCCAGAAATTATGAATTAGAAGCTCATCATATCAATAACACTTGGAGTTTTGTAGATAATCAAAATCAGAGAACTATAACATCGAAATGGGTTTTCAATATTAAAAGAAACCAAGGTGGTAAACTTGAAAGATATAACGACTTTGTGCCTGTGGTTTTACACAAATTGAAGGAATAGATTACATGGAAATATTTTCACCTACTACACGATATGGGTTGATAAGAATACTGAATATAATTGGTATATAAGACAATTAGATGTCATGACAGCTTTCTTGTATGGAGAGTTAGAAGAGGATATTTTTTCGTTAATTCCAGAAGGAGTGAAAGCACCACAAAATAAAATATGTAAATTGAATAAATCACTCTATGGGCTGAAACAAACATCTCGTTGCTGGAATGATAAATTTACAATTTTTTTATTGAAATTTGGTTTTGTTCAGTCACAAGCAGACAATTGTGTATTTGTAGGTAACTTTCATGGTAATAAAGCCTTGCTAATTTTATATGTAGATGATGCTTTAATTATGTATCAATCTAATGCACCATTTGATGAAATTGTAATTACTTAAAGCAAGGGTTTGAGATCAAAGAGTTAATTTTAAATCGGTTTGTTGGTTTAGAAATGTTAAAAACTGATAAATGTATTTGTGTCTGTCAAAGACAATACATTGAGCAGTTGATACATAAATACAGTATGAGTACTCCACACCCTTGTAATACACCTGTGGATGTAAATGTTCAGTTAACTAAAAAAGCTTTTTTACAAAATAGACAACCACCTTCAAAAACCAAAAAGTGAAAAATAACTTTAAAACAGAACACACATGACTTTAGTTTCGGAAGTCGGTGGCTTTGCTGTTCTATTTGATGTTTTGTATTGCCACCGATTTCCGAAACTACTACTTAACAAGTACATATTAATAATCCAAGTGTACAACATGTTAATCAGCTTAAGAGATTATTTAGATATCTTATTAAAACTAAAGATTTGTGTATAAAATATCAAAGTTCTGAAAGTTTAATTGGATATTCAGATTCAGATTTTGCTGGGAACTTAGATACCAGGAAATCAACCACTAGTTATATTTTTATGTTAAATGGTGGACCTGTATCTTGGTCTAGTCAAAAACAACCTTGTATTGCCTTATCAACAACTGTAGCTGAATTTATGGCTGGATGTGAAGCTGCTAAGAATCTTTTATGGTTAGGACAGTTTTTCAAAGAAATTAATACTACCCAAAGTTGCACAACTCTGGGTATTGATAATCAAAGCACTGTTAAATTAATAAATAATGCTGTTTATCATAAAAAGACAAAACATATTGATGTTAAATTCAATTTCATTAAAGAAAAGGTTAAAGAAAAGTTAATAATTATTAGATATGTGCAAAGTTCAGATCAACTGGCTGATATTTTGACTAAGGCTTTGCCTACTGTTAAATATGAGCATATAAGAGATGACATTTTGTCAGTTCTGTAAGTTGTCTATTGTTTTATGGTAGGGAATTATTAAGTTTTCTTTTGTATAAAATTTAGTGGGAGTATTGGAATAAATTTTGTTTGAATACTCGGCTTTAGGCTGAATTTCTTGTGTGTGACAGCCGTGACAGTGTTAAGTCATTTTGTTTCAACAAATAAAATATTATTCAGTTTAAGAAATCTTGTTTATTCAATTATCAATAATAAGCTCATAAAATATGCAAGGCCTTTCTAGTCAGGCAATCCTGAATCAAAACATACCTTAGTAAATCACTAAACATCACTATATTTGCTGTTTCAATCATTATGTGTTACATGGCTAGAGGAGGTGCCTTGTACGTCAAATTGTCTGGCCTGTAAAATTTCAAGCATTACAGTAAAAAAAAATATTACCTTAGCTTTATCAACTCCATTCACTTGAGCTTGAGTGCCATTTGCCTGTTTAGCTTGCTGTTGCTGTTTCTTCTTTAACCGTCTCTTCTGTGACTTGGACAGTTTGGACACGTCGACTGCGTCCTCCTTGCTGGAATCGAGTGTGGAGTCCTGCTCGGGCGCCGCCCCCTTCTTCCTCTTAGGAGTTACTTCTTCTTCTTCGTCGTCTTCGCCCTCGTCATCGTCTTCATCCTCTTCTCCATCTTCATCATCGTCATCTTCTTCTTCTTCTTCATCGCTGTAACGAAAAATACATAGAAGCACAAAATAAAAAGGGAACACAAGGACCGCTCCCGCCATCTTCAAAAATAATTAGCTAGACTTGCCAGACTCACTAGGGCTGCTACTGTATAGACTCTGTAGGTTTTATTTGTGACACTATATTATGAAATTTTATTGACACTGGTTGGAAATCTTTGCAATTTTTTTATAACAAAATTTTCCTATTCGTCATGAAATGTCAATTACATCATTTATTCATTTTGACAACACTTGACAGTTGAGACTGAAGTCTGGTTCAAACTGCTTGAGAATGCCTATAAACGTAATGTCAATGTGTGCGTGCTTAAAAATGGCGGTTTGTTCTGAGTGGTCTCTCTGCTCGGGCGCGACGCAGCCTTACGTACTTTGTGATAGAAGCAACTGTAGAAGGAATCTTAAAAGGCAAAATAATACTCATTTTCATACACTTCATGTAAATTAGTAGTTGTTGCTTTATACCTGTCATCTTCAGCAGATGCATTCAGCTTGAATGAGTCATCATTATCATCGGTATCAATATCCTCTCCCTTAAGGAACTTCTGGAGCTGGTCCACATCTTCATCTTCATCCGAGTCACTCTCAGCAGTTTCAGCAACAGGTGCACCCTTTTTGCCTTTCTTCTCAGGCTGATAAAAAAATATTACAGTTAGGTATATAAGTATAGAGATAAGAATTATTTTTTATGCTTGTTTTATCTATACCAATGTTATAAAGAGGAAAGATTTGTATTTTTGTATGTAACGAATAAACTTAAAAACTACTGATCTTTCAAAAATTCTTTCACCAATCGAAAGCTACATTATCCCTGAGTAACATAGGCTATATTGCATATTAAAAAATTAGGGGCCCTTGGCAAAAAAAAACAAGCGGAATAAGTCGCGGGCAATCTGCTATCCTGGTAAATAAGTGGTCCAATGTACCAGGAGACCTGAAAATAAGAGGTGTAGGGTAGGGTAGGCGTAGGGTAGGGTAGGCGTAGGATAGGTTAGGTGTAAGGCAGGTGTAGGGTAAGTGTAGGGTAGGTGTAGCGTAGTTGTAGTGTAGGGTAGATGTAGGGTAAGTGTAGGGTAGGTGGAGGGTATGTGTAGGGAAGGTGTAGGGTAGGTAGGTAGTGTAGGGTAGGTAGGTAGTGTAGGGTAGGTAGGTAGTTTGGTAGTGTAGATAGCTAGGGACAGCACAATGTCTGTCGGGTCAGCATTTAATATTTTAGAACCATTTTCCAACTACAACATGTTTGTTAGGATTAGGTGTGAGTTATTTTCAATTCAAACTTTTCGGATAGTACTGGTAAGGGCCTATGCACACTGCGTCTTTTAAACGCGCCGTCGACGCGCGTTTCAGGAATGTGCTTCGTTAATTTATTACGTAATAATAATAACAACAGCATAATATTGTCCCACTTCTGTTGTTATTATTATTATTAAGAGATATACCTACTTAAGGTACCTATATCTCTTATTTTAATAGATTAACGAAGCGCATTCCTGAAACGCGCGACGGCGCGTTTATATAACGTGGTGTGCATAGGCCCTAAATGTAACCAATATTTTAGGACTATTCTCCTAAACTACAACATGTTTGTTTGGATTAGGTATGAGTTATTTTCAATTCAAACTTTTAGGATAGTAATTAATACTGGTTACATTTATGTAGGCAAAGACTTACAAAGTGGTTAACAATTTTTTTGTAATTCTTAATTGTTTCAGGAAATCTAATTACATAACCCGAAATAAATTCAAAACAGGAGAGCAGCGCTTATTGTGTCTTGTCAGTTGCTTACTTTAATTTGTTAAATGGTGAGAATTATACAACATAATCTCAGAATTCAATTTCTGAAGTCATTAATCAAATATAATAATATTAAATATAATTATAAATTACAAATAATGATATATTAAAAAATCATGTGATGATTCTCACCTTAGCCTTCTTGTTAGCTGTGGCATCGTTAGCATTTTCCAGTTTCCTCTTGTTCTTAGCGGGTGCTAAGGTTGGGACATCCTCATCCTCCTCATCATCCTCTTCTTCTTCTTCAAGGTCATCTTCAAACTCAGGGTCCAGGTAACCAGTCAAATGGACATTGCATTTACCTATTACACAAGATTATACATGTACTTAGCAACAGGAAAAACAAATATCAATTGGTTTCCATACATGCTGAGAGACATGCTAGTCTAATACCAAGATGAATGTAATGTAGGAAATTCCAGTGTTAATATACCTATTGCCACATTTTACATGTGAGTTGTTCAAATTTAACCCGATGAATCTTGCAGGACAATATTTAAAGAACTTGGTTTATAACCACTACCCTCTCTTTATATCTATGAATGTTTGTTAAGAAGCATACAGATTTATTCAAAAAGGCAGAAGATGTATATCCTCAGAACCGGCGAGATCCTCACAGGCTTATATTAAATGAGTCACCAAGACTGGCTAAATACAATAAAGGCTGTTTAGCCATGTGTGTCTGGATATATAATAAAATCCATTAAATTAAAATTAAAATTAGTATAAAAGATTTTTTTGACAGGTAACATTTTTTTTTTAATGTAACCAATACTTAATTTAAATTTGCGTGCTATGATATAAGCAAAACATGTATGACATTAGCCTTTTAAAACAACTTTGTACAGTCACAAGCAAAAACATGTAAACAGTTGGTCTCATTCAAAACTGATTTTCTCCTAAACTGTTGATTGAAATGTTATGGCGTCAGGAATATGGTATTTTTAATCCCAAACTGTACTATAAAATAGGTTTTATTTACAAATTGAAATAGTTATTACACAAGAAAATTGCTTTTGAATTTTGCAATCTGTATGCATTTATAAGCTGTACACTGTACACCATGTTTTATGCAAATAAATATTATAATTATTAAATATTTTGTAGTACTAATATGTGTATGTTTGTCAGATTTGGTTGCTACAACAACATTACAAATGGTGGAATTTTAAGTCATTTAAATTCTTTAAATGTGTTAGTACCTACAACTATATTTTCACTTACCATTGGTTAGGAAAGAAATCGAGTCCCCAGTCTTGAAGTAGAGGTCTAAGGGCACCTGTATGACCTTACCCTTCTGTAGTGTACAAACGAGAAAATTCTTGCCATCAACTACAACCATGACTTGGCAAGCATCATTATCCCCTGTAGAGATGTCCATAGCTGCCTGTGAGATGTGGAACGGCTTCTCCACCACTTGGGTGTACCGCTTGTTTGGTTCCATGATAAGTCCTGCAGAGATTGTTTATTTTAAACATTATAGAATCTAGATTACATTGTTCAAATCGCACCTTCATAGCATGAATTTGACAATAATAGGTAGTGTTGCACAATATAATGTTTATGAAAATAAAATCCTGAATGATGGTATCAGTTGTAGCCCTCCCACCAAGCAGCTTTGTTTTTTGAACATTTCAGAGAGACACATGGTGTTATAGTCTATTCTGGAACATATTGTTTGAAAGTAGAACAAAACATAAGTTATTGTAACATCTTGCCCAATCTTTTGCAAATCTTTTGAGATGAAGTATGCCTAAGATGATCTACACAGTTTTTCATGAAAGACAATGCAAAGGTATAAAAATCGGTTGTCTCAAACACATGTCATTGTATTCTAAAACATTTGTATTCATTTTAGATAGAATAATCTTAAAATGAACGTTTTATTGTTTAAACTTTAAATGTGGTACCAACCAACACGTGGTGGTAATCTAACCGGCTATTTTACTTACCCCAAAACATTTTGACGTTGGTATTTGCACAGCGAAAGTAATTGAATTTATTAATAAAGTATTTAGTCAACGTTTAAGTTCACGTTTGCGTAGCACTAGACTAGTTTTGCCGGCTTCGTTTATGCCAATCTTGTATAACTCAACATGTGGATCACTAAGAACGCGGCAAAATCAACCACACTATCAATGAATGATCCGAATCCCGAAATGGAGAACACCAAAGACAATTTATTATTGACATTTTAATTTCCATTAGAGTTACCCAATACTAATAATGTAATATTGCTAATAGTAAGTAATATTGTGAGGATTAAACTCAGGTATTTCCGGTCATGCAGGAAATAATAATTATAACAAGCAGTCGGTTAATCGGATCAATGCAGAGAATCAAAACTTCATTGATTAACAGTATTCATAGCGCGCTAATAAAGCGCCCGTGCGAACACTTGCTTACTCAGAATAGCCGACTGGATTGTGGCTTTACTACAATTAATTAGGTCTAGATTTTTTCCGAGCATATCTTAACTTGGGGCCCACAAATAGCGTGACCATTATAATAAAACAATAGGTCGAAATCAAATAGATGACTGGGATCATGAAGATATAGATATAAATGGAGCCAACGCTTGGAACAAAAGCTTGAAACCAACTGTGGGCTGATGCTCTCTTTCTGAATGCATACATAAGAACGAGACAGTGATATGTGTTTTCTTTATCTTATGTATGCATTCAGAACGAGAGCGTCTGCCCACAGTTGGCTTCACTTAGGTATTTAGAGTGTTGCCTCCACTTTTATCTATAAGCTTCTTGACTGGGATTGACTAGAATATCATCATTGCATAGACTACAGACAAGTAAACTTTGACATTAGGAAAAATAAAAAAAAATAAAAAATTAACCTTTCTTTCGTATCTGTCAGTGAAGATTGCTGTAGTGTTTCAGCCATGGTAAATAATTTATGTTATTCTAAATCTTGAAAAATCTTTAGGATCATGTAAAAGTGTAATATATCAGCTTTGCAATGGCATGTCTACATAGTGCAAGATTACTAAGGATGCTTATTTACTAAATAACCTCTTCCGATTCCAGGGTCGTGTCAGGACTAAGACCGTCAAGAAGGCGGCTAAGATTATTATTGAGAAATACTACACTAGACTGACTCTTGACTTCGACACAAATAAGAGAATATGTGAGGAAATCGCTATCATCCCCACGAAACCTCTTCGTAACAAAATCGCTGGGTGAGTATTTATTTAAGACCAATATTCTGAAACATGTTTGAATGTCAACTTTTCATGCAACAAATGCTGTTAAAATCTTGTTTCGCAAATGAATAACTAGATTGTAATATTTAAGTATTTACAAATATTTTAATTTTCTTGCAACATGGGTAGTAGGTTGATGTTCACAATCAAAATTAACTTTTGTTTGACATAAGTCCCAGGTACCTGTTTGCAGTGACCCGTCTCTGAACTGTGACAAGTATTGTAAACAAACTTTATATTCCTTAACTGGAAACTCAACTTTATAAAGAAATACTGGTACACACAGTAACAGTATTTTTATACCTATCTAAACTTGATTTCCAAAGTAATATTAGATGTAACTTGATGTTTCACATTCTGAAGCTACACAAAACTGTATATTTTATGTATGCTATTTTATTGTAGGTTTGCTACCCATTTGATGAGGCGTCTCAGGCACTCTCAGGTCAGAGGAATCTCCATCAAGCTGCAAGAAGAGGAGCGTGAAAGGCGTGACAACTATGTGCCTGAGGTATCTGCCTTGGAACATGACATCATTGAAGTGGATCCTGACACCAAGGACATGTTGAAGATGCTAGACTTCAATAACATCAATGGTCTACAATTGACACAGCCTGCCACACAAGGAGGCTATGGTGGCAGACGTAATTAAGGATAATAAATAATTAATATCTATTACTCTTTTTATTATGTTTCAATTAATTAAATATAATTATCCACATTGGCATTTAGTAGTGTCTCATACTTGTTAAGACAGAAAACTTACCTAATATTGTACTATTGTAAATGCTAAAGAGATCTGGGGAAGCATATTATGGTGAAAATATAATAATCAACAATTACTTGTTCATGTGAATTTGTGTTATGTTGTAGGTTCTCAATTTGTTACTGACCTGGTATAGTGAACTGTCGTAATGTTACTGCTAGTTGGCAAAGAGAATATAATATTCAAATATTAAAGTTCATTATCATAATATGGGTCATAAAATTATGAAAGGAGAAACATGTTTATATTGTTTTTTTTTTTCATGTCTAGTTTTCCATACGTTTTTACCGACATCGGCGATGTGCAAGCATAACTCCGTACCAGCGCAAATGGGTGTACACTAAGTTTCTCGTATAGTAATGACTTAAAAACTAGCATATGCATATATTAATTTCTTATTGAATCTATTTTTGAAATTCAACTGGACCAGAGGATCTTCATTGGTGTGGATTTTCTGTTCATCTGCTTTCTTCATTGGCTAGCTTTTAGATTCATAGGTATAGTAGTTCTGGTTTTACTGCCCTTTTGTATACATTCAATACATTGTCCTTGACTATAATCGGCATAAGGGAGTCGCGTGATAGGATACCACACAATGACCAGCCAGGCTGCCTAGATTCTATTTTGTATGTCTCTCGAGCTCGACACAGGCTTTTAGTACTTACAATCTTCGACTGTTAAGAGGTCTCTTTTTTGATGAATGGACATGTTATGGAACCCGCTTCAGTTTCAGAAAAGTTGCAATACATATACTCTGTCTTCTGTCTACTGAAACTCATCACCTCCAAGGACTCTTGCTATGTCGTCAGGTCTGATATTCTGATTACACTTCTGCCAATGATTCGACTATAAGAACTACATCATCGGCATATAGTAGTGACCAGTGGTGGTGTTTGTTTGAAGTTGTATAGTCCATTACCATTACCAGGTGGAATAGTAGAGGGCTCAGGGTCGAGCCCTGATGAACACCCACTCAGACCTCAAATATTTTACTTATTCCCGCTGGGTTGGTGGTGGAATGGTGGAGCTCAATATAATGGAGATTATTTGTGCTCTAAGTGCATTATAACGGGTATTCAGAAGCAGGAATGAAATAAGAAGCCCGCGCTGGAGTTCTAATAATCTATATTTTTCTAGTCGTAAGTATTTTTACAAACATCTGTCCCCACCAGTTACGCAGGTTACGCCAGTCGAAAAAGTACTGCCGCCAACAGGAAGTCCACACACATCCCCTTTTTATTATTGTTTAAATTTAACACTTACATAAATTGACTTACTTATTATAATAATCATAACAATATTAGCTATAGGTTTTATAAAGTAGACTTTTACAAATGAATATGATTTACAGTATGTAATATTTCCCAATTAATAAATGAATGCTCAGAGAAAAAGGAAAAGTTATTAATATTTAAAATGACCACAACATTATGGTGTCTCTAATAATTGATAGATGGCGCTATTGGATAGTTTGCATCAGTAGATCTTAATGGCTGCTGTTATACTAGTTGTGTTCAATGTCAGTAGATGGCGTTAGCCGTTTATTCTTGACGATGAGGCGAGTAGAGTGAAGCTTCCTGGGCTACGGCTGCACAGCTGGCGACTAACTGTTACACTCGGCCATCCTGCTATTGTCGTGGTCCTCCACGGCGTTGGGCTCCAGCTCCTTCAGCAGAAGTAGTGACACCAGAGTCCATTTTTGGCGGGACCTGGAAACAAACAGCCCGCAGTATATTTTGATATAATATATGATAAATTATCAAATGTGTTCTTTCTGATACTTGGATTTTTATTAAATTAGCATTCGGTTATTCACATAGATTTATTTGACATCTCACATGGCACATAGTGAAGTGCACTTAGATCTGTCTGAAGTTTCACAAAGCATAATCGGAAAGACATTCACTCAGATATAATAGCAAGTGTAACTGGATACATGATCACACAGATTTATATATTGTATCACTCAGTAGAACAGCATAGATATCCACACAGACCTAGCTGTATCACACAGCTAGCAGGAAAGATATTCACACAGACCTTTCAGGCATATCACACAGTATATCAGGATAAGTATTCACACAGACCTATACTTATGCTGTATCACACAGTATAGCAGGATAGATATTCACACAGATCTGTCTGCTGTATCACACAGCATAGCGGGACAGATATACACACAGATTATCTGTATCACACAGATTAGAAATTCTAATTTGTTTAGGTATCAATTAGATTCTGTTCTACAATGAACACACTAATCTGTAACAAGTAGGTACCTAGTTGTTGTGTTCTGTAGTTAGGGCAATATTAATTTTTAATAGCTACTTAATGAATGCTACTTAATGGTGTGTTGAATGTTTAAATTGGAATAATACAACTATTTATAATATAAAGTAGGTAGGTTTTTAATTTAAAATTATCAGAGGAAGATAAAGCAATAATATTTGCTTAAAGTAGAGAATACAGTAAAAACACACACACACAGTACACAGTGTAAAGTATAAATATTATGAATAACAAGACAAACAACTATATCTGGTGCAAACAAATGGTATTATAATTACTTAGCTCTCCAATAAATCTATTAAATCATCCCTATCTATTTCATGATCAGAATCTGTAGAGCTGTCTGGCACTGATGACTTATACGGACGTAATGAATCACCAGCAACTACTGCACTGAACTTTTTATATCCTTTGACCCCTTGAATGCTATTTATTGTATATCGGTCAATAGTATGGTCTATTTTAGTGATCTTGTACGGACCCGTAAACACACTTCCTAACTTTTTAGTGACACCAACTGTATGATCACGAGATAAACCTCCCTTCCACAAAACCAATTCACCTACATTATATTTCCTACATTTCTTATGCCTCTTATCATACCGATCTTTCATCATTGCCATATTATTATCAATGCGCAACTTTGCATTTTGTCTACGTTCAAGTAACTGCTTCTGAGGGTCAACGTTTGTACCAACGTTTGCAGGGTAAGCAGGTAATAAGGCATTGTCATGCGTAAACATAAGACTAAAGGGGGAGAATCCTGTAACAGCATGAGGGCTGTTATTTATGCCCCAGACTACATCCGAAAGTTTTTCATCCCATGTGCATTCACTTTCAGCGGTAGTGTTTAGGCCATTTACAATGGTTCTGTTTACTCGTTCGACCTGGCCGTTTGATCGTGGACAAGCAACTGCATTTAGTACATGTTTGAACTGTTTTTGTTTAGAAAATTCTGTAAAATAACGACTAGTAAAAGCGACGCCTCTATCTGTAATTATTCTATGAGGATTGCCAAAAGTAGATATTATTTCCTTTAAGTTCTGAATAGTTTCTATAGAACCAGTCCCTTTAACAGCTCGAGCAAATACAAATTTCGTAAAAGAATCAATCACTACAAGTATGTACGAGTAACCACGGCGTGTTTTCAAAAATGGGCCTAAATGATCTATATGTAAAGTATGCATTGGTATTGCTACTTTCTCAATGGGATGCAGCTCGCCCTCTACTTTGCCATAATTTCCCTTAGCATAAGCACAGTGTAAGCAGGCATTTACATATTTTCGTATAAACCGGGTCATACCAGAGAACCAAAACTTTGATTTTATTGTCTTTTCGCACTTTTCAAAACCTATATGCCCAACTTGGTCGTGGTATTTTTGTAACAATGACCACTTTGACAGTTTAGGTATTACGAATCGATTGCCGTGTAAAGTTTTTCGAAATAGACATCCGTTATCAATGGTATAATTTTTATTTATATCCGGATTATTCGTGCCCGCATTAATCTGTCGAATAATACTTTGTACTGTATCGTCTTGCAACTGTAGCGTGAGGCGCCAGTCAGCTTCATCAATGCGAAGTATAGAAACGCTTTCAACCGGGTTGCGACTAAGTGCGTCAACGTGTTGCATACGGTGGCCAGGGCGATATTCGATTTCGATATCGAAATCCTGGATCGTTAGCCACCATCGGGCTATACGCGGTATCAAATCTTTTTTAGTCAGTGTGGTTCTTAGTGCTGCACAATCGGTAATCACCTTAACTGGGATACCTGTTACGTAAATACGGAAGCGTTTTAGAGATTCAACCACGGCGAGAGTTTCCAGCTCATAACTATGATAGTGCATTTCCTCCCTACTAGTAACGCGACTAAAATAAGCAACAGGTTTTAAATTACCATCGTTTTGATATTGAAGTAGAATACCGCCTAGCCCTAAGCTACTAGCATCTGTATGGATTTCTGTTTTAGCATGCGAGTCATAAATTGCTAACACAGGTCGCTCAGTCAACATGGTTTTTAAAAGATTAAAAGAATATTCTTGTTCGGAACCCCACATCCAGGCTACGTCCTTTTTTGTTAGGCTGGTTAAAGGCCGGGCAATTTCAGCGAATCCTCTTACAAATTTACGGAAATACGATGCTAAACCGATGAATTGTCGTAATTCATGTACGTTTCGCGGCTGCCTAAAATTAATAACACTAGTAATCTTTGCTTGCCCCGGGCGTACAGACCCTTCAGTAACCTCATGACCCAAGTAATTTACACTGGTTTTCAAAAAAGAGCACTTTGTTAAATTTAGTTTTAAATTAGCACGAGAGAGAAGTTTCAAAACATCTTCCAATAGGTCTATACCTTCTTCTATTGTAACAGTGGGCAAAGTGACGTCATCAAGATATGTAGCTATTTTATTATCTAGGGACCCTAATGCCTTACGAATTAACCGTGAGAAAACCGCCGGCGCGTTGGCCAAACCAAACGGCATTTTTAAAAATTCATATTGTCCAGTCGACGTAATGAAGGCGGTTCTATGAATTGAATCTTCCGCCATTTTAACTTGATAATAACTTTGTGCCATATCAAGAACCGTAAAGTACACTTTTCCCGATAGTCGATTGATCTGATCATCAATGTGCGGAAGAGGAAATCGATCTTTTACAGTACGTGTGTTGAGAGCACGGTAGTCGATACATAACCGATAGTCGCCTCCCTTTTTCTTGACTAGAATTACAGGACTCGCGTATTCAGAGTTTGATTCTCGCACTATTCCCGCGGATAAAAGGTCATTCACCTTTTCCTGCACAATTTCATTTTCTTTGTAAGATAATCGATAGGGCTTACAAAACACAGGTGTTTCTGAAGTGGTAGAAATATGCATTTCAATTAAATCCGTACAACCAAGTTCACTGCTACATTCAGCAAAACAACTGGGATACTTATTTAGTAAATCTAATAATAATTTAGAATGTTTTTCTTCCATTTCGCCAATGTCTAGGTCAGACAATACAAATGTCTTGTTTGGCTGAACATAATCCTGTGTACTATTAGTGGCACAAGTTTGAGAAACAAAAGCTACGTCGGTTTGTGTGTACATATCTGCGCGCGTAATCAGTCGGCCCGCGGACCATTGTAAACAAAAATCACCTAAGTTAATTATGCGTAATTGTAATTTTGGGGTATTTTTCAAAACTAACTCTGGGATGTAGTACGATTCATCACCCATAGAATACAAACGTGGATGGGTAACAAGTATTTCACTTGGCGCCAAATCATATGATGTGTAGACGCGTACCTCTGCACTCGAACCCGGCAGGACTTCGACATTGTTGAACAAGAATAGGGGGACTTTTGATATAAAGTCCTTGCTAGACAAACAGATGGTTGATAAGGGACAGTCGTACGCACTATTTGCAATGAATTTCACAGAATTACAGGTTATAATTAAGTTTAAGTTCGGCTGATTAATAATAGGCTGCCCCACAATTAAATCTATACCGTTGAGGTTTGCATTTGTTATCTCGACATATGTTTGTAAACTTATATTATCTATAACTAGATCTACAGACGCTTTACCTAGAGAATTTACAAGTAAGCCTCCAAAGCCTCTCATTACAACATTTGATGGTAATATACATGAGTGCGATTTTTCGGTAGCTTGCATCGTGATTATGTTAACCTTACTGCCAGTATCAATATAGCCGATTGCTTCAAAACCATTTATACATATTTGTTTACGGTATAAATCTGAAATAACTTCTGTGGTTACATGATAAACCTTCCGTACCTGTTGGTTTCTTTGCGGTGGCGCCGGCATGTCCCGCGAGCTCCCCCCGGCCGCATACCAGCAGGTGTTGGCAGCGTGTCCCACGCGCTGGCAGACCTGGCAGCGTGTGGCGGGTGCAGCTCGGCAATCCCGGGCTTCGTGCCCCGGTCGCCGACAGTTATAGCACACCTTCGGAGCAGAGTTCCCTGCCGCAGAGCCCCGTTGCCAAGTTGACTTGATCAGCTTCTGGTCAGAGGATCGCCTGTTTTTTTCAGTCCCGTAGTTTTCGAGTGACGAAAGGAACCCGTAATATAGTTCTTCGGGAGTCTTGTAGCCGCATGCTTTCGCGTTCGCACGCAGTTCAACCGGCAATCCACGGATGAGGCACGACATTGCGTTTTCCCCATCCAGCCCACACTTTTTCATTAGAGATATTTTATCATGGTAGTATCGGGTCATGGTCTCGTTTCCTTTTTGGCGTGCTAGCATTTCTTCCAGGCGGTCGACGAAATCGGTGGTACGTGGAAACGCCTTTGTCAGCCATTCCTTCCATGTGCCCCACGTGGCGCTGTAATCCTCCAAGTCGTCGTACCAGTCGCGCGCAGCGCCGCGTAGCCGAGTTTGCATCACGAAGACCCTGTCCCTTTCTTCCCAGTTGTATATGTCGCCCAGTTGATCGATCTTGTGAAGCCATCCAATCACGTTTACATTTTTCTTCGCTGGATCGAATTTAGGAATGACCTCTGTGTCCAGGTGTGTTATTCTTGGTCTTTTGTTGGTGGGTAAATCACAAAACGAGGACTGCGAAGAAAAAAAAACGGGACTTTTTTCCTGGTGGCCACCATTTTCTATTTCATCCGAGTCGACGCTTGACGACCGTCTCCCTATGCCGCGGATATATGGGCCGTGGAATTCTTCCATCCCACTTCTGAACTATAACGGGTATTCAGAAGCAGGAATGAAATAAGAAGCCCGCGCTGGAGTTCTAATAATCTATATTTTTCTAGTCGTAAGTATTTTTACAAACATCTGTCCCCACCAGTTACGCAGGTTACGCCAGTCGAAAAAGTACTGCCGCCAACAGGAAGTCCACACACATCCCCTTTTTATTATTGTTTAAATTTAACACTTACATAAATTGACTTACTTATTATAATAATCATAACAATATTAGCTATAGGTTTTATAAAGTAGACTTTTACAAATGAATATGATTTACAGTATGTAATATTTCCCAATTAATAAATGAATGCTCAGAGAAAAAGGAAAAGTTATTAATATTTAAAATGACCACAACATTATGGTGTCTCTAATAATTGATAGATGGCGCTATTGGATAGTTTGCATCAGTAGATCTTAATGGCTGCTGTTATACTAGTTGTGTTCAATGTCAGTAGATGGCGTTAGCCGTTTATTCTTGACGATGAGGCGAGTAGAGTGAAGCTTCCTGGGCTACGGCTGCACAGCTGGCGACTAACTGTTACAGCATGCCAGACAAGCATTCACGGAACTCGGTCGAACGCCTTTTCAAGGTCGAGTCTCGGTAGGTCTCGTTTGTGAGACTTGTACTGTTTCATAAATATTTTTAACGAATGAAACAACTGACGATTATCCATCAAATTACTATAGAAGTACGGTTTGAGCAAGCCTTGTAAGATATGAAAACTTAGGATGGGATTGGGTGGCTAAAGTCGACTGGCTCAAAGGTGACCTAACCGTTGTGAGGCTTCGGGTGGCAGATCTTTGCCGTTTGCGAGGCCTTTGTCCATGAGAACCGGAAGTAAGTATTTCTAATGATAAGGACTACCAAAAATGCAATAGGGTTTTTTCAATTATGCTAGAAGATTTAACCAGTGCGTAGCTTTACTTCAATTCAATCAACAAAATTAAAAAAAACCCCCAACGCAAAACCTAAAAGCGATTATGTAAAAAGTCAAAAATAATACCTTTTGTTGAGCCATCAAATGTTTGTTCGTTGAAATGGCGCTATAATGTCGCGGCGGTGTACCGTGTGTGTCAGAATGGCTGGTTGCCTGTGGCTTTGGTCTATGAGAGTTGATTAGAAAATTGCTACATAATTGCTTATATTTGCTACATTTAATAAATAATAGCTACATACTATATATATTTAGAAACAACATATTTTTTTTAACATAACATATGTTAAATAAAGGATGTAGCAATTATTTTAATTATCCCAAGGAAAAGTGCCTGATAAAACAGTACAGTACTGAAGACACACTGCAACTATTTGCCTTTATTGTTTTATCAGGCACTTTTCTTTGGGATAATTAAAATAATTGCTACATCCCTTATTTAACAGATGTTTGAAGATACAACTAAATTAGATAAATGAAGCAAAGATGTAGCAATTATTGACGCAATACATTTCGGGAAACTCTGCATGCTTGGCTTTAAACTAGGAGGCGACCAGCCAACCAAACGTCAGGATGGCTGTACAAAAAAAATACGTTATTTCCAATGATATTCTAATAAACAGATATGTTTTATACTCACAAAACAAACGAAAAAAGTGTTCCGCGCAGCAGCGGCTGCACACATTTACACTTTTCATTCATTTTACAATTCACTACAAGTCAAAATGTTGAAAAGGGGTGGCTTGAAAAAACCAACAAGAAAAAAAGAGACAGTTAGTGTTGTCAATTGCGCGTGAATGTAAACGGGCATTATCCTGGCCACCAATCACTGCGTCTTGGCATCACAGACTAGCAAAATTTAACGAGACAGAAGGTACCTATAACAACTAATAAACAGGACTAAATGTATAATAGAATATATAATTATAATAATATACAGAGTAGAAAATATTTATTTCGTAATAAAATTAATTTCTTTGTTTACGAACAAATGCGATCCATTCTTGAAGCCAGATCTCATTGGATAACCTTAACGAAGAAAGGATAATAAATATCTGTTGTCATATTGTTTAATTTCTAATTAGGTATATAAATGATTGAATAAAACAAAATGATTAAATATTACAAGGTTAGAAAAAAGAAAAACAGAACTGTGGGTAAACAATGACTTTACTGCCTACGATATCGCATCTGTACTTTTATTCTATGTCCGGAGTGAACGCGTCCTTGTCTTACTCACGTGAAACAATGTACTTCCATTTCTTTCTTTTTTCTAACCTCCAAATATAAGAATATTAGGAAAATAATTGAAATATATAAACAAATCGATGTATATTGCGTAGGTACATGTGGTAGGAGATCCCTTGTGCTTTATTCAATTGGGTATCATAATTGGTACACTTTCTAAATACACAAAATAGCATTTTTTTATTTTTTTAGCTGCTTTAACAAAGCGTACCATTCGTCGCCATGCGTGACGCAGACTAAAGGCAATACGTCCCAATTAGGACGTTTTTGAATCTTCAAAATTGGGCGCTCATAACATATCTGTTTAATATAATATCATTGGTTATTTCTAAATATATATAGTATGTAGCAATTATTTATTAAATGTAGCAAATATAAGCAATTACGTAGCAATTTTCTAATCAACTCTCATAGACCAAAGCCACAGGCAACCAGCCATTCTGACACACACGGTGTACCGCTTAAGTAAGTCAGTCCCTTAATTTCATTCACTGTGTATTAATTTACCAGCATTTCCGACCAATTTGCTTCGATATTATCAAATTTTTGTTGCTAACCTAGTTGTTAATCTTGTTGCAAATTTAGTTACCATCAGTTCGCTATTTTAGCTATTTAGTTATTGCTTTAAACTTAGCGGTACCCCGCCGCGACATTATAGCGTCATTTCAACGAACAAACATTTGATGGCTCAACAAAAGGTATTATTTTTGACTTTTTACATAATCGCTTTTAGGTTTTGCGTTGGGGTTTTTTTTTAATTTTTAATTTAATTTTTATTTTAAATTTTTTAAACTTAATTTAGTATGGTTTTGTGTAAGAGTTTACAAAAATAATTTACAAATTTTTAGTTTTCATTTCGTTACTCATTCCTCATTCCCTTGCAATATAGTATACATTATTCTACTAGTCAAGGCCTTTCATTTGATACCCATATATTGAGGGAGTTGTGAAAATAGAATGTAATTCCCTAAGATCCCTAGAAAAGAGCTGATAACTTTAAAACTGCTGAACCGATTTTGATGAAACATGTCTAAGAACCATCGCTAGAGAATCTGCTTTCAAATAAAAAAAACCGCATTCAAATCGGTTCACCCGTTAAAGAGCTACAGTGCCACAGACAGACACACAGACACGTCAAACTTATAACACCCCTCTTTTTCGTCGGGGGTTAAAAACGAATGTAAAATTGTCTAACTAAATCAATAAACGCCTGTTTGAACCCCGTCTCCTTCCAAATCTATTACTAATACTCTATGTTCCAACTTCAGTATTTTTATATATTTTCAAAAAGGACATTTTAGAGTATTTTGTTTCCTTTAGTAAAATCTAACTTTCCGAACTGCTGACATGCCAAAAGAATTGTTTGTGATAAGTATCCGAACGGAGCGTAATTGTTGTGTTTTTCAAGAGAACTCGCCTTCTCGCTCCCTCTCTAGAATTTGACCAATCAAATGATGGAAATAAACATGTCGCTCTCGTTCATTCGTTTTGGGCTTGCTTGCTTCTGCTTGCTTTGCTACGAACGAGTAAATTGAGCTTCAAGACGCATAGCTAGCTACGTTAAAATCAATTTTATTTAATTTTCTATGAATTAAATTTATGTGTTACTATTTCGATTCTATCGTATTATGAAGAATGGAATGTACACATTTATTAGATAACGTCAAGGTAGATAATATCAACGTTGAGGACACGACGATCACAAAGAACTTCAATTGTTCAGGTAAATAGATTCATTTTCTCGTAGGCAAAATGCTCTAGACAGTTTCCTATAACGAGTATCTGTGAAAAATTACCGCATTAAACTCATAACGGGAGGTTAGCGTAGAAAAATCAATACAACGAACTTTATTAATCAGCTGTTCATGGGGTGCGGGAGGGGGGCGCAGTATGGGTGACCGTGACTGACGATGTCGCATTTCTGACGTGATGGTTTTTTAATAATGCTATCCACATCATGCTGGGCTATTTTGGAGTGGACTGGACACTAGACGTCCACCATGGCGTCGTATAGGATTATGTTAATGTATCCGTCACCTCTTCCACCATACTGTACAGTTTAAGGAACTGAGATTTATCACGCGTAATAATCCATAGAAATAAGCTAAGCTCATTGAATTGGTTTGCTTAAAAGTAGTAGGTTTGTTTGTTTTCTAGTTTGTTTAAGCCTCAGACCATGGGCGAGCCTCGATGAATTTTATCACCCTACTATCTGTAATATCTCTATGACATAGATATAACCAAAATAAACAGATACAATAACACTGTTTTTAGCAGTTTGTTTTTCAGACTAAATAAGCTTCCTACTCTGTATGTAACAATTTTAAATAGGCTCAATTTGGTTAGAACTGAATTTTTTCCATCTGCATTCAGTTTAGATTTAGACAGAACTTTTAAGATTTAAACAACGTAAGTATTTTAAGATTTAAACAATTTAGGGTTGAAAATTTCAAAAGAATTTATGATAATTGCATGCCTGGTTACATTTTTTATTTAAGAAATTGAAATCATTACCGTCTTTTTTACATAGAATGTGCTACAGAGAATCAAAACTGGCTGTGCCTGCAATGTGGGGTGGTCAACTGTGGCCGCTATGTCAATGGGCATGCAGAGCTTCATGCGGAGACCCTGAACCATCAGCTCTGTATGAGCTGTGAGGTTTATTCCGTTTACTGGTAACACAAACTTTATTATCTACTATTTTTAAACAAAAGTACTATATTTAGTGGATCTCAAGGTTAAGATCAAAATGTTGAATTTATAACAACAAAAACTGGTTATGATTTACCCCTTAACATAAAATTATAAATAGAAAAAACTTTTTATGCTCTAACTTTTTTTACATTATATTTCTTTATTCTTTTCAGTTACAAATGTGGTGACTATGTTTCAAATGATTTGGAATATAATCCAATAGACAAAATAAGACAAAGTATTATGCAACTTAGGAGGCAACATGATGTAGAAACAAATGGTAATTTGGAACAAAGTGAGGATAACAGTAAGGATGGTAGTGAGGGGGGCAACAGTCTTGGATCCAGTACTTCAGTATCGGATAAACCAGCATCCCCAAATGGGAGTGGAGATGACTCTAGAACTGCTGAAATCATATCTACAGTTTCTTTTGGCGATGGACCCAATCTTACTTCAGAAACCAGTGAAAGTAAACCTTCAAAAAGTATTAAGGTAATATTTTATTGTTCTGTTCATAACAATATATATTAATAATAGTGAATCATTCAATATTTCATGTCATATCCCTATTAGAAATGATTGCCTTTCTAATACTGAGCATTTAGTTGTTCTCATGGCAGTATAAAATAAACATTTAGTGCCATTTTTGTGCAAAAATAAGAGTGAAATGTGAATATTGAAATTATTTTGTCGTAAAGTCTAGAAGTGTGGAACAAACTACTTTAACACAGTACCCTGTTATTTTTCAGAATTCTGAGGAACCAGTTCGAAGTCTAAGGCCTCGTTCACGCAAACGAACTCACTCTGATGATAGCAGTTCTACAGAGAACAGCACTACGCAAACATCTAGAAATAAGGAAAAAAAAACATCACCATGCAATGGCAAGATACAACGAGAGAAAAAAATCGTAGGATTAAAAAACTTAGGCAATACTTGTTTTATGAACGCGGTACTACAAAGTCTTAACAATATACAAGAGTTTAGTTGCTATTTTAGTCAACTGCCTTCGCTAGAAATAAAGACAAACGGACGTAAAGTGTATCACTCAAGGAGTTACACAAGGCAGGAGATGCATGATGTTGTCATGGCTGAGGAACTGAGAAAGGTAATATTAATAAAACAATAAACTGTATGTTTCTATATAATCTGTCATGGGCACACTATCAAAATGAGTCTCTTTCATGTGGATAGCAGATGAACACTTCACTTGTTAACAAGCTAGACAATTACGGATGAATCACTGAACAAAGTTCAGATTAATACTGGCAATAATTGACATTGACAGTAGAATATTACATAAAAATTATGTTGCAAATTATAGCATATTATTAGATTATGTAGATTGAAGTCTAAAACTTTGCACATTATTTACACTCAACAAAAGTAAAAAATGCCTAGCGACTTGCACATTTTTCCTTTGATGTGGTTCCTGGCTGAGAGAGTCTATAAGAGAACTAATATCTGCTAGTTTTCTGCCGGCATCCTCACAGGATTACCTATAGACAAACCACATTCAAAATCTCTCTAAACAAACTCTCATTTCTAGGTGTTAATAAACTTGAACAGTGGGTGTGGCTCAAAGGGCGCTATCTCTCCAGAATGCTTGTTCCTGGTCATCTGGAAAGTGGTACCTCGGTTCAGGGGGTACCAACAACAAGATGCGCATGAGTTCCTGCGCTACATGCTTGACAGGTGAGAGTTGCTAAAAATGTATTGTTAGTGTAGAATATCATAAACATAGTAAAACATGCAGAGTAGTAACCCACAATCTATGTTGATAGATATAAATGCTGTATGTCCACTAGTCCACGTATTGTGCATCGAAATTATAAGAGTTCATTTTGTTTGAATCTTAGAACTTTTGGAACTTATACTAGGCAGAAGTCTAGCCCACCTAAGGTCTATAAATGATGAGTTCTAACTTTAGGTCTGTCTAATCAGATTAATATTATACCAGGTATTAAGGCCTCAGGGTCGATGATGGTGGAGCTCCTGGCTAAGTAAAAGCCGTACAGATCACTCGGTCAAAGGTTAAGCTACGCTTGCCGCGGTCGGTCTGTGGATGGGTGATCAACAATTTCATACTGAGTTCCCTCCGTGCCTCGGAATGGACGTAAAGCCGATGGTCCCGGCAGTCATTTGTAGATCTTTGGCAGTCGTTAAGAGACCAGAAAGTCTGACAACCAGTTTTACCAAGAGGTATCGTGTTACCCAATAATTGGGTTGTGGAGGTCCGATAGGCAGGCGCTCCATGTAAAAGGCTGGTATTCAGCTGCATCCAGTTAGACTGGAAGCCGACCCCAACATATAGAGAAGGCTAGGCAGATGATGGTCGATCACTGACGACGATTAGAACGACTGATATTAGAAACGAACCGTTGAAACAGTTGTATTGTTTTACGCTTCCGGTGTCTCCCTCAGGCTGCACACGGAGCTGCAACAGCTGCAGCCGGCGGAGCGCGCGGACGGCTTCGTGTCGCGCGCGCCCTCTGCTTCCATCGTCACCGCGGTATTCGGCGGCACGCTGCAGAGTGAGGTATGCTCATTTTATAATCTTACTAAATGGTTGTAACCACAGATATAGATAGACCTAGATAACGCAAGTATCACGATCTGTATGAAAACCATGCGTGCCATTTTTTGAACGTCACAATGTAATACGAATGTTTTGTTTTTCCTAAATTTGTTATTCCCATGTATTACTGAGGATATTAGGTTAAAAAGAATTGTTTTTTTAAATTAATTACGCATAATATTAATCACAAAATGACTTACCAATGGAAGGAAACGTTTACTTTTTTTTATCGTTTTATGATTTTTTATCGTAAGTTAGGTACGAAAATAGGCACGCGAAGTAGTTGCTCTTGCGTTATCTAGGTCTATCTATATCTGTGGTTGTATAATTATCATTATAGCATACCAACAACCTTGTTGGTTATGAAGGTTTCCATTACTGTTTTAGATAACTTTGCCCTACTATGGTAGTCAGGGAAATTTTCAATCTAAATAGTCCATAAATTCAAAACATAACTGCCATTCGATAAACATATGCAATGACTATTTGAGCTAATGACTAATCTGCTTAAAATCTTATTTCCTCGACTACAATATCAATCTTTATCTTTACGTATTATATGAAACAAGTCGCTTCCACTGTCTGTTCCCTTAGATCTTTTAAACTTTGCAATGGATTTTAAATGCAGTTTTCAGCAATAGGTAGGGTGATTCAAGAGGAAGGTTTATACGTTTATAGTTTGATCTACATTGCACCCGTGCGAAGTCGGGGCGGGTCGCTAATATTTTAATAAATCATCTTTTACAGTTTTCGTAAATTACAACTTATATTACACTATTATTTTTAGGTACGTTGTTTAGCCTGTGGCACGGAAAGCAAAAAGTTCGATCCATTCTTGGACCTTTCGCTGGAGTTGCCGGAAACTGGGAGACACGACGCACCCGTTGACCTTGCCGACTGCCTATCTAGCTTCGTTCAGGTAAATATGAAATTTAAAAACTACAATAATTAGATTAACTTAAATAATATCAAATGGTTAATCCAAAATTATTTGTTTATATGTAAATAGTGATAATTTCGGTTTTTTTAATTGTGGTGCATTATTTCTGTTTTAACGTCACATTTTTTTTTACAGGTGGAAGAATTAGCAGACACGGAACGTTATTTTTGCAGCAGTTGTAAAAGCAAACAGAAGTCAACTAAACAGTTCTGGGTACGCCGACTACCCAACGTGCTGTGTCTACATCTCAAGAGGTTCCGGTGGCATAATTACTTCAGGTATACCGTTAATGCAAAATTTTTTTTAAATAAAAATGTCTACATAAAAAAATTAATTTTCGAAACCCACTCCACAAATCATGAATCCCAACCGTAGACCAGTTTCCGCTGCCATTGCCACCGAATAAGTGTTGCCATACTTAATTTAAAGCGGGCCATAGACAATATTATTCAGATCATTTTTTTTTTGTTGGTAGAACTAAGGTGGACACGAGCATATCGTTTCCGCTACGCGCGCTGGACATGTCTCGCTTCGTGCTGAGCAACGTGCCCGACACCAGGCGCTCGGGCCGAGGGAACAACCTGTACGACCTCGCCGCCGTCATCGTGCACCACGGCTCGGGGTGAGCTTACACATTACCACTACATTCAAACTATTCGCCGCATGAATCAGCGTCTGCCTTCGCGATGATGATATCTAATTAGATAAAAGTTTAAAGTAGTTATTTTAAATTCCAAAAAATTTAATTAGTAGGTAATCGGGAAATAGGAAACTGAATGACTTCTGTGCCTAACAATTGATAGGCAGAATCACTCTCATTGCTGGAATCAACATTTAAGAATGCAAACTAACGGCTTCACGTGTCCACAGTGCTGGTTCGGGTCACTACACGGCGTTCGCGATCAATGAGGAGCAATGGTTCCACTTCAACGACCAGACAGTCCGCGCGGCCGACGTTGCGGCCGTGGCCGGATGCAAGCCTTACATCCTGTTCTACATACGACGCGAGCTCGCCCTGCCCGCCCTGCCCACCACGTGACGCGGCATACGACACTATATCTCACTCCGATGCAAGCTCGTCTTGCCCGCCCTGCCCACCACGTGACGCGACATACGACACAATATCTCACTCCGATGCGAGCGCTCCCTACCCGCCCTGCCCACCACGTGACGCGATATATGACATCTCACTCCGATGCGAGCTCGTCTTGCCCGCCCTGTCCACCACGTGACGCGACATGCGACACATCTCACTCCACTGCAAACTCGCGCTGCCCACTCCTGTCCACTCCGACGCGTGTTCGTCCTGCCTACCACATGGCGCGACACACAACACACCCCACTGCGACGCGTGCTCGCCCTGCCCACCACATGACGTGACACACAACACATTGCACTCTGACGCGTGCTCGCCCTGCCCACCTCGTGAGCTTGTCTTTCCCGCCCTGCCCACCACGTGCCGCGACATGACACATCTCATTCCGATGCGAGCTTGTCTTTCCCGCCCGGCCCACCAAGTGACGTGACATATGACACATCTCACTCCGATGCGAGCTTGTCTTTCCCGCCCTGCGCACCACGTGACGTGACATATGACACATCTCCGATGTGAGCTCGTCTCGCCCTCCCTGCCCACCACGTGACGTGACATATGACACATCTCACTCCGATGCGAGCTTGTCTTTCCCGCCCTGCCCACCACGTGCCGCGACATGACACATCTCATTCCGATGCGAGCTTGTCTTTCCCGCCCGGCCCACCAAGTGACGTGACATATGACACATCTCACTCCGATGCGAGCTTGTCTTTCCCGCCCTGCGCACCACGTGACGTGACATATGACACATCTCCGATGTGAGCTCGTCTCGCCCTCCCTGCCCACCACGTGACGTGACATATGACACATCTCACTCCGATGCGAGCTTGTCTTTCCCGCCCGGCCCACCAAGTGACGTGACATATGACACATCTCACTCCGATGCGAGCTTGTCTTTCCCGCCCTGCGCACCACGTGACGTGACATATGACACATCTCCGATGTGAGCTCGTCTCGCCCTCCCTGCCCACCACGTGACGTGACATATGACACATCTCACTCCGATGCGAGCTTGTCTTTCCCGCCCGGCCCACCAAGTGACGTGACATATGACACATCTCACTCCGATGCGAGCTTGTCTTTCCCGCCCGGCCCACCAAGTGACGTGACATATGACACATCTCACTCCGATGCGAGCTTGTCTTTCCCGCCCTGCGCACCACGTGACGTGACATATGACACATCTCCGATGTGAGCTCGTCTCGCCCTCCCTGCCCACCACGTGACGTGACATATGACACATCTCACTCCGATGCAAGCTCGTCTTGCCCACCCTGACCACCACGTGACGCGACACACAGATTGTACAAACAACGTTACGTCTAACAGGGTCACAATCAATAAGAAACAACCACGTTGCGTATCGCCTCGATATTCAAGGGAAGGGTAGCGCGTTTACGTGTCATATCGATTTGCTCAAGCAGCGGGCTTGACTGATAATGTGGATTCTTGTCCTATGGAGGGCCATTACTCTGCATATCGGAAACTTAATAATCATGAGTGAGATAATCGTGCAGTACAGTAAATTCTTCTACAAAAGCAAAGGCAAGCAAGTTCCATCACAATGAAATAACACTAATAATAAGAACGGATCATAACTCAAAGTTGGTGTGACAAAACAAAGTCGCGATCTAAATATACTCCAAAAATGTTATCATATAACCTTATTTCTCGCCTGAAATAAAAATAATCGACACTGAAACCATAGGCCTTATTGTAGCTGTAATTAGGTCTATAATCAACAAAACCATGGAGGTTTATTTATTGTCTGTTAGTAACGTGTTATCCTGACTCCTCGGTAGTTAGGAAATAACACTCCTTTGCCCAGGAGTGGGACAGCTCAGACTAGTAAAATATATCTGTATTATGTATGTACCCCTCAATTATTTAAATTATTGATAAATAAATTTACAATACATTTAAAAGTCCATATTACGGCGGCATTCCCGAGTGTATGTATGATTGAGCAGGTCTCTCAGTGATTTTGTACGTTTACTATTACTTTCTTATAAAATAATTATAAAATAAGTTTCTTAAGAAATAGGGCGCGCCCTGCGTATAGTGAAGTCAAATTATTGTGGCTATCATCTGAAATGAAAGGAGTAGCTCAGCAATATATTTGGTCGTTTCGACCTTTTTCATTACGACAGCATTTTTTCTAATGTATATCATCAACTTCTTAAATATATTATTATGAATGGCGCTTATACGTCTCATTTATTACCTGAAGTACTATACTTTTGGCTCTAATAGTGTTTGACATTTTGCTAAACAGTTTCATCGATATCGATATTTACTATAAAAAAAGAAAGGCCGTGAATGTTTCTTTCGTTGTAGGTAAATAATAGATAATTGAACATTAGTAAAGTTTCGGTGTAAGTACGTATGTATTTTGTAGCCTTGCCTCCTATAGTTAATAAAATATTACGTTAAAGATATATTAATAAATACTCATACAAATTAAATAGTTTATGCATTTGTTGATGAATTAATATGATATAGATTTTGTCATACAAAATGTCTGATAGGCTAAATTTCTGAATAACAAAATGTATTTAACGAAAAAGCGTGATAATGTATGCTGACCTTACGACTGGTACCGAAACGAATGCCATAGTTATGATGCATTTCACACTGATTAGATAAGGATACTGGGATTTGTGTCTAGTTAAATGTGTCCGTTTGCAGTATTTTTGTCCGGTAACGTTTTTTCCTGTCGAAATATATAATGCACTTAGCTTATCTAGCCCGGAACTGAACAAAATCAAACATGAAAATTGTTAAAACTGTACATTTTTGGTCACCGACAGCGCCGCCGCCGTCTCCGAACAAGATAAGCTTGCTGTATCCATGCTGTATAATACATTCTGGTTGGAATGAACGTTACTGGATAGCCGCTATTGTATGTTACTTTACATTCCTTATTCCACGTCCGCTTGATCTACATCTTTTGTATAGATAAAGTTCTCTTGAACATAAAGCGGCCCATCAACTGAAAACTTGATGGATTTAAAGGATCGATAAGCCGAAGATCAAGGCAATTTTACTCTACTGCGTTAGAATAAATAATAACAACAATGTACTATTAACCAATTATCACAATTGATTTATACATGTCAGTCAACCAATTTCATTTGTCAAAACATCGATCAACGTAAACTGAGCGGATGACGTAACACCCTAAGGGGCTGCGCAAACGTAGACACTTTTGTTACTGACTCGGCATACTATCACAGGAAACCGTAGTTGCTGTGTCCTATAGCGGCGATCGGACCCAGTCGCCGGTTGCTACTCCTGGACTGACCAGGAGGTACCACTGGGTACAGATAGCGCAATCCACGAAGACGCGCCCCACTATTTTTTGGACGAGGAGGCCGTGGGGTGTGGGGTGTTTTCTCCGGGCGTACATGTCATCGTAGTGTGCGTGCGCACTCATAGACAATTCATATGTAACTACAACACTAGCGCAAGGATGTACACTTGCACTGAAAGCGATTATGAAAAAGAGTGGGGCGCATCTTCGTGGATTGCACTTTCTATATATATATATGTAACCTTAGTTGCTGTGTCCGGCTCAGTACAATTGTAAAGAAATTTGTTAATGTTACTTGTTTCTTCAACGTCGTCAGTTGAAGCCACAAGCAACATTACCAAATTTTTAGTTTCCAGTTTCCGACACCGACACTTTTTGATCTGCAACGAGTATACGTGTCAAGTGGAAGCAACTGGACAAAAAAAATGTTTACGTTTGCGCAGGGAGGATTTCATACTGGTTATATAGAAATTAAATATTTATAGCTTGTATCCGACACTACACAGAAAAGTGTCCACGTTTGCGCAGCGCCTTAACGTACATCCAGTAGGCCTTAGCATGAGCTTACCAACGTAAAAGTATTCGATCAGAGTTTCGAAAGATTTTGGAATTGAAAATACTCCTATAGTTTTTGGTTTAATTTTATACGACTTGACAAGCATCAGTGTCATCCATTGATATGAATAAATAGTATGTTAGAACCGGGTTTAACCGATTTTAAAAATGGACTTGATTCACGTTTGCTTTTACTCCGTGCGCTTGTGCTAATTTCGCTGATGACACGTGTTAAGCGCGCTTTGAGCGCATGCTACGTTTGAAAATGGCGAGAAAAGCGCGCGTCAGCTTATGAATATATTAAATAATTAGCTAACGGCTTTTTATTTATGAATTAATTCCTGTCAGGGCTACACGCGCGCTGCCACACTGCACGCTTAAGGCCCAGACTCCACCAAAGCGGGAGAGGAGATGTCTCGAACAACCCATCGACTTGCGTTATTTTCACATCTCACCGCTTAGCTTCAACGCAATACAGAGTCCCATTGGTTGTTTACGAGTTATCTCCCCTCTTCGCCTCGGTGGAGTCTGGGTCTAGGGCCCAGAGTCCACCAAAGCGGAGACGAGAGATGTCTTGAACAACCAATCGGCTTGCGTTACTTTCACAACTCACCGCTTAGCTTTAACGCAATATAGTGTCACATTGATTTTTTACGAGTCCTGTCCTCTTCGCTTTGGTGGAGTCCGGGCTTAACGCCAGTCATCTGAACGTAGGATGATGGAGTTTTCTAAATATGAATATGACATTCTATTTTAATAGTTCGTGACGTTTTGAGTTTTGGTGTGTCGTTCAGGCTAAATGCGCTACGATAAATATAAGTGTTTATAACCCAATATCATTTGCCACGAACATATGCAGGCATTTATTCATCTTCGGGTGCAACAAAAGCGCGCAAACACATCTACGATTAGTACCTACAGAGGCTAGCATATCAACCTACAATAATGTCAAATGTTTTGATAGATTTTCAACTTCATTACAAAAGAATAAGGTTCATATTCAATTGGGGAAATTTGACAGTTTGGTATGGCTTGATGTGCTGGCGTCTGTACCTAGTGCTTTTTCAAAAGCAAGGCCAATAACGCGCCGTTAACGCGTGTTACACGCGCTTCGTCGGTGCGTATTAAACTTTTAACCGCCACGTTACATACTCTATCTATGGAATTACTCATAGAAGTCTGTCATGTAGTCGTGACCATGGCGTGTTGGGTGCATTTCGGTTTGTCATCTATAAATGATTGGCGGTCAAAAGGTTAAAAACGTCGCGCCTTTTGAATAGGCACTCGGGATCACTTTCCACAATAATCATAAAAAATTATACCTATCGTAACTTTGTGCGCTATTATAGCGCATGATCGTTTGTGTGTAAAACATTGTGAGTTTGTGACAGTTCATCTCTATGTAAGCCTACATACAGAAAACTGCTGAATTATTATTGTGTCGTAAACTTTCTTTCGCAAAGTACCTACCTACCTATAGCAGGTTTATTTTATGTAAGTACTTCAATTACTGGAAGTCGATAGTGATTGAATTTAATAAATTCGCCAATTGAAAGCACTCATGCAGTTTTATTTGATCCTACTTAAAATAAATGATAATAAATATATTATTTTCGTTTTTTAAAACAATTCATATTTTTAAACAAGCGTATGTACCATGGCTTGCGAGTTTCAATATTGTTAATCGACAGTTCTATTGATAATGGATTCTCTGTTGCTTCGGCATAATCGTCCCATTTTAATGGCGATAGGAACGGCGCATTTTTTTCCATCCACACTTTGTCGGGCTTTTCATTAGAGTATTTTAATTCGTTTTTGATATAATCATAAGAAGCAGTTTCTACTTCGTCCTTTTGTTCCTGCTCCCAAAGTTTGGGATCAATTTTCATTGGTTTTTGGTTGAATACGGTGTTTCTAAATCTAGTCATGAAGCTGTTGTCAGAAAAATGCATGGTTTCATAGATGTGCGGGGTATCAAGGCAGCATAGAACTTGATGGTTCTGTTTCAATTGCATATTGTCTCCTCGATCAAGTGCATCGTTCTCTGGGGCACATTTTAATAAAGGAATTGGACTTTTTTCGTCAGTATTTAATTTCAAATTTGGCGTTCCTAAACACTTGTTTTCTGGAGTTTTCTCATTAAAATGGACATCGACGTCAACTTTTAATCTTAAAGTGTTATCTTGTTCTGTATTGTCTAGTTTCTGCTGTTGGATATTTTCCATCAATTCTTCAGTTGGTAGGGAGTCTAACTTCAAGAGGGTTCCTATCCACTTATCGCCTTGTTCTCTTGATCTTCGTCTTTTTTCTCTGGGTGATAACGCCATCCAATTTACGATGTTCGTAGACTTTTCTTGTTTACCTGATCTCGCAGTATCTAAATTCTCAGATTCAGCAATAACCCAACTATTTCTTTGTTTTTGAAACCTTGTTTTAGGTAATTTACACAGTGGATTAGGCGAGGTTTGCTTGTGGGGTTCAGTTACTTCAGTGACTGTCGACAAAGTCGTACCTAACGACAGATTCAGTCTGGGTATGTAAGTAGGCGGGATCGGTGATCCTAATCGACGAATATTTGTACTTTTATCGTTAGTTTCTTTTTCATCTCTCTCTGTAGAACTTGAAGTTGAACAAAAAGACATTTCTTTGGAGCCTGTGTTGTTACATTCATTATCATTTTCTGCAAGTAAACGTTTATTTTTAAATGAATAAATCCAAATAGTACGTGTTTCTTTGTCTAATTCCGGTTCATTCTCATCGTAAGGATGGTTACTTGCGTCGCGGGGTTTTGGTTCCATCATTAAATCGTCGAAAGTTATAAAATCACTGTCTGCGTCTGACGAAGTATCGGAATTTAAAAAATGTTTGTTTATCATGGTAATACAATTTACTTGCTCATTTAATAATTGGCTGTCCTCCTCATACTGGTTTCCTATGATATCAGGATGAAGATGATTATGAATCATGTAATTGTTCGTGTTTGTTGCAGTGTTCGTGGAACGAAAACGATTTGCTTGGTTTAGGCGCCGTTTTTCTCTTGCTTTGTTATTTATTTTGTAATTATCTTCTATTGGTGCAAACTTCTCATTGGTAGTGATGCTCCAGGCATGGTTTACACGATTGTCCTGAGCTTCATCTGTGGAAAGGTTAAATTCGTCCGAAGTATTTAGTTCAATGATCTCCAAAGCATTGGGCTCGTCTTGTAGCCATATTTGACTAACAAGAATCTCTGGGATTGCAGTATTTACATGGGTAAGCTTGCGGTTTAAATCTGGAAATATATGAAAAACCATACTTAGGTACAGCACATTAGGTACATATCTTCGTTTCAGTAGGTAATATGAAAGCACCTAATTTTGAATTCACGCGATACCGTACCTTCATAATTGCCATACAACGGGTGGCGCAAAAGTAAAGACCCTATTTGGTTCAGCTATAACATTTTTTCTAAATTAGAAAACTAGATTTAGATTTTTTTAAATGTATATTTGTGCCATTAAATTTCGTACCATTAGGATTTAAAGATGATGTCTTTTAAATGGTGACCTCCAGAGTTGATACACATTTGAGTCCTTCAAAATTGGTTATGAGTGACGAAGCGCATTTCCATCTCTCAGGGCATGTCAATAAGCAGAATACTCGGTTCTGGGGCACTGATAATCCGCGCATTATTCAAGAAACACCTCTACACCCACTAAAAGTTACTGTATGGTGTGGCATCTGTGTTGACAGAGTGATCGGACCCTATTTTTTCGAAGACGCTGGAGGCAATGCGATTACTGTCACTGGAGAACGCTACAGAACCATGTTACGTGAGTTTTTGATACCCAGTTTGGACGAATTGGGGCTGGAGCACATCTGGTTTCAACAAGACGGCGCTACGGCACACACAGCGCGCGACACTATGGACTTAGTGAGGGACGCTTTTCCAGGCCGAGTTATCTCTCGTTTTGGCGATTTGCCTTGGCCTGCAAGATCACCCGATCTGACCAGTCCAGACTTCTTTCTTTGGGGTTTTTTGAAATCTCGGGTGTATGTGAACAAGCCACAGACTCTCGCAGCTCTAAAAGAAAACATTCGTCAAGAAATAACGAACATATCGCAGGAAGTGTTACGGCAAGTTATGCAAAATGTCATAAATAGGGCTCAAATGTGTATCAACTCTGGAGGTCACCATTTAAAAGACATCATCTTTAAATCCTAATGGTACGAAATTTAATGGCACAAATATACATTTAAAAAAATCTAAATCTAGTTTTCTAATTTAGAAAAAATGTTATAGCTGAACCAAATAGGGTCTTTACTTTTGCGCCACCCAGTATAAGCAGTTAATTCGTTTCCTTGATAGAGCCTATATTATTATGTAGTAGCATTGATCAGAATTGATATCAAATGCAACAGCATTGCATCCTGAAGCTAGGCCAGATATCTACATACCTACTTAGAACAGATAAAAACGATGATGATAATAACGAAAAAAAACTGCTTACGATTAAAAGAGTCGTTGGGATTTACTTTTTTACGTATTTGATGCCGTTTCATATTGGTTCACGCATTAATAATCATTATTATTACAAGTTACTGAAGCTAGAAATTATCAATAAGCTTGACATTTTACTTACCTATTGTCATTTTTTTTTCTTTTTAGGGTAGGTAAGTAGGTCCTACACATAAGAGAGTTACTAGTACTACATTACTACCTACTTTAAAATTGGAAATAATAATAATTTCTATGTATAAAATTAATAAAAGTGAACAATATTAGTAATAGGTAATCTTAATTCTCTGTCATGTAACTCTTTTGGTATACCTACTCAAATGGACTCAGACGGAACTTGAAGTTCTAGATAGGAGGGTTTGCACATTGCTGACCGCAGATCGGATGCATCACCCATGGTCACTGGTATTTGATGAGACTATATCCCACGGCAGTGTGGAGGCTAAGTTCTGGAGATTAAGGCTAAGTCCTTGCACAACCATGAGATATGCAGGCTCGGGTACTGTTTTCTTGACATAGACGTGGGAATGTACCGAGGCGTGGTCTCATTGGAGTACCAACTAATGACCGCAGGGGAGTAGGTATGGCAGCGAAAGTATCTTTACGAGAGCTTCTACCGTGTACTACACGGGCACAGTAAAGATATCTGTATCTACATAGGTCTGATGTTCTTCTATGATGAACTACATGGGCTTCATGAAGAGCTTAGATTCTTTACACACCAATCAAAGTTGTATAAATATTTCACGTGCTTTTTAAAATAATTGTATAAAATAAATGAGTTCGTATAACGGACTGAAAAATAGTCTGTATATTAAGCATAACCTTTATGTTCATAAAATAAATATATCAGTTAGGTTTTTATTCAAGTACTGGTGAATAAAAATTGCCAAAGTAAACCGATATTGTACTTTTTCAACAATGTTTTTTAAATATAATAGTAATATTTTCGTAATTTTGGCTCTATAGTAGACTTTAAGACTGTATATCCTGTTGGAAAAACGCATAAAACATAATATTTTGGCATTCTGCAATGGTTGTATTCGTCCTGAAAGTTAACTCTGACGTTTATTTTCGTAAAACGCTATGAAAGGATTGTCTTCGCTTTAAATTCAAAGTCAAAGTCAAATCATTTATTTCACTTAGACCATTATAAGGCACTTTTGAACGTCAAATGAGAAAAAAAAATTGATTCTAGGTGCCCATTCCAAAAGGTAGTTTTGTATGGAGAAGAATGGGCAAGAAACTCCATACTTAAAATACATACACCATACATAAAAACGATGTTAACAATATTTGCATTTACAGGAATTATATAATTATACGTGAATACGATGCACCTTGCATAAAAACACTAGGTATTTGAAAGTGTGTACAAAGTATCACAGATTAAGGAATGACAGACTAAGTTATATGTACATAGATACACAGTGTTCACATATTAATACAAATGTTGAAACAGTAGACGACCACTCCTTATATTTTAACAAACAATGAATCAGTATGTGAGCCTGAGCAGTGTATAAAAAAAGAGTCAAATATATATATATTATGTACATATTTATACTAAGTATGAAATTAGGTATTTTAAATTAGCAATCGGTTCGATTTTGTCTAGACTGTCGATCGTCCTATGGAGCTAGACCAGCATGTTTCCAAGCATTCTTATCTTGAATATAGTCCTCTAAATTATAATAAGCTTTTTTACAGAGTGTACTTTTAATATATGATTTAAATTTTGTTTCACTTAGCTGTAATATATCACTAGGAATTTTGTTGTAGCACTTAACACAGTACCTACCCCATAAAAGATGTATGGACTTTAGACAATCTAAAATATGGTTGAGCTATTTTGTCCTTGTTTCTAGTATTAAAGTCATGTCTATCACTTACTTTATTAAACATATGTACGTTTTTTTTATTATTATTTTATATTATATTAATATTTTTTAATAGTTCCCTAAGAGATTCGCGGCGACGTAGATTATAAATGGCTCTGACAGCTCTTTTTTGTAAGATAAAAACGGATTCAATGTCAGCAGCCCGACCCCACAGTAAAATACCATACGACATAATGCTGTGAAAGTAGCCAAACTAGACCAAACGCGCAGTTTCTACATCTGTCAACTGTCTTATCTTTCTAACAGCATAAGCCGCGGAGCTTAGTCGCCCCGCAATAGATGTTATATGAGGTCCCCATTGTAATTTCTCGTCTAGCGTGATTCCTAGGAAAACCGTTTGACTAGTAAATTCCAGTTTCTCTCCATTAAGTATGATGTCACATTTGCTATTCCTATAATTTGGTAAAATGAATCGAATACATTTGGTTTTTTTTTTCATTAAGTACCATATTGTTTACCGTAAACCAATTTTGAACCTGAAGAATAGCGTCATTTACGTCGTCTAGATTTTGTGACCGTCTGTCTATTTTAAAAATCAATGATGTGTCATCGGCAAATAACACCATTTTTGGTTGATTTTGAAACAATTGGGGTAAATCATTTATATAAACTAAGAATAGAAATGGACCCAATATTGAACCTTGAGGAACGCCCATAGTCGTTTCAGACCCCAATGAGTTCACGCCGTTAACCTGTACTTTTACCCGTCTATCCCTCAGGTATGACCTTAGTAAATCAAGAGATGTTTTACTAACCCCGTAGTGCTCCAGTTTCAGCAAAAGTGTCTCATGGTCAACGCAATCGAACGCCTTTGAGAGGTCGCAAAAGATTCCAATGGCATCTTGTGATTCCTCCCAGGCGCTAAAAATGTTCTTTATCAGGGTGACACCGGCGTCAGTTGTACAACGCCCTTTGGTGAAACCATACTGTTGTTCATGAAAGATGGAATTTTTATTAAAGTGACGCAACATTTGATTGAGCATTAACTTTTCAAACACCTTGCTGAGAACTGGCAGAATCGACACAGGCCTATAATTGTTGGGGTCTTTACTATCACCGGATTTGAACAACGGTACTACTTTACTGTGTTTCATCAGATCCGGAAAGACTCCTTGGTCTACACTGGTGTTAAATATAAGAGCTAAATAGGGCGCTATCGTTTCGATAATAGATCTACAGACTTTTACAGACATTCCCCAGAGATCTTCTGTTGATTTAACTTTAAGATCTTTAAAGGCTCTTATAACAACCTGGGGGTTTGTATGTTCAAACCTAAACTCCGAACGGCATGCCTTAACATTCTTCCTAAGTAAGGCAGCAGAGAGCGCGGGAGAGGAATTTAAAGCTTCAGTATTTTTAATGGGAATATTTCCAAAAAATGTTTCAAATTCTTGAGCTACTTTATCTGAATTTATGGGGCCAGGTGCAGTCTCTAAATTAAATTCAGTATTACGCTGTTTTTTCCTACCTGTTTCATTATTTATTATTTGCCAAGTAGTTTTTATTTTGTCATCAGCTAATTTTATTTAATTTCTAATATAAAGGGATTTGGCTATTTTGCAGACAGTTTTAAAAAGTTTTGAATATTTCGCAACATACTGATGAAAGCTTGTATTCATTACATGTTGCTTTAGACCATAAAGTTCAAATAGTTTTTCCCTGCTTTTACGAATACCTGGAGTCGCCCAATCGCTAAATAAGAACTTTGTGCAAATAGTTTTAGTCTTTAGTGGAAATGTGTCATTAAATTGCGTGTTTATTAATGAAAAAAACTCAGCGTAGAACTCATTTGGGTCATCTATATTATTAAAGCTTTAAAAACATAATTTAAAAATTATACTTTTACTCTGTAGTTCCCTAAATCAAGACTTAATCTTCCTAAAACTGTAATTGTCTTTAAATAATCTGCTCACATCATTACGATATTGCTCTGGGCAAAACGCGAAAACATAAAGTTTTTGTCACGACTCGAATACCTCTTTTTTTTTTTTTTTTTTTTTAATCTATTGATAGGCATACGTTTGACCACTATCTCACCTGATGGGAAGCGATGATGCGGCCTATGATGGAGCACGCTTGCCTAGAAGTAACCTATTCACTCTTGCCTTAAAGACTCCCAGGTTGTAGCTATCAGGAAACACAGACTCAGGCAGGGAATTCCACTCCTTAGCAGTACGCACAATGAATGTATTCCCGAAACGTTTCGTGCGTGTGGGTGGGATGTCCAGCGTGTGCCGGTGGCGCATCGCCGTACGTCTTGTGGTCCGATGATGGAACGGGCTCGGCGGAATTAAATGCTAATCAAAATCAAAACCTACCCCTATACACGCTCTTAAGGCGCTACCCCGACCAAAAGTGCGTTTTTCTTCGTTATTCAGGGGTTATTAACTCATGAATTAAGAGAAACAAACTACATCTAAAAGCATATTATAAATGTTCAATATCCTATCATCACATACCACTTTCTTATTTTTTTTTATGTACCCTATATACACCTAAATCTCCCTTTAAAAAAATGACTAAAATAATTGAAAACATGTAACTATCTTTTGCTAAAGTTGACTTGCTATTAATTTAAGGAATACACTAATAGATAGGTAACTTAAAAATCTTTATAATTCACGTTTGCACATTTTATTTTATAGCAAAAGATCGTTGCTCTTTTTTTTTAACAAAAAAACCCAAAAAAATGTGCGAATTTCGATTCTGCGGCAAAGAGGAAATGTATGGTCAAGGTTATTTGGTTAGGGAAGCGTGCACGTCACGTCAACGTACCGTGCCACGTTACCGCACCGTTCCACGGTGACGACGTCGTGACGTGGAGATGTGGACAGGCCCTTATGGTTGCATAGTGCAAAAATCCAGGAAAGCAATTTAGTTGAAGCTAAAAGCCCTGTCTTATGTGCGGCAGCGGGGGGTAGTGCCACTGTTGGCGAAACAAAGTGTAAATGGATTGATTGCGCCAATTCCCGGCTACAAAGGGAGACGAAATTGCATTAAAAGCTCCGTGGCGCGGGCCATTTGCCAAAGCACTTACTCCATTAGGAGCGTCCAAATAACGTTACCTTAGTGCGGTGTTAGGAAATGTAGGTGTCGAAGGTATGAAACTTATACTAAAGTTTACAAAGACAAAAAGATAAAAAATTTGTTTGACGATTTAATTTTGGCATATTGTAGATAAGTATCCCTAGAGGTAATAAGTAGATATAGGTACTTATTACACTTGGCCCGTGACAATTTAGGTAGCTACTAGGTAGGTAGGTACGTTGTGAAAGAAGAGGATTTCCACGTCCACTGCTGTTATACCTAGAGGTAGATAAATAATTTAACTTAATTTAGTGACCACAATCATGTAGATAATAAATAAACTAATAAGAAAAAGAAGATATAGTTAAAGTGAGAGCATCCCTGCCCTGCATTGTCAACCTTTCGAAGCGGGTGTGAAAACGCACGAGTTTCACGCCCCGTACGCGCGACAAAGGTTAATTAATTACATTACGCTGCGCTTGAGTGGCCGGGCACTCATTGCACAACGCTAATTCGCAAATTAGCCGCCGACAAAGCGGGCTTTTATTCGCTCCATTACGGCTCTGACGTGTTTCATCTCTATATTTCACTTAATTTCTAGTTGATTTGAAATTATTGAACAGATATTGCTAATGATTTATCGCACTCTTGATTAGTTTCAGTTAGATACAATTTTGCCTGCTGTGTCACTCACTAATGTAGGTACCTAAATGTAGACAGAAATTAGTTTCCTTAGATTCTTTCTCATCTAGGTACCTAGATAGGCACCTATTTACCTAACGCTGTAGGTAACTGCTCCGTAAACCACCATATTTTGATAAAATCTTATCTGCTGATGTCCAAATTACGCTCCAAATAGATTGCTTGTTTCCGCCTTTGTTTTAAAACAACAATGGAGTCTTGTGAATAAATTAAATAATAAAACACAGATAAAACAAGTTTGCCGCGGAAGCAAAAATGTTTGACAAACCATCCATTAGCGGTCCCTGAGAAGTGCAACCAATACAAGATGGCGGCGGGTTCGTAACGTGCAATTAGAATTTATTTTTGTCTATCAAAATATTTTTAATTGGTTTTAGAGTTGGAAAATACTGTAGTATATGATTATCGCGCTACAAAGCTGTATATTTGCTTAATGGAAGAGTGTTCGAGATAAAAGCTTGCGCTATCGAGGTCGGATCTGAGTAATTAGAGGGGCCGCGGCCGGCCGCCTGCGCCGACGCCGACGATTCTTCCTTACATACCACTTAAAACTACACCGCCTTCTAGCTTAGGTATACGACATTATCTTATCATGTACTGTAACTCTAGAAACGTGGCAACGTGACTGACCACTTTTACTGAAGTATTTTTATGAACATTATTAACATTTCCGATGTAGGTAACATGTTGACTCGCAGGTTTGCACGTTGTAGCAAAGCAGTAAAAATAACGCTCTTTAAGGCTTACTGCCAAGTGTTTTACACGTGCAGCCTGTGGACCAAGTATAGGTACTCAGCGGGCTATCAGCGCTTTACGGGTCCAGTATAATAACGGTTTCTGGATGTTGATGGGGCAGCCCCGTTTCTGCAGCGCATGAGGTACCTATGTTTGCACAAGCACGCGTAGATGGCTTCCACGCCATCTTCAGACAGAAATCTGCCTCTTTGCTCTGCAGAGTGCGGCGCAGCTCCAACTCCATCCTGAAGACTATAGCGGGCAGATACGAGTCTCCTTTAGTGGGTGATGTTGTTCGAAGATGCTTTTCGAACAACAGCCTAGTCACTAAATAGATTAGTTTACTAACATAGTTATAAGTTATCCTTTTGTGTACTAACCCATATGGATGTTGCTAATCCGAAATAAAGATTATTTTATTTTATTAATTTCTGTCGCCGGTTATCGAAATACTCATGTATTCTGAAAAGTTACAGAACAGCGCTTTACAAACTTTTGAAGTAGGTACGGTAAAATGTTGAATGTATGAATTACACTAGTTATCTAAGTACCTACTTATGATGAAAACCTTGGTTCTTGCCAACTGCTTTGCCTGTGTGAGGGCCGCAAAGCGTCCCACAGAAACGTAAGACCTACAGTAGTTAGGACATATAGTCCTAAGTCCTAGTCATAATGTCATAATTCAGATCATAGTCCAACCATATGTCAATTTCATCCAAATCCCTTACCTACCCGTTGAGGCGTGAATTCCGCGTGATTGATTATCAAAAATCCAAACATACCTACAGACTTTTATGTTATAGATTGATATCTAATATTAGTACCATTAGTCGACTGCTCAGGGTAGAAATAAAGTAATAGTACCTACCTACCTGCCTGCCGGAAGAATCATGATTTACTTTTGTGTCATAAAATTAACGAAAACTAAGCACATTTTTAACCTTTATATTATAGTTACAAAAATAAATTCTAAAGAAACGTATGTAAAATAAAGTGCTCATTCTTCCCTAATCTTAGTACCTGATCTATTGCTTTTAGTAAAATTACCCTATAAATATTCAGGAAGAAGGCGAAAAAACTTAATAATACGGTATTGGACGACGTTAATTGCAAATTACGTGTGCATTAATGTTGGGCTCACGTATGGGCGAATGTTTTAACGGTCAAAGTTCGCTTGCACTCCACTTAAGTGTCACTGGAGCAAGGAATCATGACTCGGAAATTTTACAAGAATGTCAGCTGGTTCTTTTATAAGTAATACGTTTTCGACCGAAATTATTTTATTGTTGTTTGTATTTAATTAATTTTGTTGCAGATACACTACAGGTTATTATAATTATGTCAGAAATTAAAGTAGGTATAGCTACTAATAGTGGTATCTATACTTGTTTATAACTGTTAGAGCTAAATATCGATTCTAAAAGAATCTAAAAAACGAATAGTATTCTGGTAACAAATTGGCTGAGTTGTTCCTTGTTTCTTATCGACAAACTAGAAATAACATCGGTGTTGGTGATTGTGTGAGAGATCGGTATCGAGCCTTGCGTGCGTTGACGCCGAGTGGCGTAAACAGCCAAACATTACGGAGCCAAGCATCGGGGTTGGAAACATTTTACAGAATATTTGAATTTTGATGATTTCACATAGAAAGATATGTGTAGGTACCTACCTACTTACTAATCGGGAGTTTTGGTAGATAAGTTTATTTTAACAGACTCAACCATCAATAGAGGTTCAAATCTTAATTTCTGTGTGCACAGTCATAGCAATGCTACAGCTTAGAGCTTTAACTACCCAAAACTGTTTTTAAGTATAACCTTTTCCTAAACAAAGCTTGTATTTGTAAAATGTTTAAAAACTTAAATTAATTAAAGTACCAACACAAAATGTTTACAATCTCATAATATTAAGACGTAAATGGAAACAATGATTTGCCACTTTTGTGTACAAATGTTTTAGGAAACGTCGGCGGTCGTGTGATGCCGTCTGTCGCCGATGTCGGCTAATTGACACGTTGCCGCACTAAATTACCACTTAATTTCACACTTTCTACAGATAATAGAGCCAATATGGACGCAAAGTTTTAACGTGATTCCATACTTCTGTGGTGAAAGGAAATTGGCGGGTGCTAGCACATAATTTTGATAAAAATGTGTCAAAACATGCGCTAGTGCTCTGAAAATTATGTAATGTTGGAGTTAAAACCACTTTATTATTTCTGTGCCATTTTTAATTATTATACTAGCTTTTGCTCTCAATTTCATCCGAGTGAATTTTTATTACGGATTACTTAATATTTTATAGCCTACAGCACTCAGGGATAACATATAGCTTCCTGTTACTGAAAGAATATTTAGAATCGACTTCCACGATAAAGTACGTAAAAAATATAAGCAAGAGTTCTAACTTAAGCAGCTTCTAAAACTCTTTAGAATTATCGGGTAAGGGTAACTACTTAAAAATGAATCACAAAAACCGGAAGACGAATAATACAACGTAAGATTATTAGCACTTAAAACACACCTAATGGTGAGAACGTTTTTTCCTTTTATGGAAACAAATCAATTATTGTAAAAAAAACTTTTCACTTAAAAACAAAAAGGATCACTATAAGTTTTTGTTTGGCTTTTTGTGTAGATGTGTGGAGTGTCAATTATTTCATCAGTGGCTGCGTCTGCGCAGCGCGGGTTAACACGTCAGCGTCGGGGCTAACACCTTGTCTTTGATGTGCTACGTTTTAATATTGATACAAAATTAATATTTTCAATTATAAATCTGACGAAAGATTCCGTTTTTTTAAATTTTAATAAGGAATAATACCTATTTACAGTTGTTATGTAAGAAAAGTGTTTCAATAAGGTCCAAGATCCTAGGATCTTGATCATGGTGAATGACGTAGATATGGCGGCTCTTGACTAAAATTTTAAGGTCAGAAGGTATGTACCTAGGTATGGGTACTGGTTAGCTATAAGGGCGGATTTTTCAGGTATCTGATATAAAATAAGGTACCGAACTCTTACTTAGCTACGTTCAAGGGTGGCGGCTGGTTTTTAATAGCAATATATTTATTTGCTCTAAAACATGGTTAGAGATCTTACAACTAAATATGGCTACACATGTTTTGCTTAAAATGAAGCATGCAAATATTTAGGCATCATATAAATTAAAATACTAATTAATCCTTATGATCTCCTGAAGAAAATCCTTAATGCTATAAAGATGCAGCAAAATGCTGTTTTATGTTAAATATGTTTTAAAAGATATTTTAGAAAACCATGATTCCTTATTGCCAGACACTTTCCGTAGGTCATAACTTTAGTCAGACGCTTTAAAGTATCGATCTGGAAAGTGTGTAGCGACCTATTGGACTTTTTGGAGCTATTCGATGTGTTGCATTCTCGATCTCAGTCCTTGATTGACATGTGTTGCCAAAAGAATCTATGTTTTAGTGAAACCAGTTGAATTGTCTTGCTTTTTAGGGTTCCGTACCTCAAAAGGAAAAATCGAAACCCTTATAGGATCACTTTGTTGTCCGTCTGTCGGTCTGTCTGTCTGTAAGACCCTTTATCTCGGGAACGCGTGCAGGTATCGAGTTGAAATGAAAACCATATACTCAAGTCTACGGTCCCTTGATGCTGTAAAATTGATGCTCTATGTTAACGTAAAAAAAGATACGGCCGCTTATGTCACAAAAAACGCGTTTATAATATTAAGTAGATTATGATTATTAGTATGGATTAGTATAGAAGTATGGATATGTACGGAACCCTTGGTGGGCGAGTCCGACTCGCACTTGTCCGGTTTTTTATTGGGGACAAGCCCTCCACACTTCTCCTATTCTTCTGCAACTTCTGAAAGCCAGAATGAACAGTGGCGACCACCAGAAAAGCATCGAGCTAATGAGGGCAAGTGCGAGGTGATGATGAGCATGATGATGAACAGTATGATTGTAGTGCATAAGTATGACGCAGGACTACGTGCGCCTCTGCGCAGACTGACTAGTAACTACAACGAGTTCTCTCCGCTATTCAATTTAAAGAAACATCGTAGAAGCTCTCTCTATAATCTCCATTGTTGTTTACTTCTTTTGTGAATTGTTGTTGTTCATTTATTGTTATTTTTTCATTTTTTTTTTGGTGTTTTGTTATTATTTACAAGTAGGCATCATTAAATTCACTGCAAGACGTTTTGAAAATATTTTTGTCTATATTGTCTGGAAAATGCCGTTGGTTACATATTTAACCATCTGCTGTAATTAGGTACTTTTAGACTTGTAATATCTAATGTGTTTGTTTTCCCCAATAAATAAAATAAATAAAGTATGTAACCATTACTCTTAAGTCATGTGACTGATATAACCACTATATAATCCATGTTTATCCCCAATAAACGGCAGTAACCTTTCGTACTCGCTTGTGTTGCATTCTAAATGCAATCCCAACATTATATGGCGACCCTGCCACCTCCAACCTCGCGCCATTGTCTATTTACGATACCATGGCCCTATTAGAGAAGTGAATTATGAACTCTGTCTTGAATAAACGTGGAAAGATGAAGAATTACAAGAGACATTATCGTGAACTGTTGTCGTGTTCCTTGATGCAAATTGTTAATTGTGTCGATGTTATTGAAATGGATAACTCACAGCATACAGAGCTCACGTCAACCTACAATAATCTGTCAAATTTCTTTGATAGATTTTCAACTTAATTACAAATAATAAGGTTCATATTCAATTGGGAACATTTGACAGTTTGGTACCTATGGTTTAATGTGCTGGTGTCTGTAGGTACCTACAGTCTTACGTCACGAAACTGAAAGAATCTGAAATTGTACTCACAGCCATCCGCTGCCAGTCACCTTCTTTAAATAATCGGTCCATCGTACCGCAGGGCGTCCCACACTACGCTTGCCCAGACCCAGATTCCTAACATAAAATAGCCCTACTTGTACTAAAACCTCCAACAAAAACAAACAGTACATTCTGGTTCGTGTTAGTGTTATTATGTCAGACTTGTGCTTCCGGACATTAGCGTCGGCGATGCATCGTCCTAAAACCGGCCGGCCGTGATTAGAGGTGGGCGCCGCCTGATTACAGGCCGGCTAATGCACGCCGAACGCCGGCGTTTTCACATCATGATCATGATCTGTGCTTTTCGATGTAAATGTAGGTTAAAACTGGGTTGTAGGTATCTACCAAATCACTCGTACATTTCAATAAAGACGATGCATAAGTTTCGTTCTACTTCCTGTCTGAAGTGCCGGTTAAGTTATCCGAAAGATAATTTCGCATAAGTTTTGTTCCAAATATTTATGTATTCGGTTATATATTTACGAAAACTAGTTTTTCGTTAGTTTAAAACATGTTGTACGGTTGCGTATTTAACTCGTATTTATTTGAGAATATTAATTAAGAGACAACAAATACATTGAAAGGTATTATACAATATACATAGACGTAATTTCGACTGGCGTAACCAGGTCGTAACGTACGCGTAGCCGCCCGCTACGCGAGGCCTACGCGGCTACGATATATTTCGTCCTTCAAAAGACTGTTGTGCTACGAGATTTATTTTGGGTATTTTTTTTGTCTTGCTTTTTAGCAGTTTAACATTTTATGTACAAACATAATACTTTTCATTTCTTACTATGAAACATATGAAAATCATTGTTCTTAACTTTAATATCTTTTGAAAACTTTTAAAACACCTTTTATTAACATTTATAACAAAAACTTTTAACAACAATACAATAGTTTAGTTTCTTACAGTGCCTACTATTATTAAGAAAAGGGTAACTGAGTCAATAGGGATACTTAATGATTGTTGTGCATTCTCTAACAATCGGACAGGAATCAATGCGCGGCGTTAGTCGACATATTGCTTTGTTGAAAATAAAACGCCAGTGAGACTAATTGAAATGCTACATTACGTCAGCGCAGGCGCAGCGTCGAATAGGGGCACTGTTCGACGCTTACAAATATAAAACAATCATTTGGACAGTTCAAAGAGCGGAGCCGTGTAGCGCAATGTTAGTGTGTGGCGCAAGTGGTAAAGAATTACAATTTAATAATATTATACTGGAAATAGTACTAGTTTATAGTACCATTTCCAATATAATATTTAATAAAATTAATGTAGTAGTCAATTATTAAAAAAAAAGAATGCAAGACTGCATATTAAACAAATTACACAATTTAAAATAAGAATACCAATACCAAAAAATGCAACTAATCTTTAAGCATTTTTTATTTCAGATATACCTATGTGATACTAGTGAATCGCCCCAGCTTCGCACGGTACCGCTAATGTTATCTATAGCCGGACGACTTCTGGTGGATGGATGGGGGCTGTCATGTGGCGAAGTTTTAGCAAATACATATCTATAGGTACGGTGGGCATCACAGCAGACTTTACATCAGCATCGCGATATTTACCTTTATTAGGTACCTACAGAAAAAAAGAAAATATGTTTATTGACACAGACCCATGTATGTGCACACAAAAGTAATATTAAAAAGTTTTTCAATATTAAAACAGAAATAAATAAAAAACATTATTTGTCCACGGCTGCGGTAAACAGGCCCAGACCTACGTGTGTTATAAATAAATAAATTAACCTTTATTTCAGACTAAAGTCCATAGTTGTGTGAGTATGTCGGTGTTAGTAACAATATTACTTTAGTAAATAGGTTAGTGTTGTTAGTTTTCGTAATTACTTAGTTTATTGCTATTTTAGACCTAAGACGGTAGTCCGGTCTGGCAGCAATCATTTGCAAAATGCTGTTGTAAGGACCATGCAGGCGCTGCACTAAGGAGGCCACTTTTTTGCATGATAGCGTGAAAACCATCTGTTATAAGAGTGCGCCAAGTAAAAACATGTAAAAGTCACGAACAAGATTGTCCAATCTAATCAGCCGAGCCCACCGCTCACAACTTGCGCCGCAGCTTGGCTCGCGCCTCGTCATCTCGCGGCGCCTTTCAATTCACATCTCAAACGTTTGGATACTCCCCCACAATGGGCAGGCTACAAAGCGGGCCACGTTTGCCGCCTCGTTATGTAAAATCGGCCAAACAATGCGAGCGGTATCGCTTTCTGTAAGAACTCAATCAAATCAAATTAACAATAGATATAAACCGGTTTATTAAGAACTACAACTCAGTTATAATTGGTGGTTGATAGGGGTCTTGTGTAGTGGGTTATCGTGTTTTTCGAGATGTGTTGCAGTATACGGCTGTGGACACAAAGGTCCGCCAATCAACGCCATGCTGTCTGAATAGACAGACGTCTGACTGAACTGAAGACAATGACCATGATGTCTATTTTAAACGGTTTTCTTTGTTTAATGACAAAGTAATCTTTCAAATAGAATTATACATACACAATTTATTTAATTATTAATTTCCATCTCTCTATAATTTTTGTATAAAATTGCTCAGGTTTATATTTGGTATTTTTTTATGTATTCCATTGACGTTTGTGAGCATACAGAAGAAAAGCATATACTCAGATAGTACGAAACATAGATAACCAAGTTTCTCAATTGCGGACATAATATTTACGATTGCACAACTTTGTAGGTAGTTATGTATTTATCTCCGTAACCACAGATAAATATTTCTTATTCAAATAGCGCTTATTTAATTCAGTCTTTAGTGGCTTCATAATATTTTTCAAACATGTTATGAGATAAGCAGACTCTTGACCTATCAAGTTTGAAGTGGATTTATAATGAAAAATAATGCTTAAGTATTTCATTCAAGTCTATAAGAATTTATTTATAGGTTTTCTAAGTAGGTAGGTTTTTTTTTTTATCTATTGATAGGCGTACGTTTGACCACTATCTCACCTGATGGGAAGCAATGATGCGGTCTAAGATGGAACACGCTTGCCTAGAAGTAACCTATTCACTCTTGACTTAAAGACTCCCAGGTTGTAGCTATCAGGAAACACAGACTCAGGCAGGGAATTCCACTCCTTAGCAGTACGCACAATAAATGTATTCCCAAAACGTTTCGTGCGTGTGGGTGGGATGTCCACCATGTACCGGTGGCGCATCGCCGTACGTCTCATGGTCCGTTGATGGAACGGGCTCGGCGGCTAGGTACCTCGAGCCATACATTGCTCGCAGGTCTCAGTCTATTCCAATTGGATCGACATTATTTATTTACGCAGAATATCCTTCTGTGTCCATAGTCATCCATTGATTGAACTATACGGTAACCCAACTTTCTAAAAGTAAATTGTGTTAATGCCATTCAGCAAGATAATGGCAGGCAGACACTGGCTGTCAGTGACCATAGATAAAAAAAAGAATACGAACTATGGCTGAGCCTTTCTCCCTCTCTCAGAGAGAACTTTGTCAGCCATCTAACCTATTACAGATACCTAATGCTGTGAGTAAACCTTAGGTAAGCAACTAACAATCTAAGTAGACATGACATCAACTTGGGTTAGGACGTTTATATACACGTTTAAAAACAAACCGTGAAATGTATTCACCCCAATAAAGGAAACGAACACATTCACGCGAGTGCGGGGGCCGCGGGCGCGGGGTATGTAAAGCTTCGTAGACACTGTACATAACAAACATTACCACACAAACAGAGCGCTCCCGCCACCACGCACAGACTGCATTGAAACAGAAGTGCAACTTTGTTTCGTAAAGAGTGTTCATGGAGTTCCTTGCTCATTCTTCTCCATAGAAACCTACTGTTTGGAACGAGCAACTAGGTTCAACTTTCTGACTAACTGACTCTTTGACAATAAATGGTTTATTTGAAATAAATGATTTTGAGTTTGAGTTTAACATTTTAACTATCGTAAAGTCTTTGGGCTTTTAAAGTCGCGCAAAGCTAACACTTTACGAAAATCGTTTATGATCCGGTTGATGTACTTACATTTTGAACTGAATATTATAATATAATAATGGTATAAGGTAATGTAATAGAACCACAGCTTTATTAACCACTCGTAGTAAGACAGATGTCGTTAGAAAGAATAACATAGCGTTGTAATTGTGACTATTGCTTTTTTTAATTCTTTAAAATAAAAACGCAAAGCTTGCGTTTGGCCGCAACTCACCTGATCTTAAGTGATGATACGGCCTTAGGGGCAGCACGCTTGCCTAGGATAAACCGGTTCACTGAAGATACCCAGATTATATTTGTTGTGATTTTATTTAAAAACTTGGTATCACAATTATATCCACTCATTTAAGCTGTTAACAATGACATTGGGAGTCTAGAATTCATATCGCATAAAAATCAGTTTGAAAAGCTTTTGAATCTTTTTTCCTGATAATGCAAAGCGAGGATTCTCATAAAGAATGATGAGTGTAACTGTTCCATATCCCTTGCTACTTCTGCCGTCATCTTGCTGCTTACTTGGACTGTCGAACACCCCGAGGCGTCGAGTGGCGCCGCATTACCATACACCCTCCACTTTGAGCGCCGGCTAACCTAATACGACGTATGCCAGACGTGGACTCTCCGTACGTGTTGGAAATTGCTCAGAGAACCAACTTGCATGGAAATAGATTGTGTAGGTAGCATTAATTAGCTGCAAACTGCTGTTTTTGTAATCTTCCTGCTGGTTAACCAAATAGAACTGATCGAAAAAGCTGGGAGTAGAAAAATACTCGTGTAACACATTCTTTTATTACGCCGGCTACTTTTTGCATTTGCTGTGATATCGAAGTGTGATGTGATGTGTGAAAGAAAGTACCTCCGCACAGAATATGCACACTTATTATTATACTATACATACAAATTATTGTAATATGACTGATGTTGGACAAACTAATATACCTACGTATAATTTTTTCGAGTAATAGTTATGTAAGGACTGAAAGTCAATTCATAATCCAATTATTCCGAAATAGAACTTCTCTAAGAAAAACACTTGATTTAACCCTGAAAAACCGATTTATTTTTAGTTTACAATCTATATTAATATTATAAAGCTGGAGAGTTTGTTTGTTTGTTTCGTTGAACGCGCTAATCTCAGGATCTACAGGTTCGAATTGAAAAAATATTTTTGTGTTGAATAGTCCATTTATCGAGGAAGGCTATAGGCCCATGCGAAGCTGGTTCGTGTCGCTAGTTAAAATATATTTTAGGTGCTTTAAAATCACTAAATAGCTAATCAAATGAGTTGGCTACCTACCTAAGTCTATGGGTCAAAATCGCGTTTAGACAGCTCATAAAAGTATATCAAGTGATTGGTGTTGTAATCCTGAATGGTGATGTACCCTATTAGATTGATTGTTGCTGATATTATCACCGTTTCATTTCGGTCAGTTACTTAGGACGAGGACCTGTTTTACTAATATGATTTAGGCCTTAAATATTCGAAGATAGTGGGTAATAGTGATGAGAAATCGTACTTACCTTCAAACTCCGACATTCGTAGGCAGTAGGGTCAGGTTGGAGAACGAGCCTCTCAAGTGAAAGAATGTGAAAGTAAACAGCATGTGTCAAGTAGGCAACAAACACGTAAGTCGATGACGACCAGCGCTTGAGACTTTAGAGTTGTAACCACGAGATGCTGTGCATCGAAAACACATGAAAAACTTCCTGTTTTGACTATCAAAATTCAGTGTTTTGGAAACAGAACCTAAAATTTTTTTTACTTTTTTATTTAAATTGGCTTTTATCCTTCTATGTAATGTGTGTAATATAAATCTATGACTAAACATAGATATAGATAGTGACATAATATCTACTTACCATTTGTTTTCGTTTCGTTGACGGCAAAGAGTACAGTATACCTATAAAAAGAGAGTTCACTACTCCGTTGCCTACTGGGTGGTAGTGTATCTGACTCCGATACACAGGGTCGTGGGTTCGAATCCCACCCTGGGCAAACACTTTTGTGATGAGCACTGCGTTTGCCTTGTGTCTGGTTGTTGTTTAAGTATAAACGTATTTTTATCTATACTAGCGGGCCCGGCAGACGTTGTCCTGCCCTTAAAATAAAAAAGTCCTACAACTCGACTGCAGCGCCACCTACCGGGTCCAATTATGAATCTAAACCATTCTCAAAACCACTGGAACACACACAAAAAATTTCATCGAAATCGGTCCAGCCGTTTAGGAGGAGTTCACTTTCATACACACGCACAGAAGATTTTAATATACAACTAGCGGGCCTGGCAGACGTTGTCCTGCCCTTAAAATAAAAAAGTCCTACAACTCGACTGCAGCGCCGCCTACCGGGTTTAATTGTAAATCGAAACCATTCTCGAATCCACTGGAACACACACAAAAAATTTCATCTAAATTGGCCCCGCCGGTTAGGAGAAGTTCACTTTCATACACACGCACAGAAGATTTTTATAAACAACTAGCGGGCCCGGCAGATATTGTCCTGCAACCCGACTATAGCGCCACCAATTGTGAATCTAAACCATTCTCGAATCCATTGGAACAGACAAACAAATTCACAAAATCAGTCCAGCCGTTTATAAGGAGTTCACTTTCATGCACACGCACAGAAGATTTTTATATATTATGTTATAAATATTTAAATGATACCTTTATTTATTTATGTTTGTTGACTAATTACAATAATTTAGAAGGAATTGTATGATCAAAAGTAGTTGTATCAACTTCATGTGATTGGTCGAGACTGATAGTTACTATAGTTACGGGCTTTTAGGGAGATGCCCAGCATTACCTGGCCATTCGTGCTTCGACTTCGGTGCTAGTCACTTGTACTATATCGCCAAACGAAACTATAATACTGTACTGCTGTAATCACAGTAATAAAGCTGATTTTAAAGTTAATAAAGTGTTTCTTGTATCCAAAGTCCTTACTTCCGAGTTTTGAACCAGGGGGCCAAGTCTGCTATTTTTATAATTTCGTCATTCTAACACGAACCCATTGTCATTTTGCTAAAAGTTCATAATCTGCTAAATTCATGTCTGCTAAATGGTCGATCATTGGTCGGTCGAATTATAACCAATGACCGCACAATGACATTCTAATGGTAGGTCACTGATCAAAGGAACTGTCAAAATTTTAGCAGATTACCGCCTAAGTCAGTCGTTCATTTGTCATTTTGTACGAGATTACCATTCTATATCATTTCTTTCAATGGCGTGTCAGTGGTTGACCAATGGAAAGTCATAATGACGCCATTATATTAGTAGATTACCAAACTTGTCAAAATCAACAATTATGAAATCAATGATAGACCATTCTGACACTATTGTAATAGCAGACTTGAGGCCCAGGTTGGTTCACATATATAAGATAAGAAGAAGAAGATTATGTGAATGTATATCAGCTGTCTAATGTCGGCGTCTAGGCGTTTGCCTAGTTTAGGCCGTGTGTGTGATGTTCTCATATAAAAGAAAAGAAAAGAAGAGGGTTTCAAATAGCATCAAACTTAAATTTTAGGTACCTACGTATTTTTTTTCGGATATCCGATAGAATTGGTTACTGTTACGTCGCACTTCAACATCTCTACTTGAAATGAAGCCAGTACTTAAGTGGCCGAGTAGTTTGCGATGCGTTTGACAACCACGCTGTTCAACAAAGTAGCAATGTGAACGCAAACAGTCATGAGTTCAAGACGCCACCTTGTTTATTTTTAAATTACTTTATAATTACGAACATTTACATAATAAACGCTGCATTTGTATTCATTTTAGTACGTACTTAAATGTTAAGAGGAAACACAAGGGCCGTTTTTCCATACAAACTTAGTCCCCTGTTTCCTCCCTGAATAATGCCACAAGATCAATATTTTTTTTTTAAATATCCATGGCTACTATTGGCATGTCCCTATGTTTTCCTTTTTCTCATAAATTTATTATTAAAAGAGATATGAATATTCAAAAACCTAAAAAATTGGCATGATTTTCCGCTGTGTTCATACATTCAGAAAACAAATTTGACTTGATTATATAAAAAATAGAAAACATAGGAACACGGCAAAAGCCTTTCTTTATTTTTTAATGAAAAAAGCAGTTAAATCGGTTAAGTTTTGGAGAAGAAATCAGGGGACTACGAATCATTGATTTTGTGTACTTTTAATAGGTATTTTCGGTCAAAGCTGCAGTTGTCTCTAACGCGCTCTGCGGTTCGTGTTCGGGCATCGCGCGACAGCAATAGATTTTACAAATACCTAATTTTCAATTCTCTAGCCCGTGGTATTTCTTCTTAAGTGTGAAAACAAGTTATCAAACGGACAAGCACCCAAAAATGATGTCGAAGAAAAGTTAACTATTATTAGGTAAGTAAACACCGACCTACCTACAAACAATTTTATTTATTGTATGTATAACAGACAACTACCTCGGACAGAGGTTAAGCATTGCCATCCAACGTGGCAATGCCGCCAGTCGCTTGGGCACATTCCCAGCTGACGGCGATGTGGGGGACATTTTTGATGCCTTATTGTATTCGTTTTTTACTTTTTCCGTACTTCAAAAGGAACGGAACCCTTATCGGATCACTTTGTTGTCCGTCTGTCTGTTTGTCAGTTCGTCTGTCTGTCAAGAACCTTTATCTCGGGAACGCGTAGAGGTATCGAGTTAAAATTAAACCATATACGTAGGACCACGGTCCCTTGAAACTTTGAAAAAGTCAAACTTCTAAGTTAACGTGAAAAGAAGATACGGCAAAAAACGTACATTTCGACACTCTCAAAGGAATCAAGTGTACTTAAACAGAGTTACTTTTTCGTTTATAAAATTAGTATGGATGTGTACCTACAAATTTGTACGGAACCCTCGGTGAGCGAGTCCGACTCGCCCTTGTCCGGTTTTTTTAACCGACTTCTTTTCATTTAATAGTTACCTATAAGTTTTCCTTTTTTATTATTCGTACAAACAATTAAATTGTTTCATTTTAATTCAAATATAATATCTACTATGTTGGTGTGAGAGGGGTTCGTGGCTAAGTAAAAACCGTACGGGTCGATCGGTCTTGGTTAAGCTACGCTTGTCGCGGTCGGTCCGTGGATGGGTGACCAATTGACCATCCAGTTCATACCGAGACTCCTCCGAACCTCAGAAAGTACGTACGTCAAGTCGTTGATCCCGGCTGCCATTCCTAGAACTTTGACAGTCGTTAGGTTTTGTGTAGTCAGAAGCCAGAAAGTCTGACAACCAATCTTACCAAAGAGTATCGTGTTACCCAGTAACTGTATTGTGGAGGTAAGACAGGCAGTCACTCCATGTAAAACACTGGTATTCAGCTGCATCCAATTAGACAGGATTTGAAAAGGCTAAGTAGATGATGTAATACTATATCTTTAGCTTTAAGCCTTTCTTTAACAATATTATAGTTAGGGTAACAAGGGATCTGGAACCATGTACTGATTTCATGGAAAAAGTTTGTGTAACGTTGACCCTTTCATCATATCAGCCTATTGCCATCCACTGCTGAACGTAGGCCTTCCCCAAAGATCGCCAACCAACCCGGTCTTGGGCAACTCGCATCCATCCGCTGCACCTTCTTCAAATCGTCGGTCCAGACGTCCCGTTCAACACTACGCTTGCCCAAACGCGGTCTCCACTATAAAGCTCATTTCAGACTACGCTATAATATAATAGCTTATAGCACAACAACAATATCGCTCACTATACATTTATTTAGAACACGCATAATATATAGCAAAGTGTGAACGTCCATAACAATGTTTGGTGCTCGATATTGTTGTGCTATGAGCTAGAAATGGTTTTCTATTATCTGAATGCCGCTTAAAGCGTGTCTGCTTTACTACACCCTTGTTGACCCTTTCACTGTGTATTTTTTTTTCCTGATGCATTTTTTAGAGATCATTTACCGCTTCCAGTTTGTTTATTCAAAAAAAACCTATTACACCGCTATATCTAGCCTTTCTAGACGACTCAATAAACATGTGGGAATCAAAATGACTAATTCTCAACTCTGATATTACACAATATCCTTCAATAGACATAGATAGCGTGGGCTGTGAAAACAATAGCTAAGTACCAGATATCATATACGCGGCGTATGGCGGCGTGTTTGCTGTGTCTCGAGATGTAACCGGAGACAGCTTCCCTCTGCCAGCGCTCTGTTGTCTATGCTCTCGCACTCGCCACTCGACGTGCATAGAAAATAGAAAACATCACAGACAAATACCTTCGAGGTACGTGTAAATTATACTGAGAATACAGAAGAGTATTTTCCGTGTTTTGCGCAAATATACATTGTGTTTTGCGTGTAAATTATTCGGTTCGCTTTTAGCACAAGAGTGTTTTAGCATTGTAAGACCACGGCGAGCGCTGCATAATGAGGCTTTATTTCCGGCACAGACGTTTTGAAATATATTAAGAGTCTATTTAATAAAAAATAATAACACACACATTTATCAATATGATAAAAGAATAAATGTTTTAGATCAAGCGACAAAATTCTTGGTTTCTATAATTTTGGTTTGACAGATATGTTAAACAAAAATTATGTATTGCATGCATAACCGTGATTCAATATATATGAACTAAACAAGTAGGTACAATCGATACTTTTGTCGTTTATAATACGTACTTGTGCGAGATCATTGAATATATTCAATCAATGTCCATGTTGGAGCGAGCGTGAAGCATCGACCGCTGAAGATGTTTGGTCGCGTCGTCTCTGCGCGTATTTATTTACACATGTTGCCCGATGTGTATCTAATGAGCCCGTCGCACCGTCGATAAATAAATGCTCTGTTATATCAACTACCAGTCTTTGTGCTGCCTGCGACCACAACTCGGTAATTACGATTGTGCCCAACGCTCAAATATTTGGTCAAAACTTTCGTCCATTAATGAGCTACCGATATTGTCGACGGTGGAGTTTTTTGAACTATGTTTACGTAATATTCAAGTGGAAAACGTGTCTCACAAAGCAATTAAGAAAAAATCTTATACTAACAAAATAATGTGTTTGCCGTGTTTGCGTCCGTCGTATTTAGAAATCATGTTTGTTATTGCGCGTCGTGTGGATACGGTGGATTTACCTGGAATTTATGAGAATTCACCAACAATAACATCGCTGGGAAAGTAAACATACCCCGGCACAGCTATGAGTATGCTGGTAGAATGCGTTTGTTAGACAAATGACCCCGAATTAAATATACTAGGTACCTATATTGTATAACAAAACAAAGAAGCTCAGTTGATAAAAATATTTAATGCCATATTTATTGAACAACGAGAAAAATTGGTAATGGATGGCAATATTTTTTTATTAAACGAAACATGAGTATTGTTACACATTATAGATTTGAGATTGATTGGCTGTTCTCAATCTATAATAGTTATTTTTTATTTTTTGCTTACCATATGGTTAGCAGGTAAATACTAACAAAACAGGATATTATGTTTTTAATGTGCTCCGTAATCTTAGCTTGCGGAACAGCTTTTAAATTAAATAAGTATACAAATTAAATAGTCAATTTAATAGTAATTAAAATACTACGGGCTTTTTTATTAGATTGATAAATCGTCTAATTAACCCTATCAGATTTTTTACCAATCTCGCCATATCAATCAAAATTAATCTACACGTCAGTAATAAACACGAACATAAATGTATTAGTCCAAAATCACATAACAGGTCACACCTTACAAAACGATCGAATTATAAAGAGTCATCTGGACAAACTTTAGATGGGTCGCCTTTAAAAATAATCTGTTGGGAAGAGTTTACTTCTATTGTGATGGATCCCGAGTAAACACTTCAGGGCCATTCCTCGAAGGGCTTTGTACCAGCTTCGTTTCAAAACTTCACGGTTTTGGTGACCGAAACGTGACACTACTTCAACAATAATAATATCGGGTATTGAATTTTTGTAATCAATTCTGGTGTTTTCTTTTTTATTGTGTAACTTTAGGACGTTGTAGGGTTGGATACAAATGGAAATGTGTGATTTAAATGAGAACTTGGGAAAAACGGAATGAAATACCTGTTTATTTTCTGAAAATAAGGTCGTAACTCCTAATTTTGTATAGGTACGTTTTGTATTTTAAATACTATGTAAGCTATTGTAACAACCCTTATTTAGCATCGCAACTATTATTTCCCGAAATCAATGAAGATCTAAAAACTAATGTGGTTCCAGAGAAGTTACTGAATGCAACACCCTCTGTATCCGTATCTTGAGTCCAGTATTTGGTATTCATAGTAACACAAATAGTCATCGCGCTATGCTCGCACCACTCGACTATGATCGTCGTATAAAAAGCTCATGTTTAACTTAATAACATCGGTGTCATAGAAACCTCTGTGGATATTTTAATCGTAAGGCTTTGTTACCGCCTCGGTGGTCTCTTGTTGTCGATAAACATTTAGACGTTGGATAATTTTGGTTTGTTTGTACAATGATTTGATATAATTTCGTTGTTATTATAAAAACAAAATGGTTCAATGGTCCATGCTTAGGTGAAAAGCTTTGTTGGAATTATTCTGGTCATTATCATTTGACTTCCTAGTCTCATATTTGTGAAAGTGCTACAATAAACATGGAATAAAACACGCCAACTGATCAAAACAAAAATCGCAATAACACACCCTACAGCGACAGTCTCATCATATTCAGCATCTGTTGCCTACATCCTGCCGCGTTGCTCGCACCGCCCGCATCGGTCGTACAACCGCATCGCTTGCGTCGCGTCCCGCCACAATTAAATGTGTCCACGCCACCGGCTCTCAATGCACCACACATCAGTGCACGCCACGCCACGTTATTTTATTCACTAACATTTTATTTTATGCGACTCGTACTCGATTTGTATTTGATTCGTTATTTTGTTCCGGAACCGTTGAGCCGGAAAACGCGTGACGTATTTTATTCGGTACTGTGAATATTTTGTGCACGGTAATAAAGTTATAGGGTAATATTTTGTTACATTTATTTATGTTGGTAACTGCGTATTGGGAGAATCCGGAAGTGGGCAGTTTTAGTGTTAATTTAATATCTTTACGATAAACGATAATGCGATTTTCTATTTAGTAAAACTGAAACAAGTAATGAAAAAGCATCACGAATTTAATTATTAAAAAAAAAACATAAAATCATCTTATAAGATCATCAATATTTTAATCATTCATATTTTTTATATTAAACCTACTTGTATGATGTCGTAGATAATACATTCTTCTTTTTGTAAGGCAAACGCTAATTTGAATCTAAATTGATCGAGTTCTTTACATGAGTTTTATGTTAAGCTGCTTAGCTTTATGTAATGAATCAAATCTTAGTTATGACATATAATTTCTGCTTATGTTTCCTCTCGCTTAAATCAAACAAATTCCCAACCGTCTTATTACAATAAATTACAAAAGTTACACGTTGTATTTGTGTAGCAAGCATACATCTGCCGTGGTATCGTATGCCTTGTTTCTCTGAACCCTTGCGTTACCAACAGGACACCAGTGCGAATCCGCGGGCGGTCCACTCCAAACTGTTTGTTTTGCTAGTGTTTAAACTTTAAACTGACGAGTGGCGCCCTCTGCATGTTTATACAAGATATTGACCGCCCTATATCGTGTGCCCTTAGTCTTGTTTGATTTGGTCTATGTAAGGAAATAGGTGCTTCTGGAGGGCAAAGTTACTGAGCCGGAAATAAAATGTTCTCTAAGTAAGTAACCTACGCCACCTAATTACGTTGAAATTGGATTGAGCTAGTTCTTAAAGTCTTTTTTTTTGGTGCGCTCTGGAATTCCTCGTGAACTTTCTCCGTCGTGGGGATGACATAGGGGTATTCGACGGACTTCTACCGGCTAAAACCACCGAGATGTTCCACCTCTGCCTATGTCCGGGGTGCGGGATTTGCTTAAGCATTCACCGCTCTCCCGACAGGAGTCCTTAGATAGTCTACAGTACCTCAACGTCATTAATTTGTTTACAATAGGTGTTAAGTTAATAGAAGTATAATTTATTATTACTTCAATCGAAGAAAAATTTCATAAATATTCTTTCAATAAAGATTTGTCGATATTGTTATTCATTAAAGCGTTCATTCATTAAAAATCCAACACAAAACACAATGTTGTCAATCAACGAGTCGATGATTTGTTATAAAAATACTCTGAGAACGCAGGGGGCTCGACGGTGGCGCGGCGCAGACGCACCCATTCACTTTGCTCAGCGAATCACACGCATTAACACCTATTAGGCCCGCGCCCTTTATCCCGGCGCACTGCCACGCAAAATACTACACTTTCCTTTTTACTGTTTATTGTTATCGTTTGTTTCGAGTCGCAAACCGTCCGCGCACAATGTGCCCGCCGACACGGCTCGGTAAACGCTTTCAAGTGTCCAAAAGCGGTAATTTGCTTCATTCGCTCATTGTTGACGCTAAAAGTCGGCCTTTGTCGACACTTGACGGAATTGGGAGCGTTTAGATTCGAGCGGGCAATTCGCGGAGAGTGGACGCGCTTTATCGTCAGCCGAACATCCCGGTCACTCTACCCTCTCTCACCTCAATGGCTGCCTAATGGAAGCTTTCAGCTCGTGTTTGAAAAGGTTTTTTCTCTTTTAAATAACGTACTCTATCCATATACTTACTACAATGGTTCAGGCTGTTTTAGATAGAAGATGTCATGACTGAAAGATTTAATGTTTTCACAAAGCTATTTAATTTAATATCGAATTTAATAGGAATATTAACACTTCGCCATGGGGGACACCTTGTGTCCGACGCTAGTGAAGGTTTTACCTTCAACGTTTTTGGCCTGGCAGTTAACGTATTAAACATAATTAACATGTTTTTTTAAATATATATATATATATATTAATGTTGTTTAGGAACAGAGATTTTGTGGGACCAGCCCGCTACGCATTCTCAACCACTGCAACTTCTGGAAGCCAGAATCAGCAGTGGCGACAACCAGAAATACGCCGAGGCATTGAAGACGACAGTCGACAAGTCCCCGAGAAACGATTCAATTGTCTTTATCTTACTCCTCCGCTGCTCTTTTCTGATTAATTTCGTTGCAGGAAGAGAAGAGAGATTTCCAACTACTTACAAAGAATTCAATTGTGATATGAGGAAAATCCCTCGAGGGACTTGAGACCCAGTATCTCATATTTCGTTAATTATTTACACATTCTCAGGCACAAACAAATCGTCTTTATTTATTCCATGCAAAAGGGTCAGGAATATATTTTATTACTAGCTTATGCCCGCGACTTCGTTCGCGTGGAAGTCGTAAACAATTACTCAAAGACTATAAAACCATTTTTATTCTCCATTTACTACTTGAGTACTCAATAGCAATTATAAATTTCACTAACAGACAGTGCAAGCAACATATTTAGGTAAGGAAAAATAAAATGTTAGAAAATTTCGAGGTTAAATAGGAGACGTAAGTTTGTCTTTTTTGCCAATAGGAAACCTTTTTGCACACGGTTTATGTACTTAAAAAAGTGCTGTGATCGGGAGATATCATGAAAAAAGGTGATCTTATAATTGAAATTAAAACGATATAGGTACCTACTCAAGTCTACGGTTCCTTGAAGCTGTGAACAAATCAAACTTCTAAGTTAAGGGGCTATTAAACGACTTTTACAGATTTTAAACTGACAATCACGTCAAAATGTGCAGTGTAAATGATTTGAATAAAAATATATGTTAAACTAGAACATTCTCTTAATCATATAGAAAGTGAATGTTTTTGATTAAGTTTATATTAAATAGTTTAATTAACACGTGAAGTTGTGTCTGACGCGGACAAAACATTGACAATCACACAAAATCTACCAGGTATAATTAAACGAAACTTACACCATCTTACAGACAATTTTATAATCTATCTTTTAGTATACGCCTTTTTTTGAATTTTGAAAGAATACTACATTTATTTAATTTTTTCGACTAAATTTAGAGAGTTTTGGACGCAGACTGCGTCCGTTCTGCATCAGTTCTGCGCAGAACTGATGAACTAACTGATGAATATAATTAAAAATATTCACTTACTAAATGATTAAGAGAATGTTCTAGTTTAACATATATTTTTTTCAAATCATTTACACTGCACATTTTGACGTAATTGTCAGTTTAAAATCTGTAAAAGTCGTTTAATAGCCCCTTAACGTGAAAAAAAGATTTATAGGGTACTTCCCGTTGACCTAGAATTATGAAATTTGGCAAGTAATATCGTCTTATACTGTATGTACAGGGAAAAATCTGAATACTATACATTTGTAATTAAATCATAAAAAATATAGTCTTTATTTAAAGTACGTAATCAATCATCGAGGTATGCGCGGTCATAATCGTATGGGTGATCAAATCACGGAATTTGAACGGAACCCTTGGTAGGCGAGTCCGACTCGCACTTGTCCGGTTTTTTGAATAAATTCGGATTGAGTTTTCAAACATGTGTCAAAATTAAATGTAATTTAAATCAAAAGCGCTAAAGAGTACCTACCTATTGATATCAATTTCGATGCAAATCACTCCGAAAATAACTTTCTACCCTTTTTTAACCCCGTTAGGCGATGAGTCTCAATAAAATAAAAAATACGTCTTTCATCAATTCTCTTAAAGAATGTTTATGCAAAATTTGAAGTAGATTGGACCACAGGAATCACGTTGTCCCATACAAACTTTGCCCCCGTTTTTCACCCCTTTAGGGGTAGAATTTCGGAAAATCCTTTCTTATCGGATGCCTACGTCATACAAAGCACACACCCTCCAAGTTTCAAGTCTCTACGATCAGTGGTTTAGGCTGTGCGTTGATCCGTCAGTCAGTCATTCAGGACAAAGAATTTTATAGAAGAAAAAGAAGATTTGAGGAATTTCTCAATCTGGGTACTTAGGTAGTAGTATGACGGGCTGGTGTCCGCAACTCCACGTCTCAGCGAGTATATTGCGTACAGATCTGGGTAGGTATCTCAATCGGAAAGAACAAAATGGAAATCTCAAGGCTAGCTAAATGTACAAACACAAAATGGCACGCCATGTTAGGGCATCATAACGTGCAAATTTAAAACAATAAAGGCATCAGTACACGGTGGCACGTTCATTAGTGTCCCCGTCGCCGGGGCCCGACGCCCGCCGTGGGCCCCTACGCCCGACGCCCGCGAGGGGCCATTACGTCCCATTTACATGCGTTTACCAGCTCCAACGGCTCCACTCCCGCTCATTGGATTACTTGTATCGACACTGCCCGATTAGACTTGATTAGTCGAAGATCGTTGCCGAACAATGCAGTTATTTAATGCTAAATATTTGTTGCAATGCAAGTAATAATAGTAATTCAAAGTATTTTCTCCAAGGTGTCATTTCTTCTAGATTAAATAAAAGATTATAAGTCATAATTATCACGAAAGTAGCTGAAATCATTCACTTGGGGGTTTATTTTTTTAATTAGGGAGAATTATTTTAACAATTTTACGGTTTCATTACAGCTAGTCAGTGTATTGCATCTTGTTTTATTTATTCCACATTGGCCATTCAGATTCTACTCCAACATGAGATCTCTCAATGTTGTATTTGGTGCAATATAGGCTAAGGTTGAGTTATAAAAATGCCATCTCGCCGATGGTATGGATGAAAAAGGATACAGTTTTATTGTTATTAGCAGATTAGTTCGTTTATCTGCTTGACTATGGTAAAAGCTATTAGGATTCAGTGCTTGTGGTCAATGTATTAATTTGCTTGTCAAGAATTAGGGGTTACCCCGGTAAATGATTTAAGCTACTTTCATGACAATTATGACTTTAATAAAATCTTTTAAAAATTAATGAATATTAATATTGGTTATTTCTTAATGCAGTAATATATACCATTTCCAAGTTAAAATGTAATTATTATAAAGTCTCGGAGAAACGATTTAATTGTCTTAATCTTACTCCTCCGTAGCTCTTTTCTGATTAATTTCGTTGCAGGAAGAGAAGAAAGATTGCAAACTACTTAGTAAGAATTCTTCTCTTCATTCTCAAAAAAGTATTGTAACAGAGGAAAATCTCTCGAGAGACTTAAGACACACTATCGCATATTTCGTTAATTACTTGCACATAGTTACTTTCAGGCATACACAAATCGTCTTTATTTAGGTATTCCATGCAAAAGAGCAATGTATTTTATTATTTGGGGAATTTTTAGATTTGGGTAGGTATCTCTTGATGATAACTTTATTTTCGAGTCGTTTGGGGATGAAACCCTCGGGTCGTGGGGTCCGAGTGCTCATTTTCTTTTTAAAGAAAAGTCCAAAAGGTTGTTTGGCACTTCTCGTGATGATGATTCAGGAGCTGTTTTTTACCTTGATCAGAGATTAAGCATTGTCATCCAAAACGTGTCAATGACGCAGTCTTTTGGGCACATTCCCAGGAGAAGGCGATGTGGAGGATTTTATTGGTGCCTAATTGTATTAGTTTTTAAGTTTAATAGTATTTTAATAAGTTTTTCTTTTTTATTATTCGTGTATTTATTGTACATTACTCACAAACTTATTATATTGTACAATATAAGTTACCTAATACGTTAGTGCTAGTATTAAATAAAATATTTGGCATTTTGATCTGCTTGTCAAGCGATGTCTGTTGTCTGTAATAACAACCAAAAGATTTTGTTAACAACTGATCCAAAGATAAATTCGAAACAATAAAATTACGCAATTCCAAATGTTGCTAAGCAAAAAAGCCTCAACATAACTCACATTGTGTTAACACTAAAGGATTAAATATGAACATTGACAGTAACAATGCAGAGGAAAACATCGTCATAAAATGATTTATCAATGACTTTATCTATGTCTAATCCCAGCTTAAGCCCAACAATGGAGTAAGCAGAAATGATTCAGGAAGTTGACGCATTGGTCCCTTCCCTTGCACACCTACAACCTGTTTTGATTTTAATGCTTTTGTTGCACTGATAACGGGTGATAAGAATTTGTTATTGAGGAAACAGAGATTGAGTTTTACCAAAGGCAGGGATGAGTGTATATCGCAAATTAAAAATAAATGTGATGGAAATTTGAAAATTACAGGAAACTGATTGACTATGTGATTGTGTAATGCTTAGAATGGAGATACTTAACTATACAAAAGTGAAATGAAGGACATGAAACAATGTAACGCGTAACATCTAGATCAATCCAGACTGCAGGCATTATGTAAAACTATACCCACTTAATATCAAAAGCTACTGACGTTATAAGCTATATCTCTCGTTTTGTAAATCGCATCATTTTAAATGTCCAATCACGAAGAAGGCGATTGTAATAGAATAGGGTATTTTACTCTATACGAGAAAAAATCTATAAATATGTTATTGAGACAGTTTAGGCATAAAGAAGTCGGAAAATGTAAGTTTTAGTTCATAAAATAACAAAACAAATTTTTAAATTCAATTCCTAGTTTTCAGTATTTTTAATCTGTTATAAAACACCGTGAAATAGTAGCGGCCATGTTATTACGCCATACGGCTGTGTAAACAAAAAAATGTCAACTGTCAGTCAACCGATTGGCTTAATATAGGCTTTGTACTTTTATTATTTTCGTAACCAACGTAATTTTTTCATTATTACACCTATTACAAAATATGCTTTTAATTATTTTTTAATGATATACAATTATCATATTTAATATGAGCTCATTTGATACAAAACGAACTGACGTCATTTATGCTGAGCAATATGGCGTCCAGTAAGAGGCGTTTTCGTCAAATTATGCGCGAAATTTGAAAATTTAAAATTTAAATGCATTTTTATGGCACTTATCGATTGAATAAAAATTTTGTGTTTTTTTTGGTGGCATATTAACACTACAGAATTTCATTGAGACACTTTTCAAAAATGGGTGTAATACCCTATTAGGACCGTGTCGCGGGTTCGATTCCCGCATGGAACAAATATTAAAGTATGGCTTACAGCTAGTTGTTGCGGGTCTGGCTGTTTGTGTATGTGAGTTTATATGTTTGAAAACGCAACCACAATACTTACAGGAGAAATTTCTAGTGTGGGGCAACGTTTCTATAAAAAAAGAAAAATATAAAAAGATTTCGGCTCAAAGATATATACACTAATGTACCAATCCAATCACTTCCCATTGATATAATCTATAACTATCTGTAACAAAAGAACAACAGACTTCATGTACACCAACAATACATAGGAAATTCCCATTTGCATAGCACACAGTTTGTTTGGCTAACCACAGAGGCAGCAGAATCGCAAATTCGTTGTATGAGCGGCGGTGTCAAGATATTGGCGGCAAATTACAGGCTGTGGCCGCACGGCCGTCCAGTTTGATTGACACTGAATCAGAACCGACGTTCCGGCTTAATTAAATAACTAAGTACCACTTACAGAAAGGTGTTAGTAGCAGCCGTGTGTTGGAGCATCGGTGTATATTAATAACACTTTTGCGTTTGTTACATCTGTTTGTTTAGTACGTTTTCAGTCTAAACTACTAAAACAGAGTTGATGAAAGGCTGTACTGATGAAACTTTCACATTGGAAGGATAATTTTTGGGCAAGTTTATAACTTCACGTAGTCAGTGCATTAAGGCGGTACCCTGAGCAAATAACCTTGAGCGTTCGTTCCCTCTGCGCCGCGCAAGAGATACAGTAGCAAAATAAGCTCAGATTTTAGAATGAAATCTTTATAAATTCACATATTGGGATTTTGAAAAGAAAAAATCTACCAAAATGTTCATTAATAAATTGCCTATCCATTAGTGTTAGTAAAAAATCGAATTAATGGTTACTTGCCGAGGAGATGCATGTTTTCAATAATTATTTCTCATTTCTGTGGTTTCGTTGTGAGGAGATTAGATAAATACTATACTTCGTAAACAAAAATGAGATCTACCATTTTGGAGTCGAGATTATGTAGAAATTTAATCTATTTTTTATTTGTTGATATTACTTTTGGATACAGAGTATTTAGGTCCGAAAAACTGAACAAAAAACGGCTAGCGCTGCGTTTTGCCTTAACTTGTACTTTAAAAAATATGAAAAGGTATTAGTCGTGTTAAAAATTTGAACGAGCGATTGAATTTCGTGCAGATTTTTATTGTAGGTCCTGAGTGAGCAGATAGGAATCCATTTTCAGCGGTTAGTGAAACAGTCACAGCGTTTTGGTCAATCTATTTGCCTTTTTGTTTTTGTAACTAGCTGGTGCCCGCAACTTCATTTGCGTGATTGCCGGTTATCAGCGGGGTTTATTTTTTGGGAGGAACCCAAATTTTTTTCTAAAATAAAGGTAGCCTAAGTTACTCCTTATAACATCAGCTATCTGTCTGTGAAACCCCCGTCAAATTGGCCAGCCGTTTCAGAGATTAGCCGGAACTATTAGACAGACAGACAAAGATTAAAAAAATGGATTTTGTTATTTAAATACCGTAGGTATATGCTAAGGTATATACTTTCATATGCATTTAATAAAAAGCTGTTAGGTACTTTGACAGTACAAACATTACAACAAACATCAATTAAATTATTTTCTGTTACTTATAGTAGTATCTAGTGTACTAAGGTAGGTATAGTCACTTACTGGAAATATTCGCGTGTAATGTTTAGCTCGGCACTATCGTATTGGGAAGTTGCCTGTAAAGATAGTGTAAGTACATGTTATGAAATAAAAATAAAATAAATAAATAAATAATAAGTGCCACCTGTAGATAATGTGACAACTCAAAACATGACTAATACGAACAAAATGTATTAATTTTTTTTTTCTATTTTAGAGTTGATCCCTTACTCAAAGTTGATAACGAGTAGGGAGGTACTACGCTCCCTTGAAGTTTGTCTAATATTTTACCTGCCAGACTTTACATTGTCATGAAGTATCATTCATATCATTCCACCTACTGCCTATTCCTAGAGATATATAATTACTAGCTGCTACCCGCGACTTCGTTCCCGGTGTTCACTTGCGGAAGCCATTAGACCTCCTTAATCCGGCCCTGTCGCAAAATCCGTTCTTAGCGAACGTCTACTAACTATAAACTACCTCCGTGTCAAATTTCATCATTATACACCAAGCGGTTTTCGGTATTTCGTGAGTGAGTGACCTTTTGCTTTTATGTATTATAAATATTTGATTAGAACAGATATTCAAAAAAACAATTCACATATATCTACATCCATCCATATTTACATATTATCCATATTTCCTTACTTCCTTACTAATATTAAAAATGCGAAAGTAACTTTGTCTGTTACGCTATCATCATGTAACGGCTAAACCGATTTTGACATTTGGACATGACATGACGATACTTAGCTTGAACCCTAGGGAGGCACATAGGCTACTTTTAATCCGCGACTTCGTCTGCATCCACGATAACCGACATTCACGAGACAGAAGTCGCGGGCAAAACTTAGTACAAAGTATATACAATTGTATTCATATTTACTTACACACTAATATTTGTTTCGTACAGATATCGATGTATACCTACGTATTAATTATTCATCCTATTTTTTTTTTTGCCAGTGAACACATTTAAGGGGCTATTAAACGACTTTTTCAGATTTTAAACTGACAATCACGTCAAAATGTGCAGTGTAAATGATTTGAAAAAAATATATGTCAAAATAGAACATTCTCTTAATCATTTAGTAAGTGAATATTTTTAATTATATTCATATGAAATAGTTTAATTAACTCGTGAAGTTGTGTCTGACGCGTACAAAACATTGACAATCACACAAAATCTACCAGGTATAATTAAACGAAACTTACACCATCTTACAGACAATTTTATAATCTATCTTTTAGTATACGCCTTTTTTTTAAGTTAAAAAATACTACTTTTATTTAATTTTTTCGAATAAATTTTGAGAGTTTTGGACGCAAACTGCGTCCATTCTGCATCAGTACACTGCACATTTTGACGTGATTGTCAGTTTGAAATCTGAAAAAGTCGTTTAATAGCCCCTTAAGAGGACTGTGGTGAGGCTGTTTTCATACAAAAAGCGATAACGGTTTACCCCTATTAAACTTCGTTCAATTTTCATAATTTTTGGAAATGTTTTAGATATGTATAAAGAAATGAATGAGAGAAAGAGATGAAAATTAGGTCTGTACGTTTTGATTTTAAAGAAATATGCGATACGACAGAAGTAATTATCATCTAAATATCTTCATTTTTGACTTCAAAAATAACTCGAGCGTTTTTATTTTTTTATAAATTAAACTATACCGAATTACTTAAAAAACAAAACGTACATAACTAGATTAAGGTGTACTGAATCTAATGAGATCAAAATTGTCTCATTTCGTGAAGGTTTAGGGGGAGAAAATGTTATCGCCCAAAACCATATTTCAAAAAGGAGCTGTAGGTAATTGCCTCCTAGACTTGCAACTCTCTCTATCGTACGACACGGGTCGGGGGGAAGAGCCTTATTGTATTTGTTTTGTTCACCCGAAGGGAGGCAGTCCGAGCGGTATGAAACAGATAGCATTTTTCGAAATACCTATTCGCGCCGCGTATAAAAAAAATAAAAATAAATAACTTCATTTATTTCAGGTAAATTACACCCATTGCCACCAATAAAATAATAAAAAACAAATACAACTAAATAAAAGCAGATGAAAAACAGATTAAATAGGTAAAAAAATCAAATTGAATTGAATTTAATTGAATTGAATTAAATTAAATCAAAACAAATCAAATCAATTACATCAAATAAAATCAAACCGGCATACCGGCACCTCACAATACTCATAAGTCACATGAAAGATTAATCGTTACTCATAACTGAAGGAACCCACAGAAGATCTTTTCTGTCACTGGCGCCACTTAAAAACTTTCTATTATATTTATTCACTAGCGACCCGACCCGGCTTCGGATGGGCCTATAGCCTTCTTCAATAAATTGACTATCCAACACATCAATTTTTTTTCAATTCGAACCAGTAGATCCTGAGATTAGCGCGTTTAACCAAACAAACAAAAAAAAACTCTTCAGCTTTATAATATTAGTACCTACAGATTATATTTATTCATTTCTCATTTTATCCATTTCTGGTCACACCTCATCCATCTCAACTTATTTTCCAACATGAAGCATTTTATTAAAACTACAAATAAGTATTACTTATAGTTTATTCTAGAGCCTTATTCTTCAAATCTGTTTATTGTATTCGTTTATCGGTCAGCAAGGATCATATAGGTAGGTTAGGCGTGAGAAAGCAGAAATTGCCAGTAAAAAAAAAAATATGTTTAACACGATGTGAAATCTAATCGCAACGGAATGTGACACCAGATTACCCTTCTGCCATGTTACTTTTGTAATTCAAGTGCAAGCTACAATCCTTATCTTCAAATCTTTTCACTTCCTTATTTACTTAGTATTAGTCGCGATTTTATTTTTTCACGTTATTAAGACTTTTTCTTCATTCTTTCCGACATTGCGCTCCATACAAATTTAGATTAGTAATATTTTGGTTAATACCTAATTAAGTAGGTATAATGTAATTGAACTCGATGAGAGCACTAATATCTACGCTTGTGTTGAGTCAGTTCTCTGTCAATAACACAATGTTAGTTTAAACTAATTTAATTTCCAAAATTATTATTTTTTTTTAAACTGACTACCTACAAGCTTAAATATTACCTACTGCTCTTATCCACAAAATAATCATGGCAGGATTTGTACAAAAAAATAAAGATGTTTAGAGAAGTTGAAATTCTAATTCTTATACTCTTGGGTACCTAAAGAGTATCTTCAGGAATTTACAATATTTAAAAACCCGAAAAAAGAAAAAGTGAATTGTTTAACGAAAAGCTTATTATTTTAGAACCTGGACTGACAGTAACAGTGACACAGATAGTCGCCGTTTCGCAGTTCTTACACTGAAATTGCAACGTTTTATGGGAAATAATGTCATAAATAATGATTATTTTCCACACACTTGTCACTTCACTTGTCTGCCAATGTGATAAATCCGTTTACGTCGCTTATCACTTTCTTTTTTTTATAAACACAAAATGGACATCGAGGTCAAACGAAAAAGTTTTATTTTCATTTCCTAATATTTTAAATATGCGTGGGTTTAAAAATATGGTAAGTATATCAATCTACTCCTGGTAATGTATTCTCCACATTTGAAAATATTTTAAACCCTCTAAATTATTATTTTTTCATACAAATAAATGTATGGATCTCGCCATGATTCTTTCATTATTTTACTGACTAACTAGGTACTTATTAGAAGTGTAAAAATGAATCCTCTTTTCCTTACACCCACAAAATTTTAACGAGTTTAATTACTTATGACCAACATATATGTTCAAATATGAATAGACTTATGGAGCGCGTTACCAGGACATTGTGGAGCGTTAAATCTAGAAACAATTCACTAGAACTAGAATAACAATAAATAACTATAGGTACTTTTTCCGTAGTTTTAAGCTAAATATGAACAAAATTGTTGCCTAATTATCTAAGTATCATTATCACATTAAACCATACCTTTTCCAACGCCCAGCACTACCTAATACAAATTCTAATGCAAGTTCTACATTGTTCCGTTCAAAAGGCGATACTGAATTAATTTTCGTACCTACGAGGGACGACCCAAAAACGGTATTATTTAATAAAAAAAGGTTTAATTATAGTTAAGTTACAATATTCAATATTGTATATTGTATTTCATGTTTATTTGTATATGTGTATTTGTTTTATAAATATGGATATGTAATATGTGTAATTATATGAAATAAATACGTAAGTACATTGGATACGGTTGAAGCGCAGGCTACAAACCTAGTTCGGCAGCAGATGCTCATATTGAGATACTATGGTTGTTAAGGCTACCATCTCAGATTATGAAACCAAAGGCAGATAGACCGTACGGAACACTTAGAGTGAAGCCAAAAAAGCAAATACAAATTCAAAAGCGAATACCTACAATGTCGTGATTGTATTCGCTTTTGAATTTGTATTTGTATTTTTATTTGTTTTTTTTTAACGATGCGGTTCGTGCTATCTGACTCGTGTCAGAACAGTACGAAGCGCGTTGTAGGTATTCGTTTTTGAATTTATATTTGCTTTCTTGGCTTCACTCTCAGTGTTCCGCGCGATCTATCCACCTTTTGTTTTATAATCTGAGGCTACCATATAATAAGCAAATGGTGTAAACCTGTTTATTTTCTTGTCTAATTAATATTATTAGTATTTAGAAGCTTACCTATCTGTGGTAGGTAGTTGCTTATCTTTAAAATGTAAGTTCACACGAGAAAATTAGTGTTAAACCCGTGAATCATCCTAATTCTGGATAGTGTTGGTAGTCAGACAGCTTTAAATGTTACCAACTGGGTGCTTAGCGGCTAGACAATGGATGTTGGTGTGGGAAACATTGTCTATAGAAATGGTTAACAATTGGAATTAGACATATAAACTGAACTATCTTGGAAGTTATGTATACCTACCTAGCTTTTACCTAATAAGTACATACACATGAACATTATGAACTTTGACTTATTCTGACTTTTACAAAACTTTAGGAATATTAATTTAACCACGTATTAAGTAGTTAAAATGTTTATATATTGTGAATTAATGAATTAAATAAGGTAATAGTTTACTGTTTATGCATAAAGTCAATTAATGAATTAAATAAGGTAATAGTTTACTGTTTATGCATAAAGTCAATTAATGAATTAAATAAGGTAATAGTTTACTGCTTATGCATAAAGTCAATTAATGAATTAAACAAGGTAATAGTTTACTATTAATGCACAAAGTCAACTAACTCACTATTTCGGTCATATTATACCTCCTTTAGTTGGTATTCAAGTCACACGAAAACCATTCAATATTTAAAAATGGAAAACCATAATTTGATTCGATACTGTTTTATTAATTGATAAATTCTTTAAGTTCTATTGCTTGTTATACATTACCTATTCACTAAATTTTTATGCATTAATTGGATCACAACAAAATAATACCTATACTTCGTCCATTTTGTTAGAAAAATAACAATACTACTAGTTAATACAGTTCTTTCGAATTTTAATTGTGTGTAAAATTGATGAGGTTTAAATAAAATCTATACATGCAATAAGACAATACATATAGTTTTGTCAATACGTTATGATTGTATTGATCTTTTGTTTTATTTATATGACGGTAGATTGGTAAACTTTTGTATGTATGTAAGTAATCATTCTTAGCTAAACTTTCGGATGTCGGTGCATGTAAAATCTATTGACGGTTGAATGAATTGCGACACGGTGCGCTGTAGTGACGTAATGGACCATTTGCGAAATAAAACATGTAGATAAATTATAATTTCTATTTATTCGGAGACTTCATAGAATTATTATTTTAATTGATTAATGTCATCTAGTAAATAAACAACAGTATGTTTACATGCCATTAACAACGAAGAGTAGACAACATCACTTTACGTATTTACAAATAGAACTAGGAGACTATCTACATAGCTTGGTCGTTCTCAGACTTTATCAATAAATCGCTTAATATACCAACTATCACTGTTCTACATATACAGTTTTAAGTAGAAATAATACTTATAAATTCAATTTTTACAATAATTTACACTTAGATTACCATTATAGACGAAAAAGGAAGAACAAAAGGAACGAAAAGAAAAAAAACAGAAATTTGAAAGAAAAGAGTCCAACGCGCCTACACGAAGTAGAAAATACAGATAAACGAAGATTTACACAAGGATATCACTAGGCAACGATAACGTACCGACGGATACTTAATACTGGTTATTCACATGTTTGTACAATACGCACAGACGTCTAGGTGTCGGGCGGGCGCTGGTCCGACGGGCTGGGGGGCGCCAGCGCGGAGCGGCGCAGCTGCTGCAGTAGAGCGGGCTCCAGCGCCGGCCACCAGCCGCCCAGCAGCGGGTACTGCGCGGCCGGCGCCGGCAGCGCGCGCACCTCACCGTGCTCCTCCTGGTCGCTCGCCACCACGTCAATATCCTCCTCCGGCTCCTCCTCACAACTACTGTCACGGCGCTGCCGCTTGTCAGGCGCGTCGTCCGGCGCTAGCAGTGAAGCCACATCGAACTGCCTCTTCCGCGCCTGTCCTCCACCGGGCAGCCGGCCTGCTCCCCAGAATGGCAGCGGCAAAGCCGTCGGCGGCGGCGATTGCGGCGGCGGTGACGGCGAGTCCTCACCATCATCATCGACAGCCAATCCCATGTGTTTTCTCACTTTCCTTTGAGCTTTGCGTCTCCTGAAGTCTCCTTTGCGGAAGTCTTCTATGTTAGCCGGATGAATAGCCCAGTAGTGACCTTTCCCATTGGCTGATCTCCCAGCTTTAACAAAGCAGTCATTTAGAGACAAATTGTGTCGTATTGAGTTGCGCCAGCCAGGTCCACGCGAGCGGAAGTACGGGTAGTTATCCAGGATGTGCTGGTAGATGTCTGAGAGGACTAGTTTCCGTTCTGGCGAGCTGAGGATCGCCATTGCGATGAGACCGATGTAGCTATGCTGCGGCTTCGGTTCCTCGGGCTGCAGGACTCGTTGTTGCAGCAGGGACATGGAAAGCGCGAGCCGGGGCCCGTATGGCGCGTAGCATGGCGCCACAGACGGCGGGTACAGGCGCAGTCGTTCGGCAACTGCATAGTTGTACAATTGCAAACGATAGTGATCGAGAGCCGCGGCGGTAACTGTTGGCGCGTCCTTCCCGAGCGGCCAGGGGCCACCTTCGGCGCCGCTACACATGTTGCCAGGCGGAGAGCGTGGCGCGGAGTGCCGGCGGCGGGCTGGCGGGTGCGGGCCCCGGCTGGCAGGGGGCGGGGAGCGAGATGCGCCAGCCAATCAGCGCGTCGCCGTTACTTGTATACGTGTTTTTGTTTAGCGACGCCCCACTCCAGTGGCTTTGCAACTCCACGCGCCCTGCCTTGAGGCTACGAGTACTAGCTGCAACAAAATGCCTGGGTAGGATCGACTAAGCTAAGAAACGTACGTTAGTTTTTGTTTACGCGCTCGATACTTGCAGATACCTATAATGGTATTTGCTTAAAACCCAGCTTATTGTTGGGTTAAATATAATACTCATATCGCCAGCGACTCATGACGGCCAATCCTGAATGTGATGTGTTTGCGTACAAATGGAGTAAAATTAAGCGCGTATATCTGATGTTCTGTGTGAAACAGTATGCGAGGGTGTCCACTGTTAGTAAATAGCGAATTATTGTTTATGACACAATTGTCTGCATTGTAAAGTTTGTTTTCTTTCTATGTTAATTGATGTAATTGGTATTAACGTGTTAATCTACTTATATAATAAAAATGAATCGTTGTCCGTTAGTTTCGCTAAAACTCGAGAACAGCTGAATTGATTTAGTTGATTTTGGTCTTGAAATATTCGTGGAAGTAAAGGGAAGGTTTACACGGTAAGAAAATTTAAAAATCGATTAACAGGACAACGTCTGTCGGGTCAGCTAGTTAACTATGAATAAATAAATAATCGCTGTTGTGCTGAACGCAGCCTTAAAACTCAGTCCAGCGGTCGGCCTAAGTAGTGTTTAAAAGATGCTAACGTATAAAAATATTTTTTATTAACAGCTTTGACTAAATCATGTGCTTGATTAGGTACACTCAGGTGAATACGTACAATAACGATATTCTCCAGGAAAAAAGGAACTAAAGCGATACAGTGTCCAGCACTTCTTGAAGATAAACAAGTACACTTATGCCAAACATAAAACATTCAGTACATAAAATAATCTGCTGAAGATTCGACATATTTGCTGTCGGTACTCGTGAAAACCGTTACAAATGACAACTTCGTAGCGAGTGCTTCCCTGTTATTTCAGAGATATCACAACACGCAACAACACATTACTTCTCAGGAGGCGAGCGAGAAAGAGATGCAGATATAAAAATACTCCACCCCTCCGTGTCGGATAGGGACAGAGTATCGTGCAACAGTTTCACATGTCGCTGTGACGTGGACGCGGTGACGTTAGCTCACACAGGCTTTCAACTGAAAACCTTCCTTATTCTATGACAGTAAAGTCGAAGTTATAGTGTTTGTATTAGGTACACATGGCGTTGTTGTAGTAGTGAATAGGCAATGAAAATAAAGAGGCTCGAAGAGCAAGCGTGGCGGCGAGTGCGAGTGGGGCAGCGAGTGATATCGGTGTAACGCAACGCTCCGACAATGCAGTTGCCGCCCATTTAAATACGCCATTTTGTTTACTGTCTCCACGGCTTGTGCTTTTGTGTTTTATACAGAAAGCAGTGTTTTGTGGAATAAGTAAATTACAGGAAATATTTACTCGTTTCAGCGTAGACAATGGATACGGGTGCGATGGCGATGACAGTGCCAATTTGCTAATCGATTTTGTTTTGTGCTAATATTTTGTATTAATTTTTTATGCTATCCTTACTTGTTAATATTATTTTTATTTAGGCAAAAAATGTTCAGCCTCGCTTGTCAATTGAACAGCCATATAAAAAAATTAAGACATTGTAAAGTCAAAAGGATTCAACGTAAACGTTAAACACCTAATTTCTCTCCTAGGGTTATTTTTGGAAGCGCCATTCATTCATTTATTTTTGTGTATTTTCCTTATTGCGAAATTACCTATTTTTTTTCAGTAGATAGGAAAAAAGGTCACATAGCCGAGACATATTTGAATGATTTTATGGAGGATACATAATTTACAATTTCTTTAAATAGTAGGTAGGTAGGTACTGTCAGTAACTAAAACCTATCATTTTTCATCTACACTAAAACTATTATTAAATACTATTATTTTTCATCTACACTAAAACTATTGTAGAGTTTATGAGAAACAAAACGAAAACATTTTATTTCGATTCCCATTTTATTCCAACGTGTGTTGTATGTAGGGTAGATTTAATTTAAAATCCGCGTCACGTTCGGGGCAGTTTTAAACAAGCGATTGCCGCGAAAACAATTGGCGGCCATCCAGCACACAACAAACACGCATTTTAATTATTGTGAACGCGATTGTACTGTAAAGTGCAATCAATTTCACTATGTAATTACTACATAATAAAATAAATACCGTGTAAGTTTGAAATGTTTTCAATAATATGGAGGGACACTGGGAGAAACTATAGGGTATTACACCCATTTTTGAAAAGTGTCTCAATGAAATTCTGTAGTGCTAATATGCCACCAAAAAAAACACAAAATTTTTATTCAATCGATAAGTGCCATAAAAATACATCTAAATTTTAAATTTTCAAATTTCGCGCGTATATTGACGAAAACGCCTCTTACTTGGACGCCATATTGCTCAGCGTAAATGACGCCAGTTCTTTTTGTATCAAATGAGCTCATATTAAATATGATAATTGTATATCATTTAAAAATAATCAAAAGCATATTTTGTAATAGGTGTAATAATGAAAAAATTACGTTGGTTACGAAAATAATAAAAGTACAAAGCCTATATTACGCCAATCGGTTGACTGACAGTTGACAATTTTTTGTTTACACAGCCGTATGGCGTAATAACATGGCCGCTACTATTTCACGGTGTTTTATAACAGATTAAAAATACTGAAAACTTTGAATTGAATTTAAAAATTTGTTTTGTTATTTTATGAACTATAATTTACATTTTCCGACTGCTTTATGCCTAAACTGTCTCAATAACATACTTATAGATTTTTTCTCGTATAGAGTAAAATACCCTATTGAAATATCTAGTTAGGTACTCAAAACTATGTGGTAGGTGTTGCGTTTTAGGTCCTGAAATAAAACTTAGTACATGCACTTGCAATAAAAAAGATCCTGGAGTACCTAAGCTATTTGAAACTGTGTTTTAATGGAAATATTAAGTACTTACGACTGAATATATTGGTGCTAAGTGACGCTTTAAAATCTATACCAATATTATGAAGACGTGTATGTTTGTATGTTGTCTCTGGAAGTAGGTAGGTACTGGTCCAATTGCAAAAATTCTTTCACTGATAGAAAACTACACTATTGTGTGTTCACTTTATGGAATATGTTTTATGGTAGGTATAGATAAGATGTGTGATAATGTATTTTGCAATGCACATAATTTCTACCAAAACTCTTGAATGATAAGCTACTTTAGACAGTTTGTGCAATAAAAAACAACATTTTCTTTTTGTATATTTTTAATAATTTATGCAGATTGATTTATTCATACCTGGCTGTTTCCCATTGTTGTTCTAATTGCCGTCGACGGTCCGCGGGCAAGACGGAGGCGTGTCGCCCCGCCCACCGCTCCCAAAACTCATTGTGTCCGACTGTACTTGTGTAAATTCATTTATTTTTCACACTCATTGTACTTACGCCCTGCAGTTTATTTTATGTTTGCATTGTCTGTTTAACTGTACTGGGTTGAAGGCGTGTCCCTAGTTTGTGTTTATTTTATGTACGGGAATTATTTATTTAATTCGAATTTGTACCTTTCAAAGGTACTTACTTTAATTTTGTTACCCTTGTCCTTTATTTCGTTTTCAGCTGTCTATTTTATTTAAAGTCATCTTTGAAAGAAGAGAACCAAGAACACTACACAACTACCTGCCTATACCTATTGAACACTAAGATGGTCAAAGTAGGACTCTGAAAAGGACGCCTTTTTGACAAAACCAACCAACCAACTAACCTTCCATAATGCCGTGGAAGTTGGGTATGCCTTTGGTGTGGGATGCAACTTGAGTCGACACCCTTGCGCCATCCCATCAACCTAGCACGTCGTGTTGTGCTGGGGCGGCTGCTGCTGGTGCGGAAAACCTCAAACGGCGTAAATATAACAACCTTCTTGAAAGTTATATGTTTGAGCCGTTTGGGGTCGAAACATTAGGGCCATGGGGCCCGAGTGCTCACCTTGTTTTTAGGGACATTGCAAAGCGGTTGGTCGACTCTTCACGTGACCAAAGGGCTGGCCTTTTCTTGGGCCAAAGAATTAGCATTGCCATTCAACGTGGTAATGCTGCTAGCCTTTTGGGCACTTGTCCCATTAATAATAATAATAATAATAATAATGCCGCATACATGGCTCATGAGGGTGCTAGAGTTGTATAAGATAGATACCACTCTGCGCACCTTCCTGATGTCATGTATGGGGCAGTGGAGGACGGTCCTTCGCTATCCAGGATGTCGACATATCCAGCGGAATAGTGAACCGATAAGGATTGAGCGGGGTATATTTCAGGGCGACAGTTTGAGTCCACTTTGGTTCTGCTTAGCCTTGAATCCTCTAAGCACACTGCTGGAGAATTCAAGTCTAGGCTATAGATTGAAGAGAGGAGGTCAGGTAATATCTCACCTCCTTTACATGGATGACCTAAAACTCTTTGCCACCAACAGTTCACAGCTGATGGAGCTACTGAAAGTAACAGAAACTTTCAGTAGCGCCATCAGGATGGAATTTGGCGTGGACAAATGTGCGGTCATGCATGTCAAGCGAGGGGAGATTGTGGAATCTGAGGGAGTTCAGCTTTCGGATTCCATAAACCTTAGATCCCTCTCTTCAATTGAGACCTACAAATATTTGGGTATGGCGGAAGCGTTGGGCATCAATGCTGCTGACATGAAACAATCGTTGAAGGAGCGCTTCTTTGGCCGCCTGAAGAAAGTATTAAATAGTCTTTTGTCAGGCGGAAATAGGGTGCGCGCCTTCAACGGGTGGGTCATGCCAGTCTTGATGTACTCTTTCGGCATACTCAAATGGACTCAAACGGAACTCGATGCCCTGGATAGAAGAGTCCGTACATTGTTGACAGCGTATCGGATGCATCACCCACGGTCATCGGTAATGAGACTGTATATCCCACGGAAGTGCGGAGGTCGTGGCTTCTTAAATGCTAAGACTCTGCACAACCGTGAGATATACAGTCTCAGGGAATATTTCCTTGGAGCCGACGTGGGGATGCACCGAGATGTAGTTGCAGTGGACAAAGGCCTAACCCCGCTCTCCTTGGCTAAAGAGAACTGGTGCAAGCCTGTAGTGCTTGAGACTAATGATCGCGAGGAGGTGTGGAAGAGTAAGGAGCTTCACGGACGCTTTTTCCGGGCCCTACACCGGCCCGATGTGGATTTCTTAGCGTCCGTATCCTGGCTACGATTCGGTGATCTATTTGGAGAAACCGAAGGTTTTGTGTGTGCAATTATGGACGAAGTTATTTTGACGAATAATTACCGGAGATTTATTGTGAAGGATGGCACGGTTGACATTTGTCGGGCATGTCACCGGCCGGGTGAATCAATCCGTCATATTATCTCTGGATGTTCTCGTCTTGCTAACGAAGAGTACTTGCACAGGCACAACCTTGTGGCCAGGATTATCCATCAGCAACTTGCTCTGAATTACAACCTCGTGGAATCAGAAGTTCCATACTACAGGTATGTGCCCGATCCAGTTCTTGAAAATGGCAATGTCACATTGTACTGGGATCGATCCATCATCACTGACAGGACTATTGTAGCCAATAAGCCTGATATAGTGGTGGTGGATCGATTGGAGAGGCGCGCAATGATTATTGACATAGCTGTTCCTCATGACGAGAACCTCATGAAGGCCGAGAAAGACAAGCAGATAAAGTATCTTGACTTGGCCCATGAGGTTGTCGACATGTGGAATGTGGACTCAGCGATCATTGTGCCGATAATTGTTACAGCCAATGGCTTAATTGCCAAGAGCCTCGACCAACATCTAAGGAGGCTCTCGTTAGACGGCTGGATCAAGGGCTTGATTCAGAAGGCAGTACTTCTGGACACGGCCCGCATTGTCAGGAGGTTCCTCTCTCTGGAGCCCTGACCGCCGGTAACTTGGACCCTGTTCCCGATACCGGTGAGGTACTATTTTTTTATATTTTTAAATGTTTTTGTTTTTATATGAATATTTAAAAATGTAATTTAATATGTATATAAAATAAATGAATGTGAATAATAATAATATGTGGGGACATTTTCACACACGGCCATCTGACCCCAAACTAGGGAGACCCTGTACTATGGGTGTCAGACAGCTGATATACATACACAAATACATTTTTTTTTGTAAATACATACATATATAGATAAACAACACCCAGACACAAGCCAAACACAAGTGCTCATCACACAAATGTTTACCCTGGGCGGGAATCGAACCCGCAACACGCTGCGCAGCAGTCGATCGCTCAGCCACTGCGCCAACCGTGTCGTCAAGTGTTCATTGAGAGCGATGCGGACGAGTTTTTTGATGCCCTGTGAGCATTGTACATATTATGTGTTTATATTTATTTCTAAGCTTTGTATATAATAAATATTTAATTGAACCATCACCTAACATAAGAATTTGGTACCCAATAACAGCAAACTACTAAAAATTCTACAAGACCTATGTTTTGAAGCAATTCGTTTCAGCATTACCTCCTGAAAGTTATAAAGATACAAGCTCAACAAATATTTCCTACAAAAAAAACTTCTAAAAACGTGACCAATTTCTTACACGTCCACAAAAACATAACAAAAAAAAAATACATAAAACAAGAATCAAAGGGACCGTTATGTTTACAGAGTTTCCATGTAAAATAACTTCGGTATTGAATTAGAGACTTTGTGTTCAAAACTGTTCACAAAATATTTTGGCCTCACAAAGGAGGTATTAGGCGACAAGGGGGGAACATAATTTTATGTAAATCGCCTACGCCGCCGCCGGCTGACTTTCGCGGGCGTTGGTACAGAATTTGTTTATATCTGCCGGGAAACAAGCCACGTACCTACTTGGCTTTTGTCGCCTCGATCGATGTGACTGGTATACGAAAGTAGACACCCATCTGTAAAGTTACAGAGGAAAAAGTTTTTACCGAAGAATTTGAATGGTAATTATAGGGGACGCTCCCTGGACACCTCATTAAATTTTTCTTAAAGATCTGGTTCGACATAAGTGTGTAATTCTTGTATTTGTGCCCTCCGCTTTCTGTTTAAGGCCACTTAGCCAAATACTACATAATCCATTGAAATTTCAGGGGGTGAATCTAAGTACTCAAGATGTCATCATCATCATGTAAAACTTTAGACGCATCTTTTATTCATGTATTTATTCGGCCCCCAGGACAAAAACACACAAAAATAACATAATTAAAAAAAAAGAAACGAAAGTTGGTCCTAAAGCCCTAACACGTGGTCCTAATAAAGTTAATTAAGTCCAAAGCAACTTGTACTACTTTCGTTCACAAAAAGACCTCACAAACCTATTGAATGCTACCCTAATCCTAAATTATCGTACTCCACAAAATAAAACATATCACGAATCCTTAGTCATGTCTAAATCTGCAAATAAAGCCCTATCCTACCTCAGACTAGTCCCAAAGGGATTTTATTTGAGTCTTTTTGTACACATTCATAGATACCCATACTTATAGCCGCAGTGTACAATATTTATACGAAGAAAATGTTCTAAACATTCAGTAGACGAGCATATTTTCCTAGATGTTCGGTGTCCTGTGGCGAATCCGTACATATTTGGATCACAAAGCACGGACGCACGAGTCGATTTAATACGCTTATTTGAAGATAATCCCCGTCCCCTTGCAGAATACCTCGGCGATTTTATGAGACTGTTCCGTTTACAGACATATTTCATTATCCAACTTGTAATATTTTATTTTAAGCTTGTGTTTGTGAGACTCAAATATTTTGAGTGAATCTTACTCAATTTATAGAGACGAGACGACGAGTATTACAAAGACGAGAGATCAACACTTGAGATGTACTTTGAGTAAATATCCCAATTTTGAGTAGTGTCGCCAAGTCACTGCGTAGCGTGCTACGACTGCTACGGCGTAGCCAGCTACGTAATTGTATATTGTACACGTAAATTTTAATTTGGAGAAAAATATTGTATGGGGCTATTAAACGACTTTTACAGTTTTTAAACGAGAATCACGTCAAAATGTGCAGTGTAAATGATTTGAAAAAAATATATGTTAAACTAGAACATTCTCTTAATCATTTAGTAAGTGAATATTTTTAATTATATTCACTAAATTTTGAGAGTTATGGACGCAGACTGCGTCCATTCTGCGTCAGTTCTGCGCCCAAAACTCTCAAAATTTAGTCGAAAAAAATAAATAAAAGTAGTATTCATTAAAAAAAAGGCGTATACTAAATGATAGATAATAAAATTGTCTGTAAGATGGTGAAGTTTCGTTTAATTATACCTGGTAGATTTTGTGTGATTGTCAATGTTTTGTCCGCATCAGACACAACTTCACGAGTTAATTAAACTATTGAATATGAACTTAATCAAAAATATTCACTTACTAAATGATTAAGAGAATGTTCTATTTTCACATATATTTTTTTGAAATCATTTACACTGCACATTTTGACGTGATTGTCAGTTTAAAATCTGTAAAAGTCGTTAAATAGCCCCTTAAGTAAGCTAATCGATGTTTTTTTTTTCTTTTTAATTATCCTTCATTAAGGATTTAGGAGAGGCCTTTGCCCAGCAGTGGGAAAAACCAGGCTGAAAATATAAATATATATAATATATATAAGGATTTAACACAAAGTGGCAAAGGATTGTTTAAATGGGAACTAAAAAATTTGTCGGACTGTCATCGATAATGGTGGATAATGAATTCTAAAGTTATAGCATCTAGAAACAAGAAGTCCTTATACTAATACAAACAAAGCTTGTTCTTGCACACAAACCTTTTATTATCCGACTTAAATAAAAGAAGCGGTTATTTCAAGTCTCGTTTCACCTACACAAGTACGAAACAATACAAAAACGTTACTACATACAAATAGCTTGTTGTTTTAGGTTGTGTCTGTGTTTTGGGAGGAGGGATGGCAAAGTGTGGAGGATGAAGGGGGCTAATTACGAGCCATCCCCGAGGGTGGACGGGGAGGGCCGCGTGGCTCCCGTCTGCCTAGATATCGGGTGATATTAACGTCGGTATATATGAGTATGTATACTGTTGTAAATCTTTATGGAGGCTCTATGTTTCGAAGGTGGTGTCGTGATGTATCATTTCGTGAAACGTGTTTATTTGTCATGTGTTTGGATAATGATTGTGTTCAAGTGTTGATAGATTTTCTGAGACGAATAATTTGGAATTGTTGAATGTAATTGTTCTTTTTTTGAAACTTTAACTTTATGATATTTTTACTGTAATCATTATAACTATATGTTACTAGCTTGTACGTTACTAGTATAATAACTATATGTTACTAGCTTGTACGTTACTAGTATAATAACTATATGTTACTAGCTTTTGCACGCGACTTCGTCCGCGTAAATGTCGGTTATCGCAGATATTTCATCAAAATCGATTCTGCCGTTTCTTCGTGAAAAAGTAACAGACAGAGTTACTTTTGAATCTATACTAATATTATAAAGTTGAAGAGTTTGTTTGTTTGTTTGTTTGAATGCGCTAATCTCAGGATCTACTGGTGCGAATTGAATAATTCTTTTTGTGTTGGATAGTCCATTTATCGAGGAAGGCTATAGGCCGATGCGAATCTGGGTCGGGTCGCTAGTTTATAATATTAGTATGGATTGTGAATCACTGTTCTTCCAGCTACTATCACGAAGTCTGCATTTAAAAACTTGCTTTAATAAGATTATTAATCACAATACGAGTCAATAAACTATTATATCAACAGAATTACGTAAAATTCAATACAATAGCCTCTTGTAAAACCCACACTCAAGCTAATATTTTCTAAGAACCAACATCACAACCATAGAGTAGATAAAAAAAAGAATAGATACGTATCGAGACGCAACACTTGAATAATCACTTATTTTATTAGACCGAGATATTATTCATATTTTTTGTTGTACCAATTGTGTAACCAAAAACGCGAAGCTCCATTCAAGTACCTACTGTAACTCTATACAAATTGGCACCTCCATTGAGGCCGGTTGACATTTTTATATAACCACGATTAACAGTCAAACGAAATTAGAACCCAATAATATTATTAAAAGTTTTTTTTCCCAAGCGGGACAATAAGGCTCCCCTTCCTTATGATTTGTGAATAGGTAATGGTAACTCGGATTACCACCTACGTATTTGTGTAAACACAATAAATATTTTTTGAGCGCTCCTTTATCTGCTAAGTGCAGATCGAGAGATATTCCTCAGTGTTTAAGATACGTGCAAAGATAAAGGTCTCTGAATAAATAAGTTTAGTTTGAAAGCAGGAAGAGGATATTTGAAGCATGATAAGCATAACTTTGCAATATTTATACTAATCAGCCGATGTATTCTGCAAAAAAAAAAACCATTTTGGTGAATTTACGAGAAGCCAACCTGAGGTGAGTTATTAATCATTTTAGGATGACTTCACTTTCATTTAGTCAGTCCCTAGGATCAGCCTAGAAACTCCCAAGGTCAGAAAATTAGGACCATAATATTAAATTGCAACATGATTCAATTATACATAAGTAATGCATCTAGACTTACACTTATGTAATAGAATAAAGCTGCATTTAATTTAAAATTACCAGAAATAATGTGCAAAATGTGTAAAAAATAAGTTGCAAACTTTCACCCATTGTTTTTCTGCAATCAAGTACCGATACAATAAAACTGATATTCAGGAGCCTTAGAAAAGTTACAAATAATAAATGATACTCGAAGTACGATTTTATTAGTAAGCTAATAGAATAATAGTTGCTAAGTATTTCTGTCAAGCTTACTAAAATAATACCTACTCCAGTCACCTGAATATTATAGAACGAATCCTGTTTTAAAAAAATCTCCAAAATAGTGTTATTTTCATTTAAGCTTTAGTAAATAACGATGGCGGTATTTATAATACTCGCTAGATAGACAAGAAGTTCCTTAATAAGTAAAATGAAATTCTTACCAGTCTCCATTATTTCACACAATGCTTAGGCAGTAAGTAGGTACTTTCTTAAGTAATATTAGTTAAATTAATTTCCAGCGAACTGGGTTCCGTATTCCGAATCTAAAGGCAAAGGCACAATCCATAATTAATGTACTACAACTGTTGTGATTGAATTAAGTACAGTTGAGCGCACTTCCCGCGTGGACAATAGTGTGGCGGTAACTAAGCGCGAGGATTAACCGCCGTTAAGTGGATTAGCACATGGTGCGCCCGGCCCTTCCGACCGCGACGCCATTGTGGCGACACTTGAGCTTATGCCTACCGAGAACTGATTCGCGAAATCGGGAATCTATTAATATGGTTCTCTGCTACTTTTTGTGTAGAATTTTGTTACACAGGAAACGTATGGCCGTAATTGATATAATTTTTGGCTTGTCAAAATATCCGGTCATGAATGTTCGCATCAACGTCTGTTGCCACTAAGGAAAGTTTTATGTTTTTGTTAATCACTGATTAATTCACGTTAGTGGAAAGTAATCGCTCATACAGTGTCTATCAAATAGAACAGTTTACGCATGTCTCCTCTCTGGATTTTCAAACTATATTTTTGTAAAGGTTGCATGCGTAATGCAACTTAGTCGAATACATGTTTCGTTTAAACACTCTGAAATTGTTCTAGAAGTTATTTTTATATCAAGGCGATTCACACTCGTAGAGTGCTGACGTTTAACGTTGAATACAAGTAATTTAATTCGGTTTCCCTCTTTAATTTAAACATAGAACCTCTTGACACCTCACACTCCATACCGCACAGTTAACGTTTACGACTATTACCTCTCCATAAGCCTTATAGTACCTACCACATAATTTCGAAAAAAATGTAAATAATGGTCCGTCATTAACCTACTTAGTACCTTTATATTATACGTAGGTACTATAGCATTGACATATATAAAATTAAGCACACACCACACAAACATCCCCATTCCCCATGCTCTTACTTTCGCCCTACAAAAGGCGGAAGCCCTCGAGTGGTCAATAGAGCATACTCCACTTTGGGAGCACTGACAACATTAGCACACGGGAACATTCGTGACAATACTACCATTGTGTATGACACGCCACTGTTTTGTCAATAACTACGATTAAAATTGTTATGTTATGTCCTTGTTTCTATTTTGGAGCTTTCTACTGATATTTGCTTTTCCTATTAATATTTGAATTAATTATTCTCAATCTTTGAATTAATTATTTATACAGGGCCGGATTATCCTTAAGGCAAATTAGGCAACTACCTTGGGGCTCTCATAGGTCCCGCGCACCGACAAAAAGGCAATTGAAAATGTTAAAAACGAAAACGTAATTGTAAAAAATAGCGCGATTATAAATATGTTTTTTAGGAAGTTAGAAAAGGGTAAAGGGGCCCTGAGAATTGCATTGCCTAGGGGCCCCCGACGCGGTTAATCCGGCCCTGTAACTTTTTACAATAGAAGTATCAGATGAATTTGACTTTCGTATTTTTTGATGAGAAGTGTATTATGACATTATTATTTTTTTATTTATCTGTCCTAAAATAGGATATTTATATTAATTTGCTATGTTTTGTTACAGATAGATTATTTTATTCTAAGTTTGTTTGTCTAAGCCTTTGTCGTTTTGCAGTTTTATTTTTTATACAGAAGAATTCTTATATATATTAAGACACAAAGGTCCTTTTAGCTTCGGTCTACTCGTGTAGGTACTTATTACTTTTTATTTTGTACACCATAGTCTATGGCAAAACATCTTACACTATAAACCTGTGTACTTACAGTACTTTCAATAATAACATTTGTAGTATGTATTTGATGATAGATATTATTCACTATCTAAATATTCGTGGATTTAATTTTAATATAATACACACATGTAAAATGTAAACTTTCATTGTTAAAATACTTCAAAACCCGTGTTGCGGTTAGTTTTTGTGGCCGTGATTCAGCATTTTATTTCATATTCAATTCAAAATCGCATCGTAATGAACCTGTACAATGGTCATAAAACTGGTTTGGTAATAGCAATGTTTTGTTATATTTTCCTCCTAAACATTTGTCGGAAAACTTAAGAGCGTGTATTCGATTCGTGACGAAATCTTCATGTTTTTGCGTTTTGTCCAGAGCAATATCGCAATGATGTGAGCAGATTATTTGAAGACAATTACAGTTTTAGAAAGATAAAGTCTTGGTTTAGGAAACTATAGAGTAAACGTACAATTTTTAATTATGGTTTTTTAAAGCGAAGGCAATCCTTTCACAGCGTTTTACGAAAATAGACGTCAGAGTTAACTTTCAGGACGAATACAACCATTACAATATGCCAAAATATTATATTTTAAGCGTTTTTCCAACAGAATATACAGTCTTAAAGTCTATTACAGAGCCAAAATTACGATAATATTACTATTATGTATTAAAAAACAATGTTGAAAAAGTACAAAATCGGTTCACTTTGTCAATTTTTTTTCACCAGTGTTTGAATAAAAATATAACTAATATATTTATTTTATGAAAGTAAAGGTTATGCTTAATCTACAGAATATTTTTCAGTCCGTTATTTGAACTCATTTATTTTAGACAATTATTTTAAAAACCACTGTAAAATATCGGACGCTGTCGTTTGCCGATCAATTTCAATGATTCGTGCTTATTTCGTGCGTTTTTTTTTTCTGATGCACACAAACAGACCATTGTATTGTACTAGTGTGTGTCAATGCTGCTACGCCGTTCTAGCAATCGTTTAGATTTTGAGTTGCGCTAAATCGAAAACGCGCCCTTAAACGCCACTTTAAATGAACATGTAGACAATCAGAGAGTCAAACATTCAAAATTTGGTAGCAAACTCATGTCGAGTTTGTTACCAAATTTTTAGAATTAGCCTTATGATTAAGCATCATAAGGCTAATTTCACTCGGAAAATTTCACCGAGTGAAATTTTTATAGAATAGGTAGTAGGTATTGCAAATGGCGTAATACATCATCAGTCCATTTTACCTGTTATAGATAGGTATAATTTAAGTATATGTTATGGGAATTGAAATCAACTTAAAGGAAAAATGCTTGATATTTAAAATAAAGTTATAAACTACAATGAAAGAAAGCAGTCTGTGTAGCATCCACTTTAATGGTAAGAATTGTTGCAGCTTTCCATTTTCAATTAACAAAAAGACAAGAAACAAATTCAATCCGAAATGGTAACAAGTTTCTAACGTCTGTCTGAACCAGCTGCAAATCGTGTCCAAATATCAAATTATATAAGACACACGTGTAGTTTCCGAGAACGGATACAACAACACGCCTTCAAGACCTTCTAATTCAATTACTAAACCATTGTGCTCAAAGTTTTTGCTCTCCAACATTTTACACATTAACAATAGACTTATTTTGCCAACAATAACTGTATTCGTCGGACAATACTGTCGACACTCGGACACACTGTCGGTAGAACAATACAGAGGAGACTGCAGAAGTTTCATTTGGTACAAAATGTTTCCAGGGCCTGTAGACAAAATCCCTTTTCTGTTAGCGTTAACGCCAACGGAATAGTCTAATTATTTGCAGTTGACATTTGAATCACGTAACATCTAGTAAGCAAACGTCAACTCCATACAATTTGATTTTTCCGTTGGCGTTAACGCTAACACAAAGGGATTTTGTCTATAGGCCCGGTTTGGTTATCTGTATAGCTTTATTGGCTACAAATCGTTTCAATTCATCAACTCACCTTCAACTATTTACTTGAGAGTACTACCTCTGAGCTTCTGAATTTTTACTCAGCGATTGTTGATTTTACTTCAAAACCCACAAAAGATTCACCAACCTTTAACTTTCAGGGTTCTGATAGTACATATCGTCTGTCGTTGATCTTATCGCGTCTTCTCAATAGAGACTACCTGACGTGCTCTTTCAGACGGTCAAGATAAAGAAAGCCGAAAAAACTGTGTTAAGCTCACAAAAATGAAGTATACATATTTAATATTAAACTTCTACAATTCCTGCATAATGATAGTTGTCAATATTTTTTTAACACTCAAAACTAACTGTTCATGAAACATGAATTGTATTTATATGTGAAGTGTTTATCATGTCCTGTTCCAGATACGATCTTAATCTCGGATTAGTGAAGCGTTAGGACGCATTGTTAACGTCAGTTAAGTGATGGTGCCACCTATGGGGGACAATGGTGCCATTCAGTGGTCAAGATACTCCCACGCGTTAAATGACGATTAGTGTAATCTTTGTCAGCCGTCGTGTATCCGGCCTTATTTGTTATTATTTTTGTTTTCAGTGCAACAGTGTTAAAATTTGACTGTAGGTTCCTACCAGTGCCTAAGTACTACCTATTACCCCCCCCCCCCCCTATTATTTTCTGTATTCTAATAACTGGCTTCGTGAAACAAAACAAAATCTTATTGCTAGTCGACTATTTGGTGGATTTTTTTAAGGAAAAGAAAACTATTTCGGATTGAATGTTATTTTTACTTTTTGACAGAATTATAATAAATTTTCTTTGTTTTCTTACAAAAATCAAGCTAGTTGTCAACTGTTGTCAAATGAGAATCAGTTTGACATATTTCATTTAAGTTTATAATTAACAATTCAATGAGTATATAAACACTACAGCAAATCAATGGCATTTTCTAGGAAATTGTTAAAAATATACAATTCTGGAAACTTCATAAGATATGGGGTGTACGCACTATTTTGTTTGTATCTTTTTATATTTGTACTGATATGGAGAAGTTATGAAGATATACTTTCAGCCTTCCAAGTGTTCTTTTACAGAGGTGCAAAATTACCAGGGCAGAAATACATACTGTCGTGGGATAATTATTATTTGTTGTTGGACAACAAAAAACAAATATTTCCACATTTACAATGTCCAGTAGACAACTGTGTATTCACTAAAAACAAATACTTGTTAGACGGAGACTATACGCAGTTCGATGCTATACTATTTTCTGAGAAAATTTTAGCACAAGCTAAGCCTATGTCTATGCCAGAGAAGCGGCTCAAGTCCCAGATATATATTTTCACTACGTTAGAATCTTCATCCAACATACCAGCTTGTGAAGTGAGCAAAGAAGATTTCTTCAACTGGACGTTCACCTACAGATTGGATTCTGATGTGGTGTGGCCTTACTTTGTGGTGCGCAACTTATCTTACCACATCATGGCCCCAAGTGAACAAGTGCAGTGGCAAGAATATGATAACAGGAGCATCCCTTCGGACGTAGAAAACGTTTTGCGTCATAGAACAAAAGCTGCTGCCTGGCTAGTCAGCCACTGTCACGCTGATAACTCAAGAGACGACTACATGACGAGACTCCAGGAACATCTGTACCACTTCTCTCTACAAATCGATGTGTTTGGTGGCTGTTCTAAAGTAAAATGCACTAACGACGACTGTGATGCAATGATCACGAATAACTATTATTTCTATATGGCGTTTGAGAACTCTTTCTCAGAAGATTACGTCACGGAGAAGGTACTCCACGGGTACAGGAATTACGTGGTGCCCATTGTGTATGGTGGTGCTAATTACACCAGGTAAGACATATCAGTCTGTAGTCTGTAGAGATTCCCACGGTAACGTTGTTACACAAAGAGTTCAATGGAAGATATAATATTCTGCGTAATTCATTAGAAACAGAAAACATTTTCAAAGGTCTAATATCTAAGTTAAGAATCACTTTCACGAACGTTTAAATGTAAAAGAAATATTTTTACCGCTAGATGTAAATTATATTGACGACATGGTTGGCGCAGTGGCTGAGCGATTGACTGCTGCGCAGCGTGTTGCGGGTCCGATTCCCGCCCAGGGTAAATATTCGTGTGATGAGCACTTGTGTTTGCCTTGTGGCTGGGTGTTGCTTATGTATATATGTATGTATTTAAAAATGTATTTGTGTATGTATATCAGCTATCTGACACCCATAATACAGGGTCTCCCTAGTTTGGGGTCAGATGGCCATGTGTCAAATGTCCCCACATATATTATATAGGTGTCAACGTCTATTGAATTTAAGGCAGTTTTTCTCACTATTACAAAATCCCTCATTTTACTTATAATTTATTACATTTACGTAGCTTTTGCCTGCAACTTCTTTTGCGTGTATGTCGCGTTATGGTGGATGCAGACGAAGCAGGTTATAAAATAGCCTATGTCCTTCTTAGGGTTGAGGCTTATACTTCTTGTCTCTTCTTCTTTCTTTCTTACCAAAGAATCATGGCGAGATTTGTACAAAACAAATAAGATATTTAGAGAAGTTGAAATTCTAATTCATATATTCTTCAGTACCTAAAGAGTATCTTCAGACATTTACAATATTTTGAAAACCCCGCAAAAAAAAGTTAATAGTTTAACGAAAAGCTCATTATTTCAGAACGAAACGGCGACTGACAGTAACAGAGACACTGACAGTCGCCGTTTCGCAATTCTTACATTGCGAAACGGCGAAGAAATTGCATCGATTTATGGGAAATAATATCACAAAATAATGATTATTTTTTCCCACACACTTGTCACATCACTTGTCTGCCAATTTTATAGATCCGTTAACATCGCTTGTCATTTTCTTTTTTTTATAAACACGAAATGGGCATCGGGATGAAACGAAAAAGTGTTATTTTCATTTCGTAATATTTTAATTATGCGGGGTTTTAAAAATATTATAAGTATATCAATCTACTCCTATTAATGTATTCTTTATAGTGGAAAATATTTTAAACCCTCTAAATTACTTTTTTTCCATACAAATGAATGTATGAAACTCGCCATGATTCATTGCGTAAAAGTGTAACAGACAGACAGATTAATTTTCCTATTATAGAATATTTGTATAGAAGTACGACTGTAGTGTTATTGCTATCAAACTATACTTTATTCAATCTAATTTCCCCAGATTCCTCCCACCCGGTTCATACCTGAACGCTCGTAAATTCCACCCATATAACTTAGCCTATCTCATGCACCAAATCATAAAGGACCCAGTAAAGTATCATGAATTTTTCAAATGGACCAACTACTACACTATAGACACACTCGGCGGGCCAGTGATCCACCCTCTCTGCGACCTATGTGGTGCTTTGAACACCAACAAGATACGACACCATCAGAGATACAAGAACTTCAGGCTCTGGTGGAACGGACCCAACGGCTTCAAGTGGTGTTTAACTGAAGAATATTGGAACGCAACGTCACTTCTTAATGTTCAAAGCTCGCACATAGACGATATGTATTGACTTTTTTGTATGTTTTATTTTTTGTAAACTAGCTGTGCCTGTTGTTTTTGTTTTTTTTTATGCCCAGGAACCTTCGCGAGCTTACGCAGAACCAGAACCAAAGTTTTACCACTTTCGGATCAATGGTTTAGGACCGCATAGGGGACAAACATGTACCTACACATCAGTAACGTGCCTAGTGGTCAAAGTTAGGGCAAGCCCGAGAGCTACCTACCTACCTACTTAGAGATATTTTATTTTTGTGCTTTCTGTTTTTTGTTATATTGTCTCGCGTTATTGATTGCATGCTTGGCTTTTGGGCTTAAAGCCCAAAAGCACGCCACTGCTATACATGCTTTTTTTAAATATTTTCTTCGAATATTTATTTCTTATTTCCTTAAGATCTTCATAGACACAATTAAATAGCAATCATAAAAGCATCATATTTTCATTTCGGTGTTTCTTTATTAAAACTTCCATAAACCCTTAGAAGGCTGCTTCTACGGTTATAAATATACAATCAATGTCTATCAGATCTCCCACGCAGCTAGGACTTAGCGAAACCTCATCAACTCCAAACGGAGGCCGCTATAAGAGTTCATAGAAAGCGTCACCGATAGTTTGGTAATCCCTACACAATAACAGTCCGTTATTAATTTCATACCGCTAACAAAAGAGCATGTTGCTACAAATATTACCACAAAAGACGGCACAGTAATTAATGTTAGAGTCGTATTGGTTGAATCCCGTCGTTAGTCCCCAGGGGAGGCGCGGGCAAATCGTCCGCCGACACAATACGGTAGTTAGGGACAGGGACGGGGCGCTATCGGCGGACGTTTAACGAGCAAATTATTTAGTAAATGTTGCCAAATAATAACATTAATGCGTGCTAGGGGAACCGCGCAGTTAGAAATAGGACCGACGTGCGGCACGCAGTCGAATGAGCACGGGAAGCGTTTAGGTAGGTTAGAGTGATACACAGATACCCGCGCGGCCTGAGTCTAATTTGAATAATGCTGAGTTGCTTAATTCAAAACCTGAAATATAAATAAGATACACGAATAAAATTACACCCTATTTCATTTATCGCCATCGATAACTCCAAATTGAACATAAATCCACAAGAACCTATTGAGAAAATCTCAACAATCCAAATATTGGTGGTGCGCAAAAATAATGGTGATGTCCACAAAGGCTGACTGTTGAGCGCTTGGGGTGGTCGGGTGGTCCCCTCGACCAGCCAATAAGAGGCCGCGGATCCAAGTACCAGCGCAAACAGCAGCGATCCTGAATGCTACATAATTGAGTGGCTCCTCGACTTCGCTCCACTGATCCATTGTCAACGCCATTAAACGCAATTATGTGATAAATGCTTGCAAATTAATGATGGTTTTATAGATGTTTTACGCCTGGAAGGACGTCTTTTGAGTTTGTGCAAAGTTACGGAGGAATATTTTCAAAGTTTTCTGAGGATGGTGGTGAACAGCTGGATTGCTTGCAGGTTTACTAATTAACAATCTTTATGATAAAATCATTGATTTAAATTATATCATTAATCACAAAAATATTCTCGTAACAAACAAAGCTGATTGAGATACTTTAAAGCAATCCTGAAAAAAAATATAAATAATTAATTAAAATTATAGGTAATTCTAATTAATTAGGTACCACGAACTAGAAAAAAAAGGAAGGACTCCGCGTCACGCATATCGAAAGTGAAGCACTAGGAAGGAAGGAAGGAACAAGGAACTAGGATTAAAATTAGTACATTACAATTTAGGTAACAGACCACCTTAAATTCCTGGAAGCACCGCATAACCGCAAAGTGAAAGTTACTGGTTAACTTTTTTTTTATATTGTAATAGGCTTGCGTTTGACCGCAACACACCTGATCTTAAGTAATGATGCGGTCTAAGGTGGAGCACGCTTGCCTAGGATAAACCGGTTCGCTCGTGCCTTGAAGATACCCAGATTATATGTATCGGGGAATAGAGAGGCGGGCTATCTTTACATATACCTTATTTCATCTCATTACCTCGTACCTAACTGTATATCAATGTAAAACAACTGGTCCCAAAGTTAGTGGATGTTTACCGCAGCGCTAATTGGCCGCAGTGCGCGCTAAACATTTACTAGTAAACTAAACATAATAACGTATTCATGGTGCGCACGTACTGTTCGCCGACATTTTGCTGTGTGCCTTACCGACAACCGACAACCCCTACTAATGTCACGAGGAAAGTTCTTGAATCGTTACCGCTTGAATTTATTGACGAAACTTGTTTTCGTATCCTCAGATTATGAAACAAAAGGCAGATAGATCGTGCGGAATACTGAGAGTGAAGCCAAAAAAGCAAATACAAATTCAAAAACGAATACACAACACAATATAATACAATCTCGTGATTGTATTCGCTTTTGAATTTCTATTTGAATTTTTATTTGTTTTTTTTTTAACAATGCGGCGTTTCGTGATATACTGACTCGTGACAGTACAATACGATGCGCGTTGTAGGTATTCGCTTTTGAATTTGAATTTGCTTTTCTGGCTTCACTCTGTGTTCCGCACGGTCTATCTGCTTTTTGTTTCATAATCTGAGGTTGTATCTATGAGTGAGAGCTTAAGCTTTGTAATACCTAATAAGTAGCTGAAGGTTTTATATATTTAGAGAAAAATAACGTACCCTCACATTAGGTATTCTTCCTTTATCGTGAGTGAATTTTCAAATAAAAGCACCAGATGAACATCCTCTTCAATGCTTGCTGAGCACAATTTAGAAAGCTTAATAGATTTTTAAGATCCCTCGTAATAAAATGAATTCATAATAAATAATAATCCCAGCTTATGATTGTACTACTGCTGGGAAAATACTTCTTCTAATGCAGAGAAGGTATTCATCACCACGCTTGGTCAAGGCGGATTCAGACGCTTGAAACGATGAAACGGCTTAACAGGTTTCATGAAATTTAGTATGAATATAGCTTCAACCCTGGGAAAGGACATAGACTACTTTTTAATTCGCAACTTCGTCTGCAGCCGCGATAATCGACATTCATGCGAACGAAGTCGCGGGCAAAAGCTAAATATAAAATAATTTCATTACATATCATTATATTTATTTGTACTTTCAAACAGTACACTAAAAAACAACTATTTAAACTCAAACTCAACATGAAAGATCAACTGATCAACGGACTACGCAAGTCGTAGCGCAGTCCCCCGGGACCCAAGCCCGGAGTCCCCACAAACGGAATGGATAATTCAATAACCGACGGAACGCGCCACCTAATCCTTAAATTAGCAATACGATATGAATAAATAGATTTTGGTCGAACAAAGCAGGTGCCCTGGGAATACGGAGTAGGGGACGCGGCGGTGTTTAGCGAATCATTAGTTTTGCTAATGAAGGGCTGCGTCAAATATTCCAGTGACATTTGAAATGGGGTAGTGTTGTTCATGCAGTTTAGTGGTAAAAGTTATGTTAATAAGAACTTGAAGATATTCAAAACTGAACACTTGGTATAGGCTATAAAACTTGAAATGTTTCCGACAGACAGAGCGTTGCGAATCCACCGTACTATAAAAACTATCAAAAAAATCTATTCTCTCACGGTGGCGCCATCTGTCGCTTAATATGTAAATTAACATGCGACGACATACATAGCTAGATGAGTGCGCAAACGCTTGGCAATTTATTTCGTATCAGTACGACTATACATACTGACAGCAAGAATAGACAAGTCAGTACATTTTGTCTATTCTTCTTGTCAGTATGTCTATTCTTCCGTAGACATAGCGTGGTCATGCTACGCGTGCAGGTAGGATCATCATCATCATCATTTCAGCCGAAAGACGTCCACTGCTGGACATAGGCCTCCCCAGGGGGGGTTTTGCCATAATCGCCACGCTTGGCAGGCGGATTGGCGATCGCAGTATGGTTGTTACAAAAGCACAGAGAACGCTGCTGCCCATTCTCTGGTACGATAGATACGTATAAAAAGTAAGTAATCAAGCCTATGAAGAATGTGTAATGCGTCGCTTACAATTGGTACCTAAAACATAAATGTAACTTTGGTGATAAAGCAAACATAGACTCTTTATAGTTCACGGAACATAAGTTCATAGTGAAAAGCAGATAATTTTAACAAATTAATAAATTTAGTTTAATTTATAATATAATTAACCACCTCTTTTTTATATCCGTCTAGTGTGGTCTCCTATAATTGAAGAAGCATATGTAACAAAAAGACATTGTACCGATTGTCATGAATATGTGTATCCTTTGTTGCAGATCCTAATAAATAAATAAATTAACCAATTAATTAATATAACCAAACAAGCTTTTTACGCTGAAAAGTTTTAAAGACTCAAATAACATATAGTTACACTAGTACGGTGGCCACCGTTGTCTTTATAGTTTGGAGTACAATACAATATTTGTTCAGTTCAGATAAGGTATCAGTTGCTTTTCTTTTGGAAAAAAACTTATTAAACTACCTTATCGACAATTTTGTTTGAGCGAGATACAGACACATTCGCAGACATGTGTTGTATGAGAAAGACATGTAAACACCACATCCCACGCTCCCACATAATGATCGCTACAACATTAATGGAGTAACTAACATAAACAGATAGCAATCTAATCTCATTGTTGCAGTGACGTCAATTATAACAGAGATACATTGAGCGGCGCAGAGATACGCCAATTAGGCGAGGTTCAGGAAGCTGGCGCGCGTGCGCACACCCTAATTGTTTCCGACATAGTCTTGCCACCCACTTCCACCCTTGTGTTCTAGAGAACAAGCCTCAAAAGGCCCACTTTGAGTAACAGAAATTAATCTGCTACCCAAAGTGCTAGATTAAGCTTTTAATTCTGCTGTTTTTTTCTTGTATGCGACACCACAAAGTTCTAATTTTCAATATCAACGAGATAATTTCAGTTCAGTACATATCTAATTAAAGCCGTTAGTGGAAGCCGTGTGGTGCCGGTCGCGAATAGCACCACCCCATATCTACGTGGGTGTCGTAGAAGGCGACAGAGTGATATTGACCAGAGTATGGGCAGCAGCGTCCTTCTGAGTAAAATAACACCTACTACGATCGCCAACATGCATCGGCAAGCATGGCGATTACGGCTGAATCCCGCCTTGGGGAAGACCTATGCTCAGCAGTGGGCGTCTAAAGGTTGACATGATGACAAAAATATAATACCTATAAACAAGCAATTCTTGTATACTCGTATATAATCTAAATCTCGGAAACGGCTTCAACGATTTTCATGAAATTTAGTATACAAGAGGTTTCGAGGGCGATAAATCGATGTAGCTAGGTTTCATTTAAAAAAAAACACGGAAAAATAAAAATACCTAGCGATGCTTGTTCGCCCGGGTACTCTAATTTAAGTAAGGAATTTAATTTAAAGATTCTTCAATCGTAAAGTGTGTTACCACACTTACTATACACCACTTCGACAAGAGATGGTGCGACTATCATTCAACATTACGCAGTTCCATACTAAAAGGATAACGGAGTGCCCAGAAGTATCTATACTCTGAGACGACATCTATACAAGAAACACAACCACTATTCCACCATGCCATTTACTAATGGTCAAAACCTTGGCCAGGGGTAAGGCACTAAAAAACTTCTATGAAACTATTTTTGGGTACACCTATACAAATTGTGTATTTTGATATTCCATGACTCTAGGGTGGTCTCATTAATGCGCTAGAGTTATGGAATATCAAAAAGAACACCATATGACTATAAGAAATTCAGACTGGATCTTCTATGCTATCTCTGTATCGTCCGACAGTCGCCCACCCGCCACCCGTAGCTCCGGGCGATAACAAGGAAAGGAATATCAGAGCGTAAAGCTGGAACTGCACAATGTTTTGACAGTACGCTTTAAGTACAACTACATCTGCAGTCATCGGATTCGCTCTGCCATACCGACCAATTGAATTTCTGAGAATGGAATCTGTTCTTTCTGTGTAGTGGAATTTTATTCCTGGGCCTCAAGTCTGCTATTACAATAGTGTCAGAATGGTCTATCATTGATTTCATACTTATTGATTTTGACAAGTTTGGTAAGCTACTAATATAATGGCGTCATTATGAAAATCAATGATAGACCATTCTGACACTATTGTAATAGCAGACTTGAGCCCCTGAAATAATGATTTAAAACTAACTATGGTGGTGAAATACTTTAATCTCCTCCTTAATTAATCGAGATTTAATTAAGCTTAAATTAATTATTGTTACAATTACGTAGGTTATGTTATTAAAGTTCATAAATTATTTGTGTTTATATTTAAACGAATAGTTGCTAAAACTAACCAAAAATTCGGCAAAATCCAATTTAGTTTAAAATAACATTTATTTATCGACAATACGTTACCATTATTATAAATGCGTTCCAGCTTCATTGTTCCCCAAAAGTGTACTTTACCGTATCAGTGTACACTGGAAGCCACACAAAATATCAACATTTTTCGACGATGCAACTTGACACTCGGGTCATCCGGAAGCAATCGCGCACAATGCTCTAAATGCACGCAATTGTACGCGGCACGTGCGGCCTCGTGTCCGCGATTTGTGCCAAAGAGCTGTACAGATGCGAGCAGAATTAGTGACGTCTCTATTATAGTTGCCTGCTGATGATTTACGCTTGTTAGGCCTCAATTAATTATACTCTCAGAATCGGTACTTGTAATCTTTGTATGTACTTGTGTAGGCAGATAATCCTTAATGAATTGGTAGTTGATAAGTAGGTGGGTTTAATCCCCTGATAACTCTTCGGTGTAGATGATATTGAAGATAATTTTTCACGATAGAGTTTTTGAGTTGGAGAACTTAAAAAATGATTACTATAGTTTTATAAACTTGTTTGTGATGCCCTAGATAGAAAATACCTACTTTAGGAGTGTTGACAATGAGAAATTAGTGGCCAGCAGCATACAGCGGCAGTTCATGCTGTTTCAAACCCAAACCGATTCAACACAAAAATAAAGAGACAAAGATGTACTTAACGCCTCGTAGATCTACGCGAGACACAATAGCTTTTTAATTGAGTCTGTAATTACGGCATACTAGGGGTTAAGCATTAAAATAAAAAAAGGAAAATGCAATAAGTAATAGTTTTGAATATACATACGGACCGCATTCAAAACTGCACTTTTCATACGTATTAGTGAATAGCAAAAGCGCAACGGTTTTATAATTCAGTGACAGTTGAGAGTGTCATTAATAATGCTCTTAGATTTCATAATAAGTAGCTTGCAGTGGGTCTGGCTCTTTCAGGCACAACAACAAACTGCTCCAACGACTTAAAACAAATAATTAATTACGTATCACCATTTCGAAAGTTTTATTAAGCTTTACGTGTGTATGTATGGCTTTATTTGGCGAGATGGGGCACAACATTAGGAGAAATGAAATGGAGAAGGGAAGATCTTTGCCCAGGAGTGAGACAGTAGTGACGTAAAGTAAAACGTGGGTACCTATTTACCAAGCGCGATAGTTCTGATTTCCTTAGGCCCGTATTTAGCAACATATATAATTTTGTTAATTTAATTTATGTTAAGTTTATGTTAATTTTTCAAATATCATTTTGAATGTAGAACTATTTAGTTATCTAATCGTTTGATTAAATTTTAGTGACCACTGTATAATACCTAGTCATTTATATTAGCACCAACAAAATCGTACCTTAATAATATAGGAGATAACTATCATCAGAGTATCTGTAGCTTTTAACTGGAGTTTTGACAATGACAACACGTAACAAAAGGATCTGAGATAAAAGCAATACAGTATACTAACCTGTAATTATTGTCAAAACATTTTTATAAAACACAATCAACCCTTTCATCAGCCATTTATCCTATATCAAATCTCCAGAGATTGCGTAATATCAGGAACATTCGGTGTAATATCACCGTAATACAAACTATGAGCGAGCAAGGGAGAATGTTGGGCGCGAGAGGGGTGAGGCAAGGGGGTGAGCGGAGTGGGGTAATAGTTCATCATCCGATAATAGCGGGATTAACGCGATCCAACCCTTTGTGGGCGGCTTGTAAAACTTTACCAAAACATTTGTCCGTACTGATTATAAATTATTTATTCGTCCTACATTAAATATTCGCACTGTGAATACGTTATTGCCTCTCTTTGTCCACAAAATGTGTGATTTTATCATTTATTTGTGGAATATAATGTTTGAGCTTTGCTTTTGGTATGTGGTTCGTGTTTTTAGTTTCAATTCATTTGTTTTATTTTTGGACGGACAGTTGGGTAGGTACTCGTGCCTTGTGTTACTGTGTTTGTATTAAAATCACTGACCAACATACTTGCCTTGACCATCGACTCAATACTGCCTGCCTAGCCTTTTCCCAAGTATATTGGGGTCGGCTTCCAGTCTAACCGGATGCAGCTGAATACCAGTGTTTTACATGGAGCGACTGCCTATCGGACCTCCACAACCCAGTTAATGGGTAACACGATCCCCCTTGGTAAGACTGGTTGTCAGACTTACTGGGTTCTGACTCTGACTGACGGCAGTCGTTATGGGTATAACGACTGCCAAAGATCTACAAATGACAGCCGGGACCAACGGCTTTACGTGCTTTCTGAGGCACGGAGGGAACTCGATATGAAAGGGATGGTCACCCATCCACAGACCGAACGCGGCTAGCGTAGCTTGACCTTTGACCGATCGATCTGTACGGCTTGTCTCAATAAGTACCTAGTACCATCGACTCAATACTACGAGTATTAGGTACCTACTTATTGAGAGAAGTCACACGAAGTCACCAATCTAAACAATAAAACCAGTCTATTATTGTCCCACTGCAGGGCAAACGCCTCATACAGAGAAGTCACGAACATTCGAAGTAATAACGACAATCCCATGGTTGACCAAACTCTATGCGTATCAGGGCGGGCAGCACTACCGATCGACACGACAACGGTCGATAGATCACACTATATTATTTCATTCAGAATCCACTTCAGAATTCTGTTAGGTCTTGAAATGAAACTATGGATACTTATAACATCACATAAATTGTAAGAAATTGAAACAACACGCTCTCCCGCGCACTCCCGAATATCGTGTGTTCTATCGATTGTTGTCGTGTCCATCGCTAGTGCTGCCCGCCCTGATATGCATAGAGTTGGGATTGTCGATTTAAAATTTATATTAATGACTAGCTTTGGCCCGCGACTTCGTCCGCGTGAATGTCGGTTATAGTGGATGCAGACGAAGTCGTGGATTAAAAAGTCTAGCCTATGTCCTTCCCTGGGGTTCAAGCTATTTTCATATCCTTCATTACTTGTGTCTCTGACAACAAATTAAGATCTAGTAAGTAAAGCTACTTTACTCTATAGAAATAAAGATATTGTCATATGACACTGATTGTTGTTTCTACTAGTAAGTAATCAACTTGTTTTTTGGAAACCTATTGACGATTACAAGATCCTTTTGTAAAAAACTTTATGAAAATGTTGTTGTATTAAGTACTTACTTAAAAATGCTACTTTCTACAACCCCTTACCTATATCATTTTGTAAAAGCACCCAAGAGTAACATAATATAATATTCACATCACACATCTGAAGCCCCTCTGGTTCGTCCTAACAACTACTTTCACCATCAACTCTGTCAATTTATATTTGCCTGCAATCATTAATGTAGGCGTCGAAACGTTCCGCTGTTTTTGCAAAGCAGGCGCTAAACATCACCATAAGACTTATACACACCCTGCCTCCCGCGGATGTATATGCGTCAGGCCGCAAAGGGGGAATATACCCAGTCCACAAAGTGCGTTGTTGGTCGTAGAGTAAACTAGCCGAATGAATAGGTGTCAGAAGCAATGCGTCAGAGCGTCCCACCGGGGGCGCGTCGGACGTGCCGCGTAACCGGACCCACTCGCATCATAATGCTACATAATTCAATTGATTCCCCGACACTACCCGCACGCTTCCTTCTAACTTCGTTTAGAACGTTTTGATATCGGATACGCCGCTTTGACGCCTCCTTGTACAATTCTTTGCCACTGACCCTCGGTAAAAAAATAAAAGTTGCGAAATTAGATTGACTATCTTGTATTTAACAAAATAAATAAGTTTAACAACAATGGTTCTTATGACTTAGTGCTGGTAAGAGACGGCGGGGGAGGAGAAGGTGACGTGGCCAAGGTTTTGGGCGTAGGCTACTTTGGCGATGGGAGCAGCAGCGTACGCGAGTTTGGCGACGGGAGCTGAGGCATAGGCGACGGGAGCTTGTTGGTAAGAGACCTGGGCAGGGGCGTGAGAGTAGGAGAGTTGAGCAGGAGCGTGAGAGTAGGCGACTTGAGCAGGAGCGTGGGAGTAAGAGATCTGGGCAGGGGCGTGGGAGTATGAAACTTGGGCTGGGGCGTGAGAGTAGGAGACTTGAGCTGGCGCGTAGGCGACCTTGGCGACGGGAGCAGCGTAGGCAACCTTGGCGACGGGAGCAGCGTAGGCGATCTTGGCGACGGGAGCAGCGTAGGCAACCTTGGCGACGGGAGCAGCGTAGGCAACCTTAGTTAAGGGAGCGGCGGCATAGGCGATCTTGGCAGGAGCTTGTTGGACGGGGGTACCCTCGTACCTGACGACAGCGTTGAATCCGTGCTCTTCGCTAGCGGTGTAGTCGACGATGCGGTGCACGCCATCGGGCTGCACGAGCGAGTATGAACCCTGGACGTTGTCGCCGGAGCGCGCCTCTTGCTGCTGCTTCACGTCACCGCTTTGGTTGTCATGGACAGAGTACGAGAAGTCGTATTGTGCGGGTGCTTCGGGCTGGGCGTGTGCGTACGCCAGCTTAGCGACAGGCACCACTGGGATGGCCACGGCTGTGGCGGCGGCCACGAGGGCGGAGAAAGTCAGGAACTGGAAAAGAGAAGTTTGGTAAGAAACAATCACAGTAAATTATGATTATGGGAATGCCTCCACAACCAGTGCTATCCACTAATTTGAAAGCCGGGGCTGGTTGATTTGACACTATGTGGAAATAATATAGACCCAGTGAGTCTAGGGTAAGGCGCAGGTTGGTTCTCGACATATTCCATAAGTGTCGAATAGTAAAGGCAACCTCACTAAAACCAGAAAATACTTTTGAAGAAATTACTTATTATAATCTAATCTAATAAAACTTTGCACTTGACCTAGTTGCACAATGTATATTAATAAACAACAGCAACCACTTACTCTGGCGACCATGTTGACTGGATTGTTTATTGCTGACGAATGTGCTGCTGATCTGTTACACGGAGCTTTTATACTAGATACAAGTATTGCGTATGCACATATATTATACATATTCATATGTGTACTTGCGCCTACCTGATGCCCGCGGCGGAGTCAAAAACTGGATCTATGGCAGCGATAAGATAAACAATTATGTAATACGTTTCAAGTTCAATTAATTTGTTTACATACTATTCACTATTGATCTGTGTGATTGTTATCAATCGTGCACCTGCTGTTTAGTTAGTAGGAACTGCCAGAAACTTCAATCTCTCTTTAGATTGTTTCAGAGATCGGAATATAAGCACGACGATGTCTCTGCATGGCAATGTCTGTAATATAATAATTTCAGTAGTATGTTACTAGATGTATTTTTTTTTATTTTTAAGATACAAGGTCGCAGTTACTTTCGCCATACCAAGATATCAAAACACCTTTTTTCAGTTAGCTGAAAGCTTCGCTCGCAACTTTCAAAAACAATTACGTTTGACTAAGGAAATACTTATCGCATTACTTATCATAACTCAATGCACCTATTATTATTGTCCGCCAATATGATATTCCTACGGGAACAATTATAGCCTCGTATTATATTTGCTGACAAACACACGATCACTAAAGACTAGGTCAAGGCAAACCTAAGTTTTTATCTGTATGTAAATCAGTTAAATGGAACATATCAGTATCAATAAAACAACAATGCAGCAGGAGTCACGAACCAAATTCTATTCGTTTATCTTTCACCATCTCTTTATTCGATGAACGGATTTATAACTCCACGCGATCAGTTTTGATACTAGCAATGATTCAGCATGTTGAAATTTGAACAAAACACACCTACTAAGCAATAAAGTTAATCACAATATGTTCCTTTTTTTTTAATGTTTTAAAACATGATAATTTATACACATTGTGCAGTCATTATTACTCTACTCTTGTTACTGTTCTAATCACAATTTCTTGTATTGTTAAGGCAAAGTTTTAATAATTCCTTCGACTTATTATAACAACAACATAGAATTTCTTGATAAGAAGGATCACATAATGGATCGTCACCTACATTAAATGACAGGATGTAACGAATGCATTTAAACGGAAATTGCGGACATACTTTCGTCACAAGTAAGCAGAGCCATCTCATAAACGTCTTTACTTTTCTTATGATATAATTATATATATGTACTAGCTGACCCGACAGACGTTGTCCTGTCCCTATCTACCTACTTACCTGCCTATTTACCTATACCTACCCTACACCTACCCTACAACTACCCTACACCTACCCTACACCTACCCTACACCTACCCTACACCTACCCTACACCTACCCTACACCTACCCTACACCTACCCTACACCTACCCTACACCTACCCTACACCTACCCTACACCTACCCTACACCTACCCTACACCTACCCTACACCTACCCTACACCTACCCTACACCTACCCTACACCTACCCTACACCTACCCTACCCTACACCTACCCTACACCTACCCTACACCTACCCTACACCTACCCTACACCTACCCTATCTTTCAAGTTGGATCAAACTGCACACGGTGTACAAATTTCATTAAAATGGCTTCAGTAGTTTAGGAGTCCATCGCGGACAAACATTGTGACAGGAGATTTATATATATTAGATATACCTACATAAATATATTTATATAGGTAAATATTTTATTAGTTATATATTTTTGTTTAAGTACTTTACCTATTTTGTTATATTTTTTATATGCACCTGCCCTCTTCACCACCCTGGGTTGACTGGTAGAGAATGCCTAAGGCATTAAGTCCGCCTTTGTACCTTTGTGCATGAAGTGTAAATAAATAAATAAATAAATAAATGAAGGAAAACTGCAAAGTATCAAAATCATTAAATCTATAGACACGAGGCGTCATCATGTAGCTAATTAGGATTATCTACAATGAGTATACTGATATTATTATGATATTATGTAACTACTACCAAGTAGGTACCTCTATAATAGTGCATATTAATCACATAGTTTGCTATTACAATTGGAACAGTTTCGGCACTCTTGTAAGAATAAAAATATGCATTTATGTAATGGGTATTGTGACTTATGTAACCAATCAGCAATATTGGCTATAATTAATCAATAACAATGTGTTAATGAATGTGATTTTAAGGAGGCTTTTAATTAAATGTTAGAACCATTTATCCAATATTGAATAGAATAAAACCGTGATTTCATTTAGGTAGGGTATTTTTTTACACGTACTGAGGTCAAAAGACGACTAATGACAAAAGTAATTGACGCATTTATATCTAATAACTTTAAACGAGGAATTTTTGTACATATATAACCTGAATCTCGGAAACGGCTAAAAAGATTTTCAAGAAATTTTGTATGCAGTGGGTTTCGGAGGCGATAAATCGATCTAGCTAGGTTTCATTTAAAAAAAAACATGAAAAAAAATACCTTGCTAAGCTCGGTCGCCCAGATACTTCATACTCGTAATAATTTATCTAAATCAGCTCATTGCCTGGATATTTGACAGATCGCATTAAACGGGAAATAAAACTGTCCATTTTCTTGCTCAAAGTCGAAATATTTCAATGCAATTGCATCCATCGTAAATGACACATCGATATACACAAAACTCTCTCACTATGAATCATCCTGCAATGAACTTAAAACCCTTGTTTAAAAACCCGTTAAAGAAATTTTCCGGTTTACAGATTTAATGCTACGCTAACTTTAATAAAAATAAGAAGTACCTGCCTACCTTGCCGTGAATGGCACTTAAATTTTTGAGGCTTTTAAATGCCATTGAATTTACGTAAAATATCAATACCTACATGTTATTTTTCCCACGAATAAATTAATAGTTGACACTTTAATGTTACGATTGAGAATAAGTTGAATGAATTCTTCATGGGTTCTGTATAAACGAAAAAAGAATGTCGATGTTGCTACTGGCTTATTACCTACTGATGACTAATTGATCATTTGCTGATGAGGTGACAAGTGACAAGTTGCTTGTGTAGTCCGACCGAGTAAAGTATGGTTATCGGCTTAACTGACCTAGATGACCTATTTTGGATATTTGCATGTGTGTTCTTGAATCTAAACACCGTGATACAAAACGATTTGCCCTAGGATATAAAATTATAAAACTTATCTTTAAAGTTCTATCTGAAATAATTCAAAATAAACTTAAATTACAGCTTTCAAATCTTTCTTGCGGAACTTTAAAACGTAAGCGCAACAGTTAACACTAGAACAGGTTGAACAGCGTCATTACCAATTGATATTACTTAGAAGCGAACGCTCTAATTTTTCTCAATTGCTAAACTATTCATTTACGTAACATATGTACTTGAGTAACAAGATCTTTGTTACACATTGGCTAAAATGTATTTTATTGTCCCTCGGGGGCATGCCAAATGAAGGCAAAACTTAATTTTAATAATAATTTATCAATGCCAATCGATGTTTTTTCTTCCTTAATTTTGATAACTATCAATGTTTATCGGGTGTTTAATTAATATAAACATTGAACATGCTTCCTACAAACATATGTATTTACAAGACATCGTCTTAACTTGGAATTGAAATGTTCTGTTAATATGAAGAGGTTTCACTTCAGGAAAAAGCTCATGAGTAAGTAAAAATAAAAAGATAGCATTAATGGCATTAGGCCAGTGAATAGCCTTATTAATAAATATTCCATGATTGTTTCTACCATACGTAAAATAAAATGTTATTAATTTTGTAGGGCATACTTTCGCCAGCCAGATGTATCTTTGGACTCCGGAGTTAGCTGCTACCACGGGCCATTAGGTACCTATTATGAATGATATTTTGTAATTTGACCTCAATTTAGCTACTAACTTTGAGGTATTTGGCACAAGTACCTAGCCCTTAGTAGTGGCAGTCTATTAGAGTACCTATAGGTACACACGGCTACACATCAAGCTATATATTTTCAGTGAATGCTGATCTCGCATTGTATAGAATTTCCGTACAATGCGAAGTCAGCTTATACTGAAAATGTATAGCTTGATGTGTAGCCGTGTGTACCTCACAATGACCAATAATGTAACGAATTCTTTAACAAATTCAGACGGAAGTTGACCGATTGTCGAAAACATTGCGTTCCTCAAGTCATAAAAGTATAGATAATTTTTGCACCTACTTAAATACAATTAATTAAGTACTTTATAACTTTAGATACAGTCGTTACCAGTTATCTTGGAATGTTAAAATCAGATTACAAACAAAAAAAAACAACACTTACGACACTTTTTAACAATGACTTTTTTCGACATTGTTGATCTTAAAATCAAATCGGAACAAGTAGCGTATTATATCAGGTTTATTCGGAAACCAGTTAAAATATCCACTTTATTATTAAGTGTCCTTAACGACAGCGATTAAAAAACGGAAGTTTTGATTGACCAAATGTAGGTAGCTGCCCTTTAATGACTGATTGCGTAAGGATTACTTATTTTTGGAATTACTAAGGTGAATGATTTTTTACTTCATTATAACGTACAAGTTTCCTGCTTTATTTAACTTTATAGTAGGTACTAACTACTGATTGTACAGGATATATTACAATTTAGTTTTTAACCCTTATAGGATCACTTTGTTGTCCGTCTGTCTGTCTCTCTGTCCGTCTGTTAGTCTGTCTGTCTGTCTGTCAAGACCCTTCATCTCGGGAACGCGTAGAGATATCAAGTTAAAATTAAAATCATATATTCAAGTCTACAGTCCCTGGATGCTGTAAAAAAATCAACCCTCTATGTTAACGTGAAAAAAAGATACGGCCGTTTATGTCGCAAAAAACGCATTTATAATATTAAGTAGATTCAAGTTTGGATAGTAGGTATGGATTAGTATAGAAGTATGGATATGTACCTAAAAATATTTACGGAACCCTCGGTGGGCGAGTCCGACTCGCAACTGTCCAGTTTTTTTTTTAATGAATAACCATGGGAAGTATCCATAAATTAAATAAGAGACCTACGAACTTATTTAATTCAACGCTAATTTGCATACACAAACATAATACCTACTACAATCCATCGACAACAAAGACTAATCGGACCTTGTCAAAGCTCTCTGAACCATTATTTGAAATTAGAAGTGACAGAGTGACCCTTACACCATGCAACACTCTCTATCTCATGTCATATCAGCAAGTACAGTCACGCTCCTAAGTATCTACAATTTCATATGCTTGACGTTCGATCAATCAGCGAACGAGTACTTAGAACGTTACACATAATATAATATTATTACCATTGGACCACACCCAAAACAATTCGGCCAAGGCCTTGGTCAACCGTCACCAAACTACTTTTAACTTCTCTACTGGACCCACCAGTTTATTCAGACCTACCGAACCGCTTCCATCTTTCACAAGTACGAAGGAATGTAGAAAGCGGTAGGTCAACATAAAATGGAGACCACTTGTTTCTTCAATTATTTTAATGCGTGGTTAAAAAAATATTGTTGCAATTTATTTATTAACTAAATTATGTGTCTTTTTAATTGGTAACATTAGATTTATCTGAGCATGCAATTACGTTAATGTATTTACAACCTCCGATTTTTTTAAATATAGTGTAAGCGCTATGTTGCATTTAAGCAATTCGAAATAGCGTATTTTTTATATGCTTTATGACAATAGTTAGTTCATGGAGAAATCGTAAATACTTTATTTAAAACAATTATTGGGTGGGTTATACATATTGTGTCATAGGTAGTCTATCAACATTTTTATGACTGGTCCAGTCAGCTCTGTTAAGACCCGGCCTGATTTACGTAGGTACTGCAGATTTCTGCTGACGTAATGGATTTAGTCCAGTAATCCACATTACTTGTCAGTAACATCATAATGGCAATGGTAATAATCAATCCATCAACCAAATATCACTTTATAATACAGATATTATAATCAAGGCTTTATTATAAGCGTACTAAAATATCTTAACTAAATCACGTTGTCCCCATGGAGTTCAGAAAACTGTTAAAGATCATTTTATCGACTGGAACATGAATGCTTAAAGTTTCGTGTAGCAATAAAATAAAAACAAATTAATTCAATAATTTAATCGCAGCTATTCATTTCAATAAATACAACAAGTTGTCTAAATATGTAACAATAGTATCTATCTAGTGATGGTAAGAGATGGCAGGAGAGGAATAAGTGACGTGCGCTGCGGGAGCGGCGTAGGCGAGCTTGGCAACAGGGGCGGCGTAGGCGACGGGAGCGTGAGAGTAGGAGACCGGGGCGTGAGCGTAGGAGACGGGGGCAGGCGCGTAGGCTACTTTGGCAACGGGAGCGGCGTAGGCGATCTTGGCTACGGGAGCGGCGTAGGCGATCTTGGCGGGTGCGGGGTGCACGGGGGTGCCCTCGTAGCGTACGTTAGCGTTGAATCCGTTCACTTTGTCGGAGGTGTATTCGACGATGCGGTGCACACCATCGGGCTGCACGAGGGAGTATGAGCCGTGGACAACGTCGCCTTCGCGAGATTCCTGCTGCTGCTTCACATCCCCGCTGTGGTCATCATGGACGGAGTACGAGAAGTCGTAGTGAGCGGGTGCTTCAGGCTCGGCGTACACCACTTTGGAGACTGGGACCAGACCAGCATAAGCTGCCACGGCGAGGGACAAGACGATGACAAACTGGAATAAAATTGGTTTTGTTGATATTAATAAAAAGAAAAACTATCAGTAAGAAGATCAGATGATTGAGATCACAGTATATATACGTAGATGAGAAAAAGATGAATTAAATTAAATAAATGTCCTTTGCAATGTATTTTATAAGAACCATTAAGATTTATTGAATGTAGTAATTTGAATGAATTGAAATGTTATTTATTTATTAAGATTGTGTTACTTACTTTAGCGACCATTTTTAGTTTCGTGTTGCTGATTTGGATATCAGTACTTAACTGTGACAATGTATGATCTGGTGCACTTTTTATACTTAAATTATCGCCTTCAATGTATCGATGTTGGTGACAAGCCCCAGGGCGTTGAATAATTTAGAGGTGAAGGTTGCGCACGCGGTATATCTACACGACCATATTGAGATTGGCACCTATGAAATGTGTACATTCTGCTAACTGGATTTGGAATGACACTGAAGAAAAGTGTTTAAAGTGATTGCAACATTATACATATATTAATATTTTTCAAAGGTATCAGTCACATAAAATGCATTATATTTATGCCAATAAAAAAACAATGTTCTTTTTCATTCATAGAGTTGATTAGATCTAGGATCCATTACCAGAAAATAAACTAAAATGAACCTAAGGGTAAGAGTAAATAACTAAATACGTGAGACAGCATGATACGAGGGCTTACTAGGTACGCGAGTAGCAATCAAAACAGGTAATTGTAGCGGTTAATTAACCATCGTCTAATTTTAGTTGTTTATTTATTCATCGCTGTTTAATAACTGTCTAATTCGCTCGCTCAATCTGTATTGCCTAACGGACGGGTGGTGTCGGTAAATCAGTGATGCTACGAGTCGAACGAGCGCAGAGAGCTGTCCAGAAAGTGCTAACAAGGAAACCGATCCGATATTCGACAACCTCTCCATATACACTCCATCCAAACCATCCTAACCGTCTATACAAATATATAAACAAGTCCATACAAAAATATAAACAAACCAAACCTAACCCATCCATCACCCATCCGATCCGATTCGTTCGCCATTTAAACTATTCTTTTCAAACACAACCAACTTACCTTTGATTCAAAATGCTGTTCTACACGTCGCTCGAATAGGGTTTGTAACACTGAATCTCTTACGACCATAACTGCAAGTCGTCATTACAAACACATTAGTTCGAAAATCTATATCAAATTAAACAAAAGCTACACATATTTACCCACTAACCAAGAGCAAATGAAACTTGATTCTTGGTTAAATCCCAAAATTATGATTAAACAGAGAAATTTGTGGAAGTGTAAAATACTCATTCATTCCCTCACACACTCCAACAAAACCACACACAACACATGTGTGTTGTGTGTGGCACAAACACCGCAAACACCCCTCGCACACCTCATTAACATTCACCCATACACCCCACACACCACATTTACTCAACGTCAAAATACATCCCGAATCTTGTACTGTTTCCCTTTATTTATATCTTTTATTATCAATTAACAATTATCTTAATTACCTATTAACCACATTTTGCATGGATCATCATTCCGTTCTGTATCTGGAGAAGATTCAAATTTTACATTATGACGTTCAAAAGTGCCTTTTAATGGTCTAATTGAAATAAATGATTTGACTTTGACTTTGACTTTGAAGGGCGTTGCCAGCTGTGCTAGTTTATACTTTCGGAGCTACCAACGTTTTACTTGTACGTGTTGTAGTCTTGCGTGTGTTGTTGTTCCGAAATAAACATTTTATTATTATTTGTTAGTATTGTCAATTAGGTACATATTAGGTTAATTATATTGAATAAAAATCGTTCACGGGTTCAAATATTGTAATTAGTTGTGCATACCAAATGCAGTTTAGATTAAGCAACGCAGTTCATGTATCAACCTTCACCTCTCAATCATTGTATCTTATGCTTTAGCGGCGTTTCGGGCTTGCAGTGTGTCACCAAAGATATCGGCTGCAGAACATTGCAGGTACTTACTATAAAAAGTGTCGCAGGTCGCATATTGTCACAGTTCAATATTGATATTCATATCGACAACACCAATTCAAAAATGGTCGCCAAGGTAGGGTTTATATAAACAATACATGTTATATTTGGTTAATTAATAATAATATAACATAATATATTATATCTCTCCAATTTAACTACAATTTTTCTAATCTGCGTACATAAAAATATACTAATCTCCATTAAGTGATCATCTTCTCACTAATAGTTTTTCTTTTTATTAATATCAACAAAATCAATTTTATTCCAGTTCGTCATCGTCTTGTCTCTCGCCGTGGCAGCTTATGCTGGTCTGGTCCCAGTGTCCAAAGTGGTGTACGCCGAGCCTGAAGCACCCGCTCACTACGACTTCTCGTACTCCGTCCATGATGACCACAACGGCGACGTGAAGCAGCAGCAGGAGTCTCGTGAAGGCGACGCCGTGCACGGCTCGTACTCCCTTGTGCAGCCCGATGGCGTGCACCGCATCGTCGAATACACCGCCGACAAAGTGCACGGATTCAACGCTAACGTACGCTACGAGGGCACCCCCGTGCACCCAGCACCCGCCAAGATCGCCTACGCCGCTCCCGTTGCCAAGATCGCCTACGCCGCGCCCGTTGCCAAAGTAGCCTACGCGCCTGCCCCCGTCTCCTACGCTCACGCCCCGGTTTCCTACTCTCACAGCCCCGTATCTTACTCTCATGCTCCCGTCGCCTACGCCGCCCCTGTCGCCAAGCTCGCCTACGCCGCCCCCGCAGCACACGTCACTTATTCTTCTCCCGCTATCTCCTACCACCACTAGATACTATTGTTACATAATTAGGCAAGCTGTTATATATTTAAATAAATAGGTGCTATTAAATTATTATGAATTGAATGTCGAACTTTATTATTATCTCATAAAAAAGTCTATGAACCACATTAAACCCCAAACACCTAATACCCCCTATATAGTGATAGATCCTATTACGGGTCGATAGTACTTCGAAAACATCTTCATGACTAAAATGTACCTACAACTAATGACCGTAACACAATACATTCGATGTAAAGTATTCTGCAAACTAGTAATTACGGCATGACAGACTGAGAAAGAAATGGGGTATTATATGAATACACCTATGACCAACTTCGCCAGCTTTTTCATATCGCTAACTGTGACTAAACTCATCAGATTCACTAATAGGAGAATGCAATTATTGTCAAAAATCCTTAATAATAACTTTGTGGTAATGTCACACTACAGTATTACCTACTAAGTAAAGATCTCTTGTGCATTTTATCAAGGAAACAGATGTTGCATATACATACTTACCTATACAAAAAATACAGTCGAATTGAGAACCTTTTTTTGAGATAGGTTAAAAACTAAATTTGTTTAATCCAATTATGCTGAGAATTATCATTATTTGAATGTCAAAATTACATAGGACAGCTCCGCAAAAGAAATACCACACTACATTTACTGGTATGGATGCAATAATAAAAGAAATTATCCCTGATCATATTATATTATAGTCGGCGAATATAACCTACATTTCAAAAATGTTGAAAGCACATCTTATTCAAACCATCTTTCCTTGTATGTATGTATGTATTTATGTACCTACATATGTTTAGTTCTAAGTAGAATAGAAAGCTAATTTTTAATCATCCATAAATTTTATTCACAATTTTTCACTCTATAATAAGTAGTTGAAAAAAGACGGAACTTTTCTAAAGACGCCATATTTATTGGCCCTAGTTTTTGTTTCCATCCCTCAGATAATTTGTGTGGTGATTGGATTGCCACTCAATCTTTTCCGCCACTGATCCTTTGCAAAGCTGTTCATAGATATTACCGAACTTCTTACACAGTGTTCAAGTATACCTAAATGGTTTGCGCTGTGGTATTCGGTGGTAGATATATTAAGTTCGGGCGACGACATACGACTTTTACAGATTTTAAACTGACAATCACGTCAATATGTGCAGTGTAAATGATTTGAAAAAAAAATATGTTAAACTAGAACATTCTCTTAATCACTTAGTAAGTGAATATTTTTAATTATATTCATATTATAAAGTTTAATTAATACGTGAAGTTGTGTCTGACGCGGACAAAACATTGACAATCACACAAAATCTACCAGGTATAATTAAACGAAACTTACACCATCTTACAGACAATTTTATTATCTATCTTTTAGTATACGCCTTTTTTTTAATTTTGAAAGAATTAAAAAAAAGGCGTATACTAAAAGATAGATAATAAAATTGTCTGTAAGATAGTGTAAGTTTCGGATAATTATACCTGGTAGCTTTTGTGTGATTGTCAATGTTTTGTCCGCGTCAGACACAACTTCACGTATTAATTAAACTATATAATATGAATATAATTAAAAATATTCACTTACTAAGTGATTAAGAGAATGTTCTAGTTTAACATATATTTTTTTCAAATCATTTACACAGCACATATTGACGTGATTGTCAGTTTAAAATCTGTAAAAGTCGTATATAGAAATGTTACGGCTAAAGACGAGTTTGAAAATAAACTTAAGGTAAGCTAGCTAAAGTCTATTTGCGAGGAGAGGCTAATGTTCGACATGTTTGAAAGGCGACATATATATTTGCGATTAATTATGTCGTCTCTAGCCAGCTAAACTACATATTTAATTCCAACACAACGGCTAATAAGAGGTGTGTCTCATAAAGTCATAGCACATTAATTTCTAGGTACACTAATCAATTGCTTACCAAAAAATCATTTCTACCACCATCATTAGGGTTAACAACACCCCGATCCTGAGCAATCCGACCTGGATAAGTTAAGGTTGCAGATTTTATTAACCCACCACTTTCATTCTTTTCGCGTTAAGTTTTTTGAAATCCTGCAAACTGAAATAGAACGGACAGAATAATAAATATATTTATTCGTCTTTCATGTTTTATTTGTTTCTTAATTATTAGCCAAGGGGATGCTACACTTCAATTTAGCAAGCTAATCTAAGTTTATTTTCACACCTATCTTTAGCTGTAACAGATACCTATATCTTTATGGTTGGGTATCATTCACTTATCTAACTATAACCCACTTGTCGTTGATTAGTTATGGATCACTTAAAATGTGTTTCAAAGCATTTATGAGACCCCAAATTATAATTGGATATTGTTGTTTGCAAATTAAAACACATTTGAGGAAGTACGTTCTTAATATAAGATACATAGGTACGTTCATTTATAAGTAAAGAAGGTCGTAAACTTGACTCTTTTGTTGCGGAAACATATACTTGTAAGTAGTTGAACTAAGTCAAGGAGAAAACCTTGCCCATTTCATATGCGAAATCTGATGCAATCAATCAAATGTAGTGCAATTAAGGTAGAGAGTTCCTAGAGAGAGAGAGAGAGAGAGTTTATAGGTCACAATATCTTACAAAATCTAATTTTAGAATGTTACCGTTTGGGGTAGGTATTCTATAAGTTTGATTTTTAATCATTCTGAAGTACCTAGGTAGGTACTTCAATGAGTACCAACTTATTCCTATATAGAAAATGTTTTCTATATTTTTTTTACACATGATTACCTACTTTTCTACCTATGTGGATACTACCTATGTGGATACTACCACATTTTTTTTTTTTATATTGTTATAGGCTTGCGTTTGACCGCAACTCACCTGATCTTAAGTGATGATGCGGCCTAAGGTGGAGCACATGAATTACAAAGTTCCGAAATTACTCCTGAATTGCCACAATGATGGTGTCATTTCATTAAAAGCGACTGTAGGTTATTACAAACTTTGGATACAGCTTTATGAATATGCTTATACATATATGCTTTATGGAATGTATCGACAGCTTGCAAATCTATAGTATCGTGAAGTTTAGCTCAGCAATGCAGTATGTCGGCCTTCAACTCTCAATCATTGTGAAGTTTAATGAACGACGATGCGGGCGCGCCGGTTCGGACAATCCTGTAAGTATAAAAAGTGTAGCAAGTCATACGTTATTACAGTCGCCTACTGATATTGAAGTCAGCAACAACATATTTGCAAAAATGGTTGCCAAGGTGAGTTCTGACCAATTTTAAATAGGAACGAGTGGTTAACTAACTGGATAAAAGAAATCCCAATAATTGTTTTATATCATGATTTTAAGGAAATTTTATTTAACTTAATATCATACTTTTTCAATATCTAATTTGAAAACTTTAATTTGCAGTTCGTCATCGTCTTGTCCCTCGCTGCAGCGGCTTACGCCGGTCTGGTCCCGGTCTCCAAAGTGGTGTACGCGGAGCCCGAAGCACCCGCTCACTACGATTTCTCGTACTCCGTCCATGATGATCACAACGGCGACGTGAAGCAGCAGCAGGAGTCTCGTGAAGGCGACGCCGTGCACGGCTCGTACTCCCTTGTGCAGCCCGATGGCGTGCACCGCATCGTCGAATACACCGCCGACAAAGTGCACGGATTCAACGCTAACGTACGCTACGAGGGCACCCCCGTGCACCCAGCACCCGCCAAGATCGCCTACGCCGCTCCCGTTGCCAAGATCGCCTACGCCGCGCCCGTTGCCAAAGTAGCCTACGCGCCTGCCCCCGTCTCCTACGCTCACGCCCCGGTTTCCTACTCTCACAGCCCCGTATCTTACTCTCACGCTCCCGTCGCCTATGCCGCCCCTGTCGCCAAGCTCGCCTACGCCGCCCCCGCAGCACACGTCACTTATTCTTCTCCCGCTATCTCCTACCACCACTAGATACTATTGTTACATAATTAGGCAAGCTGTTATATATTTAAATAAATAGGTGCTATTAAATTATTATGAATTGAATGTCGAACTTTATTATTATCTCATAAAAAAGTCTATGAACCACATTAAACCCCAAACACCTAATACCCCCTATATAGTGATAGATCCTATTACGGGTCGATAGTACTTCTTAAACATCTTCATGACTAAAATGTACCTATAACTAATGACCGTAACACAATACATTCTATGTAAAGTATTCTGCAAACTAGTAATTACGGCATGACAGACTGAGAAAGAAATGGGGTATTATATGAATACACCTATGACCAACTTCACCAGCTTTTTCATATCGCTAACTGTGACTAAACTCATCAGATTCACTAATAGGAGAATGCAATTATTGTCAAAAATCCTTAATAATAACTTTGTTGTAATGTCACACTACAGTATTACCTACTAAGTAAAGATCTCTTGTGCATTTTATCAAGGAAACAGATGTTGCATATACATACTTACCTATACAAAAAATACAGTCGAATTGAGAACCTTTTTTTGAGATAGGTTAAAAACTAAATTTATTTAATCCAATTATGCTGAGAATTATCATTATTTGAATGTCAAAATTACATAGGACAGCTCCGCAAAAGAAATACCACACTACATTTACTGGTATGGATTCAATAATAAAAGAAATTATCCCTGATCATATTATATTACTAGCTTCTGCCCGCAACTTCGTACGCGGGTCCTGTTGCTTATGCCAGCGACGGGGTCGGCAAAATCGAAGATCTGATACGTCTGATGTCGAAATCTAAGAGCCCGGGGACGGGAAACCAACGGGATGCGCGATACGATTCGAGATGTTCAAAAAGTACAATTTTGAATCATACCTGCGATGGCGGAATATGTGGCGTAGTCAATCTTAGGAGTATACGTAAATGCACTCCGTTCCTTATCAACCCAAGGAAGGTCGCCATGCCCTACGGCTATATCTGAGACACATCCGATTCTTTAGATGATATCGACATTCTGTTCAGAGAATGTCGAAGTCGATCAGAATTCAAACGTTCGTTGCGCTCTTCTTCTCTCTCTTCATGCCGTACTCCAGCAATTCTTTCTCTCTTACTTTCTAACTGATTATGAATATTTTGTTAAGTGCGTGTTCGGGACAATGTATGATAATCTCGATCAGCACTCGTTTGAAAAGACCTGTTAGTAGATGTGCGAATACGCTGAGAACTCAAGCGTGATTCTGTATCGGTAAACGTTTCCGATTCACGAGACAATGCATGTCGCTCACGATCAGCGGACAGCCGCGCATCACGTTCCTCACTTGTCTCTAGAAACCTAGAAGTCGATGCGTATATACGCTTGGAACTTAAGCGCAATTCTCTATTCGTGAACGCCTCCGACTCGCGAGACAATGCGTGACGTTCACGATCAGCGGTCAGTCGCGCATCACGTTCCCCACTTGTCTCTAGATACCTGGATGTAGATGCGTAAATACGCTGAGAACGCAGACGTGCTACGCGATCTGAAGAGTTTTCTACGGAGCGATTTGCAGCCTGATGTTCTCGAACATCATCAAGTCTCTTCGGTAGATTCTTGGGGTCTTATGATTCTCAATCTTTTAGCTCCTTTGGAACATTGGGAAAGATTTGACCTCTTTCTAGGCATGGTTATAGTTTTATTGTGAAGAGATACCTGATCAATTAAAATCTAAGTGACTGCTCCCCTGCGTTACCGGGTAGGCTACCGTGTAAAGGAAATTAAACTCTCAAATAACATAAGCAGGAAGTCATATTTAAACGATAAAAAAGGGAGTTTTGACCAGCGTCATCAAAAATCAGTCCTAAACTGTTACCGCCTTCACCGCGTGGTACTCCCAGCTTATGTTATTTTATAATATACAGTGAAATTAGTGACAGCTTTACAGTAATAAAATTAGTGATAGCTTTGATTTCCACATCAGATGTTTCTGATCTTCGATTTTTATAAGTCAACAGGAAATGCTCATCAGACTGAACAACTTTTGCTAAAACGTCATTCCTATTATGTGTTATGGTGTAGCTGGGCTCTTGGAGTTCCACATCAGGTGTTCCAGATCTTCAAATTTATTCTCTCAGCAGAATATGCTCATCACGTGGAACCATTTTTGCAATGATACCATTTTTGTATCTCTTATAGTTTAGCTGGTCTGTTGCGGATCTGCATCAGGTGTTCAAGTTTCCAAGATAAATTATAGCCTATATGTTGTCCAGACTTAATACCTATACAACAAAAAAAATCATTCAAATCCGTCCAGCAGTTCCGAAGATTAGCGTGTACAAACAAACAGTTTGTCTGTTTGTTTGTAGACAGAATTATTTTTTTGGATTCGTGCTCTGTTACTGTTTCTAAACCCCCCTCAATTATTTTTTTTTAATGTATTCAATGTACAGACACAGTTTTTTTTACTGTTTTATTATATGTATATAGATCAATTATTATTTTTTTAATATATTTAATGTACAGACACAGTTTTTTTTACTGTTTTATTATATGTATATAGATAGTCGGCGAATATAACCTACACATTTCAAAAATGTTGAAAGCATATCTTATTCAAACCATCTTTCCTTGTATATATGTATGTATTTATGTACCTACATATGTTTAGTTCTAAGTAGAATAGAAAGCTAATTTTTAATCATCCATAAATTTTATTCACAATTTTTCACTCTATAATAAGTAGTTGAAATTTAAAGACGGAACTTTTCTAAAGACGCCATATTTATTGGCCCTAGTTTTTGTTTCCATCCCTCAGATAATTTGTGTGGTGATTGGATTGCCACTCAATCTTTTTCGCCACTGATCCTTTGCAAAGCTGTTCATAGATATTACCGAACTTCTTACACAGTGTTCAAGTATACCTAAATGGTTTGCGCTGTGGTATTCGGTGGTACATATATTAAGTTCGCGATATAGCGTTTAACAGAAATGTTACGGCTAAAGACGAGTTTGAAAATAAACTTAAGATAAGCTAGCTAAAGTCTATTTGCGAGGAGAGGCTAATGTTCGACATGTCATAAAGGCGATATATATATTTGCGATAAATTATGTCGTCTTTAGCCAGCTAAACTACATATTTAATTCCAACACAACGGCTAATAAGAGGCGTGTCTCATAAAGTCATAGGTAGCACATTAATTTCTAGGTACACTAATCAATTGCTTACCAAAAAATCATTTCTACCACCATCATTAGGGTTAACAACACCCCGATCCTGAGCAATCCGACCTGGATAAGTTAAGGTTGCAGATTTTATTAACCCTTAAACCACTTTCATTCTTTTCGCGTTAAGTTTTTTGAAATACTGCAAACTGAAATAGAACGGACAGAATAATAAATATATTTATTCGTCTTTCATGTTTTATTTGTTTCTTAATTATTAGCCAAGGGGATGCTACACTTCAATTTAGCAAGCTAATCTAAGTTTATTTTCTCACCTATCTTTAGCTGTAACAGATACCTATATCTTTATGGTTGGGTATCATTCACTTATCTAACTATAACCCACTTTTCGTTGATTAGTTATGGATCACTTAAAATGTGTTTCAAAGCATTTATGAGACCCCAAATTATATTTTTATACATTGTTGTTTGCAAATTAAAACACATTTGAGGAAGTACGTACTTAATATAAGATACATAGATACGTTCATTTCATGTATAAGTAAAGAAGGTCGTAAACTTGACTCTTTTGTTGCGGAAACATATACTTGTAAGCAGTTGAACTAAGTCAAGGAGAAAACCTTGCCCATTTCATATGCGAAATCTGATGCAATCAACCAAATGTAGTGCAATTAAGAGAGAGAGTTCCTAGAGAGAGAGAGAGAGAGTTTCTAGATCACAATATCTTTCAAAATCTAATTTTAGAATGTTCCCGTTTGGGGTACGTGTTCTATAAGTTTGATTTTTTGTAATTCTCATTGAAGTACCTACCTAGTACCTACCTATAAGGTACCTACTAATTCCTACATAGAAAATGTTTTCTATATTTTTTTTACACATGATTACCTACTTTTCTACCATTGTATACCACATGGATTACAAAGTTTCGAAATTACTCCTGAATTGCCACAATGATCGGTGTAATTCCATTAAAAGCGACTGTAGGTTATTACAAACTTTGGATACAGCTTTATGAATATGCTTATACATACATGCTTTATGGAATGTCTCGACAGCTTGCAAATCTATAGTATCGTGAAGTTTAGCTCAGCAATGCAGTATGTCGGCCTTCAACTCTCAATCATTGTGAAGTTTAATGAACGACGATGCGGGCGCGCCGGTTCGTGTCACCAACGAAGTATGCACGCGAGCGACAATCCTGTAAGTATAAAAAGTGTAGCAAGTCATACATTATTACAGTCGCCTACTGATATTGAAGTCACCAACAACATATTCGCAAAAATGGTTGCCAAAGTGAGTCCTGAAATAAATTTAATACGGGTGTGTTAACAATTTTTAATAGGAACGAGTGGTTTACTAACTGGATAAAAGAAAGCTCAAAAATTGTTTTATATCATGATTTTAATAAAATTTGATTTAACTTAAAATCATACTTTATCAATATATAATTTGAAAACTTTAATTTGCAGTTCGTCATCGTCTTGTCTCTCGCTGCAGCGGCTTACGCTGGTCTGGTCCCCGTCTCCAAAGTGGTGTACGCGGAGCCCGAAGCACCCGCACACTACGATTTCTCGTACTCCGTCCATGATGATCACAACGGCGACGTGAAGCAGCAGCAGGAGTCCCGCGAAGGTGACGCCGTGCACGGGTCGTACTCCCTCGTGCAGCCCGATGGCGTGCACCGCATCGTTGAATACACCGCCGACAAAGTACACGGATTCAATGCTAACGTACGCTACGAGGGCACCCCCGTGTACCCCGCACCCGCCAAGATCGCCTACGCCGCTCCCGTAGCCAAGGTCGCCTACGCCGCTCCCGTTACAAAAGTAGCCTACGCGCCAGCCCCCGTCTCTTACGCTCACGCCCCTGTCTCCTACTCTCACAGCCCCGTATCTTACTCTCACGCTCCCGTCGCCTACGCCGCCCCCGTCGCCAAGCTCGCCTACGCCGCTCCCGCAGCGCACGTCACTTACTCCTCTCCCGCCATCTCATACCACCACTAGATACATAGTATGTTTAATGTTAAAGAAATAGTTACAATAAGCTGTTGTATTTTTTTAAATGAATAGATACTAATAAATTATTATTGAAGAGCATATTCGACTGTTTTTACATTTTATCCACACTTAGGTATGTAGGTAAATACATATAAAACTTCAATATAAAACTTTCTTTAACTTCTATCATCATGATCATCATTATAATAAGTTTGAAGAACCACACTATCGATGCACTACGAGCTTGTTGCTATAACCTGCGTACCTAAGTTACGTTATTTACATTTTTCCAATGTGCCTCAAGATCCCAGTCGCCATTACTACGTCATTCAAGCATGGATTAAATTTCGGAAACAGGTACAGGAACATGTACTTAACTAACTTAGATTATGCGTACTTGTTAGTTTCAATGCTGGGCCATTTTTCAGGTATCATGAACAAAAGGTACCTGATAGCACTTACGTTTATATGTAATGGCTGGTGTATATGTATGTTTTTGAAAAAATGAAAAATCAGGTGCTATTTTTCTTGAAATGTTAATCATCAAAATAATAATTTTGTAATTGAAGATTATTTCTGTTTTAATTACGTTCGGCTGCCGTCCAGGTGCAAAAGAAACCGATACAATTTACTTAAAAGTATTTAATTAATGTAATTATTACAATTAGGTTGCTTAAAACTAAGATGCGTGACAAATGTTCGATGTGAGAAACAAGAGTGATTCACCGATACACTAAATTAATATTAATTATTCACTGTTGACTGTTGTTACACAATTTTTGGTCCCACGATGCCGAATTGCTGAGGCAGCGAATCTCAAGGTGCAGAGCGCACCGCGCTGTTAGTCATTGTCTCAGGAATTTATGTTTCAGCAAGTAACGACATAACATTTTTAGTTTTAATGTCTACCATCGAAGGGAACGTCAATTCACATAGATATGAAGTGGCGAATGGCACTAATAATTTTAGAGCTTCCCTCGAAAGCTCTAGATAACTTCTTTTCATTCAAAACACGTCGATACTTTACGAATGAAATTCCATTTTAAGCATGCCGTCAGCACATCTATCAGATTTTCTTTAATATTTATGGTGTGATTAGCCAGTTCTCGTATCCCTTTGGAGGAGACCTATGCCCAGCAGTGGGCGTCTAAACGTTGAGATGATGATGATTATCCAAGAATAGGGTTTAGAATCCATTTACTCCCATTGTCAGCTTCCGAGTACCTACAAGTCTGGAAAGTTAATTAATAGTTTCTTTTGCAAAAAATGCAAGCTCTGTATCATGCAAGGAATGTGAGCCCTTACTACTAGCGATTGGTCTGTTGCATTATCTTCAACAGTTTTCTGAAAACATGAAAAGACTCAAATATATTGTTTTGCAAAGAGGTTGACTGACCACAAATGAAGATTTGCATGAAACGCTTTGACTTTATCTTTAGATGTTAAAACATTTTCTTCTCTACCTTAGTTCTTGTTTAAATTATTAAGGTGGCTAAAAAGATCTGCCAGAAATGCTAATTTCAAGAGCTAACCAGGGTCAGAAAAATTATTGGCATATTCAGATTTAGCAATGAGAGCAAAATTACCTCCTTTAAGCACGTCATTTAAAATCAGAAGGTATACAACCTTGGCTGCTAGAACTTATCGATGAACTAAACAGTTTATCCATTACTATAGCCTTCCTCGATAAATGGACTATCCAACACAAAAAGATTTTTTCAATTCGGTCCAGTAGATCCTGAGATTAGCGCGTTCAACCAAACAAACAAACAAACTCTTCAGCTTTATAATATTAGTAGGTATGTTTGGCTTTATTAATTTTAATTTTGCAACGTGTCCACAATTTTTCACCACATTCATTTATTTCACGCGTTTCCTCCAATTAATGTCTTAGTCGTAAGTGCTTTCTAAAAACATATAAGTACCTACTTAGTGCAAACACTGGCCAGAAATGTTTGCAGGAACTGCTTTACAAAATTAAATTTCTTCTGTGATACTGTCATCTGCTTCAAAGCGCACAAATAATACAAACTGAGCATAATCAGAAACATATTCTGTAGATTCGTCAAACTGCAAAGCGAAATTGAGGGCTCTGCTTTAATTTTTCGAATACCTATCATTTTTCCATATCGTTACCCTGCGTGAAATAGTATTATCTAAAAGCGGTAGGTATGCTTTTTACCCGACTGCGCCAGAAGTGTGGCCTTGTAGTGTGGCTATGCCGCAAGCAGAAAATCAACTTACCTTGTACTTATTTTCAAAGCTCTCGCGGGTTCTTGCAGGGTGTAGGTCTTAACAATGAACATAGGAACTAAAATAGAGAAAATCATAACCGTAGTATTTCAATTATTAACTTTTTGTCTGTCTATAACTCAAGGGGGTCGTCAGAATTTTCCAACCCTGTAAAGGGGTCGTGTGTTCAAAAAGATTGAAAAACACTCCCATAGATAATATTAAGACAATTACATGTAGGTACCTACCTAGACAGATAAAATTTACAAATCCAAAACCTGTATACCTACGGCATAAAAATTTGCAGGTGTTGCTTGCTTAAGGTAAATTAAATTGTCAAAACACGCCTTGTCGATCTAGCTGTCTGAAAATGAACGCTGCTATCGAACTTAAATTACTGTAATTAATACATTTCTAAGTAGACAAAGAAATTCTCTAGGACAATCTCAAGCTCAAGTAGGTAGTCCGTGGCATTGTGTTTGTGACAAAATTGTATTCAGAATGAAGTATGGCAGGACCGTCATATTAAACGTAAAAAGGTCGTGAACTTGACTCGCTACAAGTTTTTTTGCGGAAACTTTGATTAAAATAAGCCAAGGAGAGAATCTCGTTCACTTCATACCTACTTATAAATGGGTTGATTGCATGTTAATCTGATGCAATAATTTTTTAAAAACTCAGTGAGAATATGTCTACTTATAATATTTTTGCAATCGATCTATCGCTATCCTTGTATGCTTATTCAAATCGAATCAATAAATCAGACCACAACTTTGTTAATGGATTGCAGCACCCATTCGAAAATATTACTTGAATTAAGTACTATGCCTTACCTAGCATGTCATGAATACCGACTTTCATATTTCACATAGGTAATTAGTCGTTAATCTAATAAGGAATGTATAAGCAGTCTAAGCAGGTGCTAATCGGTTTGTAATTTTGTGAAGTTCGGCTCAGCAATGCAGCATGCATGTCGACCTTCACCTCTCAATCATTGTAAACGACGCCGCGGGCGCACCGTGTGTCACCAATGAGACCTACAGGCGGCCAGCCTGTATAAAAACTGTAGCAGGTCACATATTATCATAGTCCACTACTGACACTCAAATCAGCAACAACGAATACAAACAATTAGCAAAAATGGTCGCCAAAGTGAGTTGTTAATTCCTATTATTAAAGGTGTTCGATCTGGATTATTCTTTATTTTGAACAAGAAGTTTTCTAAAAGGTAGTAGGGTATCCAGTGTATTAATTTAACATTTATTTTAATTGCAGTTCGTCATTGTTCTGTCTCTCGCTGCGGCGGCTTACGCTGGTCTAGTCCCCGTCTCCAAAGTGGTGTACGCCGAGCCCGAAGCACCCGCTCACTACGACTTTTCGTACTCCGTCCATGATGACCACAGCGGTGATGTGAAGCAGCAACAGGAGTCTCGTGAAGGCGACGTTGTGCACGGCTCGTACTCCCTTGTGCAGCCCGATGGCGTGCACCGCATTGTCGAATACACCTCCGACAAGGTGAACGGATTCAACGCTAACGTACGCTACGAGGGCACCCCCGTGCACCCCGCGCCCGCCAAGATCGCCTACGCCGCTCCCGTAGCCAAGATCGCCTACGCCGCTCCCGTAGCCAAGGTTGCCTACGCCGCTCCCGTAGCCAAGGTCGCCTACGCCGCTCCCGTAGCCAAGGTCGCCTACTCCGCTCCGGTCTCGTACGCTCACGCTCCGATCTCCTACTCTCACGCTCCCGTCGCCTACGCCGCCCCTGTCGCCAAGGTCGCGTACGCCGCTCCCGCAGCCCACGTCACTTACTCTTCTCCCGCCATCTCCTACCACCACTAGATACCTTCCATTACTACATTAATAGGCAAGCTTTTGTATTTATTGAAATTAATAGGTGCTATTAAATTATTGAATTGAATGTAAACTGATTTTATTTTGTTATCTCGTCACCGACCAGAAAACTTTCAAGTGTAATCCACTAAAGCGGTGATTTTAAGCTGCAGCGTGATAAATTGAATACGAGAAATGAATCTCTAACAACTGCGGACACAAACTGCAAGCTCACATCGACGTCAAATTACAGAAATCGACCGCTCCGTATTGGACATACTTACATTCTGTCAACTTTATATCAATATCGAGGGGGTGCATGAAGCGGTGATGCGAGGGACGGGGGTGGAGCCGGACCGCACCTGAATTATTCATAGAGCCGCATAGTGATTTCATCTCATTGAATGGCGCTGCCGGCGGCGCGGCCGTGATTACGACATCGATACCTCCGCTGCCGGTCACCGGCGACCGGCGACTCGTATGTGGGCTGTACAATACCTTGTCAACCGCCCGTTAATATCACGGTGGAATTGCTGAAGCTCTAAATATTATCAGTTTTTCGATTGTGCCTATCAGCAAAATCATAGGTTCTACTGTAGGTCTAGTCCTATAGAACTTAACTTTCATAACCTTTATAGGTGATTAAGGTTTGGATATAGACGGTTGTATACAAAATATATTCTGGACGCGGTCTGGACAGCTGGAGCAGCAGTTCAATAAGACCTATTTTCGGACACTACACTTCCAGCCATAAGGTAGTGCCTATCAGCAACATCATGGTTTCTACTGTAGGTCTAATAGAACTTACCTTTCATAACCTATATAGGTGATTAAGGTTTGGCTATAAACGGTTGTCTACAAAATATATTCTGGACGCGGTCTGGACAGCTGGAGAGCAGCAGTTCAATAAGACCTATTTTCGGACACTACACTTCCAGCCATAAGGTACAGAGGCTAGCACATCAAGCTACCCCAATTTGTCAAATTTCTTTATTAGTTTTTCAACTTTATTACTAAACAATAAGTTCAATTGGGAAATTTTGACAGTTTGGGATAGCTTGATGGGCTGGCGTCTATACATACTTTTAACTCACCAGTTTCAGTTCCTATGTAAGTATTATATCATCTGAATAAACTTCTTTGTAACGAAAATAATTATTAGTTGGAATTACGTCAGGAAGTTAAGAGACATACCTTGCACATACCTTGTAGTCCTAATCTTTGTTTTTTTTTGTGAGTTAAGCTTTTTTGCTGTAGTTTTATCATCATTATTATTGTTGTTGCTTGTCATGTTGTGCGATTACGCTTTGGGTGATAATCAGGTCGAAACCTATACAGTATACTGTAAACCTTGTCATATGTGTGTTTGTCACCTGTTGTAGTTGCCTTGTGAATAAATAAATACCAAACTAACACCGATGTTAAAATAAAAAATGGATCTCCTCTTTCGCTCGCAAAGGTACCTAAGTCTAATTAAGTAGATGAACTTGCAGTTGCTATAGGAATGAGGCAACACTGTTCACATACCTATCTTTCCCAAAATACAAAATAGTTAATTTATACTTACCTAGCTTAGGTAGGTACGGTTAAATGTGTTGGATCGGCCGGTCCGGCGTGTTTTCAGGAAATCGGCACGCGGCAAGCAATGGATGTGTACTTACAGTAGGTGTCTTATACATGTTTCCATTGTTGCCTAAATAACACGGACTGAAACGGATCTAGGTACAGGCGCTACGGCGGTTCTATCTAATGAAACCATCATGCAAATCCTAAAGCATCGTCCTGCTGTCGGCAGGAAGATGCTTTTAAGTCTTCAAACTTCTTTACAAAATATTCACGAACGTCAAAGGGGGTTTTTATTCTCTCACCGCGACAGGTAAAAATGAAGAGATTGGTTTTTATCTGTGCACGGCGGCAAATTGAATGTAAAGTTGATTTCCCGGCGGGCCGCGCCGCATAATTCCCCGCAAATTAAGCCGAAACCAATTGACTTGCTACCAATGTAAATATTTTTGATAAATGCCTCCCCTTTATGTACCTATTTATCTTGACAACAGCTCAATAATGTGTTGATACTTATAACAAAAAGCCGTATAATTTCAATACTCTTTTGTGTCTAAAATTATTTTGCTGTCACGGTCGGCTTTAGTGAGACGAGGAAAGGGTTTTCCAAGTACTTTTGCTGGCCGAAAATACATAGGTACATAGGTATCCAATTTCGTAATTTATACTGGCGTTGTAATATCTACCTAGGTTTTGATTTTTCTGTGCCCTTCACTGGTATCAAATGAGGGTAGTTATGAGCATTATGTAGGATGTTGGATATAGTACGGAGAAACACATAATAAAATAGTAGGTAAGTAGGTCCGTAAGTACCAACGGGGAAGGCTATGTCCAGTAGACCCAGTAGTCAAATTCTGTCAAATTATATACCTACCAAAGTAGTTAGGGAGTAAGCGGTCTAAAATTTTAAATTAGTAACCAGTAGCAAAGGTGCCTACAATTAACAACAAGCGAAACCTTTGATAATCAACTTTCAACTTGAATATCCAATCAAAAAACCAAGTAGGCATCGAACACTTTTTATTAGTTTTAAAATAATAATTTATAATAATAAAAATCTAACAAAAAAATCCCACATACCCAGACAGACTGTGTAGCCACATTAATAATCCCGAAAAGGGTATTTTTACTGGTCTTACCTCGTTATAAGAGTGCAAACCCTAGGCAAAGAACTGCTGTAATATGGCGGTGGGCACAATCCTCTTACTGCCGAAAATTAATCAAGCTCGCGCCAGACTCCCCGTCTTAGTGAAGGGGACTGTGCACCCTAGTTGCCATATCCTCCTCTATTTAGAGACATATTAATCTGTAGATACTACAGTTACGGTATGATATGTAGATTTAAAATCGTCTGTAAACTTGTTGGTATATTGTAGTAACGACACTTAGGTTTGTTTTAAAATGACATAAGTTTTATTTTAACACTAGCTTCTGGCCACAACTTCGTCCGCGTAATCTTTAGAATGAGGCTAAGTCTTAAGTTATCCCACGGGAACACAGAAACGGGATAAAAAATATATCCTATGTAATAAGCTAGAGAAATATCTATATACATGTGCCAAATTTCAGTAAATTCCGTACAGTTTCCAAGCAACAACAACAGTACAAACTTTTGCATTTATAATAGTAGCAGGACATTCGTCTACAGCACAGTAAAAGTACAGTTTCCAAAACGCTAAAGACTAGGTACTAGAGAATAAATAAATGAGCGATAATATGTAATAAGTAACACTATTGTAAAATACCTAGATAAGAAATATTAACGAATACATACTTCCATACTAATTCTTACTTCCATACTAATTATTAACTATTATTAATATTATAAATGCGAAAGTAAAGAGTTACTTTCGCATTTTCGTTCGAAAGGGCTGAACAGATTTTGATGAAATTTGGTAAGAAAATAGCTTGAACTCTGGGGAAGGACATAGACTACTTTTTAATCCGCGACTACATATTATACACGATAACCGACATTCACACGGACAAAAGCTAGTATTTAATAATAAGGAAAATTATAAAGAGAGGAAGATCCTCTCTCCTATTTATTTAAAATTTTGTGCCCGACAGGGTCCAAAATAATATTTTCCGCCTGTTTGTGCACATAAATAAATAAAAAGACTATTTACCTATTCCTTGCTTGTAACAATATAAACTTAATTTCTAGAAGGATTGTGTTAGTTGGTTAGTTTGTTGCATTAAATGTAGTTGTTAGTTTTGTTAGTTATTTTCTTTTACAAGGACCCCAGTTTGTGTAAAAGCCTCCTCCAAAGCAGCCCATGTACCTCTATCTTTCGCTATTTTGCTCTAATCTGAGCCGGCTGTTCTTCTAATCTCGTCCTCCCACCGTGGTAGTAGTCTGCCTCTGCTTCTTTTCCCTTGCGGGCCCTTCCATAAGGTTGGTCTTAGGGTCCGTCGTTGGTCTGAAAGCCTCGCAAGGTGGCCTGCCCACTTCAACTTTAACACATAACGGCTTGCAATAAAGATTTGAGACAGCGTATAGCACTCAGGGATAACGTAGCTACCATAAGAAGTTCCTTTTACTGATTTATCTTAGAGGTGATATGCACTTTAACCTACTAATATTATAAAGCGATCGAGAAGAGATTTTTTATAAGTATTGTTTGAACGTGATAATGTCCGGTACAACCTATTCTGAAAATTGTTAACAAAAAAAATTGTTACGCTAATGAAATAATTTTAATAACGATACTACAGACTCACAGATTAATAATTGGCTTCGCGGCAATGGTCGTCCAATAAATATATCTAAGTTTATTAATAAGCGTATAATTTATGATGTGCGAGAAATATGCGATATTACGATGAAAATGAAAGGATGATGAAAAGACAGAGATTTTTTTTACAAACATGTTTTATTATCTAAAATGTTGAAGTTGCCACGTTAGAAACATGGCGAAATAATTAACATGAGGATGATTTATCATGAGTACTAAAGACATTATTTTTGGTTAATACTCAAAGCAACAATAATAAACACATTTCACATATTTAACTAATAATATTTAAATGTAATTATTAGGTTTGGTATCATTTGATCAATGTTGATTCCTTTTTCTCAGTCTTTGGCGGCGGTGGCGGGCATTCGTAAATGTTGATACACCTATCTTTAGACACCGATAGTATTCTCTTATTGTTACTATTGAAGTTTACGCCCCAAACCTGTGAAACGATAATTACGATAAATCTTCTAGGTTTCGAAAATCATCATGTCCCTTTTCCAAACTATTTGGGGTCGGCTTCCAGTTTACCCGGATGCAGTGAATACCAGTATTTGACATGGAGCGACTGCCTATCTGATCTCCACGACCCAGTTACAGGGTAACACGATACCCCTTCTAGATTTCGGGAATACGGTTTTAAAATTATATGATATAGCTCCTGTGTTTTCAAAGTCAAAGTCAAATCATTTATTTCAATTAGACCATTAAAAAGGCACTTTTGAACGTCATAATAAAAAAATATAAAGTTGATTCTAGTTGCCCATTCCAAAAGGTAGCTTCGTATGGAGAAGAATGGGCAAGAAACTCCATACTCACTCTTTTTAAAAAAAAATGTGTACAATATTTTGCATTTACAGTTTTCAGTTATATAACTATACGTGAATACGATGGACCTTGCATAAAAACACTATATTGAAGTATGTACAAAGTATTACAAGATAAAGAATGACAGCTAAGTTGTATACATAGATACATAGTGTTCACATATTATTATTTACAATTATTGTAAAAGTAGACAACCACTCCATACATTTCAACAAACTATGAACCAGTGTGTGACCCAAAGCAAGAATTAAATATAATGTATATACTAAGTATAAATTAAGTAGTTTTAATTAGCAATCCGTTTGATTTTGTCTAGACTGTAGATTGTCCTATGGAGCCCGGACCAGCATGTTTCCAAGCATTCTTATCATGGATATAATCCTCTAAACTGTAATATGCTTGTTTACAGAGTGTACTTTTAATATATGTTTTAAATTTTCTTTCATTTAGTTGCAATATATCACAAGGAATTTTGTTATAACACTTAACACAGAACCCCATAAAAGATTTATGAACTTTAGACAATCTAAAATATTTCAGTGATACAAACTATCCAATTGAAAGATCACGCAAAGCAGAATACCGTAAAATGAAGCATTCCTAATAATGAGTACTTAGTACTTTACACAGCGAAATCTAGAAGGGGTATCGTGTTACGCAGTAACTGGGTTGTGAAGATCAGATAGGCAATCGCTCCATGTCAAATACTGGAAAACACCAGTATTCTTCTACATCTGGTTACACTGTAAGTCATCACCACATAGTAGTATTATAACTTTTCTTTTTTAGCTAGCCTTTACTATCCTGCTACGGGGCAAAGACCTCACCCCATTCCGTTCATATTTCTCCCGAAGTTGTGCCTCATTTCGCCAATTCGTGAGGAAGCCATCCAAGGCGGTATCATAACGAATGTTTTTTTTTTATCGGGTGTTCTGTCTTTCTATGTCGCGAAACTGTTAGAAGCGAAGTTGAGCAGGCTGTGATTTGTGATACACACATAAAGTTGCGATTTAATTCCATATCTTGAGCGTACTTACCACATCGCTATGTTCTTGAAATGTGTTGAGTACAGTCAGACCGTCAGTCAGTGCTACTCGTACAGTGCCGTCAGCGGCTGCGGTCGCCACTCGCGTCCCGTCCGCAGTGAAACATACGCCGACTGCCCAACATTTATGGTTCAAGGAGAATTGGAAAGCTGCGCTTGATCTGTGAGAGAAAATTGTGACGTAGGTTCTTTGTTCAAAATACAGAGACGTCACTAAACTAAGCAAGTAAAATAAAAACTTTTTTGAAAAAAGGGAGCCGCCTTCAAAAACTAAAAAGTGATAAATAACTTTAGCACAGAACACATAATTATGACTTTAGTTTCGGTGGCTTTGTTCTGTTTGTTGTTTCAAAAAAGTTTTGTTTTCCACTTTTTAGTGCCTCCTTATCGCCCAAATCCATTAAAAAACGGCAACACAGTCAAAACAGAGACCGAAAGTCCTCCAAAGATGGAAAGATGGAAGAAACGAAAACGTCTTCTCTGTTTTTGTTGTTATTTTTCAAAAAGCGCTGAAAAATTTCTGTTTGTTTTATACTAAAACCTTCTCCAGAATGTAACAAACACTTTTCTGAAAACCGCATCAAAATCGGTTCAGCCAAACGGGAGATAATCGCGGACAAACATACATACATACACACATACATACAAACATACGGGTCGAACTAAGAACCTCCTTTTTTTTTGAAGTCGGTTAAAAAGACATCATCTTTTTGATATTATCAAAATATTTGAGGCCGGTTTGGTATCCGCATATCGTCCTTAATTCCGCGTAACTAACATTGTTAAATACTGCGAATGTACACTTTCACCGATTTTACATGAGGGCGAAAAAAATCTCTAAGTTTAAAAAACAGTAAAAAAAGTCGAACTCGCGCTAATGTTGTATAGATACATTATCTATATCTATACAACATTAGACATTGGCGGACATCAAACGGCAATAAATCACGTTTGTTGTATGGGAACCCCCCTTTAAATATTTATTTTATTCTATTTTAATATTTGTCCGTAAAAAATTTAACTATCTAGCTATCACGGTTGATTAGATACAGCCTGGTGACAGACAGACAGACAGACGGACAATGGAGTCTTAGTAATAGGGTCCCGTTTTTACCCTTTGGTTATGGAACCCTAAAAACGAATTAGACACCTACATTAGATAAAGAAGAACGAAACCGTCCTACACTTCAATTCGTTACGCTAAAAAATCGGCCGAAAAATCAAAAAGAAAGTATCTTACACATCATAAATCTTGACAAATCCATCGTTGGAGGCGGTGGCTAGCCAGCGACCGCACGGCGAGAACGCGACGCTTCGGACTGGCTGCGAGTGAGCCTGCACCATGTGGACCAACTTGTTCTGTGGCACGTCCATTATACATAGGATACCGTCCTGCGAACCTGTTGCTATGCATTTGCCATTGGGACTCTGGTAAAAAAGGATTTTAATAATTAAAGAGATAAAAGGGATACGGCGAAGCGTCACCGCTTTACGGTTGAAGTTCCACGGCCTCGAACCAAGCGCTTTTCTTCCACATTTATTGTGCGAACTGCCAGACTGTGGAATTCACTGCCCGCCTCTCTATTCCCCGATACATATAATCTGGGTATCTTCAAGGCACGAGTGAACCGGTTTATCCTAGGCAAGCGTGCTCCACCTTAGGCCGCATCATCACTTAAGATCAGGTGAGTTGCGGTCAAACGCAAGCCTATTACAATATTTAAAAAAAAAAAAATCCACATGAATATTATAAATGCGAAAGTAACTGTCTTTTTGTTTGTTACCTTATCAGACCAAAAAACAATGAACCATAGTAATGAAATTTGACAGAGAGGTTGTCTACTTAGAGCTTGAGTTGTGTACTGTTAAATTCACGACTTCATCTGCATCCGCGATAACCGATATTCATGCGGACGAAGACCCGGGCATTACCTAGTAGACTATAAGGGTCAATTCACACCAGGATGACAGCCGTCGACAGCGCACTGGCCGACAGTTTTGCTAACAAACCATTTTCAACTTTATCACTAGACCTAAAAGCTATCGCTTAAGGCTTGTATATATGTCAATAACCTTGAGCATTTGGCCTGCACTGAATTTGTGGACGAGTGCGGGGGTGATGGAGACGCAGTTTTTAATCGGACACATTTTTAATTTATTGTAATAAAAATAATACATATTTGTAAAAAGTAACAAAACTAAATCAGTTTCCTTTGTATTGCAATTTGATAAGAAATTACCTAAGGAGTAAAATGGTTTCATCTCAATGATTTGGAGGTGATTTGAAATTATTTTTTTTCTAATTATGTGATACCGATAGAAAAATTGTAGCTAAACCAAATTACATATCATATCATGTAGATTACTAACAATTTTTTTTCAGATGTAATTTCTGTGTAAATGCCGACGAAAAGTTCCTTCATCTGCATGTTTCTTTCAAGCTTTTTTCGAGAGAGCAACCTTAAAGATTTGCATGAGTCTAAGGGTTGCCCGCGGCGCCGCGCGGCCTCTTAGTTGATAATCGCCGCATATAAGCAACGGCGCGCGACTGATCGCCAGGTCGCTGCCATCCTTGTGTGAATTGACCCTTAAAGGGCGTGCCATGATGCGGTTTGATGGTGCCGGAGCATCTGTGTCATCTATGACTGCTGTGTTGTTGCGCCCGTCCACCGCAAAAGTCAAAGGCAAAACATTTATTTTCTCAAATGCGGTTACACAAAAGATGGTAGGTATTGTAATTGTTAGTGTAGAGCACCTATAATATGGTTCAGATAACATTTGTACAAAAAAGATGTTTTTCAGGCACATATACTGAACTGAATTTGCTTCTTAAAAAAAGATTTTACTTTCCCGCAAGTGAGCCTAATAGATTAAAAAAAATACATTTACTGTATTGGTATTATTCATCACCATCATCATCATCATGTCAACCTTTAGACGCCCACTGCTGGGCATAGATCTCCCCCGAGGGGGGTTCAGCTGTAACCATCATGCTTGGCCTATGCATGTTGGCGATCGCAGTTATAGGTGTTATGGTACTCAGAAGAACGCTGCTGCCCATTCTCAGACCATCCTCTGGCCCTTTGTCGCCTTCTACAACACCGACGGGTAGAAATGGGGTGGTGCTATTTTTGGCCGGCACTACACCGCTTAATATTATTATGGAAAATAGTTTTCAAAAAACTCACATAACAAATACTCAATATAAACTTCCCTCTGGTATCCAAAATTTTTGCTACAGTTCCACTCTGGACTTGGTACACATGTATCTTGCCTGTGTGACCTCCAAGAGCAATGTGCTCTCCGTCAGGGGAAAATGCTATTTTCCAGACATCTGTGACACCAGTTGGAATCTCTGCTAAATTCTTCCCAGAGCATAGGTCCCAGAACATAAGGCTGGAGTCTAGTGAAGAGCTTACTAAAACTAAAAAAATAATAATAATTAAGCAGATCTAAATATAAATAAAAAGACAGTTGCCTAACTTATTTTTTTTTATGTAGAGAAGCAACAGTAATCTTGATCTTCATTCTTGGAGATAGCCGAAAACATATAAGAAAAATATTAGATATTTCTAAATCTTGAAAATTTAAATAAGACAAGTGCAGAAAATATGCTTTTCTGTACCTATTTGCTGCAGTGTTTATTGTACAAAACCTACTTGGAGCAGTAGGGCTAACAGCCACAGAGACTACAGCCATTGTGTGCCCCTCCAGAGTGTGCAGCAACTGTAATCTATTATTCTCCAGGATCCATACTTTTACCAAGCAGTCTAGACCTCCGGTCACTATGAAATCTTTTGAGACATTCCTGAAACATGTAATTAAATGTTAGAAAATTACTAAATTAATTTCAATTTGGGGAGTAAGGGGAGAGGAGATATAGCATAATTCCGGCCTTAAGTGTAATTATCACTTGCACGCGCCGAAAGGCAACGGTTGCCATCAGATATCTGTGGTCCTCCCAGCTAGATAACGAACGAGGCTATGGCGACCGAGCAATAGCGGGATAACTATTGTGGAGTTGCGGGATAACAATTGTGGAGTTGCGGACACCAGCCCGTCCTACTACTACTACACCTATAAGGGAAACTGGTTTGAATGAGGCTGTAGCGGCCTTATGGTCTAAAATTGTTGTTTGACTAAAGTGACTAATAGTTTCAAATAACTTACGCCGAATCTCCAGAAGTGTTTATTTTGACCCACGCACAGCAGTAAATTGGATCATTATGAGCATTTTCTTTTTTAAACAATAAGGAGAACTGAAACGAAATGCATTTTGGATCATGTTGTCAGATGGTTAACACAGCCAATTTTTAGGAATAAACTTGTATTGACTACTTACTATGTGGCCAGCCGGCATTTTAGCAGGACCTTTATTTAAACTTATTTCTTAATTACAGTTTACTTATTCTAGTTTTCCAACTCTCGTTCTTCAGACTCTGAAAACTTTATCAAAATAAGACGCAACAAAAACACTGAATTTTGTAAACATTTGACAATGAAAAGAATAAACATATACGAAGCAGCCTAAGTGAGAGCGAGAAGAATTGAATAATTCAATGCTCAAGATTTGTATTGTGAGTTATGTCATAAATGACAAAATAACACAAACTGACATGTAAATCTTCGTTCAGAAACGATTGTTTTATTGCTCATGCCACGGTTCTTTTTGAGACAAAACACCAGTCAACGGGAAAAGGTAGATCAAACAAAGCGGGCATCAGTCTCACTGGTCGCTTCCACATAAGTGGTCAACAGTATAGCGCCCCAACTCTCATCGGCTCGCTGCTGGTAGACCATAGGTCAACCCAGGAAGTTATCAGCTGCTTGTACTCTTCTATAGTCCCTTAGTAAATTAAGGCCTCCGGTGAGAGCAAATCTGGAGCGTACAGACCAAAGAGTATATACCGGTACGGACCTCGGCTCAGGGCATAAAGGAAGGCCCTGGGGGTAAGACTGCAAAGGACAGGTAGGATCGGACTTAGCGGCCCGGACCCCTGTCAAGCTAAATCCAATCACGCCCCCAATTTAATAATATTAAACCAATTTGGTAAGGTTAGGAAAACGTATTTAATGAAAACCTTACGCGGTTTGGCGCGGTTTTTGCCCTGGCTGGAGGCCCTAATAATCACTTTTTAAGGCACCACAGGATTGTCCGGTTAAGCAGTTAACAACCTCTAGGTTGAACTGCGAGATGATACAGAAAAAAAAGGCGTCGCAAAGCAACGGCCAGCAACGCAACGCAAAGGCAATTATTGAAACAAAATAAAGTACAAGATGGTATGGTATATTAAAAAATAGCAATATTCTAGATTATAATGGGCAGTCATAAATAATTAAACTTTTATCTTCTGATACAGACATAATTTGATTACTTTCTGCATTGAATTTCACACCCCAAACCTGGAAAATAAAACAACAATTATTAATAAATCATTTCATTAGGTACACAGACTGCATGCCTGGTCAAAAGTACTCAAAAAATATTTATACACAATATTTACCTGATCAGTATGTTCTTTAAAAACATGTTGACATTGCATGCTATCCAAATCCCAGACTCTCACTGTTCTGTCAGCACTGCCAGATACGAACCGTTTGCCATCAGGAGAGAATGCAACTGAGAGAACCCATGATGCATGTCCTGATAATGTTCCAGCTAAGTTTGCATGAACTCTGAAACATAATATTATTTATTATTCATTGGTAAAACACTCCTTAAATGCAATGTGAATATTTTTTGAAAATAAATTTTCATTCCAGGGCCTGAGACCCCTATTCTGTTAGCGTTAACGCCAACAGACAAATCCAATTGTATGCAGTTGACATATTTGCATCACGTGACATCTGGTAAGCAAACGTCAACTCCATACAATTTGATTTTTCCGTTGGCGTTAACGCTAACTGATAGGGGATTTTGTCTAAGGCCCAGGTTGACTAAACACTCACACTGGTACAGTTTTTAAGTTACGCAAATTAAAAAACAACTAAATATGTCAACAGAAAAACTTACACATCATAAAGTTTCATATGCCCATCATCTGAGGCTGTCAACAGAAGCTGTGAGTCTGGTGAGAAACACAGACTTCTGATGGGCATAGCGTGACCTTCTAAAGTGTGAACTAGTTTCCCTTGAGCTACATCAAATATGTTGATAATGCCATCTAAGGCACCACTTGCTATGTATTTTCCATCTGGACTCTGAAATGAAGACATAAAAAGCACATTCATATTTTATCGTATTTGGAAATTCGATCAAGTGTATGTATTGAATGACAAATATGATTCAAACTTTATAGTGGCTCTGAACACGAGTCAAGTGGCACGAGTCCAATGGGCGCAGTAACATTTTCACGTGTCAGTGGGTCTTTGCCGCCATTATCCTCTCAATTGATCAGCCTCTATTGCGCCGTTTAAAGATGATCATACAGACAGCATCATTAACTGTTTACCGTTACACACATTAAAATTTCTTCAGATATGGGGGCAAGCAGTTGATGACGCTGTCTTTACAATGGTTGAAATTGACAGGCATATTGCCTACAGACTGACACATGGAAACACTATCATGTGCAATAAAGAACTTTCCTTTTTTTATGAATAAGTATGACAATTCATTAAAATGAAACAAAAATGCGAAAAAGTCATTCAAATATCTCTAGAAATGAAACTGTTATTGAGATTTTGAAGTTGCACTTGCAAGAATAAATTCGTTACACGCGGCAGTCGAAGGTATGACGCGGCTCGCATTCGCTGAGTATTGACTTAAATATGTAAACTTCAATATAATTTATCATTGTCATGGTCAAAGTTATTTATTGCTGGTATTTTTTTTTTTTTTTTTTTTTTTTTAATATTTTATTACCATTATGTTAAATCATTAGTATTAACAACATCGTGAAACTTGTACATTATTAGACATTTTCTTTACATATTCAATTAGAATAGGTAAAAAACATTTAACTTACATACGCAACACTTAATGTGAATTTCCCTCTAGTATCTAAAGTCTGCTCTTGCTTTCCACTTTCAACTTCAAATATGAGAATCTTGCCAGCATTGCTTCCAGAGATAATATGTTTGCCATCTGGAGAGAAGTCCAAAGTCCACACATCAGTGGGACCAGTCTCCATTGTCTTTATTTTCTCACCATTTGTCAAATCCCAAAGTATTAGGGAGGAGTCTTGAGAACTGCTGGCTAGTGCTATAAAAAGAAAAAAATAATTGATTATACACATATAGCACTTATATCTTGCATGCAATTATGCAATTTTCAATTCTATTTCCTCATAAATCTATATATATAAAAGAAAGTCGTGTTAGTTACACTATTTATAACTCAAGAATGGCTGAACCGATTTGGATGAAAATTGGTGGGGAGGTAGCCTAGAACCAGGAGACGGTCATAGGATACTTTTTTTTTTTTTAGTAGGTGTAGGGTAGGTAAATAGGGAGGTAAGTAGGTAGATAGCGACAGGATAATGGACAACGTCTGTGGGGTCAGCTAGTTAATATATAAATATGTTATTATGTATTTACCTATAAACACCTGCTAGTGTGCCACTAACGGCTTATCCTTTTTGCTAACGAGTTATTGTATTTGTACTTTTTAAAGTTGGGGGCACAACATTCGAGATGTGTATTAAAATCACAAATCATCTAAAAGAGTTACTCACAAGCAACACAAATCGGGTTTAAGAGTGTATGGGAAAATGTGAGTGGGATTTGGATGCAATGGTATCAGAACTTCTGACTCTGAATAAGTAGCATTCTAAAGATAATCATAAGATGTTTAGAGGGGCTAATGATGAATTGTTGCAACTAACTTTTTCCATCAGGGCTAACTGCCACTGAAATTACTCCCAGTGAGTGGCCTTCCAACTGATGCTTTTCTTGAAGTACACCATTCTCAAGCTGCCACACTTTAATCAAGTCATCAAGCCCCCCGGTGATCAAGTAGTTTTCAGAACTGACTTCACGGTCTGAGTCTCTGTAATAGAAGTATTGTTTGTATATATCCGAAAGTGGTACTAAACAGAGTACGGTACTGTTATATTGTGATCTAATATAATACTGAGTAACAAAATAGCATAAATTCATTTTTATTTTTTTGAAAATTTTCATGTGTTGACTGTTCTTTCTTCTTTTCGAATTGATGGTTGTGTTTAGTATTTTGTTAGACTACTTAGGCCCAGTAGGTAGCCACATTAAATCGCAGCATTAGTGGCATTTTTAATGTCCTCTAAGGTGCAAGTGAACGGGCACTTCGGGCCACTGACCTAAGTGGGCCATTGTCTAGCACCGGCTCTTCTTAGGGCCAAATAAGCCACTAGCACTTAAATAAAATTTTACAAATTTGTTATGGTTTTGCTTACTGTGAAGGTTCAATATTCTCGCCTTCTGGTTCTTTAGGCTTCTCATGATCTATTTTACTCCAACCGCAACACCAAATGGAATCCTCATGAGCATTTTCCCTCTTTAATTGCATATAATACTGAAATAACAGAATTAGGATCGTTATGCCGATACATTACTTTGCATTTTTTACTGAACTGCGATACGTACCAGCGTTGTTATCGACATAGTTAAGTTAATATGTTGTTTTTAAACTATAGTATCAAATTAACTGCCTTATTTTTATTATTTCACATACAAAAACTATATTTATAATCACTGAGACAGAAATTAACATTTGGACAAATAGAACATTGATCACAGACTACTTAGTGACATTGATTGATTGATTGACCAATGACCAGACAACAGTCAACAGGCCGGGGCCATTTGGCACTTGACATGACAAATGACAATGACAGTGACAACTGACAATTAATGTCACTCGGTAGTTTACAGTCATGAAGATAATTATAGGTAAAGATGGAGCCAACACTGCGAACTAAAACTTGAGTCAAATACCTCACTCTCTGTGGGCCGACCTCTCTGATTTCTCCATATTTAAATCTCCTACTAAATTCTTCGAAATAGTCGTCACACTAACCAAATCAAAAGTTAAACTCTGTCAAATAATGTTATAATTGATCAATAGTTGTACAATGATTAGTTAAGTAAAGATTCATTTACATACTACATATTATAACTCGTGAGACATGCGCTCAGTTTAAGAGACATACAGCACGTGTAGCATGACCACGCTATGTCTACGGAAGAATAGACATACTGACAGGAAGAATAGACAAACTGTGGACATGCTACGCGTGCAGAAAATATCTCGGTGATTTACGCGTTATGAGACAGAAACTACATAGAGTAATTATATTTAGTCATGCATGCTAGAAAAGTTACAATAAATGATTTTAATTTCGGTGATGTTTTTATTTCCTTTTTGAGGTTCTTACCTATAAGCATTCATATTAGGGCCGGCGCTGACTGACGTCGCGGCACGGCAAAGGATTTTTCATCCCACCATCTCGGAAAGAGTATTTTTAATCTTCAATATCTGAGTGGAAAAGCCGTTTTTATTCTCTAGAGGATAAAGTAAATTTATCTTCAATATCTGAGTGGAAAAGCCGTTTTTATTCTCTAGAGGATAAAGTAAATTGAATTTAGAACATCGTGTGCACTAAGTTTGTGAATTAAAAAAAAACATTAAACCTATTTACTGCTACCTCTATGGTGCCGAATATATCATACAACTTTTTTTTAATTTGTTAAAAACTCAGACTTTGTAAACGTTTTTTTTTTGCATTTAGTCATTTCCTCGCTGAGGAGGAATGAAAAGTTACGTGTTGCACTCGAGTGCAAAGATTTTTCACCTCGTGCTCTTTTGATTCCCTCGCTAACGCTCAGGATTCTAATTTTGAATCACTCGCTGCGCTCGTGATTCAATTTTAGAATCCTTCGCTTGCTCGGTCATCAAAATTGAACACGCGGTTAAAAAGCAACTTTGCACTCTTGTATAACAAATAACTATTATATTTGATCAAGTTATTTTTATTCTTACTTCGTCGAGTTTAGAATTCATAATACCTTACGTATCATGATGTAAACAAACTTAAACGAGATATTTGTTTAACCTAGGCCTTAATTAATGGTAAACAAACAATGGTAAATAAATCACTAAATGGAAAGCTACTACTAAATAAATTTAATAAAATAAAGGTTACCCTACTTAGAGAGGGTTGGCCCATGGTTGGTTCACAGAGAGCGAGATAAGAATATGTACCTACCATGTAGGTATTCGAAGTATTGACTCCATTTTCATCTACAGCTTCATGTTTACAGTAACAGGGGTGGCTGGGCTGAGTCTTGAAGACTATTGCAAAGAGTATAATATATAGACTATTGTGCAGATTGTGCTTGCTATCGTGTAATTTCGGCATTCAGTTTCTTTTTAAATTACCTATACTTTTTTTTTAGATAGCCTATTCTATCTCAATCCTGGACAGAGCTCTCCCTCCATGCCTCCCATCTATCCTGACCCTGGGTCTCAAATATTATACACACATAATATTTATTTTTGATAACTATTTTGTCAGAAACTAGGTACTGTGCGGATTTTCATGTGGTGAAAAAGTAAATTACCTTTTAGGGTAGGGATGACACAGGAAAAAGCTAGTTTATGAGTTCTGTATTTATTTTATAATAAGTAATAAAAACAAAAAAACTTCAAACTAATACTAATATTTCATATTGTTATAAAATACAATATGGAAATTATATTATAATGTATTATTTAGATTTAGCTTATAATTCTTAAGAATCTAAATAATAATAAACTCAAACTCAAAAGCATTTATTTCAAAGTTGAAGCTAGTTGGTCGTTCCAAACAGTAGGTTTCTATGGAGAAGAACGAGCAAGAAACTCCCTGAACACTCTTTTAAAATCAATAATATGTTATTTCGTTTACATCATTCATATTGAATCTAGGGGTACAATGTGAGAACAATGTAACAAGTAGAGTACGTTAAAAGACAATATTATGTACAAATACAAGAAAAAGGCAGGGGAGCTCAAAGGGCATCAAAAGACTAGTCCTCATCCGACATTAGAGAAAAAAAATACGAGTGTGCTTTAGACAATACAACTGTAATAAAACTTCTTTAGCTCCATCTATATGTATGTAATTGTATCCGTTTGCAACTGGCTATGAGAGAAAGAGAGGAAGAAAATGTGTGCTCGCACCTCTCTCTCTTGCCACTACAGTAATATACGATACGTAACTCTCTCTCTATATCTCGCTTTCAACTTCCGTTCGCCTCGCCCGATCACACTTTTCTTGGCGCTTTCGTTGCGCCGCATTCACCAGCTTACTCCCAAGTCAAGCGTGCGTAAAGAAGTTTTACTTCAAAAACCTGCCAAAAACCCGAATACGATGTGATCGACCGATAGATCATAACGCGCCTATGTGGCGGAGAGCCTTTAACATACGTAATGAATTTGTAGGTATATATCAAGTAAAAGTTTCCATATAATTTTTAACCGACTTTAAAAAGGAGGAGGTTCTCAATTATTTTTTTATGTGTGTACACCGATTACTCTGATAATTATGATCCGATTTACGTGATTCTTCTTTAGTTTGATGCAAAATAGTTGCCATATGGTACCAATTTAACATAGTTTGGCCCAGTAGTTTTCATTTTATGACTATTTTATTTTATGTTTGACCACGTATATCTTTTTTCATTGTACCTAGTCCGATTTCGATGACTCTTTTTTTAGTTGATAGTGTATACCTCAAATTTGGTCCCATATAAATTTCATGAAAATTTTCCACCCCTAGCCTAAGGGTAGAATATTAAGGGATGACAGATTTTTTTTGGTGGCAACGTTTCGTTATTAATTTGTATGATAAGACGGCACGTTAGGCACTAAAAAGCGAAAAATAAAAGCTTTCAACAAAAAAGACAACCGCTTTCAAAAAGTAATAAATAACTTTCAATTCGCAAGTCGGTGTTTTCAGTTATCCGTTCAAACAAACACATATTTCATTGGCAAGGCTTGTGAGAATATCAGTTATGGAATAAAAGATCTGGTGCTAAATAAAGTACTGTCCATGGGAAGTATGGTAACTTTTAGACAAACGAAAAAAGTTAAATAAAGATGGCGTCACTGTGATTAGTTTCATGTTGGCATTGTTGATTAATTTTCAGTCAATTTTTGTTAACTCAAATAACTTTTAAAAGTAATAAATGTTTTATATGAGTTAGTCATTATTGCAGGCATTTAGCTATTAATAAATTTGTTGGCACTCCAAATTTTGTTGGTTTGATATGGCCGTATCAAAATCAACAAACACGTACAATCGTCAAAATTGGGAAGATTCGGTAAGAGCAAGAGTAATTGCTGATTTAAATTTATCTATTTTTTAAATTTCCTTTATTATTTCTTTTCTTTTTCAGGACTTTCCAATTTTGTGTCAAACATGTCTTGGTGATAACCCCTACATTCGAATGGTACGTACCTACAGTATTTGGCCATAATTTATTATTCAACATGCTTCTGATTGAGGCTTCAGTTACTAATTAATTTACGAACTTGTAACTAAAATTTCAGACCAAAGAGAAATATGGCAAGGAGTGCAAAATTTGTGCTAGACCTTTCACCGTCTTCCGTTGGTGTCCTGGCGCCAGAATGCGTTTCAAGAAGACCGAAATATGTCAAACATGTTCTAAACTGAAGAATGTATGTCAAACGTGCCTTTTGGATCTCGAATATGGTTTACCAATCCAAGTTAGGGATGCTGCGCTCAAAATACAAGATGATCTACCTCGTAATGAAGTGAATAAAGAATATTATATCCAGAATTTAGATAGTCAAATGTCGAAGTTTGATGCAACACAGCCTAGTAATTCAGCTTTAAAATCGAAAGGTGCTTCGGATTTGTTGTTACGTTTGGCTAGAACAGCTCCATACTATAAAAGAAATAGACCCCATGTGTGCTCATTTTGGGTGAAAGGGGAATGTAGACGTGGTGAAGAATGTCCTTATCGCCATGAGAAGCCAACTGACCCTGATGATCCCCTTGCTGACCAAAACATCAAGGACAGGTAAAAATAATTTTTGTTTTGATTTTTTCTGTCTTGAACGAGTAAACTTAGATGCATTTGCAAGTATACATGATAATGAGTTATGAAAGTATCCAATTTGCTCATACAGACATTTGGGTGACTTTGTTTTATACTATGTAAGGATATTTAGGTGGATTATGATTATTCCAGTCTAGTAAATAATTATACTCATCTTTAAACTTATACTTAATGTCCTTATTTTTCTAATTCCCAGATATTATGGTGTGAATGACCCGGTAGCTGAGAAGCTGATGCGTCGTGCAGCTGCCATGCCTGCCCTGCCTCCGCCTGAGGACAAAACTGTCACTACATTGTACATTGGCAATCTACCGGACAATATTAGTGAAGATGAATTACGAGGTCATTTCTACCAGTACGGCGAAATAAGGTGGGTTTCATTTCCAGAATGAAAAGTTCAGCTCAGTTTCCTTTACTTTTATCACTAAACAGCCCAAATAGTTCTTTTATTATTATCTTAGGCCTTATCTCCGTGTGGGAGACTAGACATAACTACCATGTGTAGGTTATGTTAGTAAACCCGTTTAAATTGTATTACTGTTCATTTATTAATGTATGTTTTTTATATTTTCAGATCATTAACTTTGGTGCCTCGAGCACAATGTGCCTTTGTACAGTATACAACAAGGAGTGCTTCCGAACATGCTGCTGAGAAGACATTCAACAGGCTGGTTATAGGTGGCAAGAGGCTCACTATCAAGTGGGGCAAATCTCAAGGTTGGTAGTATGCCAAAAAGAAGAAAAAATATATTTTTTTGGGCTACAAACAGTAACATGACAAGGTGAAAAAACACTGGAATGGAAGCCATTCAAATTAATTTATGTGCATTAAAACATGGTACAAATTGCCTGTGGTGGGACACTAATAAAGGCTATATAAGTCATCCTTTATTGAAATGGGTTCACCATTTTCCAGCAGATTTGAAAAGATTTTGTATTTTTTTTGGTTGGAAATGATTCCAACACTAAAAAGGACTAATAGTTTATATTAACGATATTTACAAATGTTTGAACAGGTCGCCAGGGTGCGAACGAAAAGAACGAAGCGACGCCTGTGTTAGAACCAGTACCTGGCCTCCCAGGAACATTGCCCCCTCCACCAGCGTACCTGCATCCATTTCCACCACAGGTATGTTTAGGAAAATTAAGCTAAAGAAAATGGTTGATCAGCCGATATAATTAACCCAAAATAAAACAGAAGGCATTTAGAGTGGGGTTGTTTGTTACTTTGTGCACATGAACATTTCCATTTATCTGCAAAATGGTTGGACTGATTTAGATACGATTTTCTGTAATGCTCAAGCCGCATCTGCGTGTATCGTCACGAAGCTCCGCGCCATGACACGATACACGCAGATGTGACCGGCCATTATCGGCTACTGTCGCGAACATTCAGGCTGCGTGTGTTATGGCACGGGTGGCGGTACATCAAAGGGTTTTAGCGCGCTAACATATCGCGCTGCGTGGTCAGACTAGCGTTGGTAATTTCGGCCGTAGTTTTGGATCAGTTCAGACGTGTGCTGGAATTCCTCCATAATTATTAAGCTGAGCTCGTCATATGGGATCCAAAAAATATGAATCACAAAAATAAATATTTGGTGGCCGACACATGTACAATAGAATTAAAGAAAGCCGTCGTCCTTAATTAAACGTTTGAAAATGATTTCCGCCATCTTGGATTATTGCACGATAGTTCATGCAAAATATCGAAGGCGATAATCTGACCACCGCTTTTATCGCGATAAAATTTTAGTGTCAAAACGTACAAAGCTTGGCCACACATTACTTCGGGACGATACACGCAGATGCGGCCGAAGCATAAAATGTTTGTCATTCAGTGCTGATGGTCCTTAGAAATTGCCCATTCACCAGGGTGTGCTGCAATAAACATATTTCACTCGTTAAAATCAGTCTTAGCGTATTTTCCCTGAGACGGCTTAACCAATATAGGCGATTCTTAAACAGGTTTGATTGAGACAAACCGCCAAGGGGCGCTGATGATCCAGCAAAGAACTCTAAACTGTACCAATTTTCAAGACCACGAATTATTTCGTTTGATTTATGAATTTTCTTAGGCTAAAATGTTATTTATGTTATTGTACACATTTTCCTTTCAATCCTGACTGATAATAATCTGTCTTCAGTAATTTTCACCACAAACACCAATATAATTTGTTTTCATTTCCAGATGCCGCCACCACCGAACCGTCCAAACGACTTCTTCAATCTGCACCACTACGGGGGCGGAGGCTGGCCCGCGTGGGGTAGCGGCGTACCGGGGGTCCCGGGGGTGCCGGGCGTGCCCGGGGTCCCCCCGCCCCCTGCCCCGCTTGCGCTTCACTACCCCAGCCAAGACCCCGCCCGGCTCGGCGCACACGCACACGCCAATCAACCTCAGACATAGTACCTATCTACCTAATAGTGCGCCTCACCGGTCACCAGACAACTTACCCAGCTTGGTGACTGACAGGCTTATGTTCACAGATGATGTGATAATTTGGGAAGTAATGACTTACCTTATCAAACTATTGTTAGATATGGATGATACAACATGGATGTTTATATGTAGAAACTCATTATATACCCCGACACCAAGCATCACGTGCTTCTGCACAGTAAATGTGGTTGTGCGAGGTAACATTAGTGCCGATACCGCACCGCTGTACAGGCGGAGTGAGTGCGTGCATTTAATATAGAAATAAAATTATAGGCATACATAATATTAAGGGGTAGATAATCAGTTGAAGCTAGATTAGGATCAATAATAATTTTGTGAAATTTTCTTATTAAAATAAGTTGTGTACAGAACAGTTTTTCCTTTGCCTGTAATGTGTAATTGAGAGTTCAGAGAATGTTAAGTCAATTAATTTGCAGATAAATAAAAGAATAATTTCTGAAACTATATTTATTATTAATCATAAGTTTATAACATGACTTAATCGTTACAAAACAGTTTAAACATTTAGATAAATCTACACGCCTTCACTTACCATTTATCTGGGGTAAGGACGGTCTGGTAAATAATTTACATTATGCTAGGCCCAGATTATATATAACATACCTACGTATTGTGTTGCGCCCCGATAATGGGCGCTGCCACGTATTAGTTAGATACAATTTTGTAAGCGGTCTATGTATTTGTTTAGTCGGTTTCCAAAGCTGTTTAGTCCATTGACTAGTTAATAATATGCTTAAATGTTTATAAACTTACACTATGTATTTTATTTATACAATGATAAATACTAAAATCGAAGTCTTGTGCATCTAATAGATAGTCTCAACGCAGGGCAAGAGGGAGTCACACACTTGGAAACACTAACAATTAAGTAAATGGTCCAAATACATACATTTATTAGCGATTTTACATGAAACTTTAAATTCAAAAACTTTTGAATAGATAATATTTATATTTGAATATGCAATTAGCATTCAAATGTAGTCATTTAGAGGATATTTACACTTAATTTTGGAATGTTAATAAAAAATAATAAATTCATAACTATTAAAAGGTAAACAACATAGTTTTTTTGCATACAAACATATGATAACTTCAGTGATAACCCAGAATTGAAATATTTATCAATTATATCGACTGTAAGATACATGCAATGTTTCTCTATGCAAGAATTGTTCATTTATGAAAAATAATTAAAATCGTGATTCAATACCTGTTTTATAAAAATATAAACTGCTTCATGAAGCAGTTTATTATTGCTGAATATGTCATGACATATTCAGCAATAATAAAACCCTGGTAAAATATTAATTATTTTTAAATGAAGACTCCACAATTCAATTTTTAGTAGGACGTAGATCTTAAAGCGTTTGTAAGCTCATGTCGATTAAAAATAATCGTTATAGCTAGCAAAAGAACTAAGTCGTGGCGTAATATATCTTAATTTCATAAATATTGTATGTAATTGCATTATATTAAAAAAAAATACTAAAATGCTGTTCAACAAGTACAGTGCAACAGAGAATAGAGATAGAAAAATACACATACTAATGATTTTAATAATGTGCTAATATTTATTTGGTGGTACATAACCATCCCTATAAAAATAATTGTTGTATAACGTTGTTTATCTCTATTATATGTCGCACTATACATTTTATTTTAATAATCGAAACTCCAAAATTTGCATAAATAAGTTCAATTAATTTAAATAACATTTCATACACAGCCATATGACATTTTGGCTGTTACAACAGCTTCCTACCTATTCACTTTAACCTTTTAAACGCCACGTCAAAAGAGCAAAAACGTGCCCTCGCTCGGCGCCAAGCTACGAATTAATTACTCTATGGAATTACGTTTCTATACGTAATTCCATAGAGTAGTAATTCGTTTGTCATCTATTCGTGACCGTGGCGTGCTGGGCACGTATGACTGTGGCGGTCAAAAGGTTACAGTGATCATAACATAGGATATTATGATGAATGAATCAAGCTTACAACACAATCACATCATAATTGATAGAATAATTATGTTCTATGTTAAGTAATTGATAATGCGAGAAGTTGTTAGATACGTAACGGGAACATTTTCCATTCTCCAAGTTATCATTTAATTTGATCACACCTGCTTGAGGTGAATTACATGTTTAAGATAAAAACGCGATCGGCATAACAATAACTCGCGATATAAGGTCTATTTTCGAGAAAAATGTTAACATATTCTTTTTAATATCAGAACCCCTTTCGGAATCATGATTGATGAAGTTATTGTGTACTTTCCCGATATGCACATTCAAAACTACTCATTTATTCCACACGGTCACGTCTGCAAACAAAATAATGGAATATAAATAAACAGTAGTTTTTGTGAAATAATATTTTTAATCATTATTTAAACTGATTATAAAGCACACATAATCAGCTTCAGCTTATCAATAAGATTGGCTATCAATATTCTTCATTCGAACAATGGATTTCATAATGATGTGAAAGGAATCAACTCATCACCTAAATGAAGTTTTGTGATAATCGAAATACCACACAAAGGGAACTTTATGTCTAAAGACTTCAATGGACATGACATTTAATTTTTTGGGACTTATGGGTCAATATACAGGGACACATGCTCTTGACATACATTTGAATGCAATCATGGGCTTTCAGGGTCAATAATATTACTCACATGCTGTAGGTTAGTTTAATACCGGTTAGCGTTAGCGATCTGAGCGTTGACAGCGGCGGCAGCGGCGCTGGAGGCAGCGGTTTGAACGTGCTGGTTGCGCAAGATCTCCGTCGTGAACTCTGCTTGTGCCTTCGCCATAGATGCGCCCGTTGATCGGTAGATACGGTGGACCTATAGGGAGGAGGGAGATAGATATATTGTAAGTAAGCTCTCGAGACAAACAAAAAAAACTAGGCAAAATAACTACTGTTGTTGTGGTTCATAAATCAATTTTGCTCTTGATAAAGTATGTCTATTAGTACTGATTTTTCAATTGTGAGATAACAAATCAATCTGAACAAAAAATATCATAGCCTAACACCTTTTGTGTCCGCCTTTTCTATTCTTCACATTCCTATTTTCTTTTCTTTCTTTTTTTGACGTTTTAAAATGGCAATTTAAGCTCTCATTTTAACAACTTGATTTCAACTTTCAGATAATAGTCTGAATTAAAAACTGACTTTTCGGTAGATGTAAATAAGTAAGAGCTGTATAGTGCGTCGGGTCGGTCGATATCGTAACTTGGGTAATTAACATGGATTATGCTGATATGATAAGCATGTATTTCTACAGTACTCGGCCAGAAATATAGCACCACGAAGTTTTAGATATAGTTCGGCATTGTAAAGCGTCGTCTCTATCACAATCCTTTCCAAGTGCCATGCCCTGTATTAATCCCCGGACACTGTACTTTAATTCGTTAAAATGAAAAATAAGTCATTTTCATTTTTAACCGACTTCAAAAAGGTTATTAATTCGAATGTTTATGTATATATATATATATTTTTTTATGTATGTTCGGGCATAACTCTGTCATATATAGACGGATTTGCAAAATTATTTTTTTGTTCGAAAGGGGTTTATTCCAAAAAGGTCCCATATAAATTTTACCAAAATTGGTACAGCCCTTTTTGAGACAATCAACAAATTCCCAAAAAAACTTACTTAGACGACGTTTTAGTTTCTTCAATCACTGGAGGACTTACAATCTTTTTTAAGTGTGTTGCCGTTTCTTAATGGATTTGGATGTTAAGGCAACACTAAAAAGCGAAAAATAAAAAGTTTTTTCAAAAAAAAGAAAACTGCCTTCAAAAACTAAAAAGTGATAAATTACTTTAGCACAGAACACACATTACTTTACTTTCGGAAGTCGGTGGCAATACAAAACAACAAACACGAAGCCACCGCCACCGACTTCCGAAAGTAAAGTATTGTGTGTTCTGTGCTAAAGTTATTTATCATTTTTTAGTTTTTGAAGGCGGTTTTCTTTTTTTTTTTTTTAACTTTTTATTATATTCAGAAGCTAAACAATAATATAATTGTCTTTGTGTTATGTTTACCTACAGCTTATCTTTCTCATCAATATTGAAAAAGCCAATCATAAGCCAATATTATTTCTGATATCTATAGGTACACTTTCTATACCAATGCATATTTGAAATGGAAACAACATAAACATCAATAAACCGAATTTCCGTTATGTTTTTCTGAAAATTTCCTATTTCAATAATAATTATGTCAGAATTCTGGCTGTGAGTTCATGGATTACAGGGACAGCCGGCCGGATTACGGTTAAAATAAATGTTGATTTTTGTTTAACCGTAGTTCAAACACGGTAAGGTACGATGATATGGTATAACGGGCTGGTGTCTGCAACTCCACGTCTCTGCGGGTATATGGCGTAAAGGCGATGCGTAAAGCAATGTATGTATTGAAGCGTAGCGTAGGATTATAATTACGCTGCACTAATTTTAAACTAGATTCCCACTCCGATGTGAATTAGGTTTGTAAATTATGGAAAATAGCTGTTCTGCTACTATTTATTTTTTTATGTAGAAGGTTCTTAGAAACAAGGGTTCAAATAAAATAAATAAATGAAAAGTCACAGAACAGCAACTGTTACTTAGAAATGTATTTTTTTATGGTTTCGTACCCAAAGGGTACCAATGGGACCATCGGTGCGCGCGGCGCCATGTGTTAGGTTGGTGCGTTCTATACTATCTATACTAATATTATAAAGCTGAAGAGTTTGTTTGTTTGTTTGGTTGAACGCGCTAATCTCAGGATCTCCTGGTTCGAATTGAATAAATCTTTTTGTGTTGGATAGTCCATTTACCGAGGAAGGCTATAGGCCCATGCGAAGCCGGGCCGGGTCGCTAGTAATATTATAAAGCTGAAGAGTTTGTTTGTTTGTTTTGGTTGAACGTGCTAATCTCAGGATCTACTGGTTCGAATTGAAAAAATATTTTTGTGTTGGATAGTCCATTCATCGAGGAAGGCTATAGGCCCAAGCCAAGCCAGTAGCAATGGATAAACTGTTTAGTTCATCGATAAGCTCTAGCAGCAGTAGCAGCCAAGGTTTTAAACCTTATTAATATTATAAAGTTGAAGAGATTCTTTGTTTGGTTGAACGCGCTTATCTCAGAATGTACTGGTTCGAATTGAAAAAATATTTTTGTTTTGGATAGTCCATTTATCGAGGAACCCCATCGCCCAACCCGGGTCGGGTCGCTAGTTACTTATACAACTTTAATTTATGTGGCAGTGCCGCGGCAGTCGTCTATGCACACATATGAGCTGAACTATCAGTACATAGGGGGGGAGGAGGGCAACCGCCCCTATCTGCCCCCCCCCTAGAGATTCCAAAAGCTTCATGTACTTTTGACTGTATTCATACTATTCCTATCCTCCATGTATAAACTTGACCCTTACCCCCCTAGGCTATCGGCTGACGTCGCTCTCGATCGGTACCAAGGCTCCGGTAGTCTTTCGATCAGTCTAGTTACAGGGCTGTGGCGTAATTGTACACGAATATGTGTACAAGAAAGGTATTTTCATTTTTTTACCTAATTTTAAAAGGTAGTGTTCAATATTGTATGGTGCACAGAATGGTGTCCCCTTGTTGCGCAGACAGAAATTTCATAGAATTTCGTTTCCCAGAAAATGTTTCACATAATATTTGGTTCTCGTATTTTTATTTCGACTATTATTGTTTCAAAGACTATTTACTTCAATGAAAAATATTTCACAGAAACACAATTCAATGAATTTTTAATCACATTTCTTTGTTTAACAAACTTATCAAAAAGTAGAATTCTTTTTTAACGAATATTGTTTGTTTGTTGTATTTTTCCATGGAATTTATTTCAACGAAAATGTATAGATATAAATAGACAAAAACAAAAATGTTGTCTTAAAAAGTCAATATGTTGTGCTACTAAAGTTAATGACAGAAACGAATCGCTGCGAAACCGACTTCACATAGTCTTCTCTGCCCTACCCTAGAGTGTAATTTAAATCTGCGCAGGCGTGGAGGGGCGAGGCGGCAGGCGTGGAGGGGCGAGGCGGCAGGCGTGGAGGGGCGAGGCGGCCCGCGTGCGGTGGTGAGCGTGAATATCATCTGCGACGATAAGCTCGCGTGGGACCGCCGGAGCCCCACAACGCCGGAGCCGTGACAGAAACTATGCCTGATGCACGCTGCACGCTTGCTTGCATGCTGCATACTTGCTTGCATGCTTTATGGTTGCTTGCACGCACGCGCAGTAAGTTTGGTTAGAACCGAGACTTCCATTCTTGGGAATAAGTTTTATATTAAATAAAAAATATAAGGATAAAGAATATTTGATTTGTTATTCTATGATATGATTATTCTATCAATAAACTTTATGTGAAACAAAAATCAATGATTTAAAAATCTTAAAGTAAGTATTCTGCGTACTGATTATTCTATGAAACGAAATTATTAGATTTTTTTTTTGTGAAACGAAATTCTATAAAACTATTAGTTATGAAACAACGTACAACCGCACAGAATCTTTCGGTACGAGGCCGACTCGACCGGTATTTTTTATCTTGGTCCGAGTGTAGTGTGTAATCAACCTTATTGTATGTAACCAGCCTTATTTCGCACCGTACTTTTGGCTACGGAACCCTAAAAATGGGCAAATACGGTATTAATCCTTATCATTTTAAATAAGTTAGAGGCTTTAAGCATTTCATGCACGTCATTTTACTCTTTTACACCATATAATTTAAACGAATATCTAAGGAGCCTTCTTTTGTTTTTTATGAGCCTATACAAAGAATCATTTATTGTGCGATCCCAATGTTTGGAGTAATCGCAAAAAAATTGCGGACGCGAGAATAAAATTCAAGCGCCTCGCAGGTTTCAATGGGTTGCGGGAACGGGATCAAAATTTTATAATTACTTTTGGTCGCGAAAACCGATATACACGCGGGCGAAGCCGCGGGCATCAGCTAGCTCTTATTATATAATGTATAAACCAGAAGAAACCATGTATAATATTAACAATATTCTCACCTTTGCCATTAACATGACATCAACAACAACACACATGATGAATCCTATGGTGACCATCAAAGTGATGATGCCGACTGCAATGTTTGTCTTGAATGCACCAATGCTGGTGATCAGTCCACTGAAATAAAAAACAATTAACATTACTTTTAGCCATCACTAGAAGAAACCAATTATACTCATTAATAAAAAAAAAAACGGAAAACGGCGATTGATAAAAATAAAACGGGCTATCGATTTTATCAAATAAACATACTTTGGTATGTCATAAAGTACCTACTTCTGAGCTCTGTATTTCTTTGATCTTTTTCATACAATAAAAGTGGAAAACACTATCGTTTCACAGTATGTCCAGTCAAAAAATAACACTTACCATGAGCCTCCACCGCTGAATCCGACAGACTGCACAACAGTTATAATGATTTGGAACAAAAATATGAAGAAGAACACCATAAAGTTAAAGGAAGAATCGCTTCTAAACGCCTTGTAGATAGGCCGGTACCAACAAACGAAGCTGAAGGGCGTCAGCAGTATAAAGTACAGGATTGATAGGCCGAATGTAGTGAAACCGTTGCCGGCGAACATCAGTGACATCGCACCGATAATGTTGAGGGACAGTACCAGGGCGTGGACTGGAAATAAAAAGGTAAATGTCCTAAGAAATCCTAAATAAAACACTATTTTCTTTTCATAATACTGTTTTAAACTGCATTCAAAAAGTTTTTAGAATCGAATTGTTAGAAATGTGTATAACAGACAGGATAACAAAAATATTAATGAACACAAGATCTAATCATTTGTTTACTTACACATCCACAAGTGGTAAAGGTGACGAACAATCCTCTGGAACTCCAGCGGTATGTCAACATTGATGTCTTGATAGAAACACGGCTGTATGGGGCAGAAGGCGGGTAGGGGCGGCCAGTTGTTTCGCCTCCCAGCCGAGCCAGCTCGCAGCTCCGCTTCCCTTCGCGCTAATTCCTCCGCCTTACGTTCCAACTCCTCCTGTCTTCTCTGCAGATCAGGCGTACTCATAGTATTACACACAGGGCCCAAATAAACATTGAAACAGATCTGAGTGAGTTTATGGTTAATCTAAAACGGAAAGTTACACCTACACATGCAATTTAGAGTTTACAATGATCGTGTAGGTGTTTAAATCGTGTTTAGTGCGAGTTGATGTTGCTGGGCATTTAATTGAGCAATTTTAAAATGGTCTATTTTTAAACAAGATAAGCAGATTATTATATTTTTTGCTACAGTTTGGATAGAATTGGCTAGTCTAGTCTACCTGTTTCACTAAATTACTGATGAAATAAAATCATATATATTTTCGAGTGCAATTCACTTAACCAAATTAAATATATACAAAGCTTAAAAATAAATAAAAAAATATAATTATTATGTACGGTCACCAAAGGAGATAAGTATCCATGTCGCCGGAAACAGTTGAAGTTTACTTAGAAACCGATAGGTTTTTATGAATAAAATAAAATACAATTTATAGAGAATAAACAGTTCAATGATTTAGTAAAATTTCATTTGAAAGCCCCCATTGGTTTCTAAGAAATCTTCAACTATTCCCGACGACATGGATACTTATCTCTTTTGCGTACTGTACAATGGGAGGGCTCACAGGGCATTAAAAAACTTGTCCACATAGGTCTCATTGAGACAAGGGCTCAAAAGGCTAGCAGCATTTCCACGTTGAATTGCAATGCTAATTCTTTGGCCCAAGAAAAGACCAGCCCTCTGGTCACGTGGAGAGTCGACCAGCCGCTTAGCTATGTCCCTAAAAACAAGGTGAGCACTCGAGCCCCATGGGCCTAGTGTTTCAACCCTAAACGGATATATAACTTCCAAGAACGTTGTTATTTTTACACCGTTTGAGGTTTTTGGCACCTGCAGCAGTCGCCCCAGCACGATACGACGTGGTAGGAAGATGGGATGGCGGAAGGGTGTCGACACAAGTTGCATCCCACACCAAAGGCCTACAATAAACAGTTCAATGATTTAGTAAAATTTTATTTGAAAGCCCCCATTGGTTTCTAAGAAATCTTCAACTATTCCCGACGACATGGATACTTATCTCTTTTGCGTACTGTACAATGGGAGGGCTCACAGGGCATTAAAAAACTTGTCCACATAGGTCTCATTGAGACAAGGGCCCAAAAGGCTAGCAGCATTTCCACGTTGAATTGCAATGCTAATTCTTTGGCCCAAGAAAAGACCAGCCCTCTGGTCACGTGGAGAGTCGACCAGCCGCTTAGCTATGTCCCTAAAAACAAGGTGAGCACTCGAGCCCCATGGGCCTAGTGTTTCAACCCTAAACGGATATATAACTTCCAAGAAGGTTGTTATTTTTACACCGTTTGAGGTTTTCGGCACCTGCAGCAGCCGCCCCAGCACGATACGACGTGGTAGGAAGATGGGATGGCGGAAGGGTGTCGACACAAGTTGCATCCCACACCAAAGGCCTACCCAATTTCCATGGCATTATGGTCATTCCATCATCACGTGCCAAGCTATTAGGTTCTAACACAGCTGGCACCCTGGCGGAGGCAAGAGCATGACGGATGATGTCATTAATGCTGGCGTGCCGTGCTATGGTGAGGAAAGGAAAGCCCATGGTGACCGAGGCAGTTGAGAACGTAAGTAAATAAATGTATTTACTTGATATGTAAAAAAAAGTGCAATTTGATATATGAATAATGATTTTTGAAGTGAAGTCTAAGTTTCTACTAAATGGTTAGTTGAAGTGCATTTCATTTTTGCATAAGTATAGGGCGGGCCTATTTACTCTATCTAGCAACAGAGACATGAATATTACAGAGCTAGGTTTATCTACATTTATTTAAGCTGTACAAACTATAGATGAACATATTTGAATGCCTACTTAAATATCTATCTAATATAAAACGCATTAAATGTATAAAATAGAATCATTGACTTTTATAAATACTGATAAAGTGATTAAGCACAGATAAATACAATGATTCATAATGTGAAATTGTTAATAAGTGTTTACCTTCAACTCCTTTTGTGCGTTTTGAAAAAAGCAAAGTGCATATTAGTCAATGTGCATTAACACTTAATAAATATACATATGTGCACGTGTTTTCTACTCTATCAGCCGAATTCTCAAACACAACTTAATTTTAAGTTACGAAGCAAGTAAAACATGATTTAATGCACATTGGAAAAAGGATACAAATTTTGTTTCTTTTATGAACGCGACTGTCCAATTACCAGACACAATAGTTTAACTTTTGACCGCCACGGTCGGATATAGCTGACAAATGAAAACGTCACACGGAACATTTTAAGCACAAAATAAATATACTAAATCAAGTTTTCTGTGTATCGTTTTCCTATTATTTTAAACTATATTAGTGAAATATTGTAAAAATATATATATATCCATTACTTATTTGTTATTTTCCTATTTTTATATGTAGTTATTTTCGTAGGGACTCGTCGAGCTTCATTGCTCTGGCGCTTTTCTGGTCGTCGCCACTGTTGATTCTGGCTTACAGGAGTTACAGTGGTTAGGGAATAGTGTGGCGGGCTTGCACCATAAAAAAAAAAAAATGTAGTTATTTTCGGTGAATTTGTCCTTGCGCACGCGCGTACGTTTATGCTGTGGCGTTCAAAAAGTTAAACAATGACAACATGACTGCAGTAGTTTAGTCCACAGACAAGGGGATGACAGGATTTTAAAAACACCTTAAAGTTAAGCACTGTTTGAGAATTCGAGGGTTCACTTTATTAAAAGTGGTTCCATTAAATCGGCATGTCACAATTATTTTACTCATCAAGAATGTACCTAATGAACTTATTCCAAACAATGAGGGTTTTTAAATTGTACTAATAGCTTTTCTATTTTCATCTTGAATGTAATAGATATTATACTATGATAAGTTAGTGCGCTCCAATGTGAACGCCGCCTCGGTGGCGTTGGCCATTGTTTAACTATTATTTTTGTTAATTAGACAGCTGAGCTCAGTTGAGGTTCAAAGAGTAAAACCTTAGATAACTTATAAGGGTAAAATTATAATAAAAAATTAAAAATATTATTATATTATAGTGATAATTGTAGAAAATTCTGTAATTGGTACAGTATATATATTGAAAAATGTAGAAATGTCTGACTGACAAAGAAATACATATACTATTCATTACTTAGATGCATGACACATGATGCAGTGATGCAAAAATATTGCTATAAGCAATAAATTGTAGACACAGATATTTACTAAATAACGAATTAATTGTTCTGATAAGTTAACTAGGTGAGCGAATATTGTTATTAATGCTCTTAACATCTATACTAATATTATAAAGCTGAAGAGAAACAAACTCTTCAGCTTTTGTAGTTTGGTTGAATGCGCTAATCTCAGGATCTACTGGTTCGAATTGAAGAATTATTTTTGTGTTGCATAGTCCATTTATCGAGGAAGGCTATAGGCCCATGTGAAGCCGGGTCGGGTCACTAGTCTATTATAATTGTACTTTCCCTACATTCTGCAGTTGAAAAATAATTATAAGCAATTATTTTGTAATTCCAACTTTATTACATACTAGCACTTTGTCCGCGACTTCGTTCGCGTGAATTTTCTCAAGGATCCCTAACTTTTTGATAATACAATATAGCCTATATCATTCAGGGATAACGTAGCTAGCTATTGGTGAAATAAATTTTGAAATTGGATGAGTAGTTTTGGTGATTACCCCCTACATACACACTTACAAACAAATTATACTTCTTTGTAATATTAGTATAGATAAATCACATATGAACAAAAACAAAAGTTCCCTTACTTTCTTATACATTAACATTCCTACATAGAAAACATTTTCCCTATAGTGACAAGAGCATGGTAGTTGGAAATTTGAATAACTACAAGCTAGATAATTACCTGAAAGTCAGCTGTAGTGAAGTTGGGTGGTGGTTGGGACTGTGCCTGCGGTTGAGCAGGACGTGTGTACTGCCCGCTTACTGGCGGGGACACAGCCTGCATGATTGCAGGCTGCGATGGCTGCTGGGGGGTAGGCTGTACATATCAACAAATGATAAATTAATAACTATTCCCTTCTTTTTAAAGATGTAATGTTTAATTTTATATGCATACCAAAAAACATGTGCTTAATTTATTTTAAATTTGGTGTTTTAAAAGTAGTATATTCTGGCTGAAAGTCTAAAAGAAAGCATAGCAATGCATGGTAAAGATAAAAGCAAAGACGAAACAAAGCCATTAATTAAAGCAAGTTCGTTACGCGATACTGATATCTATCAAAGATACCGTTGGTCGTATCGACACCTACAAAAATCCCACTAATGACTAATATGAACATGTTACCGTAGCTTGATTTGCATTTTGTTGACCGTCGAAGGGATTATAGTCGTCAAGCCCTCGTGTAGCATTATTAGTACTTCTGGCAACTTGCTGGACCGCAGGATCCTGGAATAAATCAACAAAATAACATCAAAAGAATAAAAACAGTATAATTTTCGTATCAGCGAAGAGCTACATACTGCGAATGGGTTGTCTATGGTTGGATCACTAAACGGATTATCTTCAAATTTGGACATTGTAGTAAACTTGTTCACGCCACTTTAGAATATGTTATGTACTGTAAACACAAAGGAAAGTTTTTCACACTTCTAAATATATTTTTTAGCACAAAAATAGAGATAACAGTCAACCGAAATGACAGATTGCTGATGACGACGAAAATGACAACTGATATGACGGGGTTGCCAACAAACAAACATGCTGAAATACCAGACATCTCGATCGGAATGTGAAAAAAGCAATGAAAATTGTAAATGACAACCTTGTTCATTGCTATATTCACATCCCTTTTAACAGCAATCAATTGAATGCAATCGAATAATATATTTTTTGTATATTTTGAACTAATTTTTTGTATCAATTCTGTTATTATTACTATAATTTGTATTCCTTATTGTTGTATGCTACTTAGGTTTATAATATTATATTATTACATTTAGCACTACTCAAGAAAAATACACTTTCTAATACTCAACACAAAACTTTACAATCCAAAAATTTTTTCGTAACCTTGTAACAAAATATAAAGTTTTTTTTTTGCATATTTTTAATGTCTGAATGTTGGTAACTTCGCAGTTGATAGGTAGAAGGCGAAAGTGGTTTGCAGTTGGCAACTGCAAAACAAGTGTCAGTTTATTGAATGATTCTGTCAAAGTAGGAGCTGTTTACGTTTTGTATCGTTATTTTGCGATCGTTTTGCACAACTTTTGTTATATCTTATTGTTTTTATGATAACGCTTTATCCCTACGTGTATATGGTGAAATATAAATGTGATATATCTTTGCGTTTTATGAACAATGTCAGATGTCAAGAGGTGAATAGTCTGTGTTTTGTGTTCTAACGTGTGAGTGACAGTTTTTATATTGTTTGGGATTTGGAGCGATAAACATATCGGTGAGTATTTCCTCTTTTATTCATGTGCAAGGTACTCGTAGGCTGAGTAATGTTTCAGGTGTTACGTGGACAGTGGTGTCGGAGCGTAGGCTGGTTTGAGTGACTGACCGGGTTCTGGTAGTCCGTAGTAGACTTGCATAATATTGCAGTAGGTGTAATTGGTTTGTTGGTGGTACATTTAGGAAGCCGTTAGATTGGCTAGGTGTGCACGGAGGCGCGTGCGCCAGCTGGAGCAGGCGGGCTGCGCGCGCGCAGCTGCCGCACTCAGCGAAAGTTGTTTGCTCTTGATATCAAGGAAGTAACGCTAGGGTAACAGAATACCGGTCTTACAACATCATACATAATAATATGATTACTTTTATTAATAAGAATCCTAGGTGGAAATATTTTTGATTGCCTACTCATTATTTAATAACATTATTTTTACTATCCAAAGAAGGACACTGATACCATTTTACATATTATCTGTTTTTATTCTTGATTTATTTAAATTATTCATTTCATTATTTCCTGTTGACACTACATAGTTGTACAAATAAAATACTAAATAATAAAGCTTGTACATATAGAAGGTAATAAAGCACAATCATTTATTATATTATTTCATTCTTCTAAATGAGGATAGAGTAGCAATGCTAGCTACTGATAATAATGTCAGAGGCCAATACAGCGCATCTGATTATCATTGTTTTATTTGACCCTGGTGTTCTAAGAATATTAAGTGTTACTTAAGTAAATAAAACAGAAATCAAATTCTTGGTATGTTAATAAATTAATTCATTTGCCATTGCACTCATAAATGTTTTTTTTTTGTGTTTTTATTATTTTAATTTTTTAAGTAATATCTAATTATTAATTATTCACTACACAACTAACATTACCTACAGGTTAAAACAAAATAAAATAAAAACTTGACAAGCCATGGACATTTAAACTAATATTTTAAAGAGAAAAGATTTCATTCTTTGTATGTTTGCTTGTAATGGATAAACTTAAAAAAAAAAATCTTCTCAAAAAATCTCTAATTTTAAAAATTCTTTTACCAATAGGCAGCTACATTATCCTTAAGTGCTATAGGCTATAGGTATTTCATTATCTTAAATTAGGTATCCTTAAAAAAATTCATGCTGCATGCAAGATGAAGACATTGGCAAACTGCTAGTTTTATGTAAATAAAATACTATGCATTTTTTATTATTTAGAGAGTTAGAGACTCCTTCTTTTATAACTTGGTTGAAAATAAAATAAATTAAGGTCTCCAATAAGACAATCAAATTAAGCACTACTAAAGCACCAACTCCCTAAAAAAAATTAAGATTTATTTGATTGGTAATCCAAGGAGTCATTATGATAGGTACTTGGTATTTTTTAAGTTCAACAGGGTATTACCCAAATTTTTATTAGGCTTTTATTTGCTACAAAGTGACGAGGCTAATGAGGGAAATTAATTCAATGGATGCTGTGAACTTCACATCAAAGAAACAATGTGTTCAATGCCAGCATACTTATCTGTCTATTAGTCTGTTCAACAGTTTGTGTGTTAATCAAAACACAGACATGTGTGCATAAACAAAATGTGTAATGCACCATCTTATTTGATTTCAACAACACACAATTTTGACCTTAGTGCTCTGGGATAAGATTTGTGATAAATGGTTTAAAATTAATGGGCAAATTATAGTCTATCATACTGAACCATGTATAGAATCTGTTTTCTTTCGAAATCAAACTTTTAGCTTGATTTGTACTCTGATGACTTGTGTTTATAGCGTATTAACAAAAAAATGGACGCTGCATAATTTACTGCACATAAATATTTACTATTACACATTACGCTTAAATATTTTTTTATTTTTGTTATTGGTCTTTCACAGCATAATTAGCAATGTATTTTAGCACTTTTAATGGTAATTCATGGTGCTAAAATATTGGAAATTAATCAATTGGATTGTTATCATCTGTTTAGCTTTTCTTAACTAGGTATGGTAGAGATGGCTATGAGTCTAATCTGATCCATAATTATTGAAAGTACATACAGAAGTACTGTCCTGTACCTACTGACCTAACCTTTAATCATGCAACCACTTTAATATTGTAAAGCTGAACAAGCTATCTAAATTATTGATCTTTCTGCAAATATGAATGGACTAAAGATTAGCTGACTTAAATGCAGCTGCAAGTGCTGCAACCTGTTGTCTTAAAATGAAGAATGAAAGAAGAATAAAAAATAATAAGAATATAAAGAATATAAAATAATTATTATGTTATCCTATTTCTGTCTGCAGGGTTTAAAGGAACCTAATACAAAGGGGGTTTAAAAAAAAACCTACCAAGCAAGCCTATCCGAGTTGGACTACTTGGGGTGTTAACAGTGGCGTGCATTAAAGCACAAAAGCCAGGCTTGCAATCAATAATACGAGATAATAAAAAAAAAACTTAGTAGGTATGTGCTGGGACGACACTTCGTGGCTGGGACACATAGAAGCCACGCGGCCGTAACCCTTTTTCGTGACAGAAAAATCCTAATACCCCCCGTCTATAAAGAAGTTTGACTTTAAATAAATACCTAATAGTTTAAAAAAACTAAAAACACGCTTTTTATAGAAAACCAAACTAAAAAATAGAAAATAAATTTTAATAAATTTAAATTAAGAAAAGTGTTAAAAATTTCAATAAATATAAATTAATAATAGTGTGAATAAAAAAAAAATATTTTATTTTAAAAAAGCGTGGGGTGCATGGTGTCAATAGTTATAAATATTTTATTGACAGATATGAGTAGAGTGATTATCATTTTGATAATATCTTAAAAAGCACCCCACGCTTTTTTTAAAATAAAATATTTTTTTTTATTCACACTATTATTAATTAATATTTATTGAAATTTTTAACACTTTTCTTAATTTAAATTTATTTTCTATTTTTATAGTTTGGTTTTCTATAAAAAGCGTGTTTTTAGTTTTTTTAAACTATTATTTATTTTTTACTTTTTAGTTTGAAAAATGGAATAATTTTATCAAATTAGTGTATTGTCATCGGTCCTCGATAAATCTACAAAGTTTGAACGAAATCTGGCCGTTTAAAGTGGGTCAAAATCGCGCCCAAAGAAGTCGGTTACATACAAACATACAGGTGAAGCTAATAAAAAACGTGTAAAAACAGAAAGCACATAAATAAAATATGTCTAAGTAGGTAGGTATTGAATCATTATGTCATCGGTCGGGCTTGCCCTAACTTTGACCCATATGCACGCCACTGTGTGTTAAAACGCCACTTTTGTCACAAAGGGTGCATCAAAAATAACCTTTTTCAACTTCTGTCTAATGCTAAATGGAGTATAGTTGTAAGCTAGCTGCCTGTATAACAAATAGCTTGCTCGACTGTAGTTACCTTGAAGAACAATTTTGCGGCCAGATAAGTAACGAACATGAATATTTGAAATTTCGGTAAACATTTTTGGCGTAAGTAATTCAGAGATTGTTGCGATAATATTATTGGTTGGTGTTACGGGAAAAGCCGTATTTTTTTTTCTTTTATTTCGTAAGTAGGTAGGTACCTAGTGATCCCACGCGTGTTTTTGTACATAATAGGTTTATCTGTGGAGTTATCAGTGAGAGGCGATGAACTGCCATTCATTCCAACGTGTTGTGTCTAGGTAAGTAGGTACCTACATGCCCAAACATAAATTTGTTAGTCTGAGCCGGGTTTTTACTTTAGTCTGAGCCGGGTTTTTATTTTAGTCTGAGCTGGGTTTTGCTATTTTGGAACACTATAAAACAGCGGGTTATGTAGGTTTAAAAAAAAAATCCTAGCAAGGGGCAACCCCCCTAGAAATTCCTCCTGTGTCATGGGTGCGTTTACAAACATATAAACTCATATACACAAACAGCCAGACCCGAAACAACTATCTGTAGGCCATACAAATATTTGTTCCGTGCGGGAATCGAACACGCGACACGCAGCGCAGCAATCAATCGTTCAACCACTGCGCCAACCAACGTATTATGAGTGCAGAGTCTAATTTCCAATTACTAATGATTTGTAGTAGGTATTAACTTGGGAGCGTGTTTGTTTTATATCAGCATCGACTTGTCTATGCAAGTATGCATACGTAGGTACCAAACAAACGTAGACATAGTATGTACACGCGGCTACACATCAAGCTATACATTTCCAGTATAAGCTGATCTCGCCTTGTATAGAATTTCCTTACAATGAGAGGTCAGTTTTAAATGAAAATCTATAAGCTTGATATGTAGCCGTGCGTACATTCAGCTACTCAGCTCTACTTAACCTAATGTATTGTTTGAGAAATGTAGGTATTTAGGCCAGTTTATTGTTAATTAGGGATACAAAAGTGCGTTACTTCGTACCCCTTTACTTCTTTTCTAGATCCTCCACATGTTATTTTTTCATTACTCTCGTATTCTTAACAAATGTAAAATATCATTAGTTTTTCATTCATAAACAAAAATAACGTAGGTACACAACTAAATTAGTAGGTACCAACCACCTACTTTCAACTTGAAATCCTTTAACTGTATGAATGAGTGAGATAAAAAAGGCAAAGAACTAAGTGGGTGGTGTGTACGTTCAATAAAAATCTAAAAAAGACACAAATTAAACTATTTCTATCATGTCCAACCCACTCGTGGAACGGTCACAATTTGGAAGAGGTCAGTTTTACGGCCGGCTGGCGCGTAATGAATCGACGCGAAAATGCGATATGTGGGCCGCATTACGTAAAAGAAGCTCGAACTTTCCGGGTGGGTGCACTTGTATAGCTAAACTTTGTCGATAAACGGTCCGGTCTCGGCAGGCGGTGGCGTCATCCTGACTCCTGACGCTGTCGAATGTCCAATCTCGATGTGAATAACATTTCTCAAAACTTGTCCGTGTTAAAACGTGACGGTTTGGGCATCTTTTTAAGGGGCTATTTAACGACTTTTACAAATTTTAAACTGACAATCACGTCAAAATGTGCTGTGTAAATGTTTTGAAAAAAATATATGTTAAACTAGAACATTCTCTTAATCATTTAGTATGTGAATATTTTTTATTATATTCATATTAAACAGTTTAATTAACTCGTGAAGTTGTGTCTGACGCGGACAAAACATTGACAATCAAACAAAATCTACGAAGTATAATTAAACGAAACTTACACCATCTTACAGACAATTTTATTATCTATCTTTTAGTATACGCCTTTTTTATAAGTTAAAGAATACTACTGCTATTTAATTTTTTCGACTAAACTTGGAGAGTTTTGGACGCAGCGCATACGATTCTCTGCGTTCAAAACACTCAAAAGTTAAGTCGAAAAAATTTTGTGATTGTCAATGTTTTGTCCGCGTCAGATACAACTTCACGAGTTAATTAAACTATTTAATATGAATATAATTAAAAATATTCACTTACTAAATGATTAAGAGAATGTTCTAGTTAAACATATATTTTTTTCAAATCATTTACACTGCACATTTGACGTGATTGTCAGTTTAAAATCTGTAAAAGTCGTATCAATCAGTTGTTGCGATATCTATGAAGAAGTGTTTGTTTTTGAGATTTCGATGTTGGTCCCATTGAAAAAGTTGTTGTTTTTGAACACCAGAATCAGTGTCTAGAATTTCCGCACTACATATAGCCCCTTAAGGAAACTATAAGCACTCTAAGAATTCTCAGACAGTGAAATTGTTTACTATTAGTGGGAACTTTAAAAATGTTCTAATTTATGTAACGTGTTATGAAGGTAGTAGTAGAAGTAAGAAGTAGATAGGTATTCAATCAGACGTTTAAATGTAGGTACCTATGTTTTAATCTTTTTGTATGGATTCAATAAACTCAACAACGGCAATTTCTCTGATTCTGCTGCCGAGAAAAAGGCGGAAATAAATAAAAGTAAACGTGCTTAATAAATAGGTAGGTACCTAGGTAGTGAATGGTCGACCTTGCCTTGTCAGCCACTCACTTACAATTATTTCAATTTATTTATATAAATATAATAATGTTGCTCCTAAGTCATGAAGTTTCTTTTTTGTTTACCGATTATGTCCTTATAGTTTTTGACCTCGACATTATATCCGTCTTAATATCAGACAGAAAATCTGAAAGTCTTTGTAACTAAGTATCCGACTACAGGTAATATTAGACGGTATGAAATAGGTAAGGTACTTCGGTAACCTTTACGAAAAAGTTACACAAGCTGTGTTTGAAAGTCTAATGAAGTCTCTGCTGTCAAATGTCATACCTAGGGTGATTGGCTAAAGTGACTACAGTCAATCATAATAAGTTAATACGTACCTAAGTACTACTCCACCAAGGCAACTAGGCACATGTCAAATGTCATCATCATTATCATCAGCCGGAAGACGTCCACTGTTGAACCAAGAGGGGGAGGGGGTGCCATAATCCCCACGCTGTCAAATGTAAATAAGATAAATTAAATTAACAATAGGCCGGGTGTATAATTTTATTTTCATCCCACCATCTCGGAAAGAGTATTTTTAATCTTCAATATCTGAGTGGAAAAGCCGTTTTTATTCTCTAGAGGATAAAGTAAATTTATCTTCAATATCTGAGTGGAAAAGCCGTTTTTATTCTCTAGAGGATAAAGTAAATTGAATTTAGAACATCGTGTGCACTAAGTTTGTGAATTAAAAAAAAACATTAAACCTATTTACTGCTACCTCTATGGTGCCGAATATATCATACAACTTTTTTTTAATTTGTTAAAAACTCAGACTTTGTAAACGTTTTTTTTTTGCATTTAGTCATTTCCTCGCTGAGGTGGAATGAAAAGTTACGTGTTGCACTCGAGTGCAAAGATTTTTCACCTCGTGCTCTTTTGATTCCCTCGCTAACGCTCAGGATTCTAATTTTGAATCACTCGCTGCGCTCGTGATTCAATTTTAGAATCCTTCGCTTGCTCGGTCATCAAAATTGAACACGCGGTTAAAAAGCAACTTTGCACTCTTGTATAACAAATAACTATTTCCAAACAATTTTTAAACTAAAAAAGCTTTTTACAAAAAAGACAACCGCCTTCAAAAAGTGAAAAATAACTTTAGCACAGAACACACATTGACTTTAGTTTCGAAATTCAGTGGCTTTGTTCTGTTTGTTGTTTTGTATTGCCACCGACTTCCGAAACTAAAGTCAATGTGTGTTCTGTGCTAACGTTATTTTTCACTTTTTGAAGGCGGTTGTCTTTTTTGTAAAAAGCTTTTTATTTTCCGCTTTTTAGTACCTCCTTCTCATTCAAATCTATTAAGAAGAGATTGAAAGTTAACTACTACAAAGATTGATGAAACTAAAACGTCGTCTATGTAACATTTTTGGGTATTTGTTGATTTTTCAAAAAGTGCTGAATCAATTTCGATAAAATTTATGTGGGTCCACCCCTGAAGCATACCCTATCTATAAAAAAAAGAATTTTCAAAATCGGTTTACGTTTGCCTGAGAAATCGCGTAACAAATCGCGCACATACTTAATGCAAATTTAAGACATATACGGTTTTCTCATGGATGCCATGGTCAGAACTGGACCAAATTAAAATGGGACCACACGGGAAGCACTAGCTTCCAAATAAAAAAAGAATCATCAAAATCGGTTCACACAGTCCCGAGAAATCAAGTAACAAACAATACAGACGAATTGATAACCTCCTCCTTTTTTGAAGTCGGTTGAAAAGAACTATTTATAGTGTACGAACCTGCTTATTTATAAAGTGTTTTATTAGTCGCCAATAGTGTCCCACATAAACCTAGATTTGTTGTTAAGAGCATCCTGTCATATTTCCCATACAAATGCCAAATATAACAAATTATTCCCCAAATATTTTTAACACACAGGTATCTTGTGGTTTAAATCTAGGTTTGTATGAAGCCAAAAAAAATTTTTATCTGAACTTTTACCGTTCATAATGCACTCATAAATTGAAAAAGTAAAGAAAACAGCTCCATAGAAACCTTGCACATGTAATGGAGATTCTAAATTACAAACATTATTATCAAGAACTAGGGCTTTTTCAAAAACACGTAGGTACCTATTTCCTGGAACAAGTTTTGTGAAATCTCGGCGCGCCAATTTTCCTTGTTCTCACTCACTCATTTGTTTTCGAGCTTTGCGTTGCTTGAAACAAAAAAAAATTCAATCACGCTCGCGTCGATCTTCGCTCGATGGGGATGGGCGCTCTTAACTCCTTTGATCGCCAAGTACGAAACAGACCCTTGTGATGCTCAGAATTAAGCACTACCAAAACTGGTCCGGTTTTGCGATGATTAGCGACCTTGTGCGACTGATCCACAAGTTGATAGTCTTTCGGGAAATACGGCATCGGTCAAAGTTAGGTAATCCTATTGTAGAATTGCTTGTAGTCCAAACATGTTAAAGAGTGGGTTTTTAATTGCTTATTAAAAACTTTTGATCGATTAATTTTGGTGTTAGTACATATTTAAAATAGGTATAGGTTGGCTGGCAAAAGACCAATTTTTTTTTTTTTTTTTTGTTTTTTTTTTTTTTTTTTGTTTTTTTTTTTAGTTTACCTTACTAACTCTTGTAGCCGAGAGTCAGCCAAAACGTACATGTTTAAAGTTTAGTTATGTAATAGGTATAACAAAAAATTATGGCAAGGACATGTACATGTACGTACTACCATGTTTACCATAAACTGATTTGATCAAAAATAAAAGTCTCCTTATAAAATTTTGATCAATGTTAAGTAGGTACACACACACTACGTTAGGTAGTTAGTTTGATGGGCAGTATGCGTAGTTAACGGCTGCGATGTGTATTTTTACACCCTGTATATTAAGTACAGAGGCCAGCACATGAAGCTACAACAATCTGTCAAATTCCTTTGATAGATTTTCAACAATTCAATTGGGAAAATTTTATAGTTTGGTATGGCTTGATGTGGTGACGTCTATACAACTACTTACATACATGTAGCTTATCTTGAATCTACAAGAATATTAAGGGTATTTACCGATAAATCTAACAAAAACAGTATTTTTGTCCGTACTCTGAACTACCCACAAACGTTCATAAAATATCTTAAGGCAATTAAAAGTCTTAATAGTCAAAAATACCCACTTTATGGATAACCTTTTAGGTAGTTGACCTCACGAACAAGATATTTGAACAAGGTAAGTAGTTTAACATGTCGCATTCCATTGAGTAAAAGGGTAATATTAGAAAAATAATAAATTAATTCAAACTTATTACTAAGTATACTTATAAATAACTTTATAATAATTTTGGAGTTACTTTGAATTTTATACAAAGAGCTCAAATGATTTCATTGAACGATCTCATCCTTGATGTTAGTGGACAAAGAACTTGTTATTATCAGAATAGAGCCTTGACATTGAGTAATATCTGCTTCCGCAAATCTCCTCAGCTCTTCAACAGATAATAAATTCTCTGCTGAAGTAAGTATTACATCGTAATGGTGATAAATTGTCAGCTGTCATATTTTGGTTTTATTGTCTCGGTGGATGTCTACCGGCCGGTAATCGCTGGCCGTTTACGTTTCTCTCACCGATTTATGGAGTTTTCTGATGACGTAACTTCGTTGCAAATTGCCCAATAAAAGTTATTTGTGCGGTGGCTATTTTTGTACTTTATTCTTCTTTTGATACCATAACGCACCTGCGTGACACTTTATAAGGAACCGTTAATTATACTCAAGTACCTATAAAAAAATTTAAAACTTTATTTGATTTTAGAAATAGAATTTACTAGCACTTTTATCGCGACTCCGTTCGCGTGATTTTTCTTAGGGATCTCTATTTTTTTTAATAATAAAAATAGCCTATGTTACTCAGGGATAATGTAGCATTCTAATGGTGAAAGAATTTTTGAAATCGGACTAGTAGTTTTTGAGTTAAATTGTAACAGGCAAACAAATCTGTCCTGTTTATAATATTAGTTTAGATGCCCTATTCATATCCACAAAATAAGTAGACAACACACTGATTAATGTATCCGTTCCCCGTTCATTTGATTTTAGTTCTGTGAAGTGTAGTTTAATTCCTTTCATAATTTCTGATAATAAATTGTAATTTATTTATCCAGCGTGTGTCGTTCATCAATTTTTCGGAGTTATCTATGCTATGTCTGTGTACCTATTTCAAATTTGCCAACGTACCTACATGGTACGTAGCAATTATCTCACGGAACTGACTAATCTACGCTAAACTATGCTAAACCCGCAATTTGGACGCGTGTCACGGAGGTCGTTGCATGCTAAACGCGACCTTCCTGTGAGATCACGGTAAAAAATCTCCTGACAAATCACAATGGCTATTTTTGACAACCATATTTCCTCACGTCTAGGATTTAAAATTGCCTATTGTGTTGTAATATTCTAAGGCAGCTTAACTTATTAAATAATATTATTTTATTTTTAAGATGAACCGTAGGAAATACTTGTATTCGTGAAGCTAGCTAGAACATAGCACGAAAGAGTTAACTCTTGGGAACTCGAGTTCTCATGAAGACAATGAGATAGACTGTAGCGAAAGAAACTTAGCTATAGCTATCTGTAGATAAATAGTTCTGTTACAAAGGATTGCTGTTTAATGCTGACTCACAGAACTATAACACAAGTTACAATCTTTCCTGTTTGTATTTATTTCACGAAAGGTTTAACGCTTGATTGCATAGTATTCGTTTCTAGAAAACATTGATATTTAACTCTTAGTTGAAGACAGAGTTATAAAATATATAAGGGAAGCACGCGAACCGATGCTTAGCATTAGCGTGGAAGTGGTCATCATTATGTTGTTTTTATATCAATTTACTTTGACTTAGCGAGTTAAGTTTGTATCCACTGCGGCCAATACCGCAGTCGTAGCCTTGCAGCCTCGTCACCTTTGCCGTCTAAGTTGCTGCATCGGTAAAGGATGCCTGCAATGAACTTTAAGTGTAATCTAATTTAAATGTCTGCTTTGATTCAACTAACCTTAGTTGCCATGAAACCGTCCTTAATGCTAATGAATACACAACTGTGTGCTCGCGGGCCGCGGCTTACCGCTCCCGACTCAGATTAATTAAGTCTTTATTCAGCTTGTTTGTAATGATAGTGGGCTTTTATTCAAAATACTTTACGTTTAGTACTTCTATAATGGTAATGTGATGCTTTATGAACATCGAGTTTCGTTGTAAGTGTAAGGTTAAGTAGGTATGCTTCTAATTGAACCGAATGATGCAAGGTTATGTCTAGGTTAAGTCTGATGTCGAACTCAACATTAGAATATAAAGAGACGTAACAGGACTAATGTTTTGCATCTTAATTTACTTTTAAAATAGACTGACTACAATAATATTCGGATTCTACCAAAAAAATACGATTTTAAGAACAAATAAAATAAATACACTGAATGGGAGTGGCGTAGGTAGGTCTTATGCAAAAACGTGAATGCCACCATACATTGAGTAACTGCACTGAATACAAACAGTAATTTGGTTTACATAATTTAAATTATAACATTTCTGTGGAAAAAGTCTGTGTATGAAAACCGTTGAATACAAAATGTATCATCAGGGTCATGCCAAATAATGGAGGGACTTACTTAGCTCAAACTCAAACTCAAATCATTTATTTCAAATAAACCATTTAGAGGCACTTTTGAATTGTCAAGGAGTCAGTCAGTCAAAAAGTTGCAGCTAGTTGCTCGTTCCAAACAGTAGGTTTCTATGGAGAAGAACGAGCAAGAAACTCCATGAACACTCTTTTAAAATCAATAGAATATTACAAATTTAGGTTACATCATTCATGTTGAATCTAGGGGTACAATGTGAGAACAATGTAACAAGTTGTGCACGTTAAAAGAGGTCTAGTGACAATGAAATTAGACAATTCAAAATAAATTTAAAATAACCGAGGTAGCTAAGAGATGACCAGTCTCAACTGACGGCGTCCGTTCACGAACATGACGCATTTAGCTCAACCATTTTGAAGGAAACACATAGCTTACATAAGATGACGATAATAAAAAAAAAACCATATGAACTCGAGCTCGAAATTCTTACTAACAGCATAAAAAATGCATGCTCCCGTATCCAAAAAGCCCCTGAAATTGCAAGGCACCTTCATTACACCTTTATAAAGTTGCCAGAACCAGATTAGCTTTGACGGCTACGGGAACATTAATCATGCGAGGCCCAACTCACGCTTGGCCGGAGTTTTTCGTAGTGTTGTTGCGTAGAAAATCAGTTATGCATGTGTGCTGGATGTGATGAATGTACACGTGTATTAAACAGCGGCCGCTGCTGAGCCCCAACCCAGGTAGAAAACAGCTGGAAAATTGGGTTCGTTTGGATGTTTATGAACCCAACTTGACTGCGTGTAGTGGAGACTTGTTTGGTGGAGGCCGCGAGAGCGACGTGTGGGTTCCTTATGATGTTCCCCCTCCCCCTCTCATGTTACCAATGAATAGTACTTAGAAAGATAAACAGTTAATAATATACACAGCTAGGGCATGAAATGCACTGGCGAGCTAGATTCGGTGTTACTGGTTTAATCTTTGTCATACATATGTATGTATATTACCAGCTTGTTACCCCCACAGAATACCAGTTCTACCCACGCAGGGGTAATTACCCCCAGGTTAGGAATCGTGGTTCTAAAGGTATCAAGAAAAGTACAATGTAGAGGTACATTATCGTCGTCCTGCCATTTTCCATGCGGCTATTTCTGCCAGATAATTCATCACCAGGACAAAGACAAAGGTTCATTCCAGAAAAAATTGAAGTTCTACACACGTGATACACGAGTGCAACCGCCGTCAAACTTAGTCAAGTGATTATGTAGCTTCACATTCATGTCAAAGTTGCCTTTAGTCCCTGAATTCGGAATAGATGTAGTCTAAGTTACAATTACTTAACTGGGTCGTAACTGTATCCGTCAAGTATAGTGGAGCACTGTAAATGGATCACGAGTAATCTAACAACTTGCCTAGTTAACAACTTGCAATCACGGCTCGAGGACGCCACACGATCTAGTCAGCCGACATTTACACAATTTCGCCTCAATATTAGATTACGATTTACCTCACATCTCGTATCTTCATATTATGTTTCATATTGTTTTTGTTGTTACATTGCTTACGCCATCATATAATTTGAATCATAATTGTAATATTTATATTGTGCTCGTGACTGGTCGTGTAAACATGCTAGCATATAACGCATATTGGATAGTTTTCACTTTCGTTTATTGCCTAAATAGAAAATAGGCACTATATATACATTTTATCTTCATCTCATTTTATTATATTTATTAATCGTCTTTACATAGTTTTAGCAATCAACGATTGCTGTCATCGTTAAAGTTAATTCGAACCGATATCTAAACGATACATGCCATTAATCACAAATGAGTGTGATGGAAATAGACTAAACTAATAAATAACTTGGATGATTGGATGCTTTTGAAATGTCTCTTTAATAGTGCGCGCGTATTTAGTACGTCCTCGGCGCGTGATCGTATCTTAACTATTATCAGGTTTACGCTGTGCCCGATAGCCCTCATTTCGTTTGCCACTAATTGGCTCATAAACACTTATCTGGGACATTCCGTCCCGTCCTCATTGCTGCTCGGAGCCAAATAGCGAACAACTCAGAGTTATTGGCCTATAATCCCAATCAGTTTATATATCCATTGGAACTTATTTGCGGACGTGGGAGATATGAAATTGCACCCGAGATAGGTCCCGTGATGTCGTGATCCGGCCGCATCTGTATTGTTATTATTTTCAACGAAATATCGCGGAGATAGCAGCGCGAATGACCCCAGAAACTGGAACGCAGCGTAGGAACATATCATAAATTCAACAATATAAGGTTTCCCCGCAGCTAGTTGCCTTTTCGAGTGAACTTCCTTTCAGCTCGGGGAATATGTTCGCTTTGTTTTGTTGTGTTAGCGAGTTACGAACGGCAAATTGTCGGATTACACAACTCCTAAGTTGCTAGGTCAACATAAACACGGGATCTCTTCGGATTCCGGCCTCTCGCGGTTTTTGTGTTCTGCTAAAGTAATTTGCTTATTGGCACAATATGAGTCAAAGACAACATTTGTTACTTATCGTTTGTTATTCCAATATAGCTTCGACGCTGACGTTTTCCGAGTTAAAAGTTCCGGGCGTTTGTTTCGTAAACAAAGCTTAATTTTCCAAATTGCCTATTAGGGAAAGAACCTTTCGAGGCGCGACCAGCTTGTTTGCAAACCTGTTTTTCTTTTTAAATAATAATAACATTTTCAGAAACTTGTCGTAAATTCGGTGATTTATGTCTGTTTCCTTTACTAGCTTAGCATCCGTTCGTACGGACTTCCTTTTGGCGGCGCCGTGTAAATAAGCTGCCGGCATTTTGTTTTCCAGTTTAACGGTTGTAAATTGTATGAGAAAAACAGTAACCAGCGCCTGTCGCACTGCAAGGCGAATGGCGAGCGAGCCCGCAACGTACTCCTTACATATTTATGAGATTAAAAAAAAAGATATTCACTAAGCGTTTTATTTCAAATATCTACGGGTGCACGTAATGTAACTAAACTACTCTGTTGGAGTTCATACGATTAAAAAAAATATCCTATCATCTTTGTAAAGAACAAAACAAAGACAGTCGAGGCATTCCTGTCACTGTTTCCTTGGCAACTTGAAAGAAGTTCTTTGAAAAGGGGGTGTGTGTGTATGTCGCGCGTACCTATGTTAAATGGTACGGAACAAACTTAGCTATTTTCTATTAGAGCCGAATTCTCGATAAACAATCAACAAACGTCGTGTGCCCTTTAGCGTGAAATCGGTAAGACTCATGTATTTACCTTGAGAATTCGTGTATTCTTGGTGGGAGCTATACGTTCTGAAACTTCCTCCGTAAATACGCGGCACCTTCCTTTGTTTACCGGTTCAGGGTTGTAAATTGTACAATAATAATGGTGCGGTTGTGTGAACTGAGCTCTAGTTCAGAAAGGTACCTGTCCTGTTTTACCGGCTTATCCTTACATATGTATTAACTTTAGGCAGTTGTTCTTACTGTTTCATGAAAACTAAATAGGGCATCTTTGCAACCAGGATTGACAATTTGGCACTAGGTAAAGGCGCCATTTGCGGTCACATTGGCAAGTTATAAACTGAACTGGTGAGCTGACATACTAGTATTCAACGATTGGGTACACACCTAGAACTATTAATGCTACACTACACTAGTCGCAGTAGCTGAGCTGAAATTGTAGTAGTTATTAATGTGGCCGAAAACTAGTCAACGGTGTAGTTAAAGAAAAGCGAATTTCAGTTTAGCTCTTTATAAAATAGCTGAAAGCGACTAGTTAATAGCTCTCATTGGGATCGCGCCCTTACAACTTAATTTGTGTTTTATTTGAAACCAGGTTCCTAATCGTGACTTAATAACATAATATTTTACAAAACTTGTTAAAAAAAAAACGAGGTGCAGTAGGTTTTAACTAACAAATGGTTAGGTAAGTAAAAACTTACCTATCTACCTGTCTCAAGTTTATCAACTTCAAGGGTATTTGAAGAATAATTCGAAAGGAAACTTGTAATTATAATAACGATTATCCTGTTTTGGTCTGCTAGTTAATATGAATACATTATTCTAAAACAACCCAACTTATCATTTCTAGCTGAAAATAGCCAGAACTAAAATTTGGTATCGTGTAAAGGTATGAAAAGTGGGTAAAGTTTTTATAAATAGTAGGTAGATATAGGTGTACACCTACTCGGTTAAAAGTCATGCATCATAGGGAATGTAAATTACAAACATAATCCGGTACCTACGAATAATGAGTAATGATGATGAAAGATGACTTTCAAAATGTAATTTAGATAATTGATGTAAATGTGTTATAACGTTGGCTAGCCTGCAAGCGACATGAAACCTCACAACAACAAAAACGGCACAGTTATTTCTTTTGCCCACCGTACAAAGGTAGTGCAGAGTCAAACTTCATTAAAGTCAGTCAGTTAGGCAGTTTGCGATGTCGACGAGCAGCCTTGTTGAGAGGCTCGGCACGTTCCGAGCTGTCACGACGACTGCCCGACTGTTTTTCCGTGGTCAGGAAACTAACACACGTGGTGGTCGTCCGGCGTCTCTTATGCAACTGTGTGACCTTTATGTGTTGTAAGTGCTTCCGTATGCGTCCGTCTGCTCTTAAACACCTTGGTACTCGTTTGTGTTAAAATTTATGTTTCGCTTTTTGAATGGTCGTGTTTTGTTGATAGTAAAGTTAAAACTGAATGAATGTTTAGGAAATAGAACACTTGATTTATTCTTTCTCTGTGTGACCTTTATGTGTACACCTTGATATTCATTCGTGTTAAAATTTGTCTCGCTTTTTAAGTAAAGTTAAAACAGAATGAGTGTTTAGGATACAGAACACTTGATTTATTATTTTAGTTTAAAGGAAGTTATGTTCTAATTTAATAGGTACACATAATTAATAATAGAAATATAAATGTAGAAAATATAATTACTAGTTTCAGCCCACGACTTCGCCAGGGTCGACTTTTGAATTAAGTAAGCCAAAGTCAGAAATTATCGACGGGAACACAAAAATCCAATGTGCTAGTAGTAAGCTAGATCAATATTTTTCCGTGTGCCAAATTTCAGCTAATTCTGTTCAGCCGTTTAATCGTGAAAGAGTATGAAACATCCATCCATCCTACAAAACTACGCGTTTTTAATAGTAGTAAAATCTAGATAGTACAATGAACATAATGTGTACTACAAACGTTGAACACAAGTTGAGATGTACTAAAAAACTTTTTAAAAATATAACCCACAGCTTGCTTTCACAATAAAGTTACTACTGAGCAACAAGCCAATTAGTCTGTATGTTGAGGCTCATTAGTTCGTATTCTTATGGAGAACAACACAAGCCAAGTAGGTAGTAGTGAAAGCATGAATGTTGCAACTACCTGGAATATAGTTTACCTCAAGAGAAAATACTGTACGTATCAGGATGTCGTTGCAACATTTTTGGCAACAGTTTCTGTTAATTCAGAAGTTCTCTCCCTCTCTCGACTCCCGGTGATTATTTCAAAACTTTTCTTTTAGAAACAGGATTGCTCCAACTTAGCACTGTAGTTTGCACGTCGGAAAAAGGAACTCAGTTCATTTGTAAAAGTACGTCGCTGTCGTAGTGTTCGCTATCACCGTTTGTGGATAAATGCAGTAATTATTTAACAAGGAACTTTCTGTTTCTCGTTTCGGCAGCTGTTCTCTTTTGTTTTGCGATACGCTAACGACTATCTAACTAGAACCCATAGAAAAAAAGAAAACAAAAAGTAACTAGTTACTTTTTGTTTTCTTTTTTTGAATCGCGTTTTTATATCGTTAGCAAAGATGCAAAACTTTCTTTATTTTGAAGTGGAATTAATCTGTAGTTAATTTGAATGCTAAGTCGTAAAACAATTTATGCAAAACGTAAAGTCGTTAATAAAGGAGAGGCGCCGTCAGTCCCTTGCTCCTGTCCCAACTGCTTCCTAAACTTAACAATAAAACAATTTCTCGCTGCTGAGGTACGTTTACAATGCAGTAAGAGTCCTCTCTTTATGACGCCAGCGCATCATCCTCTGCATACAAATAACACAATGACACTTTCAAGTTTTACTCGGTACGTACGTCGTTAGTTAGAATCTATTATGTAGATAGATGTTAGCCATTGTGAATATAAAACCATACGAATCATGTAATTTTATATGTGACGCAACTTTATTTGGAAATGGAAATCGTAACATTGATTGTATCACTCGAAAGTTGTGAGTTTTTTATTCGCTTGTTTAGCGAGCTGCAGACCTGCAGTTGCTAACTTAGAAATGTCTACTTACTGAATGTGGTTTCGTAAGGACAGAGAATGATATTGAAAAAAAAATATAGCCTACTTAGGCCCACTTGCGCCAGAACTTTGAGTTAAATAAATAACTCGAGGCTTACTAAGTCAGTGTTAAATTTTAAATTTTTAACTCACTGTTTATATTGCATCAGTAAAAATTAACTCAGAGTCAACTAACCCAAGTCATGTCATGTTCATTCATTCTTTTTACAATCGGCCAAATATGGTTTAATCAGGTACATCGTCAGTTAGTTATAGTGAGTAGATATATTAACTATTATGTATGTTGTTTTTAAGTTGAGATACTTGAACAAGTATTAACTTAATGTTTTCAATCCCCAAGCACACCCACCCTTTAGGCTTTTTGAAGCTCGGCTTATTTTCTCAAACTTCGTACATTATTCGCGAAATATGGTTTATATTCTGGGAGTACTTAGACTTTTTGGGGTCTTAAAAACACGGAGTAATTATAAAGTTTTGAATAACATTTGAGTAGCGAAGTCATAACAATTATAATTTTGGTTAATTATTTCATGAGGAATGTGTGTTGCCTCTAGCTACCTAATTGAAATAATGTTTCCAACTTTCCACACATAACACTTCCATGACTTGTGTATACATGTAAATTATAACAGTAGACACAAATAGATCTATCGACGTTGTGTTACAAAACCCTAATTACCGTTAATTGACTGGCTCATGATTTATTACTTGGTTTGTATCTACCTATATCGACGGCTGTGACTAATTAAGCAAGTAAATTCAAGTCGAAACGTATTGTAATTGTTAATTCGCTCGTTATTTGGTTCGATAAGAAATCAAGAAAGCCACACCAATACTTTCTGTTAAATGATCAGGCTGGAAACGTAGATGTCCGATGTTTACCAATAATGTATAATTAGGACGATACTACTCGTCTTTCTTTTCTTTCTGTTTGCTCCTTTTTAGGGTTCCGTACCTCAAAAGGAAAAAACGGAACCCGTATAGGATCACTTTGTTGTCCGTCTGTCTGTCAAGACCCTTTATCTCGGAAACCATATACCTAGGTCCACGGTCCCTTAAAGCTGTGAAAAAAACACAAACTTCTAAGTTAACGTGAAAAAAAGATATGGCGGTTTATGTCGCGAAAAACGTACATTTCAACACTCTCAAGGGAATCAAAATTTATAGGGTACTTTCCGTTGACCTAGAACTATGAAATTTGGCAAGTAATATCCTCTTTTACTATGAATACAGGGAAAAGTCTGAAAACTATACATTTGTAATTGAATCATAAAAATATATTCTTTATTTATAACGAGCTTTTGTCCGCGATTTAGTCCGTGTGAATGTCGGTTATCGCGGATGCAGACGAAGTCCCGAATTAAAACTTACCAAGTTTTCAAAGTTCAAGCTATTTTTATACCAAATTTCATAAAAATCGGTTCAGCCGTTTCATCGTGGAAGCGTAACAGACAGAGTTACTTTCTCATTTGTAATATTTAGGTATATAAAATGTACCTACAAATTTGTACGGAACCCTCGGTGAGCAAGTCCGACTCGCACTTGCCCGGTTTTTTTTATAATCTTGCGGAAATGATCTTGTTTATACCATGCTTGCATTCATGTGGCTTCTTTCTTCTGGCCATCATGGTTAACTTTTTAGTAGATACGAGAGTGCATTTAATCGTTTCGAGTACAAAAAAAAATGTGTGCGTGCGATCAGTGGAGCCTGGTAAACAGATAGCCCTTGTTTAAAAAGTACAACATTTTGTTCTTACCGTGTTTGTACAAAAAAGAATTATGCCTATTTGTGAAACAACATCCGGAATATTTTAGATGTAATCAAACGAGATGTAGCTCCTAGAAAGAAAAATAAACTAAAGCATTATGTCTGTTTACCGCAATGTAAGCTCGAATTGTATAAAAGGAACTCATATACCTATCTACAAATGCAATAAAGCTATAAGTTAACAAATTACCGGACACCTTTAAAGAGTTACCTTTGACTATATTTAAAAAATATTGACGCAGTTCATGTCATATCGCGGAGAAGAAAACTAGTTCAATAAAATTGGTACCTACATACTTTATTATAATTGAATACCTTTAAACGAGCAATTCTTCAGCAGACGTTGTCCTGCCTAAAAATAAAAAAGCCCTAGAACCCGACTACAGCGCCAACTACCGGGTCCAATTTTGAATCTAAACCATTCTCGAATCCACTGTAACACACGTCATGTTCGTGAACGGGCGCTGTCAGTGAAGATTGGTCAGCTCTTATCTGCCATGGATTAGATGCCACTTTATCTTGCTTCATTTTTGTGTTTTGTATTGTTAGATTACCTTCATAGTTTTCACATATAGAACAATAATCGTGTAACCAAACTTTGTAAAAACTTGATTTAAAAGAGTGTCCGTGGAGTTTCTTGCTCGTTCTTTTCCATAGAGACCTACCTACGTTTTGGAACGAGCAACTAGCTTCAACTCTCTGACTAACTGACCGACTCCTTGACAATTCAAAAGTGCCTGTAAATGGTTTAATTGAAATAAATGCTTTGACTTTGACTTTGACACACACAAAAAATTTCATCAAAATCGGTCCAGCCGTTTAGGAGGAGTTCACTTTCATACACACGCACGGAAGATTTTTATATATAAGATACCTATATATAATCTGAATCCTCGGATGTTTCATTTAAAAAAAAAAACACGAAAAAAAATACTGATCAAAGCTCGGTCGCCCAGGTACTAATTGATTAATGTTCGAATTTGACATTGTAAGCTTTTATTTATTTAATAAGGACATTATTAATTTCAATAGGGTTGCTTACGCAAAGCTTAGCAAAGAGGGCGCCACCGAACTAAGTATAACGTAAACACACTCCTACTCTATGGTAAACACTTTAAGCGCGGTAAAATTCAGAAGTTGCGGTGTGAATGTTTTGTTGTAGGTTAAATATATTATTAATACTATGCATCCAAATGCACAGCACTTATGCATGATAAATAATATTTACTATTTTCAATATAATAAAAATATATAAAAATAATGTTTTGATGCACAGATAAAAATTATTAGATATCATGTCAATGTCACTTTATTTGTTTACGTTGTAAATCGGTGGCGTCTCTAGCGGAAAAGTTTGGCAGTAATATTCTTAATTATTACATTATTAATCTGACATACCTAATATAAAAAAAATATCTGACGACACGGTTGGCGCAGTGGCTGAGCGATTGACTGCTGCATAGCGTGTTGCGGGTTCGATCCCCGCCCAGGGTAAATATTTGTGTGATGAGCACTTGTGTTTGCCTTGTGTCTGGGTGTTATTTATCTATATAAATGTATGTATTTGTGTATGTATGTCAGCTGTGTCTGACACCCATAGTACAGGGTCTCCCTAGTTTGGAGTCAGATGGTCGTATGTGAAATGTCCCCACATATTATTATTATTATCTCCTGAACTGACATAATATAACTTAACATTAATTAATTAATAGTTCCTTAATATTCTCATTTCTTTATTCATAATACACTAGCTTTTGTCCGCGACTTCGTCCGCGTGAATGTCGGTTATAGTGGATACAGACGAAATCGCCGATTACAAAGTAGCCTATGTCCTTCCCCGGGGATCAGGTTGTCTCCATACAAAATTTCATCAAAATCGATTCAGCCGTTTCATCGTGAAAGCGTAACAAACAGAGTTACGCTCCATCCATACTTAATATTATAAAATATTAAGTATGGATGGATAGATAATGGACCATTTATTTGTGTTTTTTTCTTATGTAATTAAATAGTAGCAGGGCTCATAATACTAATAACTGAATAAATATTTGTGCACCATGTGTACCTAATGGTAGAATGTAAATGGGTGGTAATAATACTTTAAGATCATACTTTGTACACCTAGATTCAGGCAAATAAATAAAATTGTGATTTGAATTGGCTAAGATTTGTACAACATTTTATATTTTCGTTTTATTTTGATCAACTGCTGTGTGTGGCTAATAGTACCTACCGCCTTAATACAGTTTGTTGCAGCATCTGATTAATTATGATTGATTGATGATTATCAATCATAGCTGTTAAGTAATGTTTATTTTATCATTAAACTAGCTGACCCGACAGACGTTGTCCTGTCCCGATCTACCGAACATTTGGATGGGGGATGAAAAGGGGGGGAAATGGGGGATGAAAAATAGATGTTAGCCGATTCTCAGACCTACCCAATATGTACACAAAATTTCATCAGAATCGGTCAAGCCGTTTCGGAGGAGTACGGGAACGAAAACTGTGACACGAGAATTTTATATATTATACTAGCTGACCCGACAGACGTTGTCCTGTCCCGATCGACCTAATGGGGGATGAAAAAGGGGTGAAAAAACTGTGACACGAGAATTTTATTTAGATATATTTTTATTAGGGCCATCATTATATAGTGCAAATTAAGTTATCAACAGCAATAATCGGATGCATCAATTATTATAAAACATAAGTTCTTCTGGATGTTAGCTTAATTCAACAGCTGCACAAAAACAATTTGAATGAAATCTATTTATAAAATGGCGTCGATAATGAATGCGCGCTGTTTTAATGGTATTTCATTAACTTCATAAAATTCGTGGTAAATGCGCCGGAAAATGTTGACTTAACAAAATATTTCAGTACACAGCACAGAAATATTAAATACTTACGTTATTATCGTTCGATTCCAGTGAATATTTAAATAAATTTATATTTTCAGTGTTTCGGTTTTGTATAACGTCACGTACTGACAAACGTAACCTTTAGCAGTTGTTATGCAAAAATAATCGCGTCAAAGATAGCTATAGGGTTCAAAGTTCCTTGTAATTAAGTAAGTACCTATTTGCGGAATACGAAATCAAGTGAAAATAACCATGATCGGAATACGAACTTCCAAAGTTTTGGCTGTCAAGTGCACACTTTCCGCCAGTTCGCCATCTTTCACGGATTATCCGAGTTCTTCGGGCGAACCGTTTAATTTGTTAAATTGAAAAGAAACATCGTATTGTTCAGATAGAATTAGGTTTATTTGTGAAACCCATTCGATCGTAACAGAGATCCCTTCTTCTTAAATAAGTGAATGGAATAAATGAAATGACCTATAAAGTGGATAGGATGCGGCAGTTTCGACAGAGCTCACTGTATTTTACTTTCTTTAGCCCCTTCTCAAGTCAGACTATATGTCGGTGTCATTTATATCTAAGTAGGTAAAGCCTAAATGATGTAGTAATACCGAAGCCTTATCTCTCCTAGCGTTACATGGCAATAATAACTTAATGAACTATGTAGACTTATGCCCACTTTCTGAGGAGTTTATCTATTCGGTAATGCTCATTTCTGAGCACTAAGATAAGGATGTAATTCGCTTAAATATGTACCTACTGTGTGTAATCAATAGCTATTGAGAGACAATCTGAGGATCTCAATTAAATAGCCGAGCATTAGTAACGTGTAGTGAATAAAATTTATAAAACTCCTTAGGACTTTCCGTAATCTATTTTCCTCACTTATTTTAGCACTTTGAAACTTTAATAAAATTGATTGTAAATCAACTATTTAACCATAGGTACACAATAGTTAAACAATAAACAAACAAGTGATCTCATCATAGGGTAGTTGCTGATAATATCAAATCCATTAGGTTAGCTAAATATGTACGGTCACCAAAGGAGATAAGTATCCATGTCGCCGGAAACAGTTGAAGTTTACTTAGAAACCGATAGGTTTTTATGAATAAAATAAAATACAATTTATAGAGAATAAACAGTTCAATGATTTAATAAAATTTCATTTGAAAGCCCTCATTGGTTTCTAAGAAATCTTCAACTATTCCCGACGACATGGATACTTATCTCTTTTGCGTACTGTACCTACTTACTTATTCCACAAATAATTCCTTTATTTAATTAGCACCCTAACCTCCCAAAGGTCCTTAATTAACAAAGCACTAATTGTAAAGTGGGTAATTTGTTTTCATTAAGCCTTAATCTTGTGCATCCCTGAATGTATAGTTCTTCGTTACTGCAGACTCATCCACATAATAATTTCTTGTTAAGACGATGGACGTCTTAGACGTGACGTCAACCGATTATTAAGAGCTTAAGTACTAGCAGAGTAGCGACATTAAGCTGTGGATTAGACGAGCCCGCATTGTGAAACGATGACGCGAACTACAATAGAATATTCTGCGACTCATTAGAGCAGTATCCGACCGTCTTTTCTTTAATTCCTAACACCATTGAATCCAATGTCCGTGTGTCAAAAATAATCTTTCGATCTAAATGAACGGTTCAAATTATTCAACTCTATATTCGTCTGGAGTGAACTTAAGTGCCATCTGAACGTGATAATCCAAAAATAGTTGGAACCAATACGTTTCGAAACTACCGGTCAACCAGGAAACTCCAGTGGTTAATATTAGAGATTTTGAAGTAGATTGGACGTAACGACTGCAATTTAATTTCAAAACTTTATTGCATAGTAAAAATATTATTATTTAGTCTGATTTTATAGTAAGTTTTTAAAGATAATAATTTCATCATCAAAACAGTACTGTTGCAAGTTAGTCAGTACTCGATTTACCTTTACAAGGTAGTAAATACCTAATACTCTGAAAATAGTGACCTAAAATGCACTGAAGAGAATTAACTAGTTCTGCATGCAGGCAGTCATTCTTGATAAAACGTATACGTTTGATATGCGTATATGTGTAGTATCATGTTGAGGCCACATCGCCCGAGGCGGGAACATCGTTAATCTCGTGACGCTGCGAGTCTAGTCTACTTTGACATATTTACATAAATACACTTAAATAGGGATGTCACCCTGCTATATCAATAACATTTGAATATTATCTTGTGACGGATTTTGGGGGCTTGTTTGCTTAAATTTATTTGTGCAGTATTTAGGAATAGCAGGTGAATTTATTCTTTGCGAAACTAAAAGTGGAAACTAGTGCTAGTGGAACTAGTATTTGGTTGGATTTTGCTGAGTTTGTATAGCAATTACAATTAAGCGACGTTAGAGTGAATGTGTCTGCGGTTGTGACGACCATTTATATCGTGCATCGGTACCAGCGAGGGATTTGATAGCCACGGATATGGGACTCAATGAATATTAAATTAAATCGTACATTTAGCTTGAAATACGGTAATTAACATGTGACGTATCCTGGTTGGTTTACGAGGTGATAAAGTTGCCGGATTGGCTTGATGACGTGTGCGTGGGCACTGCGTGGACGGTACGGCCTGTATTGCTATTTGCAGGACCGTTTGTGCGTAACCGCTTTATCTTTATGACTGACTTCCTGACGGTAAAGCATTTAGAACTCTGTTATAATACAATATTGCGGTGGTATTATCTTATGATGTTGTGAAAAAATATGGGGAAAATTAAATTGTTGTTTCTGAAGAGCATAGTACCTACAACAGTTTTACTTCATCATCATCATCAGCCGGAAGACGTCCACTGTTGAACAAAGGTGTCCCCCATAGAACGCCACAACGTGCGGAAACCTGCCGCTTGCATCCACCGGTCACCCGGTTACTTGTGTCTTGTTCAGACCAAATGACTCTTACTTAATTATTCCCTATTCGACGTAAATAGCAGCTCTTGGTTTTTGTGGTTGGCTTAGAACTAGAAATACAAGAATTGTATAGGTACCTCGGTTATTATGATCAAGATTTTTAGAATCCCGTACGTAAAATATATTAGTATGAGCTTTCACAATGTTAATTTTATTGAAGACGTTACAACTTGAAAGAGCAACCTCATTTTTTCTTGAAAACCTTTTTCCTGAGAAAACTAGAACACTACACTCTTCGGAAAAATAACATGACTTTAATAGATCTATTACTTTTGTTACAGGTACGTCACATTTCCCATCAAAGAACGCGACAACTTTTTCCCCAACCCCAGGTCACCGCTCGACTGTATTGTCAATGTAAATAAGGTTGATAGGTTGAGCTATGTGTTTGTATATAGGTACCTATAGTAGATGAGAAATGAGCCGTGAGAAATCACGGTTCGTAGCAGCCATTGTGTCACACTCAGTGCAAAGATCTGTAGGATACACTTGCACCACTGAGGAATTACAGCTATTACGGACTATTAATTAATGATAACTTATATTATGTAAGTATCTTGTTCAGGCAAATTCAGTTAAAATACGAGACATAACATAAGTATAAAAAGGTGTTTGCGGTTTTTTACAAAAAAACTGATGACTAGTTTCAAGAGAGTTAGACATTATGTACTAATATATGCATATTATTTTATAATATTTCCTTAAACCACCGGCGTAATGTTGCTTGATATTAATAATGGTTACATAATTAGATATGCATGCTGAAGGTTAGTTACAGAGTACATAAATCCGTAATGTCAATTGAGGAAGTACAGGAAACGTGTGTTTGACACCGCATCGGATATGCTCTTGCTGCTGACATTACTATGCAACTCCATTGCTCATTGCTAATAAGATAACCCTCCGCTCGCTATTGAAATGTCGATCACAGAAATACAAACTGCACGGATCGAAGTCGATTTACTGAACAATTTAAATACGGAGAAACATTGTGATTGTGACGAATCTGTCAAAAGATGTATTTCAGTCTCAATGCTTTGGTCTCCGTTTTATCTCCGTTCTAAGATCAAACGTTTATTGCAGCTTGTTTTATGACGTTAATTCTCTTTAAAGAGGATTGCTTTTCAAGAAACCTGTCAAGTAAGGTCTGCTCTTACACATTTTCACAATACACAGTCGTATTTTCCTTGATTTGATATTACACGAAATTGTTTTTGTTCTTTACGATTCATCAATTTGGAAGAGCAATCAACTGAAATTGGATTCGTTACGGAAATGGCCCACAATTGGCACTTTTACACGTCAATTTGAATCTACTGGGTGTTTTGGAAATACGACTATGATTGTAATGTTTGATGTAGTACCAAACTTTGATATTATATCTTCAGATTGATAACGGTAGATACCTTTACATTTTTATTACACTAGCTTTGTCCGTGTGATGTTTCGTACGGATTCCTACTTTTTAGGGTTCCGTAGCCAAATGGCAAAAAACGGAACCCTTATAGATTTGTCATGTCTATCTGTCTGTCCGTATGTCACAGCCACTTTTTTCCGAAACTACAAGAACTATACTGTTGCAACTTGGTAAGTAGATGTATTCTGTGAACCGCATGAAGATTTTCACACAAAAATAGAAAAAAAAACAATAAATTTTGGGGGTTCCCCATACTTAGAACTGAAACTCAAAAATGTTTTTTCGTCAAACCCGTATGTGTGGGGTAGGCTTATCTATGAATAGGTCTTCAAAAATGATATTGAGGTTTGTAATATCATTTTTTTCTAAATTGAATAGTTTGCGCGAGAGACACTTCCAAAGTGGTCTAATGTGTGTCCACCCCCTTGTAACTTCTAAAATAAGAGAATGGTAAAACTAAAACAAATATATGATGTACATTACCATGTAAACTTCCACCGAAAATTGGTTTGAACGAGATTAGTAAGTAGTTTATTTTTTAATACGTCATAAACCGCAATTTACTATTAAAACATCGATCAAAGTTACAACGAACTACAAGAACTTTTATATTATGTTACTTGCTGCTACGGAACCCTTCATGGGCGAGTCCAACTCGCATTTGGACGCTTTTTATGGTAATAAAATTGGCCTATAGCTCTCAAGGGTAAAGCTTTCTATTAGCGAAAGAATTAAACAAAATATTCCTCAGCAATAATATTCGTATAGATTTATTTTGAGTTATGTACTTAAGACGTGTCAGCCAATGCCACATAAATATATTTATAATGCGGTTAATGCTCCGTAGCAGATTATGCTAGTCGCCGGGTGCGAAAGATAAGCAGCCAGTTCTCTCTAACAACGTGTCGCCGATATCAACGTCTTTGCCAGCCGCCGTCACCGTCACCGTCGGAACTGGAAGCGTGCAGCCGGCGCAACGCCGCGCTCCATTCACCAAGCTGTACCGACAACAGCTGCTTTGCTGTCCCCGTAACCCTTTCTTCACAAACACTAGGGTCTACAATCCTCTGTTTTGTTAGCATTAGCTAGTTTGTGCAGTTGCAACTAGTGTCGATTACGCGCCATGTTGTTTGGACGTACCCTTTGTTTACATTGACGTGTATCGTACGGCAGGACATGGTGCACCGGTTGCTAACAAGCATCTTAAATCTAGGCACCTCATTGTTGTTTATTCTATTGTTCGTCATTAATGATCGATTTGTGTGCTATTATGGTCATAGTTCAGTTTACACGGTTCAATACTTAATTACTAATCATATTTTAAGTCATTCGCAGTTATGGTGCGTGAATGGAATTCATTTTGAATTCCCAAAATGTGTTCAGCACAGCACGACTTGCCACTATTTATGTATTCTCGAGAATACGTTCTTTCCAATTTGGTTGGAGCTTGTCCAAAAACTTTGGTAACATAAAAGGAAAAATCTGAACGATATAATTCATCATTGGAGTCTCCCTGTTCTTAAAATAACTAATTTAGTAGTGCAGATGGGATGAACCACGTGGACTACTCCTAAATGTGTATGTTTAAATAAACAAGTAAACTTATTCTTTAGGCATCTGGATTAGATCCGGCTGAACTGTTGTGTTTGACGTCATCACAGTTGCTTTTGATTATTAGAACTAAAGTTTTCTGAAGTTCCGTTTATAATTCTACGAAAACTTTGAGATTACATACCTATATTTATAAATTAGTCGACTGTGCACTCATAATTATCTCGTGTTTTACAGTGACATGTCATATAACTGTTTCTTTAAGGCATGCGGATATAAACTGGCCTGGACAGGCAAGCTGCCTGTCTGGCTGCCTGCCTGTTCTTTCTTTCTTTCTGTTTGCCATACTTACAAACGAACACATCCGTGAGAAGAAACATTAGTATTCATGAAATAAGCATTGCGTCTTTAATGTGTGCAGTAATTACACATGGAGTGCACTAGAGGAACGTAGATAGAGCATTAAGCGAAACGAGCATGCCCTATCATCTGTAGCTGAACTTTCCGCATCGCCGGGCCTGTATCGAGGAACTTCGCCGATTAAACAATTGAGGACGGCCTGCCTGCCCGCCTGGGGGACTAGATATTGCGCCTCGAAAGCGTCTCTGTCCTTCTCTAGAGAATACTTCATACTGCTAGTAATTATTATTAGACATGGCCGATTTCATTGACGAGAGTTTTATTGCATACGTTTAGAAATCGTTAAATAGGTGTTAAGGTTTTATTGCAAAATTATCGTTTGCGTACGTATTTAGAAATTTTCGCTTGTTCATTGTTGCAATAGTTGGCTGAGCCATGTTCGTTAGAAGATAGGGTGAATAATTAGGCACTTCAAAAATTCCACCTTCATCAAATAAGGTAACTAATCTGTAACATAAAATAACATTTCGTTTACGTTATACCTGTATATAGATTCGCCATTCTTTGGCTAATGACAGCTAGGTTAGCAGGTTGTATTGTTTAGTATAATATTGAATGCTTGCGTGGCTGCAGATTTGCGTGTGGCGAGTCGGAAGTAATTTTCTTCCAACTCTAATAATAGCAGAGTGCTCGATCATCTGGATAATGGGTCCAAGTGTAAAATTTAAAGCTACTTTACCGTAGCTGCTATTCCATAAAATATTATCTACGTTTCGACGGTATCGTTTATATAATGGACAGTTTAATCACAAAATATGGCGAGGATAATTAAATGTCCTTCATCACGGGTGTGCTGTACCTACTGCTACAAGAGATGCTGTTGTTCTAGGGAATAATAAAACTAGTTTCTTCACTTAAATGAAAAAAGTGTGCAATTTGTTAGATGATTTATATTGTACTGATTAAGCAGAAAGTTCTTTTGTTAATTAAGGATTGATAAACCTTGAACCTTTCACTAAATAGAAACGGTAGGTACCACGGATATCTATGGTAGGTACATTGCCACAAGCATTACCCTTTGTAAAATCTATACATAGACAGAATCTACTAAACTAAAAAAGAAATCCCACCCGAAACCCTAAACTATCTATAATCATCTTTACCGAAATTATATTTCCACGTGAGTAAGCTACTCTCGGTTAGAAATCCAAGGAATTAAAGTTCACACATGTGCGAATTTCTCTTTCAACAGTAGGTACCTACTTCGCTGAGGTCGGAACCTTCCGCATATTTTAATTAAGAGCAATATAATCACGTTAGTGCTCAGACGGAATGCGAGCTACAACATGATTACTTCTCGTTTGTCGGAAATTAAAACGTAGGTACTTTGAATTTTGTCTGAAAGATAAATTGAAGATTTTAACATTATAACTATGATTTGATGACGAGGAAGAATTGTACTAGTCAGATTGAATAGACAGCATCATTATTTACTCTGATAAAATAAAAAGGTTAAGCGAAATGTCGATAGATATTGTTAAACCGAATTTGTATCTACATGACATACGTTTCAATCATGTTTGATTAATTGAAACAGTGATACCTGTTAGTTTCAATCACTCAGCCCATCGCGGTATCGCAGTCCGCTGTTGTAAGCTGTTCTGCTCGTACCGAATTAAAATTCCCTGTACCAATCCAGGAAAATTCTTATCTACCTTGCTACAAAAACGTTACTTTACATCACCATGTTGCCAAGGTCTTTACATAAAACATTATCATGTTTTTTCCATGAACGGGAAAAAACTACTATTTTAGGTATTAGTTACTTACATAGAAATGCTATATAGTTAACAAGCTGTATAATAACCGCACAGTAAGTCTTGGAACGAGGAAAATCCAGTCCTGTACCGCTACAGAGCTACTATGTGGCGGAGTCTTATCGTTAACTTAATCATAGAGATCTGGTGCGTATACCATTAAGTTTGTAATTACTATTTTTATACGAGAAAACTGCAGTAAAATCAGTATCAAGGCGCGTTCTTCATAAACCGGTTGGTGTAAAGTCATGTAATGTAATAACCTAGTTAAAATGCACTCGGCAACACGACAACCGAATAAGGATTTCGTCGACGTATGTTATTTATTGCCCACTTTCTTGTTTCATTTTTTGTATTAAACATTTCTACTTTCTAAATCTTGCTTAACTATTGAGCAAGCGGCATTAGATAACCGTCGAAAAATTGTTTGTTCGTTGGTTGAAGTAAGCCTGGCTTGTTTTCCTAACCACCCCTACTTGGCTCCCCTGGGTCTTGGCACTTGGCCAACGTTTCCTGATGACGTCTCCCACACGTTAAATTGATATTGGCACTTAGCGCGACTCTCGTTGTCGCCGATCATGCTGTAAAACTTTCAACTTTTGACACTTGGTATCTATATCGGATGAAGATCTAGAACTTTTCGATAGGTATTCCAATAGAAAACGTTGGACTCGACAAAGTTTACTCGAACACGTTTTTAAAATCACAGTTTTATAGACTGAACAGTGATATTTTATGTGTAGGTTTAAGCTTTTGAAATTGAGCAGAAAGAAACGGGAAATCATATTCATAGCATCAAATCTAAAGCAGAACGACTAATTTGCTGGTAACAGAAAGTATAAACCCACTACTCATTACTAAACCAATATTGAAATATGGCATGACTAACTAGCAGTTATCGTATGTAGCACATTGCAACAAAGGTCACGGCTCAGTGCAGGTTACACAAGTCGTCTCGTGATGACATGCTCGTGTGCCACATCCACGCCGATCCAACCGAACATTAAATAATGCTGACAAAAACAATGTGTGCAACATTTTCTTAGAGATAAATGTCTTAACTTCTCAAGACGATGGAAACATCCAACTTATGCTTGTTGGTTGCGCTGTATCACCTTCCAGCAGATTCAAAAATATTTGCCAATTGTGGTCGTTTACTCAAGTAGTTATCTCTAACTCCTTAGAAATGTTGGCTAAGTGAAACAGGTTTTACCTGTATCTAGCGTAACTTCCTAGTTGTCTAGTTATTCCGAACCAATCGAAAGAAAGTTAATTCGATGTCGAGCTGGAGGTTTAGTAATAGTCTAAAGTTTCCTCTACGAAGTTTTTGTTATTTTCGCCATCTTTCATTAAAGTTTATGGATACTGAAATTTTAATTCGAAACTATATTAATCGGCAGGATTTACGGAAGTAGGGACTTTTATATTCTTATTTTTACTTACTTCCACTAAAAGCTTTTACAAAGCTGTAATTCAAAATAGTCGGAAGTAAAACCTCCTTTGGATTTTTGTTTTTAAGTAAACTATTGCACAGGTAAAAATAACAAAGCATTTTACCGCGTGCTTTTAGTAGCTTACAATCGCCAAACGACGTTATTGACATTCTGGTATCCCGTTTGGATCAAAGTTAAAAAGGTATTTGGAAAACGTTGTTTCTTATCAAACGTCCGAATAAATTCCGGTGGAATTTGGGATCGGCCTGGACTGAAGGCGGCGATCGTTGGAATTTTGCCAGTATACCCAGTGCATTGTTGGCCTGCCATGTTAGTAAATTAATATCGCCAATAGAGCTGCACTCTACACGGCAAGTTTCGTCTACTTCCGTAGGGTTACCATATTGCTGACACGTCGTCTTTAAGGACTGCTTTGTTCGCATATTTATGGACAATTATATCGACCAATGGTGTAGTCTCCTGTACACTATTGTTTTTAACTTTGTTTATTTTACCAAGGAGATTGTAACGTATATTTTCGTTTGATGCCTAATGGCTAGCTAAAATATCTTGGAAAAACTTATGCGTGGATAAACAGAAAGACGTTGAGTTTATTTCCAGTAAGTTTCTTTTTTATATACATCGACTGATCTACGGCCGATGTTCTATGACGCTGAAGTAACTATTATGGTTTCGCTATTATGCATGGTAAAATGAATAAACATAATGTTCAATGATGTAACGTTTTATTAATACGCTTGTGTCTGAAGCCATGACTCATTTCACTTTCGATAAACTCGGTTCTGTTGGATATTTTTGTAAGATTTTGCTACTTTACGTAATGAAGAATAACAAATAAGAAGTATAATCGTGTAATGTGTCCAACAAGTGTGAATAATTGTTGTCAATAGTTAGTCATGCCCTGCCGTTGACACATAGGTTGGTTGCATTGCACCACGGCCGTCGGCGTCGCGTTTACTTAGTGTTGAGTTTGTTAACATTATATTCGCCGTGTTTACTTTCAGTCGGGGCGTTTCAGACTTGCTATTTATCAATTTATGACTTATGACATTTTTAGTGGAACATTCGAGTGGCGAGATTTTAAAACAATTTAATTACACTGTTTATGAATCTCCGTTACAATTTAATGACATGACCTGTTGCACTAATATTAAAAACTATTGTAAGTATTTTTGTTTGTAAGGCGTTATCTGTGGAAGTACTAGCGCAATACATGTTTTTACACTGATTGAAATATTTGACTTCCACGCGGACAAAGTCGCGGGCAGAAAACTTTCAACGAACGAAATCCGTCTTCCGCTCAGCCTATAGTTGTAAAAAAAAGTTTCTAACCGGATCTAAAGGATTTGGATTTTTTTTATCTGACTGTACTAAGCAGCTTTTTATTGGTGTCCGAATATTCAGTAAGCTTTTTTGAATAACTTAGATGACTTTTAACTACCTATGTCTACGTAGGTTCAAAAAAACAATTAGTAAGTAAATCAATTATAGTTTGGTAGTAATTGTAATAAATAATTGAGTGGCGCCCGATCGGAGCTTGTTAACTGAAATGTTAAATCTAGTAACTAAAGAATAAAACGGTTTGTCTGGCCGGGTCGGCAATCGCCCGGTGACTGTTGAAATCGAAGATTTCAAGGCTGTCTTTGTGTTCTTGACATCCATTGAATAACAATTAGCAGGGTACAAGTGTTATTTGTACTAAACAGCCTTTGATTGTGCGATAAGGCTGAGGCACACTTTTTTATTAGGTACCATTGTTTAAGAATTCACGTCTGTGTCTAGTAATAGTTGTAATATTAGTAATATTTTGCAAGAAAATGCTAAGAATACGTTTTTTTTTAGTAATGAAAGAAAGAAACAAAAAGCTTTTATTAGCTTAGCCCGCATAGGACAAAACACACAAAAATAACATGGTTAGGCATGGTGGTAGGTGTCTGTTTTCAAGCTGTTCCTAAACCAATGGGACAGCCGCTATCGTGTACTGGAACTGGTTGGCCTAATGTCTGCATACTTAAAATATTGATGGCCTTGGCCACTACTGATCCTGTTTTGAGATGTGGAAAATATTTATTTGTTTCTTACTCCTCTGCTGTTCTTTTCTGATTAATTTCATTGCGGAAATCAAGATAGTTCAATCGTTTCTCCGGGACTCGTTGAGCTTCTTTCTTTCAAGAGTTTTCTGGTGGTCACCTCTGTTGATTCTGCAGTGGATTGAGAATAGTAAGGCGAGCTGGGCATATGTACTAATAAAATAAAAATCTAAGGGTGTTACCAGACCAATCGATCGATCGTCGATCGACGGCATCAATCGATGGTAGAATAGATTAGTTGACGTCGATGATAGTTTCTACCAGACGAAGCGATCGATCGTCGATCGACGGCATCGATCGATGGTAGAATGGATTAGTCGACGTCGATCGAGCTGCTTGATCGCGCCGCGGTCCATCCGCTCCCCACTATCACCGGCTGCCCGCCCGCGCCCCGCGCGCGTTTGCGTCTCCGTGATAATAGTACGAGCAACATCGTACTGGCCGACAACAACGCGTCCTCTTGTGAATACATTTCGAAAGAAACTGATGGAATATAGGCGGGGTTAATCAATCGACGTCGACCGGCAATCGTTCCATTTGTTAGTCGACCGGTATCCGTCGATCAATTAAAGCTACCACACCAATCGATCAACGTCGATCGATGTCGATCGATAGCTTCGATTGACGATCGATCGATTGGTGTAGTAACACCCTAAGCCAACTTAGTATAAGACTATCATCGACACGCTAAAAATAAGCTATGTAGGTACGTAGGCGTTAAGTATCACTACATATTATAAAAAACTAAAACCCGACCACAACAAAAAGTGATCTAAAAAGTACGAAACAAGAAAATATTTCACACAGAAATCAAGACATAGGTACAAAATGGTCAAGGTAAGCCGTGGTTGCATGCCATTATATTCATGTTCATCACACTCGGGATACAGGCATGCAACCACGGCTTACCTTGACCATTTTGTACCTATGTCTTGATTTCTGTGTGAAATATTTTCTTGTTTCGTACTTTTTAGATCACTTTTTGTTGTGGTCGGGTTTTAGTTTTTAAACTGATTTTTTTTATTTAAACCATTTTGGAGTCACAGCTAAGTATTATATATTTAAAAGGTACTAGTGAACCCCTTTCTAATGATACTAAACACGGTATGCGTATCTTAATTTATTTGGTAATCTTTCCTTTTTTTAAATAATTTGTGACAAGTCACAACTAAATATTATATATTTGAATGGTACTAGTGAACCCCTTTCCAGTGATACCAAACACGGTATGCTTGTCTTAATTTTTTTATTTAATCTTGTTTTTTTTTGGGGGTCACATTGAATTCGGTGACACGTCATATAGCCTATAACCAGCGGACGATCAAGACGCTTCTAACGATACCCCATTTGTTCAGTTCTGATAAGTAGTTTAGGAGCTATGAGCGAACAGATGAACATACATACATACATACATAGCCTGTCAAACTCATAACCCTCCTTTGGCTTTGCCGTAGTCGGGTAAAAACAAAGTCCCCCGCCGCGTCTGTCTGTCTGTTCGCGATAAACTCAAAAACTACTGAACATGCGGTTTCATTAATAGACAGAGTGATTTATGAGGAAGGTGTAGGTGTATAATTTAAAGTTTTGTGTATATTGGCTGAAATCTGACGATACTTGTTGAAGGTGGCTATATGAATATGGCTATGCTCTGCTTTCCGTGCGAAGCCGGGGCGGGTCGCTAGTGGAAATATAAAATCTGAGCGTAAGATGTCGTAACACTTATTGGTCACACATGTTACCTTTATTATAAATATTATAATATTTCTCGAACATGTTTCCATAATATTATTATTATAAATTGCAACTGTAATAAGAAGGCATTGTGGGCCAAGACTGTTATCGTCATCAAGAATGCATAATGCGGCAAGATTTTATAGTTAAATTAAAACAAATGTTGGGGGCGGCATAATGTAAAGAAATACAGTAATTACCTATTACGACAGAAACTTTAAATAAGTAAGTACCTTTGTCCTGTTTGTTTGTTTTCATTTTAATTGACACCAATTGCGGTTTATTATAACTGCTACCTATTTCTCTTTTGTCTGCATAGAACAAAGCCATAGGTAATAATTAGTAACAGCGGGACAAATAGCTTTTGTCATTAAAGGTACAGTCAATAGCAAAAGTAGATGATCAAAATCAGAAATTCAATACTAATGAACGGAGTTCGCGTCAGAACTGTGTGGCGTCGAAGTATACACATACTTTTGAATCACTTCGACGCCACACAGTTCTGACGCGAACTCCGTTCATTCACACATAGGTACTTTTGAATCATTTCGACGCCACACAGTTCTGACGCGAACTCCGTTCATTAGTATTGAATTTCTGATTTAGAGCATCTACTTTTTCTGTTGACTGTACATGATTCACTTTACATACTTAAAAGTGTTGAACCAGGTGTCCCTTTTAGGTATTGTTCGGACAGAAAGACGTCACCATTGTATTGAATCACCATTGCATCAGTCACTCAACTCTGCTCTAAGTACACGGCTGTCGAACTGTTGTATAATCGGGTTTAATAATCTGATTACATACATAAGAGACAACGTACCTTTAATACATTCACAGGGTATCGTCACACACGTAAGTGTTTGTAGGTTTACGAGCTGTTGTCGCGTGTGTGCATGCGCATATAGTACACGTGACGACGGCGACGAGACTCGCGTGCGCACTGCGGTGTAACTGGAGCGCGACCACCACGCAACCAATCAAGGTCGATTGGTCGGTGGTCGTTGGTCGGTGATGTGGTGCTTGCCATGTAAATCTGTTACTTGGGTTTGAAGTAGCAGAGTTAGGGTCAATTCATATTAGAGCACAGTCGAAGCGCATCAAAGCGTCAATCTGAAACTTAACATAACAAATTCACTCTTATCTCCATAACATAATACTCATATTTCTTTTAAGACAAAAAAAGACGCGCGAATCCGCGCGCATTCGACAGAATTCGCTTTTTTTGTGTTTCGATGCGCTTCGAGTCTGCTCTAGTATCTATGAATTGACCCCTCAGACTTACGGAACGAATACGTAACATAAGCTGTGCTGATGCAGAAATGGAGAGAAAGCAAAGCATGATGGCGTCTTAACGTCGTCTTCGAATAAAATTTGAATAAAGTACCGACCTTTTTAAATCATATTATTCGAAACTGGTTTGGCTGTACAGTGTACAGGCATAAACCAATTAAAAAAAGTAACTTGAAAATCACAATTTACATGAAAACTTACCTAAACCAATTTAGGAAAATTGGAACGCTATTGATTTTTGCCTAGACGCTCGACGTCCGGAAATTGAAAAATAAACGTCTGCCAGTTTAAAACCAAGCGAAGCCGCAGATGAAGGTGAGCTTAACATTAACTTTAGAACTTACCTTGTGTTACATAGATGATTGTAAATTGCAGTTGACATTTGATCCCGTATGTACTTGGCAACCGCGATGTTTCGGTGATTAAGGTCACAGATTTCAATCAAAGTGCATAGAGTTTGTGGTTTTATGAGGAAAGTATTTTGTTGCAAGCATAATTATAATCAAAATGTTAAAGAGAACTCGTGTATCATGAATTTGAAAAGCACGACGAAAACAATGCAAAGGTATTTTTGGTTGAAGTCATTAATTTAAAGGTTACGTTAAACTGTTGAGAAAACCTTTTTTATGTCGCTAGGAAATACGGTCCCACTCTAAGTTGTACCAAGTACCCGTAAGTAATCGTAAATTAATTGCGGTACCACTCCGAGATCCCCAGATCATTAAAAATAATGAAGCCATTTGCTATTTATTAATTGTGTACCAAAAAGTATTATGTTTTAGATCACATCTAGATAAATTAATATCCTAATTTTATTATGATAATAGTTTTTTTTTGTCCAATTTCAGTTTATGCCGTTTCGATTTTAATTAAACCCTTGTCTACGATTCCAAAGTAGGTTGTATGAATGACAAAAAATTCGATCGCTACGCTAGTCATCTATGAATTAACATCTATTCGCTAAAACCCAAACTTCTAACCACATAGTTTACGTTCAGCACATTGAGTCGAACAATTAGTAATGGCCAATGTTTAATCAGCAATCTGTAGGGCAAGCTATTAAGCTTGTTTAACTCCGTCGGAAGTCAAACGTAGCTACCGACTGCGGCCAACAGTTTTACCAATATTTGCTCCACAACTCTACACCGACATTATGTGTTAAACTTTATTAATTATCGCGTAATGTGGCGAAGTTGTTCTGCCCGGCGAATACTTCACGCACACTGCCGCACAAGTTTCACAAGTTGCCAGTGATAAGAAATATTTCGGCTTGTCTGAGGTGCGAGGAATACGAATGTGCACAAAATTGCCAAGATATTTTGAAGTAATGGACGTTAAAGCCTGACTAGAAATTTAATTTGCTGCTTAGACACGACTTACTTGAGCTTGTAAAACTTTAGACATGCCTTACGATGTGTTGTAGTGTTTTTACACAGTGGGCCTAGAATCATCTGGATCTGGATGACCCCTGAGATGTCACATAGATTTTAGTCAAGTTATATTTTGCCGATTTCCATTCGTAACGGATGTAATGTTATGTATATTTTCGGAGCTACAATTCCAAATGTGTTTATTTTTTATTGTATGAGCGGTAGCAATTTGGTTGATGCGGCCATGGAACTGACGGTAAGCACAACTAAAAAGTACAAAAAATACCAGTTGAACAAAAAACTGACGAGCCGTCTAACAATGTTGCCTTGAGATTTGTAGTGACGGTATGCTGTTCGTAACTCCAAAACAAGTTTCGAACATTCTTAGGCACTGTTTAACTATTCTCTTTGGATTCGAAAACTTCAAGAAGTAAATAATACGAATCTAAGCACAATACAATACGTGATGTCTCAATAGGATGATAAAATTTCTCTGTTACTTAACCTCGAATGTCAGGTAGATGCTTATTGACTTGACATTATAGAAAATCTGATCACGAGTCGACTCTGATTCGCTTTCTCCTCGCGTGTGGCTATTATGTAAACACTGGCAAAACTGCTATCGTCTGCGAATCTGCTCGAGATTGCTCCGTGCTGGAATTGAACGAATTTGTGACTAAATTGAGGAAAACATAAATAGTATAAAATATTGCTGACAACAAATTGAATGGCGCTTAAGTTGTTACTAAGCTCTAGAGTTCGTGAAGAGTTTTACCTCCCCATAGACGAAGTGTTCCATCAATCATGGTAATTTATTATTATTAATGATAATTTACGGATTGCAGAGGATTTCCTTGTCTTCAGTTTGGGACTAATAACAGTTTGATGTATTACTATCGTTAAAGTACCTAAGTGCCTGCTTAAAATAAAACATAAAATATTCAACAAATCCTGATAGGGCTCGAAAATATATCAAAATAAATAAAAGATTAGTTGAGTTGGTCCACCCAACTCTCCTTGAACCCAAATATCTAGGAGGACAATGAATGGACAGTTCACATCGGATCACCTGTCCAAGTGTCTCAAGCGCTGAAGCGTCATTTGTCAATGTCACATCTGCAAGACTCTGAGAATGCTCGGAAGGCGCCCATTGTCCGCTTGTCCAGTCATCCCCTACTTTTAACCTTCAAACCGGAAAGGTTTCTAAAACCACCTAGCAGTGGATTGGCGGAAAAATGCACCATGTCTATGTAGCCTGTAAACATTTTATAATCGTCAGACCTTTTGAGACGCCACGTAAGTATTTCGCCATTTTCCGTGAAATTAGTTAATATGATCGTCTTTTGTTCTTTGTTCTCAAGCAATATTCTTGTGTGCTATTTCCAAACATGACGTCATTCTTAATTAATATGGTTGTGAATATCACGAGACTTGAGTAATAAGATTTGGAAGAAGAACTTCTACAATTAAATCGTTTTCGTGACACATATTTCGAATTTAATTAAATAAAACTAAAGATTTTCGTGTGATAGTGGGAATTTGTCTTCGCCGTCTGTCACCAAATTCCCATCGGGCACGAACTAGTTTTCCCTTACGCTACCTGCGTACTTCAAGTCACGAACAATTAGTTAGTTACTTATTGTCTCATTTAAGTTGTTCCTCGCTTGAATAACTCGGCAAGTGTGTAGCGGAGTAGTGTTGCAAGTTAGGGCGGAACTTGTTTAGAGTGTCAATGACAGTTCTCAGTTTCTGCGTTATTCACTACACTAGTAACTTTATTGTACCGTGTTGCATTACAATGGATGCGCTTTTGTATGCAAGACGTACAGGCTTCATCATAACTGAATTTGCTAATTTTGCCCGGTACGTCATTTAGCGTGCTCGTTTGTTTTATATCTTTTGTGTTGTTGTTTGAACTTTGAATGAGTTTACGTTTTGTTTCGTTGCGATTTAACTTTGCATAATCTTGTATGTCATTTTGGAGAAGACTTTATTATTCGCAAGCAAAATTACCAATTCTACAATGTTCTTTCCTTAAGTGATCGTGAATAGAATCATGGAACAGCTGGAGCAGGTGTGCTTAACAATTATTAATGGGCTTTAACTTCTAAACCTGTCTTCAATATACTTTAGATAAACGTAAATTTCCTTACGTACAATCTTAGTCAATTGATTTCCAGAAGACGTGATGTCTTTAAAACACTCCTTCCTATGAATATTCTATTAATTTCACATTTGGTAATCTCTGTGAAGCCTGTTAATTTTGGTGCCAATTGGGTTAACCGTTTTAGGAGTACGCTCTGAGTATTAATTAGTTTGTCGTGTTATCACACAAACATAGGCATACCTTGCATGTGTAGGGATAAGAATTTGTATTTGGTCTTGCTTTATCAGATTGAAATATATTTGCTTAAGTATAATATAATATTATTATAAGTAAGTTCAAGTGACTTAATAAAATTATTATTAGAAGGTTGAGCTACAAGAGTTTGAATTGAAGTTGTAGGTAAGTGTAAGTTGTGTGTGTGTGTGTTTCATTTTTAGTAAAATGACGTAAATGTACACTAATCAGGCATTACAATGCGTCGTGATTCATAATTAAGTTGAATTTTACCGACCTCAGTTCAAGTTTTACATTGCGGTTGTTGTTTATTCCCCTTATTTACATCGAAATGCAGTTATATAGTGGTTACGCGTATGACGCCATTCTTTTAATTCGCACTTTCTCCTTCAGATTCGTGGGTTTGTGAATTCTGTTTGTTATGTATGTTCACATGAATATAACGTGTTTTCTACTGAATGCAAAAATGGCTAATGCATTCGTTTTCAGACACTGTTATTTACAAAATGATAATGCAAACACGTCATAACTTAATTGAACTAGCCGTAAACAGGAAAAACAGCCGCGATAAAAATAAGCTTTGCCGCAAAACATGAATTTCAAAACCTCTATATTTTTAGGTGCAGACGCAGATTAAAAGCTTTTCAAACTTTATTCGCTCTCGATCCAACAATAGATTGCAGCTTCACAAAATGACCATTTAATAAATAGAGCTGTAACAAATGAATTAGTGGAAGTATCAATCTGATAATCGCAATAGACAGCTCGGACATAAGAGATGTCCGCCCAACTGTAAGAGATTAATAACTAGACCTTCTTCGGAGAAATATCTGTGCCAATAGACGTCAATTGTATTTTGACAATGCACTGTACCTCGGCAATTACACAGTGGGTGCCATTGTAAGGAACCGTTCGGTTTCACCCCCTTTTATCATTCACTCAACGGTGAAATGTATGGAGATTGATTTCGTTCGTGTTGTCGGATCTCTATTCATTGTTACGGATAGGTTAAAGATAGTGTCTCGGAAATGTGACTATTCGAGCAATTATTACAAATTGATTAGCCAAAATTGGTGATGTAGTTTTTGGTGTAGAATAGATTTTTGTGTAAAAAATCCTAACAATTTGAAATTCTGTTGTGCCTTTATAGCATGAAAAGCCCAGCCTCAACAATTGCTAAATATTCCAAACATTTTATTTGTCGTTTTGCGTGCGGTTTTCGAAAACGGTAAAAAGTATTGTTACTTTTATTTCAACTAATCGAGTGAAAGCTTTCAAAATAAGAGGCATTAGGATTTTATAGTCGCAATTTTTTCTACAACCGATGAGCCGATACATGGCGGGATTGTTTTTGTTATTTGTGTAGACTGCTGTATTTTATTTAAACCTTTATTTAAGTTGAAAAAGGTTATCCTTACTATTCAACAAAATTTCTTTAGGTTAGATGTTCTATAGTGGAACAAAGTTTCTTAACGCGGCTTACGGGTGTGCGAATTAGTAAAAATCGTCACGTAACGAAATGCGTGTGTGTATGTGTGCGTGTATCGAGCCTACTACAAACAAATGAGCACACGTGTATATGTATGTATATATTATTATTATTATCTATATTTTTTTTGGGGGGCCCGACCGCACAATGTTGTGAATGGCTTATGTTGCATAAAAGTATAACGGTATGTGTGTATTCCGATATTTAGGGACTCGTCGTACGTATTGATTGGTCATGGTAAGCTACGCTTCCCATGGTCCGTTTGCGGATGGGTGACCATTTATTCATACCGCTATTCCTCCGTGCTCGGAAAGCATATAAAGCCGTTGGTCCCGGTTATCATTCCTAGACCTTTGGCAGTCGTTGTGGGTAGTCAGAAGCTAGAAAGTCTGACAACCAGCCTTACCAAAGGGTTTCGTGTTACCCAGTAACTGAATTGTGGCGGTCAAATAGACAGTCGCTCCATGTAAAGCACTGGTATTCAGCTGCACCCGGTTAAACTGAAACCCAACCACAATTTGGTTGGGAAAAGGCTTGGCAGTTGATAGGTATTCCGATATTATATTAAATTCGTGATTGACGAGTTCTGTTCAAGCATTAAGTAGCATTAATAAAATAATGCTTATTATCACGATTATAAGTTTGTAACGATACCTATTAACAACTGCAGGAATGTTTTTGTACGATCTGTAACGACCATAAAATCGAAGTATTCATAAAAAAAGTTGTAATGGTTGCGGACAAGAAGTAATTAAATTAGAACTTTTATTACTTTGGTTGTAATAAATATAATGTCATTATCGCGGTAATGACTGTTAAATCAAGAGCCAGCACTAGGTAGGTACCTACTCCATAACGACAATAGTTTTAAACAAATAATTAAGAGAATTGTAAATACAAACATAGACCATTACTGTACAATGGTTCTACTTTTAGGTAATAGTACTGGTATTACTAAAAAAGACATAGTGGATGGTGTGAACACCTTATTAAAGTTAAACATAGGAAAGCTCATGCTGTGTGCCTTTCCTTACTCTGATACTTTATCAGAAGTAGAAAACAATCACATTTATATATTGAATAGTACTATTCATATGTTGACATGTTGTCATAGTGACAAATTATTATATTTTGACACTAATAACTTTATTAGTGGTTTTAAGTTAACTCAGAGAACTTTATCTCTGTCTGGAGAATGTAGACATGTAATTGCTATGTTGATAGCATATAATATTAACATGGTTATAGCTAATAATAATATAACAAACTGTAGGTTAAGTGACAAACTTATGTTGTCTAGTTGCACTAACAACATAGGGATACATTTTTGTGAATCTTCATATAGTACGAAGGAGGGTCCACCTACAATGCCAACATCCTTAGATGCCACAACCAGTCAGATAGGGTATTCTCTTCCTGCTGGATCACAAACAGGGACTATGAACTCTTCAAATGTAGTTGTGGAGGTCACTCCGGATAACACTTTAAACTAAGTTGTGAGACAACAGAAGTTACACCTTCAAATAATCATTTATTATTATTGAATAATAAAAAGGTAACTTCTGGCAACCTAACAAATAAAGGAAAGCAACACACTTTAAAATTATTTAATCAAAATATTCAAGGTTGCTTTTCCAAATTACTTGAAATAGAAATGTTCTTAGAAATAACCAAATATGATATTATTTGTTTAACAGAACATTGGCTAAAAGATAATCAAGTGATGTCTATTAATTATGAAAATTATTGTGTAATTAGCCATTTTAGCCGAAAACATATGATACATGGTGGGTCATTAATATTAATTAAAAATTCTATTAAGTGTAAAGAACGAAAAGACATCGTTGGATTATCAGTAGAACATACTGTTGAATTGTCCTGTGTTGAGCTGGATAAGCATATTATAGTATGTGTATACAGACCCCCCAGTTACCAGAATTTATCTACATTTGATTCTGTAATGGAAGATGTGTTGAAAAAAATTTGTACTAGTAGTAAATCAATCATCATATGTGGTGACTTTAATATTAATTTGTTAGAAAACAACTCCAGTAGTATCAGATTATTGAGTCTTTTTAGGTCATTTAATTTGTCAAATGTTTTTATGGAACCAACCAGAGTGACAGCTTCTTCTGCCACTTGTATTGATAATATATTTTGTAATTGTGATTATTTACATAAAGAAATTATAAATAAGCTACCATCTGATCATAGTGGACAGACAATAACGTTTTGCGCCTACATTCCTTTACAAAAAATTCAAATAAGGTTTAGGCCAATTACATGTAAAAACTTAGATAAATTTAATAGTTCATTGGAAAGTAAACTAAGTGTTCATTGCTTTAATAATATAGATGACCCAAATGAGTTCTACGCTGAGTTTTTTTCACTAATAAACACGCAATTTAATGACACATTTCCACTAAAGACTAAAAGTATTTGCACAAAGTTCTTATTTAGCGATTGGGCGACTCCAGGTATTCGTAAAAGCAGGGAAAAACTTTTTGAACTTTATGGTCTAAAGCAACATGTAATGAATACAAGCTTTCATCAGTATGTTGCGAAATATTCAAAACTTTTTAAAAGTGTCTGCAAAATAGCCAAATCCCTTTATATTAGAAATAAAATAAAAGTAGCTGATGACAAAATAAAAACTACTTGGCAAATAATAAATAATGAAACAGGTAGGAAAAAACAGCGTAATACTGAATTTAATTTAGAGACTGCACATGGCCCCATAAATTCAGATATAGAAGTAGCTCAGGAATTTGAAGCATTTTTTGGAAATATTCCCATTAAAACTACTGAAGCTTTAAATTCCTCTCCCGCGCTCTCTGCTGCCTTACTTAGGAAGAATGTTAAGGCATGCCGTTCGGAGTTTAGGTTTGAACATACAAACCCCCAGGCTGTTATAAGAGCCTTTAAAGATCTTAAAATTAAATCAACAGAAGATCTCTGGGGAATGTCTGTAAAAGTCTGTAAATCTATTATCGAAACGATTGCACCCTATTTAGCTCTTATATTTAACACCAGTGTAGACCAAGGAGTCTTTCCGGATCTGATGAAACACAGTAAAGTAGTACCGTTGTTCAAATCCGGTGATAGTAAAGACCCCAACAATTATAGGCCTGTGTCGATTCTGCCAGTTCTCAGCAAGGTGTTTGAAAAGTTAATGCTCAATCAAATGTTGCGTCACTTTAATAAAAATTCCATCTTTCATGAACAACAGTATGGTTTCACCAAAGGGCGTTGTACAACTGACGCCGGTGTCACCCTAATAAAGAACATTTTTAGCGCCTGGGAGGAATCACAAGATGCCATTGGAATCTTTTGCGACCTCTCAAAGGCGTTCGATTGCGTTGACCATGAGACACTTTTGCTGAAACTGGAGCACTACGGGGTTAGTAAAACATCTCTTAATTTACTAAGGTCATACCTGAGGGATAGACGGGTAAAAGTACAGGTTAACGGCGTGAACTCATTGGGGTCTGAAACGACTATGGGCGTTCCTCAAGGTTCAATATTGGGTCCATTTCTATTCTTAGTTTATATAAATGATTTACCCCAATTGTTTCAAAATCAACCAAAAATGGTGTTATTTGCCGATGACACATCATTGATTTTTAAAATAAACAGACGGTCACAAAATCTAGACGACGTAAATGACGCTATTCTTCAGGTTCAAAATTGGTTTACGGTAAACAATTTGGTACTTAATGAAAAAAAAACCAAATGTATTCGATTCATTTTACCAAATGTTAGGAATAGTAAATGTGACATCATACTTAATGGAGAGAAACTGAAATTTACTAGTCAAACGGTTTTCCTAGGAATCACGCTAGACGAGAAATTACAATGGGGACCCCATATAACATCTATTGCGGGGCGACTAAGCTCCGCGGCTTATGCTGTTAGAAAGATAAGACAGTTAACAGATGTAGAAACTGCGCGTTTGGTCTATTTTGGCTACTTTCACAGCATTATGTCGTATGGTATTTTACTGTGGGGTCGGGCTGCTGACATTGAATCCGTTTTTATTTTACAAAAAAGAGCTGTCAGAGCCATTTATAATCTACGTCGCCGCGAATCTCTTAGGGAACTATTTAAAAATATTAATATAATGACAGTGCCTTGCCAATTTATTTATGAAAATATTATGTATGTAAGAAAAAACTTACATATGTTTAATAAAGTAAGTGATAGACATGACTTTAATACTAGAAACAAGGACAAAATAGCTCAACCATATTTTAGATTGTCTAAAGTCCATACATCTTTTATGGGGTACTGTGTTAAGTGCTACAACAAAATTCCTAGTGATATATTACAACTAAGTGAAACAAAATTTAAATCATATATTAAAAGTACACTCTGTAAAAAAGCTTATTATAATCTAGAGGACTATATTCAAGATAAGAATGCTTGGAAACATGCTGGTCTAGCTCCATAGGACGATCGACAGTCTAGACAAAATCGAACCGATTGCTAAATTAAAATACCTAATTTCATACTTAGTATAAATATATACATATATATATTTGACTCTTTTTTTATACACTGCTCAGGCTCACATACTGATTCATTGTTTGTTAAAATATAAGGAGTGGTCGTCTACTGTTTCAACATTAATTGTAATATGTAATATGTGAACACTGTGTATCTATGTACATATAACTTAGTCTGTCATTCCTTAATCTGTGATACTTTGTACACACTTTCAAATACCTAGTGTTTTTATGCAAGGTACATCGTATTCACGTATAATTATATAATTCCTGTAAATGCAAATATTGTTAACATCGTTTTTAAAAGAGTAAGTATGGAGTTTCTTGCCCATTCTTCTCCATACAAAACTACCTTTTGGAATGGGCACCTAGAATCAATTTTTTTTTTCTCATTTGACGTTCAAAAGTGCCTTATAATGGTCTAATTGAAATAAATGATTTGACTTTGACTTTGACTTTGAATAATAATTTCTATTGTAAGAAAACAACGGAAAAAAGTAAAGATATATAACCCCTTTTACAAATTGAATCGGTTTACCAACAGTCGGTTGGTCTATGAACCACATTGGTCAACATAATCTCTAAACGATTAACTATTCATCCAAAGGACTTTTCACCCATGAAGGCCAACATAGCACTACGCAAGTGAATGCTTAACCGATAGAATGTGTTGATCACTGTTGGTAAACTGTTTCAGTTTCCCCCTTTTAACTGCAAAATGGCTAATCCAGAAAGTACCTAGTCAAATCGTCAACGAGAAATCTTTTTTTTTTAATAAATAACCTACTAATATTTACCATTGCAGCACACATTGAAGTTATTTACAATAGGTAGTTGTTATTAGTTTTACGCACTCAACACGTCAGTAAATGTGGCCTGAATAGGTAACTAGTCTAATCATCGTACTACATAGGTCATAATCAATAAGCTTTTATGCCCGACGTGTTGATGCTGTGCGTCAGTGACGTCATATCAAACCACGATAAGGCGGCAAATCGATAGATAGTGAACACTCAACCCCTGAACAATTTGATCGTAAAAGGCGTTGTGCCAAGTCCCAATTACGAGTGATTGAGTGGTGCCGACTGTGTGGTCATTAAACGATCTCAGCACTAATTACGGAGTAGTGAATAAATAGATTGCTCCAATCCAAACAATTTCCTAATAAATTCTCCATCATTGAATTGGAAAAAGTTAATGTGTAAAGGGTGCGACGGGCATGACATTATCATGGTTCGTTATTCTACGGTCGACGCGATTTCTGATCGCCATGTATTTGGTATTGGAGCAATGTTTTTCGCGCATTCCCTTTGTTACATACTCCGTGTCACTAATAATCCCATTCACATGATCAACTCTCTATATCCGATGCAAATTTCTTGCGCTGTATGTTTTTAATTACAATTAATTTTGCTTTCCTTAGCTCTTGTTACGTGAGATATGTAGGCCTTCGTTTACTTGTCGGTGCAAATGCACGTAATAACCAGGCTACTATTCGATTTATTTTTATGAAAGAACTGTTACGATTTAACAGATCTTCGATAATGCTATTTCCAGGATTGCTATGTTGAACGGGGAGGACTTGTTCCCGTATCTCTTCTTCTGTCGTATACTTTGTCGGATCTTGCTTCAACCTAAATGCCGGTGTCCATAAACAGGCTGGATCCACCACAAGTTTTGCTCTATTAGTATTGTGTAACCGATAGTCCTCTGCTTGCTGAATCGGCTGGATTTTCTTTTCTTAACACGTAATGCCAAACATCAGGAGGTATTATGCTAGTGATTTTCTTCACTCTATTTGATTCAAAAGGCTTCCATCGATCTGGGTTGCCTTGTATCCAGCTAATGGTGACTTCTGCGTCACACCTAGCAATGATTTCGTGATCTATGCTAACTATGCTGGTCTACTTTGCTATTAATCTGGATAACAACTCCGCTGCACATAGTTCTAATCTCGGCAGCGAAACTGTCTTGCTGTTTGACATTAATCTAGTTTATGCTGCTACTAGTACCACTAATACTTTACCCCCAGTCACTATTCTGGCATACACTACACATGCGTACTCTTTCAATGATGCATTACAAAACCCGTGCAACTGGACAATGTCACCGCACTTGCTTTGTAGCCATCGAGGTATTTTAAACTGGCTGATACACTCCATGTCCTCTGGTAATTTTGCCCACTCGTTCTTTTTTTCTCGTTTTTGATGAAGTCTCAACTTCATCACTCAACTGAATTTCATCAAGCCAAACCTTTTGAAATAATAATTTTGATTTTGTTGTTAGCGGTGCTAGCCAACCACAGGAGCATTCTCTTTGTAAGCTTTGTTGTATCTGCTGATGCTGACTTATATTAGAAAGAAAATTCATCCGTTAACGGGTACCATCTTAAACCTAACGTTTTTGCTGTGTTCTCTGTTTTGAAAATTAACGATGTTGCTTGAATATTTTGAAGTGATGAATTTATACCTCCCATTAGTCTCTCATAGTCGTAGTCATTTGCTGACCACTTTCTCAATAAAAATCCTCCGCTGCTTAAACACAAATTTAGTTCTGCTATACTGCTTTTCCCTTCGTCGATAGTACGTGACCCCGATACTAAATCGTCCATATAAAAATCTTCCTATATAATTTTTGCTGCGGTGGGAAATTTATGCTGTTCATCTGACGCTAGTTGCCGAAGGGTCATCTTCTCCTAAAAGTATGCTGATTTCGTGCCATATGTAACCGTAGTTAACTGGTATGCTTTGATTGCTTCTTTTGTTTTCGCTCGCCAAAAGATTTGCTGCACTTTTTGATCTGCTTCGTTAACTAAAATTTGCCGAAACATTTTCTCAATGTCAGCGGTGAATACATATCGATATTGTCCCCACTTGAGTAACAGTGTCTGCAGGTCTCGTTTATTTATTTATTTATTTATTTATACTTCATGCACAAACGCACGCACGCGCGCGCGCGCGCTTCATGCACCTCTATGCATGACGTCATTAAGACTAAGTCCTGACGACTTCTTTGCGGACGCATTAAATACGACACGTAACTTCGTAGTGGAAGATTCTGCTCACTGGACACCATGCTGAGGTAAGTAACAATCTACTTGATTGCTGCTAGTAGTTGCTAATTTCATGAGCCCCAACCCCTTGTACTCCCTTAAAAATTGCCTATATTGCTGTGCAAAATGTTATTGCTTGCTTATTTTTTTCTTTAAATTTCTGTATTGCGCTAGTGCTATCTCTTTTGACGATCCTATTTTTGCCCACGCTTGCTGCTTCATCGGTAACCTTACTTCATAACGAGCGCCTTCAAGACGTTTTGTCGTTGATAGGTAGTACTCGACACATTGCTCATCTCCTACTGATATTTTATTTTCCTCGTAAATATCCTCGATTTGCCAAAATCGTTGAATATTTGCTGTATTATTTAGGACGACGTTACAATGAAGCTGTGGTTTTACGCTGCCACATAGTAACCATCCTAGCTGGCTTTGCTGAGCTAAAGATGAAGGCAAATCAGAGCTTCTTATCAAGCCGTCTAACATAATAAAGGCGTAGGCATCTGCTCCAAGTAATAAGTCAACTCGACGGCTTTTATAGAACTCCGGGTCTGCTAAATGAATATGTTCCAAATGCGACCACGAAGGCCTTTCAAATGATCGATTGGGTAGGTTTTTGATGACGTTTTGCATAATTAGAACATCAGTATGAAATTTGAAGCTGTTGTACATAGATTGACAAGTAATGCTAAGCTTGCCCTTGCAGTTAGCATCCTTTTGGCCGATTCAAAAATAACTACATCAAATTGTTGTCGTTTCAAACCAAATTGTTGTGCTGCTTTCTCGCTAATTAGTGATATTTGGGAGCCCTGATCGATAAGAGCTCTCAAAACAAGCTGCGTGCTGTCTGCGGATATAACTTTCACTAATGCTAGCTAGCAGTATTTCAGTAAAATCTTGCTGAGATGCGTGAACATTACTGTTGCCCTGATTTTTATTTTCCTCTTGCTTAATGTAATTTGATTGTTGATTAATTGGACCAGACGCTGAATTTTGCTGCGTAAAACATTCATGCAATATAGTATGATGTTTTTCCAAACACTTGCGACATCGTTTTGTCGAATGGCATTTATAACCATTATGATTAAAAATGCAATTAATACAACAATTATGTTGTTTGAGGGTTTTAAGTTTCATTTCATTCGACAATCCAAGAAACTTTTCGCAATTGTGTAAATTATGTTCAGCAAAACAAAGAGGACATTTGACTCCCGACACATGCATGGCTTTCGTAATAGGCTTGTTTGCTTGCTGTTGAGATGGCTGTGATTTTGGTATGATATCTTGTCGTCAATGAGATGATTCTAAGCTAGTGAACTTATTTTCTAATCGAAGTTACGCTAAACGGTGGTCTAGCTTACGTTTAAAAAGGCGAGACAGGTCGACGTCTGACTCAACCGTTTGAGCAATTAGCTATAGTTTTTTGTTTGTTCACCTTGTAAATCATTCATCATCTAACATTGTACTAATCTTCTTTAGCATACCTATAAGCCCACACTCACCTAACTCTTTAGCTTTGTGTAAGTTTATCTCATTTCTTGGCCTCGGGAGCATGTTCGATGCAATAATTACGATCGAAGTTTTGCTGATCTAGCTAACCATTTACGCCGCGCTAAGTGTAGCGCGGCATCAGTGCATATTCGGACAGCAAACGGTGTGCATTCGTTATAATTAGCATGAGCATTTAGCTTAGCATAGCTTAACAACCGTTTTCGGAATAAACCCTTAAAATTCATCAGATAAAGGACCGGTATTGTAGCAACGGTGCGGCGATAGCCAAGGCTCGGTAAAGACAATGCAAAACTTAAGTTAGCTATCTCCTAAACAAGCTATAAACTTCACCGATAAAATTCTGGACACGTTTAGCTGTCATGAATAAATATAACCTATAAGATATTGTTGCGTGCTCAGATCATATAAAGGCGGTTTATTGTCAATCATATGTCGTCGATTTGGGTTGCCTTCATCACGATGCTCGTGAATAGACGCATCAACTATGATATTGCAATCTTATCTTGGTATCGTAAAATGTTATTCAGACATTACCATAAGTATATTTGGTACCCAATAAATATCCAAATAGGACAATAAAAGTATCCCAAACACCTACTATTGTTAAGTCTAAATGTTAAAGGAAACATCTAGGACTAAATAATCACTCGTAAAGATGTTTGCCCGACCTACATCCGTTTTACTTAACGAGTGTACCTTCCGTTCAATCGATAGGAAAATCACTTAGATTACCCTTGTGCCCTACCAGTACTTGGAAGTTTCCGCTTGGCGTGTGTTTATCGTACTACTATAAGCCTTTGGGACTGTTCATAATCTCTGTTCAAATAAAAAGTTCTATTTGCGTGACTATTGAAAGCAGGCCGCATTACTTTACCAATTGGGTCGTTAATTTGTTGTATTCCATTTAATTTGATTGTAGTCAATCAATCAAATTGTATCGATAATCGTATCACTTGATTTGATTAGTTTAATACGAATCGATTAAACGGAGTGGGTTTGTTGGTCACACAATTTATGTGTTTATAAATGTTTTTTTTATGACTTCAAAGCTGTGTTCCGTTTTACCGTACCGACATTGGCAGCAGTTACTAAAAAACGAAAACCTCTTGTGGAACCATAGGTACTGCATAATTATCGTACTTCAACAGAGGGCTAATTTACGTAATTTTATGACGCGCCGATGAAGTTGTAGTGCAGTTGCAGTTAAGTTCAAGATTGAGTGATAAACGGTATTCTTGTAATATTTGAACTACGCGTAAGCTGCGCGTGAACTGCACGTCAACTGTACGACAACCAAACTGCCAAACTTACTTATGGTGTAGCCACATGAGAGAAAAAATACCGATCGATTACATTTCAATGAATATGACGTTATTATAATAATACCCCAGTATCGATTTTAGTGCTTTTTAACTGTCATTTTGAGACGTCAAACGAATAGTAGAATACCGATCATGTTGCATTCTGAAGCACGCACCAAAGACGCGCAACCCGTTATTGCGCTCGCGTGACGCGAACTTGACGCGAGCGTGTCTGACAGCGGTAGAGAATACGAAAAGCGTTGTTTTGATCGAAACTTAACTGCAACTGCACTGCAACAGCATTTCTTTAGTTACGTGAATTAGCCCACAGATCTCTTAAGATTACGATTGGGTAAGTACCGATCGAAGGTACTGATACATTTTATTCGCAACTTCATAGACCGCTTCCATTCTTTTTTTGTAGATCACCATTTTTATTTACATAATAGGTATGTGTAGATAGATAATGAGGATACCAATTACAGTTTTGAAAGCTCAATATTTCCTCGGTTACATAAGAAGTGATTGCACTCATCTAACTCCCCCGTACTTACTTCTCTCTATAGGTACATTTTAGTTCATTTGATATTTTAGTATTACAATTTCAAAACACGTGAATGTCTGTATCCGCAAAGGCTACACAGTCGCTAGCTATGTAGGACTTAGAATGTCTTGTAGGTAATGTAGTACTTCGATATAATCTGAAACAGGATATAATCTGAAACAGGCTAGAATAGTTATATAATTGAACGAGTCTAGAAAGTTACGAAAATAAATCAATTCTTGATAGTGAGTAAGTTCCTGTTAATAAATGACTATCTATTCTTATACTTCTGAGGAGCTCGTTGTTAAAGCCGTACAGATCGATCGGTCAAAGGTTATGCTACGCTAGCCGCGGTCGGTCTGTGGATGGGTGACCATCTCTTTCATACCGCGTTCCATCCGTGCCTCGGAAAGCACGGAAAACCGTTGGTCCAGACTGTAATTTGAACATCTTTGGCGGCAGTCTGACAACCAGTCTTACCAAGGGGTATCGTGTTACACGGTAACTGGGTTGTGGAAGTTCGATAGGCAGTCGCTCCATGTAAAACACTGGTATTCAGCTGCATCCAGTTAGACTGGAAGCCGACCCCAATATAGTTGGGAAAAGGCTAGGCAGATGATGATGTATTCTTATGCTTCTGTTTTTTTACGAACTGATTTAATATAATATATTCGACTACAGTTAGCGTGTTAAATCATAATTAATTCTTCACGTTCTGGTTGCTGAAAATTATTTTACCATAAATAAGTAAATAAAACGAAAATATATTTTATTTTTGTGCAAAATTTTGTATGCTACACTGCACGTCGTTATTCATGCTTTTGTTTTTATTTTGCACTGATGATAATATATCTCATGTTGTAGGTTGTTTTTCATAGCTGTATGAGCTATTGAAATAAAATTGGACATTACAGCATGTTTAATGATTTTGGTAATGGTCTAATTTTATTTTATTTTGGTAAAACCGTGTCAAAATCAATACTTGTTTACACAGAAACAAATGCATAAAGACTAAAGAGTCACACAAACTAATTTAAAAAAATATTCTTACCTTGCGTATATGTATTAAGTTTAATTAAAATCGGCTCATTAATTTCCAAGATTTTATACTCCTGATTTGGAATGAGATGCCGTTCCGCGTAAACGCTCTTTTAGGGTGTTACCAGACTAATCGATCGATCGTCGATCGACGGCATTGATTGATGGTAGAATGGATTAGTCGACGTCGATCGATGGTTTCTACCAGACCAATCAATTGATCGTCGATCGACGGCATCGATCGACGGTAGAATGGATTAGTCAACGTCGATCGAGTTGCTTGATTATTATTAGTGATGGATTATGGTCGGAGTAAATCGATCAACGTCGACCGATGCCATCGACCGGCAATCAATCCATCACTTAGTCGAACGGTATCCGTCGATCAGCCAAAGCTACCACACTAATCGATCAACGTCGATCGATGTCGACCGATGGCATCGATCGATTGGTGTAGTAACACCCTAAACGTGATACACACAAAAAAGTAGTTTTCGATGAAACGATGTTTTAATAATAATTTGACCCATGATCAACATAATAAATAAATAAAAAATCATTTTATTAAAAAATGCTTTTTAATAAAAAACGTAGATATTATTGCAATTCAAATGTCACTAGCTGTCATAATAAGATGTCAACGAATACAAATAATGTCAATCAAAATAATTAAAAAAAGAAAATAAATTATTGTTTTATCAAAATATCTATATTAGTACTGTGCATAATTATGTATTATGTAGAATAATCAAAAAAAAATTCAGTGTGTACTTATGTACGCGCGTGAGAAGTTATACTTCTTCGAGTCACAAAATAGCAACGAAGGCAGTAAGTAGTTCAGCATGTACGTCAGAGATGGCGTTGTTTACAATTACTCCCGTGAGAATTTTGTGTGACGCTGTGCGCGCGCATCGTAAAACTCTCATCATTTTTTCATAACGCGCCTAAAGAAGTATAACTTCAAAAAAAAACAAAAAGACAATCATGTATATGTCCTTCTGATTTTCTGCGAGAGACACTCTATGTTAGAACTTAGAAGCAACATGACCACATCGAAATGTTGTTTGTAGGTATACCCTGGTAAATGCATCTTTTCTGCGTATTGTGTATGAAAACTTTAATGTGTCTGCAGAAAAAATGCAGTATCAATCAAAACAGGAAACTAGTAATGAGTAATTTCCATTATTTTCTTCCCTTATCCGGTTTTCTCGTGATTTTGACGAAACTTAGATGATAGAATAGTCGCCAAAAATCATTTTCTTGTTCTGAGTTCGATATTCTCTGTGAACACAGAAACTAGATGAGAAACTTTTCTCGTAAATGATTTACTTTCCGAACGTATACCTAAAAGTGTGTGCACAACTACCAAAATAGCGTATACCCGAATCTATTTATAAGTAAAGAGATAAAGTTCGTGCAGGAATTCCTGCGGAATCACCGGGTCAATTTAAAAAGTTTTCTGCGTACAGACAGCTTGTTTTGTGTAGACAAATATGTCTAGACAAATGTGGGCTTCATAGGAGGTCTCTTTTAAATGTTGTTCGAGAAGTATTTTGTAGAAAAGAAAACTAAGGAACTTTTCTAACCTATGCGGTGGAACGCAGCGAATAAAATTGTACTACCAAAGCAATATGATGGTTTGTTTTTATTCAGTTATCACATAATTATGCAGCTGCAGTGTCGTAATGAAATGTGTTTAAATTGTGCACTGCTAAAGATTAAATATTCAATTCTACTACACAAACATTAAGCCGTTTGTAACATCCCTTCAGGGATTTGTCCTGCACGTGTAACGTTAAGTGACCTATACAGGGGCAATACAGCAATTGGTTTTCGGAATGTGATGGACGAAACGGTAGCTTCATTCGAAAGCACGGCCCCGGCCGCAGTAACTTGTGATCAGAGTTCTGACTAGTTAGATTGCGGCTTTAATCCAATTTGATGTTCATGAACTACTGTTGATATACGATCCGGAGGGTCTCCTTCTACCAAGATTTACTAGCGATGTAATATTTGCACGCTGTTTATTACTTTATATGACGGTAGCGGATTAAATTTTATTCAGTTCTAAACACGTAGGGTAACTCCTTTGCAGGTTTCTTTTCGCTAGTATTCTTTACATTGATCCGGGCATTGAAAGCTTTGGAAATACGACATTTCAAAAAGTATACCTCAAAAGTGCTTGAAGCTTTAGTTTTCTTGGTTTATTCGCTGCAATTTTTAAGATTTTTAAAGTGCTTTGAAATGCTTCACATTTATTTCGTCTAAAAGCCGAAAACCGTTGCTCGGTTTGCAGAATTCTATGTTTATGATACATAATGAACTATGTACATTATATTGCTTACCTTTGCCCATTAAAAAAAAAAAAAAATTGACAAATTATCATTTCCCAAACTATTTTCCACATAACTTCATTTGCCAAATGATTACTTAGCAAATAAACTCTTCCCAAATAATTTGAACGCAAACCTAATGTTTAGCAAAAGTTGTAACGCAAACCTGCCTTATGTTGAACCAAACCTTATGTTTGGTAAGAGAACGTTTAAACAATAACTTGCATACCAACTAGTACTTTTACTAATTTAAATGTAGTCAAATATTTCACTTTAAAGTTGCTTAAATGGAGTAGTCGGGGCTCAAGGGTTTAAAAAAAAAAATAACCATGAAGGGGATGGCCAAGTCTAGAGAGCGAGCGGAGCTAGCGAATTCAGACCCCGCCATCCCCTTCTCTGACCTAACCTGTCCGAGTTGGGGTGCCCTAAGTCCCTAGATTGTTTGCTGTAATAAATTATTTGATTAAATACCAAATGCCCCCTAATGACATTATCCTTGGTAATATTCTGCCGAGTAAAAATTTTACCAAATGTAAATGTGCGTACCTACTAAAATCATTCCAAATATTGCATTGGCAAAAAAATATTGCTAATACTTGTCTTCGTATTAAGCTAAGCTTAGTTAAAGTTAGCTACTTTACAAATACCAATGATTTTTAATTGCGGCATTGGGCGCCAAGATTAGAATCCCTAAGTGCAAAGTGCGTCCGGTTCCAGCCATGCGTACTTTGTTGACGTCATAAAACCGTTTTCGTGCGCAGCATCTGCGTTGGTGGCGCATAATATCTGTTATAAAATACAGAGTCACGCTAAGTGCACGTGTGCACCAAGTTTGTGCGCGTTTAGAGCAGCGATGTAATGATCGCGGTTGCGGTTTCTGCTAACATCCCGCGATATGCGCTTCACAAAGGCATATTGTACTATAGACTCTACGATGATTTGAATTTACTGCATTGTAAGTTCTCTGCTTTGATCAAATATGTACCTACTCTGAGTAGCTTGAATGAGGTCGTTACGCTCGGCGCAGTGCTCTTTGCATTTCGATGCAATCCAATCCGCCCCTATATTAGTTACGGCATCCCTTCTTTTCGCATAATGCTCTTTTTCATAATATACTGCGGCATAATTTGTTTTGCCATAATAATACTTTGCCATATTTTTTTTGCCATGCTGTTTATGTTGGCATAATTATCTTGAAGGTTAATTTGTTTTGGCATAAATTTAATTCGCATAATGTTACTAGGCATGATGTGCAAATCTAATGCGCTACGCTTGCGCTAGTATTGTCTTAAAAATTGAATATGTTGTGCTACAAAAGTTAGTGACAGAAACGAATCGCTGCAAAACTGACTCCACGCAATCTTCTCTGCCCTACGCCTAGAGTGTAATCTAAGCCCGCGTAGGCGCGGAGGGGCGAGGCGGCCCGCGAACTGAGAAGCAGGTGGTTTTAACGCTCGCCGCCGTGGCTGAGGGTGGCCGCCGAAGCTGCGGTGGTGAGCGTAAAACACATCTGCGATCTGTGCCGGGGCCCTGCAGCGCCGGAGCTGTAACAGAAACCATGTTTGCTGCATGTTGAATGCTTGTTTGCATGCTTGCAGCATGCATGGTAAAATATGTTTTAATATCATTATACGTAAATAAATTTGTACTTTAGAAAGTTATGCTTAATCATTATTATGATTAGACAAATTATGCTTAAAAAAATATACGTAACTAATGTTATGCGTAAATATAATTAGGAGAAACAAAAGTATGCTAAGTTATATTAGGTCTTAAAATTTTATGCAAATTTATAGGGAACAGACTCATAAAAGGCATCAATAATATTTATTCATGGCTTTTAATAAAGAAATTGATGAATAAACGATCCTATCGATACATATTTGCCTTCGTGTAAAATTTACATTTACGATTGGAGACATTTTTATAAACAAATAAAAATTTACAATACCAATATTGGATAAATGAACTGGATACTTAGCCAAACAAGCGATTCATTAGTGAATCATCTTCATCATCATCATTCAGAAAGACGTCTACAACTGGAAATAGATCTCTCCAAAGCATCAACACGTTGAGAACCACTGTCAGAATTGTACTTGTTTGTCCTGACTTGCTTTTAACTAACACATTATCTTCACCTGTGTCGTTAGTAAAGTTCGTTACAGACAATTATTTAATAAGTAGCATTAATTACAATGTAACGATGTTACAAACTTTGACATTGAATTCTCCTGTCTGATGTAACTTAATTTCGCGGCAACTTAATGACAAGTTGTGACTAATGTTAGTTATATTTACTTTGAATAGGGTAATCTGTCGCTTGGAACTTTCTCACTATCTCATCCTAAGTTACTAAATAATGTTATGAACACGTGACATATGGACGTATATGTTTGTTTTTGAATGTCAAGAAGGGAATTTCGAAAAATTGTTCAGAATGCAGCAAGCGTTTAGTATAATTGTGTAACACACTTCTAATGAGAATTGCTTCTATTTTACTGATCAATAATGTACATTGCTTTGAATTAGGTATCGTTAACATGGCGTTTAGAACAATTGGCGCAGTGGTTAAAGTGGAACTGTCAAAATGAAGGCGATTAAAATTAGATTGGTACGTAATTAGGTTAGGTGTAGGTATCTATTATATTTTGTAACATAGAAAACCAAGAACATTCGCCTCGGTTGTGCCGTGAGCAAAGCTAGTTACTGTAATCCTGAGCCCAAGGTTTTAACTGTCTACTAGGTATATCGTTAATTAACTTAAATGCATATTGCGATTTTGAAAGAACCTTGGCCTGCTAGTGAAACGCGAATGTTTCCTACCTAATATCCCCAAGCGACGAGAAAGTTACTCATTTCAGTGAATATTAATGAGCTTTACTGAAAACAAAACTGGTTAACTTTCCAAAATGTAACAAGCAGTGTTTAAGTGTTATATGAAGAAATCCTAATAGAAAGTGTAAACCTAAACCTACAGCTTCTGTTATGAATAAGTTCTTTTGTTTAATTAGTTAACAACTCTAATAGCAATTTAATTGTGTTGTGGTAATGCCGCTTCGAAAAGTTTGGTAAAGCTTTGTGCATGTGGATGTGTCTTTCAAAACCTAGTTCAGTTACGTTAGTACTATTGTGTATTCTGTGGTCCAGCGCCCAACACTAAATATAGTAAACAACTTTTCAATAGAATTTCGAACGTATAACCTTTGAAACATTGAAAGCTTCTACATTCAAAGTTAATTGACAATAGCTCTATACATGTCCACGACAATATTTATGGTCTGTTTGTTTTTCGATTAAACGTATCAACTGTCGCGTCATCTCCGCCAGACCGGACCGGAGCTATTTACTCGACATTTGAATATAGAATACGACCGTTTTGTGTTGATTTGTTTGTTTAGATTGAATCTCCACCGTTCGCGTGTAGGGTGCTTTGCTCTGGCTGAATCTCATTTCAATATGATCGTTACAATGATTGGCAATAAACAGAATTACGGTCGTAAATGGTATCTCTGTTACGTTTGCAAATGTCAGCTGTTAACGTTTTCCGCTTTTGAAAATTTAAATGCTCTGGGCCTTTATTTGGTGACCCGGATGTTGCAGAAGCTGTATCCGCTTACTGTAGGGTCGCGGATTCGGTATCGGTTTACATATTGGTATGACCTACCGATATTTGTTCCGTGTTCGAATGTTTGAGTGTGTTTTACATAATTTCTTATAAGTACCATGAACACTGACCATCCTGGTTTAATATGTCAATCGTTTACTCATCTCTCTTCTTTTCTTTCAGGTACGTTCAAAAGCCATCGAGAAATCGACTGCTTTCGTAGCTGGTAAAGTATTAGATGTCTGAGTTGTCACCGCTGATCGGCGTTCAATTTTGCCGGACAAGTTGCGGCCAATTCCGTCGGGCACCGGGCTCGAATAAAAAGTCGCGCGAAGTGCAATAAGTGCCGCCATCAATGTCGCGTTAGCGCCAACACAATAAAATAGAAAGTCAATTGGCTTTGGAAAAAGTCGCCGGCTCTACCTCTTCGAGATCGAGACAAGAGGTCTCGCGCGATACGAACGCTGTGGGTGCAGTTGAATTGCTTTTTTATTTTTGTTTCCCTATTCCATTAGCTCTCTCAAAATTGCGAGAATCGTTTATAAAAGAAAAGGATGCCGATGAACACGTTAAAGAATTTATATTAACCGCTCTGAAGCTTTTGCCGCCCAAAAAACGTTGAACCCTACCATTGAAATTTGACCCTTAACGCTCAGCGCGGCCGCCCTCATTAAAACTTTGTTTAAAACCGAACCAAGTGGCCTAGCGTAAGCGTGTTTACTGTTCTGTGTTGACAATTAGATAAAGAACAAAATAACGTATTTTGTTTTGACTGAAATTATGTGTAGAATATTTTATACGAGACTAAAGTCAAGGTCGAGCATATTTTGCCGGTTTCAGTCAAATAACGTTGAATTGTGAAAAAAATACGGCTCTAAGTATATAGTTTCCATCATTTTTAAATACTAGAATAGTTATTTGTACTATTTAATAAGAAACAGTAATAATTGGGTAGATAATCTACATAAAAATAATAATCGAATCTACACGCACCACGCGGAACACCACCGCATTCACCAATAAAACTAGACGGACAATCATAGCCGATTTACACAAAAACTACACAACCTAGAACAAAAATATAGCTATGTTTAGAAAGGTCACTTCATTAGCTCTAATAGTAATATAAAAAGTTTCCCATAAGTCTATAAACTGCTTAGATAATGGACAGAAAACACAAAGGAAGATTTTTTATAAAACAAAAGCATAGCGACTTCAAACTAAAATTACGATGACACTATGCTCTCAACTAACCTGTTTCATTCATGTGACGAATAGATCAAATCCTATAGTTTATATTTATGGTATAAAACTACCACAGTTAATTACATTTTTAATAAAATAACAACAAATACTTACAACGACTTTCTGTCTAAAAACACACGCAACTACACGCAACGACCTTGAATGAACCCCAAGTCTCGCAAGATGGCGGCTGTAGAAGCTAGGGTTGCATCTGACCAAGTAATTTTAATTAACCCGATATTTAAAACAAAATATCGGGTTCGAATAAAACTTCAAATAAAAAATGTAAAATAAATATTTTAATAAAATAACGTATATAATACATAATAAACATAAAAAAATTAAAAAAAAAAAAAAAATATTAATATTTAAAATATGTAATTTATCCCGTTATTTTTTTTTAAATCTTATTAATTATTATTTTTTTTTACAAAGGGTTAGAAATAATTACCTTTATTTCCTAAATCACATTATTTTTATTTTTTAATATTCGTAAATACGTAAAAAAAATATTTGTAAATAAGTCATTATTTAATAAGATTAAAAAAATATGTATATTATGAAAAAAAGTAAAGTAAAAAAAAATAAAACAATAATAAAAAAATTATAATACATATATGTATATATTTTAAATAATCCCAAATTAATTTTTTTTCCTTATCCATACTAATATTATAAATGCGAAAGTAACTATGTCTGTCTGTTACGTTTTCACGACGCAACGGCTAAACCGATTTTGATGAAATTTGGTATGTTTTTTTTTTAATAATATAAATAAAAAAATCACAACCAAGACATAAACCAACACTACAAATATACGCATATTGTGCATCACAATCAAACGAATACCAAACGTGAAAAAAAGCCGCAACCCTGAAAGTGAACCGTGTCTAGCTGGAAACTAGCGAGACCAAAACAAAAAAAAACAAAAAAAATCGTTACAAAGTACTCACTTGGCGCCAAAATTCATGTAATCCAGCACATCTTCAAGATATTATGGAACTTTTTACGTTTTGTGGTTAGAATTATGTCTAAACTTTATCATGTCACACATAGTTTCCCGCGATTTCATGTAATTAAGTTAAATTACCACTTTGTAATACGTAAAAACACAACGACAACAAACACGCGTTCGACTATTTCGATTTTAGCACATTTCACTTATAGTATCAGTAAATAAAACGTTGATTTATCACAGAACAGGTTTTCTAGATTAATTTAGAACCATCACATTAGTAAAAACCAATAAATTACAATACTTTAAGGCATTTTGCTTTCGAGCACAAATCAACACGACCACAGCAAATTACAAAATAATACAAAATGGCTTCGTCAAACTTTGGATGTCGATTGAAAATAAAAATTGGTTCCGTGATGTTGCAAACTTGCGTCTAAACGATAGATAATCTAATTCTCAATAGTTTTAACACGTTTGGTAGGACTCTAATGCCCTTAGAATAGAGTTTAGAGCCGATTAACAGAAAAAAAAAAAATGGCACGCGCGTTTCCAAAAGCATGGCCGAGTTTTGCAAATCGATCAATTGCGTTTCGCTAAACATGACAGAGGATGAAAGTCAATTGGCTTTGGAAAAAGTCGCCGGCTCTACCTCTTCGAGATCGAGACAAGAGGTCTCGCGCGATACGAACGCTGTGGGTGCAGTTGAATTGCTTTTTTATTTTTGTTTCCCTATTCCATTAGCTCTCTCAAAATTGCGAGAATCGTTTATAAAAGAAAAGGATGCCGATGAACACGTTAAAGAATTTATATTAATTTGATTATGAAAGTAAGCGCCTTCTTCAAAGTCTTTTATGAAAGGCCTTTTCATATTTCTAATTTGTTTGGAAAGTTGTTTTTATAAATATAGAGTAAAAAGAGTTCGAATGAATGCCTAATTCGTTAAAAAACATAGATAAGTAAGACTGTCTTCTTTGAGTTTGAGACCGTGATTACCTACAAAGATACAAAAAAGAACAAAATAGTGGGACATTGTAGATACACAAGTATCCGAAAAATGCATACTGAACTATTCGTTGCATACTGCATTGTATGCAAATACACTTCAGTTCATTTAAATTGATGCGATTGCAAAAATATAACAGAATCAAGAATCGGCATATTGTGTAAACGTGTTATCGTAAAGTTTTACATAATTACGTACGTGACATAAACATTATTTACATGGAGTGCGCTGCTGTGACCGTAAGTTAAGCTGTGCTGGTCTGTGACGTCAGCTCGCTTTATTTCCTGAACGTGTTAATTACATTAAATCCACACGCGTTGATCCCGAATGATTATACCGGGCGTAATTAATGTTTTTATTACTGTCTGCTGTACGGAAAATTACTTAACTACTATGCAGACCACAGATTGTTAACAAAAAAATTCAGTGTGTACTTATGTACGCGCGTGAGAAGTTATACTTCTTCGAGTCACAAAATAGCAACGAAGGCAGTAAGTAGTTCAGCATGTACGTCAGAGATGGCGTTGTTTACAATTACTCCCGTGAGAATTTTGTGTGACGCTGTGCGCGCGCATCGTAAAATTTCACTCTCATCATTTTTTCATAACGCGCCTAAAGAAGTATAACTTCAATATAACTTCAATAACTTCAAAAAACTTTAGGTTAGGTATCCAAATGATTATTATGCGATCGATAATGTCGAACAGTGATTTAATTCACTATACATTTCCATAACTAGTGTGAGCGGTAAAAGAATTAAATAATAAAACTGGTTAGAATAAGCGTCGGTTACGTCTTGAGACGTGTTTGTATGATGAGGGTATGATAGGTAAGATAACCAAGGTAATATTTGCAAGTGTAATAATCTCAGTAGTCAATGCCGGTTTCGCCTGCATTCTTCTATTTATCAATGCGATACAACCAGTTGCTATGTAATGCCAAGTAATACAATTTAAATAAACATAGACTGAAAGTCGTTATGGTGCTCATGTTTCTGTTCCTACTTAACCGCGTCGTTAACCCGTTTCCCTTACTAATATAGTGTTATAAAACATTCGGAGATTGTACATAAGGTCCTTTTTTATTAATTTCACATTCGTATTACGGAATAAGAAACACGCATTGCCTTAATAGCTGGGCATGAGACCTCGACGCGTGCGAAATCGAGAGTCCAACCAAACTGACCGGCCCGTTCACTTTCACTGCGACAAAAGCCCGTTGTCAGTGTTATCTTATTAGCTTGTCGACTATGTTTGTTTTTGACGTTTCTTTTTGTGGCCAATTATCGCTTTAAGAGGCGACCGACGACGACCGACCGACGACCGGCCGACGACCGACCGGCCGACGCAAGGGTGAGTGATGTGCTCTTGTGAAACTTGCAAGAAAATTAGTTAACTCTGTGTGCGGTGCTTACATGAATTGCAGATTCTGTGATAAGTTGACCCGACTGACGCCTGTGTTGAACTTGTATAATCTAAGTAAGTGTTAATTGGACAGACTGTATACTAAGTCAAGTTTGCGTTTTATGTTTAATTTGAAGAGAGAAGTCTGAAGAAGAGGATTTTTGTCCTAAAGTTTAAGGTGTTTATAAATTTCATTATACGTTACTACATTTTCCAACTGTTCTTGAGGCATAATGTTAATACTATTAATGCCCGCTCACTGCATTTATAATGGCGAATCGATTAAATAATTATGTATTGCCGTGACCTATTGTTGAAATACGTCATAATGATTTGTAATACGTCCTGCGGTTTGCATGACATGACAATGAATATAATTCTGTTTTTGGCTGTACTTAGTTCAGAAATAATGAGCCCATTTAATGTTATTTTGTAACATTATAACATTTACCTAGGTCCTAGGTAATGAATTTATTGTTTTGTAGATACTATAACTGAAATACATCTTTCTATGTCGCAAGGTTTCGATATTTCCAATACATCATAACCTTTAAGTGCGATTTGCGTAAGAGAATGTCTATTAAGTTTCACGTAAATGTTAGAGGCGTTGTGAACTATAAGGTGTCTTTATTGTTTGTGGTGACTTTGCAATCGGCATTTGAGACTAGTCACGATTTAACTAGCCTCCTCATGTCTATTGTCTATTATAATCAGTTTATTTTGGATAACATCAATCCATACAATTACAAATTATAAAAATACAAAGAAATAAATTTTACCATAATAAGTTATAAATAAATAAATAAAAAAAAAAATAAAAAACTTGTGCGTCCGCGGGACCCCCGTAAGGAACGAAGTTCCTTACGTACGTGTCTGCCCAAAAAAAAAATAATTATATACTTACGTATGTATATATAATCATCAATCTCATTTGTTTGTAGTAGCACACCCGCGACACTCTGAAACGAAACGATATAATTGCCTACACGAATACTAAAATAATAGACTATACAGATACGTGCGTGAGTGTGCGTGTCTACGCGCCGCGCGAACAAAGACGCAATTTCCAGAGCTAGTCGTTCGACGCGGGGAGAGGTGAGGAACGGTTTCAGAGGGAGGCGGAGCGTGTCTCTACTGTACGGTAGTACTAATACTTATATTGTGGTAGTAGACTCCATTCACGCACACACACACACACGCATTTCGTTACGTGACGATTTCTACTAATTTGCACTACCCGTAAGCCGCGTTAAGTTCCAATAATTACAATATAGCTACCTATTGTGTTAGTAAAGTCTTATGCACTATGTTAGCCAACACCCATCACAATGTGCATTCATTTGTTCTGGATAGAGCAATCTGCACGAGATACAACCATCTGCAGTATGTCTATTCTGTTATAATCTCCCTTGGTGAACACCTAGGTGGAGTGTGCTGTCATCCTGCCGTCTGCTTTGTCAATCCCTAGTATCGGGCCGGATGACAGCTCACTTCACCTTGGTGTTCACCGAGGGAGATTGTAACAGAATAGCTCTACAGGTTACTGTTGCTAATGCCTCGTACGCGCTGCAACAAGGAGGCCACTTTTTTCCGTATAACCGCATGAAAGTCGTCCGTTCGCCTCCACAAACATTCCGGACGCACTACAATAGTGAGGCAGCTGCATCAGCATCCTGAAGACGTTGTTGTATTGGACACGCAGAGCACTAGCAGCCCGGCGAGTATAGTTTACCCACAGACTACTACACTTTAACGATTGACTACAGTTCGCCTGTCCGCCTTGAATAGAGTAATTTTCACTTCCCTCGATTCGAATTTTTGCCCTGACTGCCAACGATCTGCAGGGATTTCTATGTCTGCATCACCTTGCAACTTTTCTGTCACAATGTGCCCTAGATACTTGAAGCTGCTCACTACCCGCAGAGTCTTAAGCATAATAGGCGAAACATGCACCGGACCCTGCTTTCCACTCCTGATAACGAGCACTTCGCTCTTCTTCGAATTATACCTCAGTCCATGTTCCTCCGCGTACGCCTCACACATTGACACGAGCTTACGCACCGCCCCCATCGACGGCAGTACCATGTCATCCGCATAACTTATGTTATTTTCGCTCACTCCATCTACAAAACAACCCACATGAGTATAACTGCTGAGGTCGCCGATGAGGTCATTAACATACAGATTGAATAACAGAGGAGAGGTTATCCCCCCCTGCCGAACGCCACACAAATAAAAAAATAAAAATAAAAGAATTAGAATTGTGGAAAACTAGCGACCTCGAACCAATAGTGAACAGCGCGAACGGCTTTTCAAAGAAATAAGAGTAGAAGTTCAGACGTGATGTTCAATTTAAAACCATTAAAAGTCGTATATCTGCACCTTAAAGAAACACAATACTTACCTAAAAGTTATTCCAATATTCCCTTCACACTTTTAAGGGCTTAGGACCGCAATAAGAGGTGTTGATGCATATTATTTAATTAACTAAAAATATTTTTATTTTTTATGTATATCTCTATGTTTCGATAGTACTGAGGTCAAATCGTCCAGCCGCGGGAAATAGACCATTTAGATTTCAGCTTGTATAACACCCTATCAAAGGCCTTGGACAGGTCCAGGAAGCACGCTTACACGGCGTATTTCTCTCCGTGTAGTACCCGACAGCTTGCTTAAGACACAAGATTACACTCTCTGTTAACAGCTCACTCCTGAACCCAAATTGGGCATCATTCAGCTTTATGCTGCAGGAGAAAGTGAAGCAAGCTGTCATGCACCTTAGCCATTATTGTGGCTAGTGAGATGGGCCAATAGTTTTATTTATCTGACATATCACCAGTCTTATTCTTGATAGTCTATGCAAGTTTAAGTACAAATAGTTCGAATGTTTCAATTTCAATTATGTTTACAGACACGCTCCAGGGAATAAGGTTAGACATTGTTTAGTTTGAGGTAATTAATTAACTCTAATGAGGCTTACTAATATCTATGTTTGACTAAACTTAAGTAATAATTAATACTCTTCAAACAAAGAGTTATAGAATTTTGTCTGCTTATAGATGAGGGTGATTTAATTGTTATTAATGTTATTTGTTTTTTTTTGTGCACTTATTATACTCGATTCAAGAAAGTCAAGGATTTTCTACGTAACAGTAGTACGTAAAAGTAGAACACCCATTTTCGTAACACATACATTTAATATTAATGTTCATTGTGTAATTGTGTCGTCTGTTACTCACACGTCGGCTTGTGTTCGAATCACGGTAGATTTCCCAAGGATAATGTAATACAATCTAACTATTTACAGTTCTGCGTGTCGAATAAATAGATCCCTTTAGGTTGATACAATTTGAACCGTTAGTCTTGTGTGTGCCTCCACGTTTATTGAGACAGGAATATTCGTCCTTCAAAGCAGGATATCACACAATAGTGTCAGGTAGCTGACACCTTGTTAGAGAGGTCGCCCCTTTTGAATCTTGCCTTCATTGTGTTGAGATGGGTCGTCTGGATTCTGTTTCAAACATGTCTCATTCAACGTCTGACAAATGGGACACCTACTTAATTGAAATGATCTATACATCTTCTGCTTGGTGTACGCAAATTCGAATGATCGAAAGGTCAGATTTCAAAAAAGGACCCATTTTTTGTGAGGTCTTGTGACGATGAAATTTTGGACGGTCTGCACAGTCAGCCTCTGTTTCGTCCGGAAATATATTCCCTCGATGTCGTGTGTAGTCGCGTGTATATAGGGTGTAGGGGAAGCTGTCTAAAACATGCCAGTCTCCAGTCTATAATTCACGCTCGGACGAGCCCGACCGGCGCGAGCGGCTTCAATCGCTCAATGTCAATTGGACCAACCCCACCCGCGATCTTGCGCTCTCAATGGCACCTCTACAAAGAAATGTACGCCATTTTTCTTCGAGAAATGCAATTAGAACGGATGCATTTCTCTTTCGTTACTTGTGTTGTGCAACAACGGGCAATGGTCTTGGATTTTTAATTTAAGGTTGTATTTTCTTAGTTTTATGTAACTTGACATCAAACAATTGTTTGAAAAGGAGAAATAAAACGTGCGATGGATCTGCAGCCAATTTTACACTAACTTATTTATTGCTGCTACAAAGCGGATTGATATTTATGAATCTTCGAGTAGCTCTACATTCTTTATTATTGCTTTTATTAACGAAATAGTACATTGGCCAATACTAAAGATGAAATGTTTCATCATCTTCGAATAAGATCCGATTAAATTACTTGGCATCTAGATCATTTCATACAAATGCTATTCCACTTTATAATATATTTTTTTAAATACTTACTTTGATCATTGCTAGTGATTATGAGGGTGGGCGCTGATACCTATATATACAAGATAGTCAACTGCAACTTTAACTACCTTTTGGCCTATTTTTATTGTAAAACTGTATTTTGTTTTTTTGTTGTAAACTTGAAGGTACAAAATAAACAACATATTTTCTTTTTTTTTTAAAGTTTTTATTGAAAAGTGGTGAAACAGGCTCGGTATCACTAATTATCGTAGTTATTAAATTGGGGTACAAGTTTCTTCATAAGCGAATGTCCCGAAAAGATCGTGCGCGTTAATCAGCTCAGTGGTCAGGGTTGGGCAAGCGGTCGCAGCGGAATTTACAAGTTACGCAAATACTTAGGTATAGGTAAGGCCTTATCATTCGATATAGTTCAGAAGTCTTTCGTTACCGGTCTCCTTTGAAAATTGAAGCCTTGCCTGTACTAGCTCCTGTATCATGTGCGATAGCGTAAGGTGATATTATGTGGGATAATTTAATTGGCGGGCCATTAGACTCAGTGGCTGGTTTATAGATTGAATGGTTGCTCTATTTATTTAGACTGTTGGTTGTTGTGTGTGATCACAAAATACTGTAGTAAGTGTGAATAAGATAGGTACATAGCATTTTGGTTATTATTGTGTAGACACACTTCTCATTGTCACTGTTAGATATCTGCCAAATTGTCTTCATAATCATGAGTGTCTATTTCGTCGTTACCGATATTTATAATGCGTTCTTTTTATATATTTCCAATAGGTATCTCTCGAGTTGGTCATGGGTGAATTACGAATGAAATTAAACTCGACCTGTAGCTTGCGAAATTCATCCGGCCTTTTGAATAATGCAAACGCTTTATTGGACCGAACGTGGATACCTATGCTGCCCATTCTTTACGCGTTGTTTTTTGTTTTAACCGATTTAGTGGAAGTTCGACACAATGCGTATCTTTTTACTGTTGCTATATAAAATGGTGTGTTCGAATATCAATTCGTGGCAACAAACCGAATCAAATCAAAATCCACTTTAAAAAAATGCATGCTCTGCTCGTATATCATACATTTCCATCGAGCCTACGTTAGAAAATGTATGCCTCAATAAATTATGTAAAATAAAATTTATTTTTCACTGTCGAATATGTTCCGGATTACAGCCTATCTGTCAAGCGTCGGACCATTAAATCTAAGCGACATGAATATTTCAGGCTCGACAAACCAATGTATGTTTGTTGTACGTTTTTATTAACACAAGACATTAACGCTAACGGTTGACTGCACTCGGCTACGCTCCACTGGTATAAATCCATCTGAATTAGCACAACGACAATGCGAGGACATTACGTTGCGCACAAGTCCTTGTACTAAATCAAGCGCACTATGGTTAGAGGAATAACAGCTGCACACGACTACTGCAATAAAAGTAGTGCCTTTGATATAAGCAGTGGTGTGTCACCTAAGTTTCGGTCTTCGTTCCGATGTTCATAGCGTTATATCTTCTGCGCTACGTGATCGACGAACGATTGCGAATCGCTTGTTGAGAGAACCCGTTGGAGTGTTAAACGGAGTCCGATTTTCCGTCTGTGATTTCGTAGTATTACATGAGGAGCTCGTGGCTAAGTTAGAGCCGTACAGATCGATCGGTCGAAGGTTAAGCTATGCTAGCCGCGGTCGGTCTGTGGATGGGTGACCATCCCTTTCATACCGAGTTCTCTCCGTGACTCGGAAATCACGTAAAGCCGTTGGTCCCGGCGGTAATTTGTAGATCTTTGGCAGTCGTTATGGGTAGTCGGAAGCCAGTAAGTCTGACAACCAGTCTTGTTCAGTAACTGGGTTGTGGAGGTCCGATAGGCAGTCGCTCCATGTAAAACACTGGTATTCAGCTGCATCCGGTTAGACTGGAAGCCGACTCCAATATAGTTAGGAAGAGGCTAGGCAGATGATGACATGCAGGCTAGAAATAAATTACTGTCGTAGACCTTTCAGAGGTTTGAGAGAAAACCTGCCTTGGAGTTGACACAAAGAAAACATACTTACGTATGTTATGCTCCTATAAAAATACCGTTGTTATTTTGTACGATAACTGTAAGGGAAACCAATATATTGTAGATTACTACGATACAATCCAATTTTGATGAAAGTAATAGTGATATGATGGTACTATGGCTTCGCTTTGTATTGGTGTCTAGGTTTCGTGCAGCTTTCTATTCTGTCAGACGTTTGTAAATTCAACAATACCAGGTAAACCATAGTTGGTTACCTTCACATAAATCCTTTTAAGGCTATGTACACACTCGTATATTGCAAAATGTTGTCGCTTGGCGATTTTCATATCTATTAAGTATTAAATAAAGTCGAAGGCAATTTTGAGCTGGTGTGCATGATTTTGTCGGTTAACATTGCATAACTGCATGACTAGTCATGTCACAGTTTTTGGAAATGTGTCACCACTGACAGCAGAACGAGTTTCCACTGTTGCGTTCTTGTGTGCGTGTCACTTTTTTTGTATCTGCTATTTGACGTATGGCGGTTTGCAAATAAATAATACGTTATATGTGACAACGCACGCGGTCCGTTTTTAATCCGCGATTCTGTTTTTGTACGTCGGATAACGCAACGCCATTTTATTTTCAGTTGAACGTGCGTCATTTACGTAAACGAGATTTTATTTATTTATTATTTTTTAAATATTTATGTTCTTTCTATCACGCTGTGCGCTGTTTGACGGGATCAATGGTTATCTTCCAAAATATTAAATGGATAGGATCCCGGGATGTAATCCTATCCGCGACAGTTTTGATTCATGATTTAATGCAGACATTAATATGACCGAAATACATGAGAGTTGTTTCAGTGGGCTAATCCATAATTATCGGCGTAATGTATTGCGACCGCGCCGCTTATTTGTTTGTTAGCGCGTGACTACGGTAATTACAAATTGTGGTTGTGTTTGATACCGTTTGTCTGTTGACGTAGTCCAAAATTAAGGTTCACACATCGCTAAATAGTGTAGTTAGTCAAATTATATGCAATAGATATTAATAGATATTTATGCAAGAGGTACCTAATCATTCCGAACACTGATTATCATATTATCATGAAGGTTTTCTCTAGCCATTAATCTATTACTTTGGAATGATTACCTCTGTAGTAAAAAAGTTAACTGCCATTTCTTCATAATTTTTATAATGAATTTCCCATATTTAATCAAAGCCAGCAAAAGCATAACTATGAAATTTATTACCAATAAAATATGCCATAAAATCTCGAAAGTACAGTTCGCAATACTACATTATGAGCAGTCTTTCTTCATCGGCTTTACTTAAAATTCACAAATTGGTCTTTAACAAACAGTGCTGCTGGGCTAACAGTTTAAAATACGCCTCGGGACCGGGTAAACCTAATTTATAATATAGCAGTAAATTATGCAATGAATTCCCGGTTGAAATTTCCTCGTTGCGAGTGAAAATGGTCGGTGGCCCGGGGAGAGATAAAGCTCACCTGAGCGTTAGGCAAGGCCTCTGTGCGAGCGGTATGCTCGCACTCAGTTGTGGCTACGGAGCGAGCTCCCTAATCGAATTGGCTGCAAATTGTATTACCCATCCTTCAATGGATAGATCAAACTAGTGAGCGAAGTGGTGCGTGCTGCGTAACACGCTCATATTCCCTTGTTTTGAGATGTTCATTCCGTGCTGATAGACGCATAGGCAGGCTTTTTTGATTTTGGCACATTGCATAATTAAGTCATATATTTAGTTTATTTATTTAGTCAGTATTTTCTAGTAGCAATTGTTATGAATGATTGATTCATCTACAAGTTTACTAATTATAATAAATTTTCGTAAACAATTTTGGGATTTAGTTTTTGTTACTTTTGACTACATAAATATGATCAGTAAAGGTTACGGATAGAGCCCCATTTTTTGCACTAATAAAAATTTGTACTTATTGTATATTTATGACAGCAATAGGTACTACATTATCTCTATCTTTATATCTATGATCACTAGTAAAGATTTTAAGTTAGTCACTTAATCAATTAAAGGCATAAGTATTAGAATTTAGGCTTCATTTCGAAGTGTGCTCCATACTAAGCCGAAATTCTAATATCAACATCACACAGCGAATAAGCAATTTGTTTGCCTTTGAAGATGCCCTAATTTGGAGTTCAAAGTAAAGCGTAACCACCATATACATTGATTGTTATACTACGCTTATTACATGGGCCAAGCATCAGTGGAATCCACATTCCACGGAGGAATTTAGTTGAAGCTTCTTGACTTGCCTTCTTGGGGCACGTTCATATTTATGGGCACTCATGATTTTCACGAGTCAACTATACTTATCAATCTTCAACTGGTATTTTACCTTTGAAATACTTACGAAATCTCCCGAACTACGAGTATTTGTAAGTACGATTTATATCATTAAGCTATTCAGAGACCTATTGAAAAAAAGAAGTGATCTCAGTGTTTGCGTTAAACCGTTGCATTCCTATTTAATTAGAACTCGTTCCTCGAGACTTAGTAAAGACTTAAACAACTGTTTGTGAAGCTTACCTTCATTGCCCAAGCTTTATCTATCTTAATCTATTTAAGCTCAGGAAAGAGTATCTGTTTAATGCCTCTAGGAAAATAAATTTCTTTAAATTGTTTTAAGATTGGACGAAGATTGATAACCTAGTTGAAATGGAAATGGTAACATTAAAAAAAAAACTTATGGAAGTGGTTATCCTTCATAGATTTCTATCAGGGCGGAAACGTCCGTGCTAAAGTATCGTGTACGTAATTGCCTCGGAGGAAGCTTTGAAAAAAGGGAAAATAAGGCGACATCCGCCAGGGCCGACGGTCATTACGTTAATGCGAGACTAAACTTGATTGATGATCTCGCGCCCACGAAAATGGTTGACCTGCTGCCTAGATCTCTGTCGCTGTCTCTGTGAACAAGCACAAAAAAGTGATATCCACTCGAATTCATTACAGTCGATAAATGAGACATGTTACGTGTCTTGTTATAAAAAGTTTTTTATAAAAATGACAACCGCCTTCCAAAACTAAAAAGTAAAAAACAACTTTTTAGTTTTGTATTGCCACAGACTTCCGAAAATAAAGTGACTACATATTTACTTTAGTTTTTGAAGGCGGTTGTCTTTTGTAAAAAAGTTTTTGTTTTCGCTTTGTAGTGCCTACTTTTACTACCTAGTTAAGAAACTGTAACACCAAACAAATTAATTAAGTCGTCTCTTAATTTTCCACCCTTAGAGGCGGAATATTTTCATGACATTATCATTACACAAATTTTTAAATAGTATATACGGGACCAATTCTGCGAACAATTTTCGAAAAAAAAAAAAACGTTAAAAGAACATAAAATATATACGTGTCGAATTTAAAACAACCTCCCTCTTTGAAGTCGGTTAAAAATAAAACAACCCATATCAAGATACTTTGTCTTTATTAGAAAATTATGTGAGTCGAATATCTAAGTCAGAACGCATTTTTGGGTCGTAGAAATTGCGCAGTAATTCGGTCTCACCATTCAATCTTCTGACATTTGAAACGAATGGGTATTAAATCTAGGTTTAACGCTTCCACACGTTTAAAATGAATTCAGAGCCGAATTTCGAGTGAGCACGAATATCACATTTCAACCCTAGAAGCCGAAGAAGTTACTCGGCACGTAGAGTCCGACTAATTTAATTTTATAGCTGTAATGTAATGTTCCATGTTTTCTTAAGACTTTAATTTTAGTTAGTGGAGTTTTATATGACTAATTTGCTTAGAACATTACTATGTAATACTGAAAAAAACTACTAACACAACATTTAGTTAAGCTTGATTTTGCTATTGTTTCCCATTCGATCCAGCAACGAGTTAAATGTGCTACAGGCAGAACTATCTGAACTAAGCGAACAACTTCTTTTATTGCGATCGCGTGCAAATGCTCAATTGCTGAGCGGTAAAAAACAAATGTGATACCTCGGCTCACGCAGTGTGAACAAACGACACACTTCTGTCAACGCTTCTATGATATTAGGTTACAAATTTTAATGTGGTTGCATTATAAAACGGTCAATTAGCCTTGTATTTATGGTTGAAGATCCCATAGACGTCAGACCAGACATGGCTCAAATTTTAAGAATACATAGATAAAGTCATATTTAATGCGTACTTGCTAACTTCAATGTTAGACCTTTTTAGGGTTCCGAACCCAAAGGGTAAAAACGGGACCCTATTACTAAGACTCCCCTGTCCGTGTGTCTGGCTGTCTGTCACCAGGTAGTATCTCATAAACTGCGATAGCTAGATAGTTGAAATTTTCACAGATGATTTATTTCTCTTGCCGCTATAAAAACAGAATAAAATAAATATTTAAGAGGGGCTCCCATACAACAAACGTAATTTTTTGCCGTTTTTTTGCTCGATGTCTAATGTTGTATAGATAATGGTACGGAACCCTTTGTGCGCGAGTCCGATTCGCACTTGGTCAGTTTTTAACCGACTTCAAAAAGGAGGATTTATGATCCGATTTACGTGATTCTTCTTTAGTTTGATGCGGAATAGTTGCCATTTGGTCCCATAAAAATTTAACATTGTTTGGCCCAGCAGATTTAATTTTATGAACATTTTTTTATTTATTATAATTTTATTTTTATGTTTGACCACGCTTAACTTTTTTCAGTGTAGTCCGATTTCGATGATTCTTTTTTTAATTGATAGTGTATACCTCAAATTTTTTTGGGACCTCATAATTTATATGGGACCACCCATAAAATATTCTACCCCTAAGGGTTAAAAATTATGGGATGACAGATTTTTTTTGGTGTCGCGGTTTCGTAATGCGTTTCTATGATGAGAAGCAGGCACTAAAAAGCGAAAAAAAAATTAAAAAAAAAATACAACCGCCTTCAAAAATTAAAAAATAACTTTCAATTCGCAAGTCGGTGGCAATACAAAACAACAAGCAAAACCAAAGCCGCCGACTTGCGAATTGAAAGTTATTTTTTACTTTTTGAAGGCGGTTGTCTTTTTTGTTAAATTTTTTTTTCAGATATTAGCTACAAAAGGTACGTTATTGGTTCACGTTCAAACGTTTATATGTTTTACAGAATATCGTTTAAAAGCAACAAACTGTAGTGCCAAATACTTTCCGTGGGCGTTAGCTCTTAACTATGTACATATATATTCTAAAACTCTTTAAAATTTCAACCATTCGTAAAATGACGTAGGTCTGTCGACCCAAGGCTCTCAGTCCATTAGGGCTACGGTGTGAATGCAGCCTTGCTCGGCGTATTGTACCAGTCTGTGTCCTAATTAGTTCACGATGCACATAGAGCAGTAATGGACCGACCGTGTAGTAAGCAATGGTCATCGGGCCCTGGACTAAATTTAGGTCCCACCTGCCTGTTAACGTATAATGTAGCTCCATTGTTGAACGGTTGACTTGGCCTGTTAGTGCTGCAGGATTGAAGGGGATTATTATCTGTTGAGTAGATTGAGTGACGCCCCTAAATTACGTAAGCCTTTGTTTGGATTTAATATTACTTATACTTCATTTACAATAGCATTAAACAGAAGTTAAAAAAGGTTCTTTTTAATGCACACTTTGTAATAAAAGTACAATAAACATGTTAAAGTTAAGATAGACACCGAATTTATTATAATTGGTTTTTACAATCGCTGTCGCACGTATTTGTAACCATTTTAATAATTTGACTTCTAAAAATATGTGGCTTTCATTTGGTTGTATATTTAATTCCAATTTAAAATTACAGTGTCAATGCTAAAAACCTAACAGAAGCAGGGATGAAAAATACCCGGAACGTTATTCGTTTCACTGTAATTCTACCAAATTCAAATTGTTACATAATCTTTAAAATACTTTTATTCGGTTTATATTATTATACGTCCATATTTACTATCTTAGATATATTTATCAAAATGATGTTAAAATAACTTTAATTAAAATTGTTAAAACTTATCTTTGAAATAAAATGTTTTGCATTCCTGCTTCTATGAGCCTCTTTTTTCTAATGCTATTATAAATGGAGTATAGTTGATATACCATCGAGGCTTTTAATGTGACAAATGTAACGTAAATTGAATTTCCTTCTGCTATAGCTCGTTAATAAAATATGAAGTCGTTGTAAAGACAAACGAAAACTCATTTTCATTTTACTAAGTAAACTTCCGAGGTTAAAGTCATAGTACAATTATGCCAAATGTTGGAATTCAAACTAACCGAAATTAAGTTTCGTTTATTTGCATAAAGATAGTGTGGGCTCTTTAACTAGTTTTGCCAACTGTCATTACGTTTAAAATTAATGTTATTACAGTTTAAGTACTCGCTACAAATTACCTTTCATTAAATAAGCTTTTGGAGCCATTCTTTGGATGCTTCTTAGGAATGTTGTTTGAAAGTGAAAGGATGAGCCAATCGGACTGAACTTGTATGACATTTGGAATCTACCTCACGCAACATTTTGACAGTGACAGTGATGTAATTTACGAATGTGTCTGCCTATAGAAAAAGCAAGGTGTTTTGTATCATATATTAATATAACTTGCTATTATTGTAAATGAGGAGCTCGTGGCTAAAAGCCGTACGGATAGACTGGTCATGATGGTTAAGCTACGCTTACCGCGGTCGGTCTATGGATGGGTGACCATCCATTTCATACCGAGACCCTTCCGCGCCTCGGAAAGCACGTTTACCCTTTGGTCCCGGTTGTTATGCGTAGATCATTGATAGTGGTTACATGGAGTCAGAAGCTAGAAAATCTGACAACCAGTTTTACAAAGGGGTATCGTGTTACCCAGTAATTGGGTTGTGGCCTATAGAGGCAGTCGCTTCATGTAGAACACTGGTATTCAGCTGCATCCGGTTAGACTGGAAGCCTACCCCAACATAGTTAGGAAAAGGCGAGGCAGATGATGATGCTACAAGTACCTATTATTATTATTATTATTTTTTATTTGTACCTATATTTTTTGTGTTGTTTTTTTTTTTAAACGTTGCCCCACACTAATAATTTACAAACATATAAACTCACATACACAAACAGCCAGACCCGGAACAACTATCTGTAGGCCATACAAATATTTGTTCCGTGCGGGAATCGAACCCGCGGCGCGCAGCGCAGCAGTCGATCGCTCAACCACTGCGCCAACCGTGTCGTATAATGGTTTTCACCAATAGAAAGAGGAATTATGTAGGAAGGTTATGTGTCATAATTTATTAGTGCTACCCGTGTGAAGCCGGGACGTATCGTTAGTATATAATAAATATAAACTTAAATCAAGTTTATACAAAAGGAAAAATAAACAATCGGATGACTAAATAAATCGGTCTTTGGCAAGCCTCAGGCAGTTCAAATAGAACCCAAAATAGCAATTTCCAGTAACAATTCCCAACACTTCAACCCTAGTCGTGAATCACCTCATTTTTTTCAATTCGCCCATTCGTTTTACTTGATCTGGCTAAAGCAATTTTATCTGTCGAACCTAGGGACCGCATTTTTCAAACCGCACCAATGATTCACTTACGGTCGTCCCCTTTACTATTTACTGTGTTAGAAGTGGCAATAGACTTGTCTTTACGTAGGTTCAGGCATTATTATGCATGGGTAAACTCCAATATCGAAGCTTTTTTATACTTCTTATTTTTTATTCTGTCCATCATGCGCATAACTTTTGTAAAGGAAATTACTAACTTCTTTTATTCTTTGCTCGAAAAAGATTTCTTTGAAGATGTTGAACTTATAGAATACAATAGAAATGTTATTATGGAATTTTTAGCCTACAAATCAAGGTACTGATTAAAATGTTGTAACTCCGTTTTTATTATACTTACTTTCATATGTAGGTTAAATAAGAACATAATCTCTTGGTACATTTCAGTTTCAACACATTAATTAATTAACAATTTTTTGTATCTACATCATTAATTAAATTTACAATTATATTGGCAAGACAAGTTTTGAAGACCAGACTAAAACTATTTAACCATTTTAAGGTAAATTATCTAGACGTCGAAGTTGTTGTATAATTTTGTTAACGAACCTTTTTCTGATTTATTATTATTTTTGAATAACTTTGACCAAAATGTTAAGGATAGAAAATAATAATAGGCACTAACTTAATATGATAAACAGAAAAAAAATATAAAGAGAAATTAGGTGGCCACATGACCTGGACGCGTACCAGCAGAATTAGTTCGAGGTGACGCAGGAAAAGGTTTCTGGAAGAACTTCCAGAAGGCCTTTGTCCAGAAGTGGGACAGAATAAGCTAGATAAAAAAAGAAATAGATTGACAGAGTGACTTTTAAATACAAAATTACTGGATATCTAATAAGCTCGCGATCGAAATGAGCTTAAACCATTTACATCGTACGATTTCTATTGTACCGAAATGAAATGGTAATCTAAGCACAACTTTAAATATTCTCTGCAAGATCGAAGGCTAGTGACTAAAATACTATGAACACATACACTCTCATTATATGTTTGTTCTAAAAACCCCCAGAGCTAGTCGTTTGCGGCTATTACTAATCCAGATCCCGGCTCACTCCATTACTTGAATCCAGTCTGAGAAGCTTTATAAATTGACCGCCATCGGGTTACTTAGGACGTGAAGCCTTGAAGATCTCGCATGACTTGCTTCTTTACCAGATGTCTTTATACCAGATTAATATTAACATTAAAAGCTTTCTAATTTGTCTTGTACTTAGTTTAATCTTGACATACGGGTGGCGGGTACTTATTGGAACCGCAAAACGATTTACTAACACGTGTTTCCTCTGCGTAATTAATATTTACTGTTAGCTATACTCCTGCAAATTCATAATCTACCTAGCCTTTTCTCAACTACACTCGATTAGGCGGATAGCTCGGAGAGCAGAGCAGCAGCAGAGATTGTATTAATACAATCTCTTAAACTTAAAACAGTATTATTAAACATATTACTTTGTCTTTTCCACAGTTGTATTTTCAACTTAAGGCGCTTAACCGAGTATAAGACAGGTGGTGCTGGCTAGGTAAAGTTGGTTTCTACACGTATCGACTGCCAAAAACCTACGAATGACAGCCAGGCCCAATAGTCTAACGTGCTTTCTGCTCGAACGGCTAAAACAGATGTCAAATTCATATAAGCCGACCGCATGTTTTCAAGTTATCAGTTAATGATAGTTGCAATTAAATACAGCTTAGTATACATTTAACAAATAGATATAAATGTGGTCTGTGGTAAAGAAATGTTTTTTTTTTATCTTTCCACGTTGCTAACGACTTTTACTATATTCTTTTAGAAAGAATTCCTCGAACCAGGCCATTTTGCATTAAAATTTAAGAATTAGTTAATATCAATGCATATCTACTAAAAAATATAAAACGAAATCACACTCAGCCACAGACAGGGCCAAAACAAAACATATGAAACCACTAATGATGTTTTTGTAGAAAAAGAAGAACATTTCAGAGTTAATGAAAGACTTGGTTTGAAACGTAATTTACTTTGAGCCGTGAAAAGAAACAAAATAGCTAAAGCTAATTCAGAAGATATATGAATTGCAGTAGAATTACGAGCGCCTCCTGCTTTTTTCGCAAAATTCTAAATTACATTTTAATCATTGAAATAAGTATGTTCGATTGTAAAAGAATTTGTTGTCTTTAAAAGGACACTATAACAGTTTAACAAGAAACAGAATCTAGTGCCAAAGCCGGAGGGTGGTAAGAAAGGCGGCTGCCCCGCAGCGCTCGTTAAGGTAATGCGCGACTAAACTTGATGGATACAGTCGTACCGTTGGCGCTCACAGCGACACCTCTTACTTTTATCTTCACTAAAAAGCTCAAGACAGACCGGACGCGGTTGTTCACCTCGGAAAATTCATCGAGATAAAGCATCTTGAGAGCCGTGAGGAGAAACTTCCCGTTTATGAATTATCTATGCAATTTGAGTTCAGTTTGTTTGTTTGTTTTTGCATAACCAAATTATAAAAAATATATTTGTTTAATAAAATTGAGCATCGACGACAAAAACGGACCGAAACACTTTGACGCACTAACGATCGGCAGCATATAAAACGGTTTTATGTAAATAGCCTCATGCAGAATTCAATTTGTGTGAATCAATCCACTTTGTAGACACAAACTCAACTTTAGGGTTATTTGGGTGTGGTGTGGCGTATGCACATACATATTTTAAATGAAGGGACCGACATATAACACGGACGGTTCGTCCGGACTTTCTTTTAGTCAAATGAGGCATAATAAAATAATGGTACGAAAAAAGGTTCCTCCAAAAAGTTATGAGATCCAAAAGTTTTAGTAGCGTCCGCCCTTTTACGTTTTATACATTCTACTCTGTTTTGGCCTTGTGTTATTATTTATGTTACATTTTCGTCTGACCGCAGCCTCTCGACTGCGGTGCTGTTTTTAATTAATGCTACCCATTCCACGTACCTTCCTTGTGTTACAGCAATTATTTTCCCAACCTCATTAAGAAGTTTAATGTTGAGAAGAAAAATATCGTTGATGTTTCCACCTTCATGTTTTTCTTTAGTTCCGGCGTCCGCTTCTTTTCCTTTGTGCTATTGTGAAACAGTCTCTTCGATTTCCGACGCTTTTTTGTTTATTCGATCCCTTCGATCGTTGTTTCTTTCGATTGCTGCTTTTACGTACCGATTACAAAGTGATTGATACGATCGAACGACTTCCTTTGCGAAGTTTTGTTAAACTTTATCCTCAGGAGAATTGCGTTTGTCATTGTTTGTTTTTTTTCGGAACATAATTTTTAACACTTATCTGCTCAATAAAATTCAGCGCATGAAACATGCGATGGCTCGTATCGGGATCGTTAGTGGAACGGTTAGGTCGTTTCGTTATTTACCATCGGTCGTCCATCATATTTAATCGCGTCGCGTCGGTTCGTTTTTGCTCTTCGTGTGTTTGTTTCGTTCGGCGCAAACTGCGACACGTGTCGGTGTGACGTTTTGTTTCTGTTGACGTGCCTATGATGGATCGCGCACAGGGATTTTCTAGATTATATTACAACAGCTCGTTAATAAAGTCTATATTTGGTATGCAGCCTCTATTCCACGGGCCTGTTTTATTTCGATTGTGATTTTCCGTCCTAAATCATATAATAAACGCTAATGCAATAATTTAATGTATTGATAAAAGTCGCATTAAGTAAACTTGTGATGTCTTTTGGTATCAGGCAAGACTTTGATGCTTTATGTTCGTGTTGGAAGTCATTAAATGAAGCCAGGCATCAAGTAAACATCGTCACTGTGCTCCTTAATGTCTTAATGTTTTCTGTTTGAAATTACTTCCAGTCTACGATGCGCTGGAGAGGAAATGGTCATTGCTTATACCAAATAAGGAAACCGGATCATGTCAGTTAGGTCTTAATGTCTACGGATTTCGTGATCCCGCCAGCTAACGGGGTCTTTAAAGTAATCACCTCAGACATTTGGAGACACGTTCTACTTAATTCAGACAAGTTCTAATATGTTCAGTCATTACGACCTTTCATAGTTACAGTCTTAATGTTAATACATTTGGGCCTGAATGTAGAACGACAATCATTGAGGTCAGGTGTTAAATAAATGGATTTTGAACAATCTACCGTAATGGTGTAATCATAGTCGTGTTTTGAAGAGGGTATTGTCTAAATCACATATTTTATCTATTTGTCCTTGTTATTTGTTATTAAACTGAGCATTCCTGATTGAGAATGTCTTCTGTGCACCTTAAATCATAACACGTGTCACGAGTAATTTATTGACATAATAATAGAATAATCATACCTAATTACATGGAATTCATTTATAATACTGCGGATGTATATCAAAACGAATGTTTAGCAAATTAACTAAATGCCAGCTCAGTAAAAATTTATCGGCTCAAACCATTAGTGAGTCGTCTATTGTGGCTGAAGTCACTTACTTCGTAATCAATTTTCCCAACAATCGAATACTTTTACCTTTTCCCAAATACTTTCCAAGTCATGCGAGACAACAATAATCCTTTATTGAATTTCAGATATCTTCGCTGTCGCTGAATAAGTAATAGTAATGTTGGTTACTTGAAATTGTTCGAATTAATAACTGCTAGTCACGGAAAAGGCAACATTTTCATTACAGCTAAAGACTTCCTCAAGCAATAGTATTACGTTGGGATCAATAATATTGGCTGCGTCTCAGGGCTGTTACGTAATTGAAGTTGTTTCTACTACCATTTATTCGAACAGGTCTATTAATAATATATATTATTGAACTTGCTGGGCTTACAGGGTATCTAAAGCTTCATAATTATAGTTAAATGCTTGTGATTGTACACAAAAAAAAAACAACTCAGCGTATTTCTCACATAATTATGTTTTATTTTTTCCAAGCATTATGTAGAGGCTTAAGTTGATGATTTTGAAATTTAAATGGATTCGTTGACTATAAGTTTGTGTTCAGGATGGCATCTATGTTCTATGTTCTATGTTAGGGGGGTTTGGTTTCCGCACTTAGTCCTTAAAATGGACCATTGTACGTGAGCCATTGTGGCCGATTACTCCAACCAGCCCACCTCCGTCCAGAAGCAGATCAGTCTTCCCAGTCTTCTCAGTGCGTCCGCAAGGGAGTTTGGCGTTCCAAGGGTCTCCCTGCGGATCTGGGTGACGCCAGTGCACTCAAGGAGTACATGTGCCACCGTTTCCTCCGCCTCCATGCAGGCCCTGCACAGAGGACTATCAGTGATACCTAGTGTGTGAAAGTGCTTATTCAATGAGCAGTGTCCGGTGATGGTCCCCGCCACCAGTCGCAGGCTTTCTCTGTCCAGGTGCAGAAGGCGCTTGGTCAGCTTCGTATCCAGGGATGGCATAGCCTCCTTGGACTGCCTGCACCCTGGTGTCGAGGTCCACCATTTCTCCGCTTGTGTTTGTGTGTAATCTCTTAACCAACTTCTTAACTGATTGAACGGAATGGGCACAATGGGTTCGGGTCCGAAGGCTTTTGTGCTGGAACCCCTTCTGGCGAGTTCGTCGGCCGCATCGTTACCTAGTGAACCACTGTGTCCCTTAATCCATTGTAGTGTCACTGTATTGCGGTTTGGTACTGTAATGCGTTCCAGTGCATTATGACATTCTAGTATTAGTCTCGACGTGATCTGGTTTTTCTCTAAGGATTGAAGGACTGAGGCACTATCGGAGAGTATACGGATATGCGTATCCGTGACTTCCCTGGCCTCAATGGCGTGTGCTGCCTGGATGATGCCTACGCATTCTGCCTGGTAGACAGTGCTTAGCATTCCTAAGGGCCTAGATATTTTAATGTTTAGGTCTTCAGAGAAGACCCCGACTCCGGTACCGAGATTGGTTTTTGATCCATCGGTATAGATTCTTAGCTCATTTGGGCCTGAGTAGTCACACAGCTCCGCTGTGAGCTCTATGTTGTAGTGTTTCTGGAAACAGTGTATATTCAGGGTTCTGTCGTTGGGTGATGCCATCATGGGCTGTCGTTTAATTGCTTCCTCTTTAATCCGTGTATGTTTGATTCGGGAGTCTTTGTTTAGGGTGCCGGATATGTCGAGCCTGAAAGCCGCTAGGGTCGCTTCCTCTCTCACGACGAGATTTAAGGGTGGCAGTCCCAGCATCGCCTGTAGCGCGGCAGTGGGTGACGTTCTCATACTGCCGGTGATCGCTACGCAGGCTAATCTTTGTAGCTTCTCGAGCTCCTTCTGGGCTGTGCTCAGATTGGTCCTGGGCCACCAAACTAGAGAACCGTATGTGACAATTGGTCGGATGACTGTGGTGTATAGCCAGTAGGTGATTTTGGGGCTTATGCCCCAATTCCTGCCGAGCAGTCTTTTGCACTGCCAAAGGGCTATGCTGGCTTTCGTGGTGATGTAGTCAGTGTGTTTTGCCCAGGTCAGCTGTTTGTCCAAATATATGCCCAGGTATTTGGATTCAGTCGATAGGCTTAACGTGGTTCCAAAGAAGTGTGGTAACTGTAGGGTTGCCAACTTCCTTTTCTTTGTGAAAAGGACAAGTTCAGTTTTAGTAGGGTTCACTGCTAATTTATACTCCCTGCACCAGTCCTCTACTATCTTCAAGGCTTGGCGCATAAGGTTGCATAGTGTGTTTTCATGTGTGCCGTTTATTATAATGGTTATATCATCAGCGTAGCCCACTGTGAAATATCCCCTGTCATTTAGGCGCCTTATGAGGCTATCTACTACGAGATTCCATAAGAGTGGTGAGAGCACGCCTCCTTGCGGGCATCCCTTCGCCACAATGGCTCTTGTGGTATCATTCACCGTGACTTGTACGGCCCTCAGTTTGAGCATGTTGGTGATCCATCCTCGCAGGGTCGAGTCCACGCCGTGTTCCTCGAGAGCTGCGTTGATGCTATGGAATATGGTTTTGTCAAAAGCGCCTTCTATGTCAATAAAAGCCGCTAATGAGGAACATTTGTGACGGGCCTGTTGGTCTAGTGGTCACTGACCCTGACTGCTAAGCCGGAGGTCGTGGGTTCGATTCCCACCCAGGACAAACTTTGTGTGATGAGCATGATTGTTTGTTCTGTGTCTGGGTGTTTATCTATAATATGTATGTATTTATAAATTATATAAGTATGTATATCAGTTGTCTGGTTACCATAACACAAGCTCTGCTTAGCTTGGGACCAGATGACCGTGTGTGAGTTGTCCCAAGATATTTATTTATTTATTTATTTATTTATTTGTGGTCTACCGCACATTCGCTCTTGGAGATCACACTGTGCAGTGCTGATTCCGTTGATTTCCCTGTGGAGTAGGCGTGTTGTTGCTTGTGTAGTGGCAGCCTCCGAAGAGGTCCGTCCCGGATGTGTCGGTCACAGAGTCTCTCAAGGGTTTTCAGTAGGAATGATGTCAGGCTTATTGGCCTGTACGCTTTGGGTTGTGTGTAGTCCTTTTTTCCTGGTTTAGGGATGAAGATAACCTTCACCTCTCGCCATGCAAGTGGTACGTAGTTGTGTGCTAGGCAGGCACGATAGATTAAGACCAGCCGCGATGTAAGGAGATCAACTCCCCATTGCAGTAGAGCTGGGAAGATCTCGTCTAGGCCTGCCGATTTATAGGGTTTGAAGGTTTTAATTGCCCACCTTATTCGGTCTTCTGTTACTATGGTACTGGCTCTATACCAGTCCTGGTTGTTTGGCGTATGTGTTGGTTCACTTGCCCATATCCTGTCCTCGGAGAGGCTGCAGTCCGGGAAGTGAGTTTCTAGTAGAACTTTACTTGTTTCAAGTCCTGTTTTCGTGTATGTGTTATCTGGGTTTTTCAACGACCCGAGGGTGCGATTATGGTCAGTGGCTAGGATCTTTCTCACACGCGCGGCCTCGCTGTGTGATTCAATATTCTCGCAGAATTTCCTCCAGGCTGCTCTGCTGGCAGCTCTGATTTGTTTTTTGAATGTGTATTGGGTTTCTTTGTATAGCTCCCAGTCCTCAGGTAGTCTGGAATTTTTGGCTTTGTTAAATTGTTTGCGTACCGCTAGCCTGAGCTTGCCTAGTTCCGCATTCCACCAAGAGTTTCCCTTACCCTTGGCGTTCGGATCTTTTAGTTTGCAGCAGGTGTGGTAGGCTTCAATAATATATTCTGAGAGCTTTGTTACGGTGTCCTCAAGTTGTTTGGAATTCTTTATGCCTAAAGGTGTTTGGTCCCTGGCTAGTAAGGAGGCCAGGAGTCGTTTGTAGCCAGGTACATTGGTTCGGCGCGGGTTGCGCCTTGGTTCGGGTTTTTTTGTGTTGGCTAATAGTGAGAAACGAATCCTTCTATGATCAGAACAGGAGGGTTCGTTGGATACATGCCAGTTTGAGATAAGATTTGCCGCACTTTCTGAGGCAAGGGTTAAGTCAATAATTGTTTGTCCGCGGGCTGTGACCCAAGTGGGTTCTGAGCCATGGTTTATAATATTAAGGTTAGTTGGGAAAAGATACGTGCATAATACCTCGCCCCTGGAGTTGGCTTTATTGCAGCCCCAAAGTGGGTGATGAGCGTTTGAGTCCGTGCAAATGACCAGGCTCAGGTTGGCATCTTCGCAGTGCTTCACCAAGTCGGTCATCTCTTTAGGTGGGCAGTCTTCGTGTTCGCCTGGCATATATACCGACGCTAAGACTATGTCGGGTGCTTCGTTATTAGTGTGGAGCCTGACGGCTGTTAAATCTCTGGAACAGAATTGCGTGAGTGTTGTGGTAGGTACATCTTTGGGTATATAGGCACAGGTTCGTGGTTTGTCTGTGCTCTGTGTGTCAAGAATTAGCTTACCTCCGATGTTACTGAGACCGCATATTCTATTGTTTCTGATCCACGGCTCTTGGATCAGTGCGATGGTTCGGGGCTGTACCTCCAGCGCCCTGCGCAAGCAAGCCGTGGCAGTCTGGCTATGCTGGAGGTTTGTTTGGATGACGTGGAAGGAACTGGACGCGATCGACAACGGCAATGGAGTGAAGTTAGGAGGAGTCCGATCCATCGGAAAGTTCCCCCCCGTCCTCCAACCCATGCCGGCCGTCGCCGGGCGACGAGGCGAGCAGTTGCTCCGTCCACCCAGGTGATGTGGGTGGCGCACTCACTGCCTTCGTATCGGCCATCGCCGCTCTGGCCATCTCGTCCTCCAGTTCCTCCATTGTCACCTCGTGCTTCGTCGGTGTCTCTTCTGTCGGTGCCGTGCTTGGGGTCGCAGTCTGGGTTGAGGGTTGGGTGTTGGGGTAGAAGCGGACGTATATTGAACCAAGTAGGTACGATACACGTCGCTCCCGCCCCAAGACCTTTTCGACCTCGTCCGGTGGGATACCCAGGGTCAGGTAGGTCCCATGGTTATCACCACCGACCGATGTCGCCCTGTAGAGCGTCCATCTCCCGATGTTGTACCATGTGTTCTGACGGCTCAGCACACTCTGGAGCCGCGCTATGTCTCCGTTGTACCTGGGTACGAAGAGCGCAGCGCGGACACGGGTCGGCACCTCGGACTGCCTCATGACTGTCAGAGTGGCGTCCGTGTTGGGCAGTCTTATCTTGGGCACGTTCTGGGTTAGCCAGGTCAGGGCGTTTTCGTCCTCGCACCACATCTGGACGGTGCCGTCCGCTATCCGTGGATAGCCTCGGAAGGCCGGGAGTGGTTTTGAGGGGTCGGCGTCCATGACGAGGTCTTCGAGGCTGAGCTTTATGTGCTCAACCTCGTCCGTGTTCATGTCTCGGGTTGGAGGCGAGAGACAAATCGCTACGGCGAGCCGCGCAGGAATGTCCTGAGTGGCCCGTGCGTAAGTTCTTTGTCCCCCTTGAGCGGTCTGGACCTTTACACGCTTGGCATCTCCCTGGAGCGTGCTCGGTGAAGCCGTGTCATCCGGTCGTTCCCTCTTTGCCGCTCCCTGGCCACTTGGTCCGGGTTGCGGTTCTGAGGGGCACGACGGGATGTGCTGTGCCGCGGGCGCCTTGTGCAAAAATCCAGATCGCTTGCCTCGTTTTTTTGTGTGTTGGTGTTGGTGATGTGCTGTGTCAGTACGGTTCCGGTTACTGGTCCCGCATGGCCCCGGCATGGACAGTGACGTTTCGCGCTGGGTTTCCCCTTCGCGTACTGGTCCCTGCCCATGTGTTTCCGCGTCCGGTCGCTTTTCGCGCTGGGTGTCCCCTTCGCGTACTTGCGGCTGGTCGCGTACTCCCTTACAGTCAACCGTTTTTGCATCGCGCTGGCTATTGCCTTCGCGGATTTTGCGCAAACGGTTGCTGAGATTCTTCTCTCTGCTCCGGATTTTTCCGCGCTTACCTTTGAGCAAGCGTACTTCATCCACAGAGGTGAAGTCGGAGCCACCAGATCCAGCTTCCTTTCCCGTCCCGTGTTCTGTGTTAATGTCCCTAAGCCTCGCTTCGATCTTCTCGCGCTGTAATGCCAGCGCGCGGAGTTCGCCTTCGAGGCTAGAGATTCGTGCATTGTCAGTGTCGTTGTCAGGGTTGTTGGTGATACTGTTCCTGACGATGCTCTGTTGCCAGGCCGTCGTGGAAGGTGCAGTATGCTTCAGGGTAGTAGGCGCGGGAGTCGCAGCCGTTAGTGTGTCGGTAGGCGCGGTAATCGCAGCCGTAGTTGTGCCAGGTGGCGCGTGAGACGCAGCCGGTATAGTGGGCGCTAAAGCAGCCTGCCGCGCGGAAGGCGCGGCATTTAATAGCAGAGTTGGGCCCCCCCCCAGATTACGAAAGGGGCAGACCGACGAATCGGTGTGGGATTCCCCGGCATTGCCGGGACCCACCTGGGGAAAATTTTCCTTTTTCTGCGACATGATTGGGTTTTGTGGTGGGCTTTTTTGGAAGTGAGGTTACCCCTCCTCATGGACCGAAGGGAAAAAATGGGGAAAGGGAAGGAGGGGGTTGGGTTAATTGAAAAGTTGAGTGGGCAAAGGCGCTAACCAGCGAGATAACCTCCGAGCGAGCGATTGGCGTCCGAGAAGCAGCAAACGAACAAAACGGGTCAAGCGAACCTAGCAGGCGAAGCTCACAATCCCGGGGCATGATTATACCAAGAGACTGTGAGCCCCGACTGCAAATTCGCTCAACCGTCCGCTGCCCTCAAACGACCACCACCCACCCAGAGCCACTCACCAGCCGACACCTCCACCAACTCAACCCCTCAATTGGATATAGGATCACAGGAAAGGGGGATTAGGTTACCCTAGGCCTGGGATTTGGCGTTCAGGAACCTCTCTTGTCCGGGGCCACACTAGGCACACCGGAGGTGTGATCGACCTCGTCAATCCGGAGGTCGGTCCCACATCCGGTGCTAGGCTATCCGCAACCCGCCATCCCGCTCGGTTGCATGAGAAGAAGTGCCCGGCGGTCCAAGTCTATCCCACACGGTGGGTACATATCCCACCCTGTTGAATAGGCCCCGATCGCCCCGAGTTCAGGATGGCATCTATCCTTTCTTTCCGTTGAACCGCATCTGGGAATTGAAAACTGAAGGTAGTTTTTGCAGTTACAAATTTAGCACCAAAAATCTGCTACTGGAAAATGAAATAATAACAGTAGAGGTAATTGACAAATGAGTCCTAGCTTTTGTAGCCTTTATTCTGACGGATTTAAATATCTACATAGGTAATACTTTAGCATCAGAAAGTAATCTTCTCCTCAGTCATGCATACTAATATTGTAAATGCGAAAGTAACTTTGTCTGTTGGTCCTCATCATGGCAAAATCACTGAACATAGGCTAGAACATAGGCTATTTTTTAGTCCACATCTTCGTCTGCGTTCGCGATAACCAACATTTATGCGTACGAAGTCGCAAGTGAACAGCTTGTACCTACATTTATAATTTTTGTCAAGCCTTGATATTTTCTGACATATTAAATGCTTGTCAACATTTTTCCGGCAGCCCTGTCCATGAATCAGGCTCGTTGTACTTGTCACGTTTTCAATTAGTATGTTCAGAGATGCTTGGCTTATGGCCCTTGAGCGTCCCTGCCACTTGAGTACCCATTCATCCATTCGACTGTGGAGATAATTCAGACTATTCGCACCCTGAATGACGGGAGCAACGAATATATCTTTTTTATGTTCTTAATATTTCTGTTAATGTTTTTCCTTTCACCAGCTTTCCTCTTGTGCTTTTCTCAGCGGACGATATTATTTAATTATTCTTGAGTAGGTACTTATCTCGATTTTAATCATTATAAGGTACCGTTTTTTAAATAACAAGATTTCCTTAACCTCGCCTCTTACTAATAATATTCTAAGAAAACGTGCTTCTAGGATGGTAAGAGGATCTTCAAGAATTAGCTCGAAATTTCCTTATTTAGGAAATTCTCCAGTTTATGGTTAAAGCTTCCTAGTTTGAAGAGGTATCATCCTGGTATCGTTAGTCGAAGCGCAAACTCAAAATTCTTCGTGATACTGAACTATTTATCCTCTCTGGCGTGCCAATTCGTCGTGTATCTCATCCAGTGTAAAGGTAAATGGTCTATAAGCAATAGCTGCATCCGAGTATATTAAAAATCCGATCAGAATCGGTTCAGTGGATCCCGCGTTATAAGCGAAACGGAGCGAACGTTGTATTTTATGAAACACTACCAATGCCCGCGACCGTGATTAAAATCCCCTCCCGTACCGTGCTATTTAGGTTGAAGTTGAACGAACTATAATAACCAGGCTACATAGAAATGTGAGAAAAAGTCTCTTTTGACATGTAATTTAATATATTTCGCGGTACAATTTTATCAAAATGGTATCAAAGTATAGTAATAACTTCTTATGACATTTAAATGTAATCAACATTTGGATGTAGCAGTTTACATAGTTCAAGTGTGATAAGTGCTACAATTTTGATTCATTGCCTGATACAATTTTGGATCGACTTCGGTAACACTTGAAATAAAAATAATAAATGAAAAAAAAAAAAATGGAACCAAGTCACTCTAATTCATTTACATTAAATCGGTTGGCGTCGTTGAATACACAGACCAAATTGGCGCTTAGAGTTTTTGGACCGACGGTTAAAACAAAAACAATAAATAACACAAGTAAAAACTTCTCAGTTAAACAAATTAGGCTTACAAAGGGGCCATTCATAACGTTACAAATTACTGGTTAACTAACCGCTGAGGACATCGTACAATTAAGTTACCTTTTAATTATGCGTCCTTTCCTACATTACACCTATATAGTACCCAAGTTATTCATTTGCATACGGGTATACCATCAGTTGGGGGTCAACGCGACGACGTGTACAATTAGTGAGGTTGGTTACGATATGTAGGATCAAGCGGCCCAAAGGCCCGATCTCCCAATCCGGGACATGCACGTTTATTAACTGAGTCTTGTTACTAATTAGGGTCTAGGTTGGCTTTCTATGTGTGCGTAGACTTATTAATAGACGTGTAGACCTGTGTGTGTGTACAATTTCAATGGGTAATGCAAAATGAGAAGTAAACGTCGACGAGGTTATGATTAATAGAGCGAAGTTTAGTATTCCAAGGCTCCCTTTTAAGGTTAGAAGTCTCTCTCGTAAAGAAGAAATAAAATGAAAATAGACTGTCCTTATTGTTGTGCAATGAAGACGTATTCTTTATATTTCCCACATGATGACGCGTCCATTCCATTCCTCAATACAAAGAGTACTTCGCTTCCAGTCTTTAGTAGTTTTGTAGTGCATTCTTTGCAACGTCACTTTACTATTGTGGGGATACATCTTTTGTGGACCCTTTCTCGCTTTTATGACTGCTCTGTATCTTGGGCTTGATTTTAAAAGAACTAACTTTAAGGTAATATGTTATTGAAAGTTAAATATTTTCTCTATAACAAAGTCAACCATCGATTCAAAAAAAATGTGTCCTGACAGGTTTGTTTCAATACGTGTCGGTATTCTTTCTACAATCAAGTATGGAAATTAACGTGGGACGAATTAATTTGCAAACATTTACCACTATTACGTCAATATGGTAAAAAAATTAACATAAAGATGGTAACACATTTATGTACAACATTTTGTTAAAACTCTATTAGGAGAGAAAGTGTTGCATTATTATCATAATTATGAATATTACGACTATTACGCACTTATCACGTAATGTCTATTTAGCATGGAAATTATTATTATCTAATACAAATTATATGCATTGGCTTTAGTTTGCGCACATAACATTGCCATTCAATTAGTTTATTATACTAATTAATTTATATTTTCTGTTAACGAGTGCATAGCTGTTACATTAGGTATTTGTATCATAATGTTGTACAGTCAACAGCAAAAGTAGATGATCAAAATCAGAAATTCAATACTAATTTACTAACACTAATTTATATAATTTATTACTAGTTTATTTATTAAAAGTATGTGATTGTCACACACATACTTTTGAATCACTTCGACGCCACACAGTTCTGACGCGCACTCCGTTCATTAGTATTTAATATCTGATTTTGTTCATCTACTTTTGCTGTTGACTGTACTACATATATACTACTTACTACACTATACTGTGGAACCAAGAGTGTTTAATTAATTGGACACGGGATGTACATACAATATAAGAATATGATTGTTATAAGGAAAACGCGTGTAACAACATTGAGTCGAGATATGAAAAATAATGATGTTGTTAATAAAGATTTTTGTCGGTTAATTCCTTATCTGAGGTACGTATCACTGGGTTTTCCATTTGTCAGTTGTCACGTGATGTTTTCAACAATATTCTATCAAACCTCTAGTTTATCGCGCTATGTCAGTCGTTTATGTTCAACTAGCGACCCGCCCCGACTTCGCACGGGTGCAATGTAGATACTGTGGAGATCTGATGTGTTTCTGAGATAATAGCCATTAGATATTATACTCTATGACGGAACACTCAGCAAACTTCTAGAATAAGTTTGAATAGTAGTCTTGTATTGTTTTACGTTTGACATTAGGACTTCCTAGCCTGATCTTGTCACGGGCACACTACAAGTATCTGAGAATATAATCCAGTACCGAGTTTCAGTGCTTTTATTTATAGAATAATCATATTACGATCACGCATATACCGGTACCAGTAAGAGTCCTAAGTCAGGATCTACTAACAGGGCCGGATTTAGGGCAGGGTAACAGGGCACTGGCCCCCCTGGGCCCCCACAAAGAAGGGGCCTCTACAATTTATTTATTAAAAAATAAAATTATACCTTTTCGTGTCCGTCAAAGAGAGAATAGAAAAATTTGGGGCCTCCACTTCTTGCTTGGCCCAGGCCCTCCACAATTTTAAATCCGGCTTTGCCTACTAATATGGTGTCACACAAAACAATTTCAAAATATACTTAAAACCTTCCTCTTGAATCACTATCTATTGCTGAAAACAGCATTAAAATCCGTTGTGTAGTTTCAAAACTGGATAAGTGCGAGTCGGACTCGCGCACGAAGGGTTCCGTATTATTGGGGGTAGGGTTTATCTATAATTGTATTCGGTTTTGAATTTGTATTTGGTTTTTTGGCGTCACTCTGAATGTTCCGCCCGGTCTATCTGCCTTTTGTTTCATAATCTGAGTAATACAAAATTAGACATCGAGCAAAAAAACGGCAAAAAAATCACGTTTGTTGTATGCGAGCCCCCTAAAAAGAATAAAATAAAATTTCCTAAATAGTCTAGCTATCTCGGTTCATGAGATACAGCCTGGTGACAGACAGACAGACAAAAAGACGAACAGTGGAGTCTTAGTAATAGGGTTCCGTTTTTACTCTTTGGGTACGGAACCCTAAAAAATCTAAGCATGCAGACAACTGGAGCGCATTTGTTTTATAGGTACTATGTAAAGATGAGCATCCAAACTATTGTCATACTTCAATTAATTAATAATAATGGATCAAGGGTTTGATACAGAAACCGGTACTCCTGGACACGGCGCGTATTGTTAGGTGATTCCTCTCTCAGGAGCCCTGACCACCGGTAGCTTGGACCCTGTTCCCGATACCGGTGGGCTACTATTTTTTATATTTTTAAATGTTTTTATTTTTTTATCAATACTTAAAAATATAATTAAACTAGCTTCTGCCCGCGGCTTCGCCCGCGTAAAAATAACGATTATCCCCAAGGGAACACATTACCGGGATAAAAAGTATCCTATATGTTAATCCAGAAAATGGTATATCTATGTGCCAGTTTTCATGCAAATCTGTTCAACGGTTTACGCGTGATTGAGTAACAAACATCCAAACATCTTCACAAACTTTCACATTTATAATATTAGTAGGATATGTATGGTACAATGAATAAATGACAATAATAATAATATACATATATTTTTTATCTTTTTTTAATATTATTAACATTTCTAAGCGGCTGGTCGACTCTTCACGTGACCAGAGGGCTGGCCTTTTCTTGGGCCAAAGAATTAGCATTGCTATTCAACGTGGTAATGCTGCTAGCCTTCTGGGCACTTGTCCCATTGTGAGCAATGCGGACGAGTTTTTTGATGCCCTGTGAGCCCTCCATTGTACCTACATAATATAAATATATTTTTTAATTTATTTTTAAGCTTTGTACATATTTAATTCTTTTGAATGTAGTAAATAAATAATATATAATTAATTATATGCTCGTTTTCTCATAGAGATGAAATTAAAAACAATTCGTTGATTTTATATTTTAAAATAACACTAAAGGATCTAATTATAGAAAGTTGAATGCAAAGTTTATATTTCGATAACGAAGTTAAACATACAAGGTCATTTTCATGTAACTGTAGGTTGAGTTCAATCTTTGTTTACACATTATTTGTTATGGCACGTGTAATGGGGATAAATTCATATTGACATATCGACCTGTACCTAACGCACTTACAGAAAGTTACACAAAACCAACTTAAATTTACCGGATTTAAAATTGATGCTGTCACTTTCTTTTTTGAAACAAAATGTGAAGGATGGCATGATTTTAGGCGCATTGCACATGAATCAACTATTGCAGCAACTGGCAACTAGTTTTTACATATTATCAAATGGTCTATTTGGTTGTAGCAACTAGCAATTTGTATAATAAAGAAACTGTTTGGGATGGTCTTCGAAATAAGTAGTGGACTGTAGTTTTAGATGTATAATAGGTTTCACACACAATTTATACTGATCACAAATAATAATTAGGTACGCTAGAAGAGAGTTTGTTTGTCCTAGACCGTTGTTGGTTTGGTTGAAGGAAGTAAGTGACAAGTGAAGTGACCGGCGCTTGCGACGCTCGCCGTCTCGTTCGTTCGCTCGGTCCATACTCTCGCCGCTCCGTTCCGCGCGCCTTTGACGTGTACAGTGGCTCCACCCCAGCGCGTGGACAGAAACCTTTCAAAAAGTTGACAGTTGCCTCAACTAAAGTTGCTCCGTGTGCAAAGCGCCTTAAAGTTCCGTGCATCTCAACGTTAGACGTTAGAAAATGACGCGATCTGCAGAACTAATATTTATCGGGTTTTCCCAATGTTTCATAACTATGCGGAATTTTCCAAACCTAAATGCGATAGAACAGGACGTAATTAATTACAAATACCTATTTAGTGATTATTCAAGTGGTTATTCCGTTTAGTCCGGAGTCTTGACGAGATTACGAGAATAAATAATTATTATTAGAAAGCTTTTAGAATTCATTACGATTCAGATAAGAACACTTGGAACAGACACACACTTGTGATTAATTGAAATGTAAGTAGATACATTGAAGAATATTTTGAATAAACTGTACTCATTGCATGATGAATATTATTCTAGACAACTGTCTTTTAAATCTACGGTTTCAATGAGATAGTAATAAAATGACAATGTTGTTTAAAATTAAGATTGAAGAGAGTAAATAAATAATGCTTTAAGTCAATAATTCTCGGAGAAACGACACAAATGTTGCGTTTCTATTTGATTGAGAAATTACATTTGGCTCTATCGGCTTTCTATGTAACTGGAAGATCGCGTCTGACAGGATAAAACTAAATAAATAAACGCTATTTTTCACGTAAGAACTTTTTCTTACAAAACTTGCATCGCTATTTTATTTTATGGAAGCGTTTTCATGGGGTACCTACCAAATCCAATGCAAGATGACCAGTAGCAACCAGCAAATTCAAGAGCTTAATTAATTCGTAACGGCCTAGTAATTTTATCAGCGCCTCCGTCGAAAGCAGCCATTTTAGTTTATAAATACTTAGTTGATTGTTTAGAATAAGAAAAAATGCTTACATTTCGATGGGACTGGCATGGTCTCATTTGTGATTATAAGCCCCCTAAATAAAAAAAAAACGTCCTAATATTCGCGCATCAATTTATACCTACCTTATACCTACCTACCTGATGAGTGTTGTATGTTTTTACACCCTGTATACCGAAGTGGCGGATCCTGAATATTATTGAGACGAGGGTCGACATGTGTCCATCCATTCGCGGTTATTGTCACTGATAACACAGTACCGATACTCTGTTGCTTCTCAACACATTTATGTGGATTTTAGTCTATCTTTTGGAGACAACGTTTGATATCCAACTGAGCTTTTAAGCTGTGACTTGGGTCAAAATAAGCAGTATAAAATGATCGGTTTTTCTAAGCGTTCCCAGTATCTATTCTTTGCCTCGAATAAATGTCCGAATTAGAAGTGTGATAGCCTTGCCTAGCCGTTAATAAGTCAGTCAGCCCAACTATGCAGAAGTATCATTTTTTTCTTCATTATCAGAATATTCTAGCAATAAGTCAAACGGTGCTATGTCGCGTCAACGTTAGCGTTTACGAATGTTGGCGTGACAGAATCCAAAGAAGTTTTCCCGACTTTGTGGAATATTTAGTTTTCAAGAAAGTCGGAGCTGTGAAGAATATTTGTGGTACAATTTTACATAGAAAAGTTAGTTATTGTATCTACTACGCAGTAGTAGGTATGTCAAAATTTCCGGCATCAAAACAAATAAACAACGAAAAATGTGTCAATACACTCACACAATAATAATAATTATTGTTTGCAAAGTGGAAACATGTGTCATTATTCTCTGCACACTAAACTCCCTGTTGACAGTACCCCTACCTTAAACCCTTCTAAGCATTGTAACAATAACTTCGTGTTTTCCTTCACTAACAGATGTTTCTCTATTTCAGGTAAGCATCGCAGTCGTTAGTGCGACGTTTCGTTTCTTAGAAGCGGAATCATTATCCAGAGTAAGTTTTCTACAAACAAACCTATTGATGTCAAAGCTGCTCTACAAATCCCTCGTTACTTGAACGAAATACATCCTCCAATATTTTTTCCTCAACGAGTAAATCTGTTCAATTACATTGCATTACTCTCAAAATTACTTCGCAGAATAAGCTTACGTTTTGCGGAAAAGAAACCCGTTATTTTTATTCTATATACTCGTGGATTTGCAGAATATGAGCCGATCAATATCTTTCTAATTATTTTGGCTTTAGCGTAAACTTTCGCCATGTTTTTCAAGCTTCAGTCCTAATGACTACAATCATTAAAGGTTTGTTGGTACTCAGAGTGAATCCCTGTAAATCCTTGTGTAGTGATCACTGTAAGACGAAAAAGTGCGTCGTGAAATAGCGTTGAATTATCTAATAGCAAAAAGCGTGGACGACTTAGTTTCAAGCTACGAGGTTAGCGATTTGTGTAGCGGTGCGGAAGAATATTTTTACTTTTTGACCGCCCCAGTCATGTCTAGGTGACAAATCAAAATATGCCCAGCACGCCACGGTCACGACTCCATGACAGGCATGACAGACGAATTACTACTCTATGGTATTATGTTTAGAAACGCACTTCCATAGAGTAGTAATTCGTAGATTGGCGCCGAGGGCACGGTTTTGTTTTTTTTCCCTGGCGGGCAATGATCATGGTAACTTTAGTTGTTAGTGCCGTGGATATTTGGCGTTCGTGTTTAAGTATTAATTTTCTGTCTTTTTTAATTTGTTTTATTTTAATAATGAAAATACATAAAAGAACAAAAAAGAAAAGTATTTTTTATCATCAGCTATTGGTTAAACCAGGGCTTCCAAAACTTTTACACATTTTTTTTACGACGCCCTTTAAAAGTAGATCTTTGTGTGTAGCTGTAGCAGACATTAAGATTACTTTATTTAGGATTATTTTTATTTAACAGATTTTAATCATGATTATATTTTACAATTACTTATTGTAAAAAAAGTATAATGATAGCACTACAATCAATGAGAAGGAAGTGGCGACGCATCAGTATAGCGCCGCGACGCCCAAGGGCGTCGCGACGCACAATTTAGGAACCCCTGTATTAAACCAAGACAGCCGTTCAAAATGATATAGTTTTACTGGTATCTTGCTAATTAACATGTAACCAAAAAACCACTATTACCGACGCGGCGGCATAAACAGAATATGTATGAGTACCACGATAAAAGTAGTCATCAATTTAACGAAAGTGTTGCACTCAAATCACGCCTCAATTTACACACCCCGCTGTTACCAAATTGGATTAGAGTCAACGGAAGCAATTTCACACATAACATACATTACTTGGGTTACAAACGCTGACTCCGTGGCCTGCTTTACATAAACCGCTGTGTACGGAGACAAAGCGGCATTCGCTTTGGGTGTCCCATTACAGTAATGCGGAGCTAAAACTTGACTGATTACTGGTCTGCCTGGATGAATTTTTCCACTGTCACACCACTACCACGGTTTAGACGGACATTAGCAGTATTAGAGGGATTTTCTCGTCTGTGTAATCGAAATTCTTGGTTAAACGAGCGCGTCGCAGCTGTTATCTTGTTCATCCATCATTACACAAGGTTTCCTAGATAAGTAATTAAGGAAACTCACAATTTTTTGGGCGTTTGGTATATTATTGCTTTTCTTGAAAGAAAATTAAAATGATGAGGGTAAGGGATGTTAATATCTAGAGGCTTGTTGACATTCCAATTATAGGGAAGTAATTTAGAATTTTCAGGGAATTTATTTCTTACATAAAGTATCTTTAAAAGACTTACGAGAAAAAGTTTATTAGTGATATTCTCCGAGCGCTACCTATATCAGCACTATCCCTTATTAAAATTTCCATATTCAAATGTGAACATCAAGTTAATTTACTGTAGGATCTTAAATTACCTTTGAAATTAGATATATTTCGCTGTCACTGCGGATGTAATTTACATTTATTATTAGCCTTGTTGAATATTCATTATTAATGTAACTACGCATAACTCCTGGTATTCGGGTCGTGCACGCGAAAAATGCTTTATGGCCATCGTTAACTCGATACTATCTGCATTTAATGCTAATGCACTTACTCATTTATATAGGTACGTATTTATTATATCTTATTTGGTAAAAGCGCTTGACATATTAACATGAAATTTGGCAAGGAGGTAGTTTATAGTTAGTATCAGCTAAGAACGGATTTTGCGACAGGGCCGGATTAAGGAGGTCTAATGGTTCTCGCAAGTAAATACCGGGAACGAAGTCACGGACAGCAGCTAGTTAGGTATTCATATTTTTGCGGCTATCATTACACGATTTTTTTTTTCAAAATTGGTAGCATTGCTCTCACGAACAAACAGACTAAATCGCTTTGATTTACCTAAACAAATATTTAAGTTATGAACGTCTAGTCCTTGGGTATTCAGTCCTCTTTGACAAAGAGGATGGTAGAGCTTCTGATCCCTTTAGTTAACATTGTAATTCAGTTATCTGGGTACTTTAGAGCTCCATTTTCTTGTCCTAATTACAAGCAGAAGGCAAGGATTCTAATAGGGACCGACATCTTACCGTACCTTTTGAGACATGACAAGTGGATTTGTCAGCTTAACTGAACAGTGTTCCTTCAATTCATGGCTGTTTGTGTTACATACTCACACACATATACACACACATTTACATGAAACCGAAACAATATTCAGCGGTGATCCTTTCACCGCTGAATATTGTATCCGTAAGGGATTATTGCCATATAATTACCACTAATGGAAAAGGTATTGATGGAGAGAATGCGAAGGTTATTCCCTTGATATGATAAACTAAACCAATTGCCTTTTCCCGGGTACGGTATCATACTATCAGCTTATTTGTAGGAAACTAATTCATCACCACGAATTAGTGTCGTTCGTGACGGAGAAATTACCTAAAACTTTGAGCTGGTATTACTGATAAATACGTGCATTATAGTAGCCATACAAAAAGTGCATTTTACGACGATATCGAACAGCTAGTGTAAACACACAAACACAAATTGCTGCCACATTACAATTAAAAACTATCCTATATTTACTTCCAATTAAAACTCGTGCCAGAATTATTGCCAGCTATTGTTTTCAATGGTATTATCGTTGGTATATCCTGCTCGTGTCTGCTGCAGGCACGTCAGGGGGCAATTATAATTAAAATAGCTTGTTCAACGACAACAGCGTGCTGCTATCGAGGTCGTGTCTCTCATTGTTTATTGTAATGTGCTCTGTCATTATAACCAGCGTCGATACTTCGACAGAGGTTTTCAACTCGCTTTATAGTCGAACTACTGTAGGTGCTTCCTATTCAAGTCCGGAATATAATACCTAGCTACTGTAGCTTGACGAAGCGATATTAATACCTAATAGTTTTATAATAATCTGCTTATAGAACATTTTGGTGGTCGTTCAATAAGACTAGAAAATTCAATGATTCTGACTTCGTTGGAGTAGGTGAATTGCAGCAAGCGTCAATAATAATTGAATCAATTAACCCACATAGCAGGTAGCTTCAGTGCTTTACAGTGTACGTAGGTACCTATATTGATGTAGTTACCCCATTTTACTCAAAAGCCTCGTCTCCGAAGAATCTAGCCTTGCACAAACTTTGTCAACTACACACAAAACAAACGTGTTTGTTAGAATAACAAGGATATTGCATAAATCAAACACAGTTTTCCATAAACCATTCAGTGTTGCCGAGCAAAACTTAAGTCAATCTGTAGGTTCCTGCGATGCAATTGCGTGCCCATACATATTCAACTGTTCATACATCACGAGTGGTAGCCTAGCCGCGGGATTGTGCGCTCGTAATAACATGCAACTCGTGAGACGTTCGTGTATTCCCGTTTATACAGATACCTCTGTTATCAGAACAGCTTTGTCTCCTTTGAAGCTTAGACGTTTCTGATTTGCTTTCAGGTTTTTGTCCTTTGCTGTTCTGCCGTTCAAACGATATATGATTAGTATATCCATATCTATCTAACTAGCCGGTATTGGGCCCACTGCTGGATTAAGGCCTCCCACTCTCTATTTCGTATACATCTGTTCTTTTGGGCCAGACCTTTCTGTATGAGTCAGGATATTCCCACCATCTTCGCCTTCCGTTCATGATGAACATTGATTTATAATGCCCACAGTCGGTGAATTCGTTATGATACAAATTATATTAAACAATATGCATTCACCCTTTATCCTTTTACATTCTTAAAGAAACACGAAAACTAGTTTCATTACACTCTGTAATGAAAACGTGCGCATGCAAACTCAACAGAAATTCAATTTCAGTGTCCCAAATTGAACTTTTTATTAGAAATCTCCTTTGTTTCTCTCATATTATTTGTACATAAATTCAAATCATATCATAACATGAGTTACATTATTAAGGAATGAAAGGTTTCAGAGTCCATTATCCGTTGAAACGCCAGACATTTTGTTCTATTTGTAGCCTGGCTTTCCCATTAGTTATAGGTCACCCACCTTTTTGCGAAGTAAGAGAATGTAGACGTCTGAAGCCGCCTTGAAGCTAGTATTAGACAAATGATATGGCCTGATCCTCTGACTAAAGCGTCTGTCGTTCTCATCGAATCATAGAATTATTTATTTTTCTCGGTTTTTGCTGACTGCCAGTGTAAATGTTGTTACTAAAATACCCCTTTTTGTAACTTTGTGGCGTGTGGAACGAGCGAAATGGTAGATCGTAGTGCAAGTGGAATGGTATATCGTAGTATATATGTAAGATGGGCATTAGTGCCGTTATGTATTTTAGGTTGCCAGATTGTTTTTGCAAACCCGTTTTGAAAATTAGCTGTACAAAATGGGGTGTTATCACGTCGGATATCTATGGGTGTTATTTTAAAGTGTTCTCCTATCTGTGTGCGTGGTGGCATCGTAATCGAAAGCAGATGTTTTTTATTTAGTTAGAAAATCATACTTTCATGAAAACCCTGCCCTAAATGCATACAACCTATGTATATATATGTTATTCAAAACACTGGCATGTTTTAGTAGTTCTTATACTTATAATATAATTTTTAAATGCATCTGTCACTTTCTTTCTCATATGAGAGAATAATAATATCACGTCTTATAGTCCTTTAGTTTTTTATTTATTTTCAATACGGCATCTCTATTTATATGGCCATTAAAATCCCACGTTTACAAAGCATTCAATGTGCTTACAGCTCAGTTAGTTATATTGTTATATTTTCAACCGACTTCAAAAAGAAGGAGGTTCTCAATTCGACTGTATGTTTAATATGTGTTTTTTTTTGTGTATTTGTTACGCGATTTCTCCGGCAAATATACATCGATTTTGAAAATTCTTTTTGAAGTTATACTTCTTTAGGCGCGTTATGAAAAAATGATGAGAGTGAAATTTTACGATGCGCGCGCACAGCGTCACACAAAATTCTCACGGGAGTAATTGTAAACAACGCCATCTCTGACGTACATGCTGAACTACTTACTGCCTTCGTTGCTATTTTGTGACTCGAAGAAGTATAACTTCTCACGCGCGTACATAAGTACACACTGAATTTTTTTTGATGGATAGGGTATACCTCAAGGGTGGTCCTATATAAATTTTATAAAAATTGATGTAGCACTTTTTAAAAAAAATAACAAATACCTAAATATTTTACATAGATAGACGACGTTTTAATTTCTTCAATCTTTGAGTAGGTTCAGTAGTATCAGTTACTTTCAATCTCTGTGGTGACTGTTGCCGTTTCTCAATGGATTTGGATAATAAAGAGATACTAAAAAGCGAAAAATAAAAAGCTTTTTAACAAAAAAGACAACCGCCTTTAAAATCTAAAAAGTGATAAATAACTTTAGCACAGAACACACATGACTTTAGTTTCGGAACTCGGTGGCTTTGTTCTGATGTTTTGTATTGCCACCGACTTTCGAAACTAAAGTCATGTGTGTTCTGTGCTAAAGTTATTTATCACTTTTTAGATTTTAAAGGCGGTTGTCTTTTTTGTTATAAAGCGTTTTTTCATAGCTGTTTTGAGAATATTACTCGTGTTAATGTTTGGATAGAACGCGGTTTCCCCCCACAACAGTGTTATTTTTCTATGTCAGATAGTAAAGATGTGACACCTAAACAGTGCGTTTGAAGAATAAGTATTAGTTTAGTATTATTAATATATATTAGTGTATTATTCCACTATGAATTGATTTATTTTTGCATTGACCTAATTAATACGCAAACTTTGCAAAAATACTAATCGATAATATAACTGACGGACTAATTAGATTTAAAAAAAATAATAATTAATAATAAAAATACCCTAGGTATTGTTATTAAAAAAAAAAACAAGATTCTACCTACCTATTGGTCATGATTATTCTGATTGCCATGTAGCTCAATCGACTTGATGCCTTATGAATACACATGTGGTGTCAGGTGGTCAATTTATTGGTAACATTACTTAAATAAAATTGTTCATACCCATTTTGATTCGTACAACAAAATAGACATCAAACATGAAACATCCAGACTCGTATTTTTGCGTCCCACAATTTTTATTAAAAGGTAAACCTCAAAGCTGAGATCATTATGAGCCCATGTCGGGCACAGCAAAATTATGAGGAAAACGGCAAAAAATATAGCTTCGATTTTTAGAGTGTGAGGTAAATAATTAAATATTTCGTCTATCTGAACACCCACATTCAAATATTATCGTTAATTAAAAAATCCGTTTTTACGCCACCGCAGAGATTACCACTGAATAACACTGTGTGGTTAGCACTATTATATAAATACTGACCTTCTACGTATAAGTCCATTAATTTGATTAATTACGTATTATCATAGCGACCATGAGAGATAGAATCGAACAGCACCTACGAGTAGATTAATGGTCTTCATATAAGGAGGTGGCAAGGACACTCAATAGGAATTACATTCATTAACTTTGAAGAGGCCACGTTTCATATGAAATTACACTGTAATTGGATCTGGAAACTTAAAATTCATGGCAATTCATTTTTAATGGAACCAACGCAACACGTGCCCATTAATTACTTCAGAACGAAGCGAATGGTACAATACTGAAAAAATAAAATCTCTAGCCCGATATAAATGGGTTCAGCTGACTGAAATCCAGCCAAACGCGATTCTACAAATAGCAAACCTGTAACTGGGGGCACGGTAGTGCCCCCGCCAAGACAAGCAAAGTGAAGCGCAGGGACGCTACCTACCTTTTCTCGAAGCGCTTCGTTGTTTTTTTTTGAACCCTCATAACTTGGGTTTGAATTATACCAGATACATTTTTAGGATATGATGTCTTCAGTAAACTTATTAAACATATAAAGTTTCAATTGCATAGCTCTTATACTTAGGTTTCATTGATATCTAAAAAAACCTGATTTTGTCACTAACTCACTCACTGATGATCATCAAAATTCTTAGGGTACTTCCTGAAGTCCTAGAAAGCTGATATTTGGTATGTAAGCTAGTATTAGTACACAAACAACAAATAAATTATAAAACTAGACAAAATGAACAAAATAAAAAAAATATCGTAAGCAACTTATAAATAGAAGTGAAATCACACCAAAAACATTTTCATTTAAAATGTTGCCAAGACGAGACCATATTTCTCGTACAGTCAAAAAGTTATCAGATGTCATGTAGATCCAAGCTTCTAACTCTACACGTACTAACTCTACAAACCCTAACTTCACAAACTCTACTCCTTAGGCTAAATATGTGGCTTGGCCTTTTCGCTATCGTCGCTATGGGCGTAAGTTGTTAAAAATTAAATCACTGTTCATTACTTTCTGTTGCATTAGTTCTTATGGTAACGAAACGGCCAAGCCACATATTTTGACTAAAGAGTAGAGTTTGTGAAGTTAAGGTTTGTAGAGTTAGAAATCGTTAAAAGAGTTAGATCTACATGAGATCTGATAACTTTTTGACAGTACGAGCCTTAGGGTCTCGTCTTGGCAACAATTTACATGAAAATGTTTTTGGTGGCATATAAGTTTGGACACAAGTGCCAGATATTTTCAAAATCAAGTATGTATGTTGAGCCTATCGATGTCCGACATAAAAAACAAATAGTTGTGATATCCACAACCAACCTACCATCCAATATCAATGTAATCTGATGTGAAGTGACACGGGGATTTGACGAGCTCCCGAATTAATCCAATACGTACTACTGTCGGTATGATATTCCCTTTATTTCAGTGCTAGTGAACTGACGCCAGCCAAATTAATGGAATTAGCGAGTAGCTTGTTTGACCGTTCGATAATTAGATGTGAATGAGGGACCGATGGAATTTCAGCGCAAATAGGTTAATTTGAAACTGTAATTTCCTGATCGACTAAGCTACCTTTTGATCTTTGTAGTTTTAGAAATGCAATAATCCAATCGGCCATTTCTATATGACACCTTCAAGTTGTTCCTAATATCGACACTTCTGTGTCAAAATATTCCGAGTTATTTTGTTCTCCACATACCTATCTGTTTATTTCAAAAGGGAAAAGGTTTACGATGAAATACAATATACAGCAGAATTTATATGGAAATAACCCATGTATTGGTAGCTTACTTCGCACGTTCATCTCGACGGTCCTCGTACGTTCCGAGGCAATCCGATCTTGTGTCGGTTGGCATGGACTCTAATCTCGGCCGGTTGTATTGAGGGTGTATTACTATCATGTGCATATTGAACGACGTCGGGTTTCCCCGGGATTTATCGGACCCTCTCGGAGTATACCGATTGGTGTACATGTAGTCCCAGGCAGTATGTTGTGAGCTTATTGGATAGGGTAACGCACACGTGTGCTTACTTGCTTTTACTAAGAACAACTACGTGTAAAGATCGCGTGACCGTATCTACACTAATATTACGTAGGAGGTCGTCTCTGGAAGTACCGATTACAAAAATTCTTTCACTTATAGAAATGTACACATTGCCGATTGCCACGGGTATGTTTTATGTTATATTTTCTTTTTATGGACTTCCACGCGGTCGAATTTGCGGCCTTAAGTTTCAGATCTAAATATCATTGACTTGATGTCCACGATTTTGTTATTACCTAGATGTACATAATTCGATGTCTGTAGAACTTTAGAGGCATTGAATTAGTTATCCTACATCTACAAGATGTAGGTACATAGCTAGTTATCCTGCATCTTCAGACGGAAGCCGCACATCAATCGCTAATAACTTCACATGCTAACCTAATGCATATCAATTTCACTTTGTATGGATAATTGAGGGAGCAATATAATTTAGTGTAGCGTACGGAAACACGGGCGGTTATGTGGTACAAACGTCACGATTCGTTTACGCGTCACCTCACGTACTTAATTCACGCACGTTTCAATCATGTTATGATTATATAACTCGACACGTTGCTTCTTTAAAGCATAAATCGATATTGTGTAAATCCGTAATCGATTTGGACAACAATAAAATTGCCCATGTCTATAAATTTTACAGATTCCGCTACAGCGTCAAATAATGTGAATAAAATGGAAAAAAATAATATGATGTTAATAATAGTTAAAAAAGGTAAAAAAAAGTCTAACAGTAACGTCTATGCTAACATAGACATTACTCTTTGACTTATTCCATGTGTTAGAAGTATTTGGGACTATTGCTAGACCACGGAGTTTCCTTAAAGCGACAACCTGACTGACTGACAGGCATATCAGCGCACGGCCGAAACTGCTGGAACTAGTAACGTAAAATTTCGCACACGGCGTCCTTTTATGATGTAGGCGAGGCTAAGTGGAATAAAAAAAAAATCTTAAGTTAATCAACTTGAATCTAGCACAAAATTCACACAAATGCGAACCTAAATTAATAATCATCTTTGGCGTTGTTTTTTTTTAAAGGGGTGTTGAGTTGGTAGTGGAAGGACAAAACCTACGTGCACAAAGTCGCAGGAAAAGTGCTAGTGTTCAATAAAAGGCAATCATCATGTAGCACGACGCCCACGACAAGAATAAGGAAGGTCTAATTCACCAGCAATTTCACTGCTATTAAAGCAGTAACATAAGTCAATGTACAATATAAATCACATACGATTGAGACAAGTGCTTCCAATCTGTTCTAAGAGTAATTCGGTGCGTGCCCGTACGAGGCGACATCGAAACCAATTACTCGACACTTGTCATGTTAATTAGTAGTCAGCATTAATATACTACGTACTTTAGCATCTGTATGACGCTGGTAAATTAATATGGTTTATATTGTATGCTGTACGTTCACCGTAGGGCTGACGCGTCATTTATTATGAAATTAGATATTACTTCGACCTGTATACATTCTAGTGTCTTTAATATGCATTTAATTCAGAGGGTTCTATGCTAACCCGGCTGAAGAGTCGATGACCTTTGTTCAGCACTGAAATGTTTTAATTTCCCACGAGATGGTTATAAAGTTTCTTGAATAGGTAAAATACACCGTACATAAGAGATTAGAACAGAACTGTTTCTAATTAATCATTACTAATGTGTTGCAAGATATATTTCCAGTTATAATACCTTTGCTGTTCTGAACATAAATGTAAGTATCTAAACGGCCTATATAGCCAGCCCTGATCCCCACAATCACCGGAGTAGAAGTAATTACATGTTCATTACTGACTGGGACGACACGCCACATCGCGTGACAACGTACAAGGCACATCCGACTTGTACTGGTTACCAAATAATTATATACTTACTTACTTCAATTTGATATGACAGATGAAAGTAAAAGGGGAGGCTTCATTAAAACACTTCTAAGATATATTTGGTAGCATGTATATTTTTAACCGACTTCAAAAAGGAGGAGGTTCTCCATTCGATTGGTATTTTTTTTAATGTATGTACACCGATTACGCTGAGATTTATGATCCGATTTACGTGATTCTTCTTTAGTTTGATGCGGAATAGTTGCCATTTACTCCCATAAAAATTTAACATAGCTTCAAATACAAATACAAACATTTTATTTGCTTGGCCCAGTAGTTTTCATTTTATGAACTTTTTGTTATGTTTGTCCACGCATATCTTTTTTAGTGTGGTCCGATTTCGATGATTCATTAATTGATAGTGTATACCTCAAATTTGGTCGCATATAAATTTCAAGAAAGTATTCCACCCCTAAGGATTGAAAAATTAAGGGATGACTGAATTTTTTGGTGTCACCGTTTCGTAATTAATTTGTATGATTAGAGTAGGCACTAAAAAGCGAAAGACTTCGAATTGAAAGTTACTTTTTACTTTTTGAAGGCGGTTGTCTTTTTTGTTAAAAACTTTTTTTATTTATTACATTAACCCCTTTAATGTTTTGCAAGATTTCGTGATCAGACTTTAGCAGTTACAACGGTCAAATTTATACGCCAGGCTCTGTCAACTGGTCCCACTCGAACTGGAGCCGTAGGTTCAGTTGACCTAATGCATAATTTGAATTAGTCAACTGGACCCGTTCACAAATTTCGTAATTTGTACAGGCACTAAAAAAAGATTTTGTCTTTGTTATCACGAAAACGGCAGACCGTGATGATCCAGGGGATCATCAAGGTCTTTTAAGCCTTGGCCGTAAGTCACATGCAAGAGCTGGGTTCGATACTAGGCAACTACCAATTACATTTTAAATTCATGTGTACCTTCTTCCTGAGTTTACCTTGGACATCCTTGACATCGGTAAAGGAAAACATCGTGAGGAATTATTTCTGAAAGCACAGGCAGAAAAAAACAGAAATCTGATATATTGGGCTATCCCAAAGAATTGGGTTGCGTAAATACAGGTGCTTCATGTAAAATTGTAAACCGATATTGAATCTGGCTAAACGGCCGACCCTTGAAGCGAAACCGGAACGAATATCGCTTATAAATATGCACTTAAATCTGAACAAGCCTTAACGCGAACATTGCGAACAGCTATTGTTTACGCGGCCCGTTCGCCCGTGACGCCCCGAATGAGAATTGACGGCGCGCGTGTGACGTAAGCAAATGACGTTGTATTTCGTTCGGCGTGTTTGGTCGGACGTAATTACGTTTGTTTTCCAATAAGCTGCACTCTGATACGTTACGATTGGACGGAATTGAAAGTCACATACATTCTGTGTGGAGTACTGGCTTTATGGTACAGGATGTGCTGTTGTAAAATTCTGTTTGATTTGGATGTGATACGTTTCTTTTACATGCAGTTAATTTGTATGCGAAGTTGCTGGAGAAATATGCATCCATGACAAATAATTATATAAAATATTTTTGCCTTTATATTCCTGAAAATCTAAGAAGTCTGATTTGACTTATCTTGGTTGAATATTACAATACAATACAATATAGTACAATACAATAATGCTTTCAGGGTGCTGTTGGGGCTGCCACGTTACTGTAGTGCTTCTACTATGTTCGTGGAAGCGCGAATTGATGACTTTCATGCAATTAGAAGAAAAAAGACCGCTTCATTACTTACAAGAGTGCGTGGCAGTTCCAATAGCATTCTGCAGGCCCTAGCCGAACAGCTGGATGCCCCAATGCTGAGGCATTTTATTAATGTACTGGTGCGACAAGGGCAACCTTGTCGTTCGTAATGTATTTGTGTCTCGTTTTTTAGATTAAGTTACTAACCCGTAATTTTTATATTTGGTTTTTTACTAACAAGTGGACCCATGTTGTCAAATAAATAAATGAATTATTATTATTATTATTATTACTCAACGATTAATTCGTGTTTTTGAGTCCTTTTTTTAATATAAATTTAAACTTGATGCTTACGAATGATACTCGTTGTTATAGTGCAGTGGTTCCTAACCTTTTTGATCTTGTCACCCTTATGAATTAGCTAGGGAAACTGATTTACACCCCTCCCCCCTCCCTCTCTCATCTGACCAATGAATTATAAGGTACAGGCGCCGATGAAGGCCCGCTTAATTTCAAAACCTCGTAAAATCTTGCAGATAAGTAAAGTAAAGAAAAAAGATAATGGAAGTTGTAATATATTTATTTGAGAAACAAGATATCTAAAAAAGTAGTACAGTTTTTGGCATTTTAACACAAATGTAAACACTTTTTAGAAACTTGTTATTGGGCTATCTTGGGAAGCTGGTCGCTGAAGATGGCCCGAAAAATATTAATGAAAGTATATGCATTATAAACACTTTTAACATAAAAAATCGAAATAAAAACACATACTTCCCATAACATTATTCATAAAAGGTAAAAAATCAACCAAAAATTTAAATGTGGGCTATCTTAAATCTATCAAAATGAAAATCAACTATAAAATAAAAACAAACCACTAAATAAAATAAAATTTAACTTCGAGATCAATATTGAAAGTAACTTATCAAAAATAGAAATAAATCAGATTTTTTTTCTAAAATTTATTTTTTTGATGTCATTCATTAAGGGAATTATACTATGGGCCATGATAGGAAATTACACCCGGGTTGAGTATAATCTCGTAAAAATACAAAAAAAGGAAATAAAATAATAACACTCACCTGTAATTCGCTTATAAATAGATTAAATATGAATTTTCACATTTTAGAGCAAAGAGATTTGTTTTAAATTCGTTAATTTTCGAAAGGATTTAGATAATGCAGGTAATAAAAAGTGTATCGTCTTGACATGAACAAGCAAAATTGCCATCAGTCTCCAAAATGGCGACGCGCCGGTAATGAAACACACTTGCACTATTGTCTATAGTACCAATAGCATACACCCACGAAATCTCAAATGTTTCGAATAATCATAACTGTATTTTTTTAAATGTGGGCTATCCTAGGAGCCGGGCCATCTTCGGCGACACTACCTTAGTACATATAAAGATAAACAGTTAACGATATACACAGCTAGGGCATGAAATGCACTGGCGAGCTAGATTCGGTGATATTGGTCTAATCTTTGTTATACATATTTATATTACCAACTTATTACCCCCACAGAATACCAGTTCGCAGGGGTAATTACCCCCAGGTTAGGAACCGTGGCTATAGTGTATGGGTAACATAGTAATTAATTAGGATTATGAATTCGATTTTCAATTTTTTTACGTAGACGTTCATAAAAAGTTCGGAAGAAGAAACGTCAATTGTCAGGAGATTAAGTAAATAGTTCAGTAAACATAATACTTATTCGCTTACAATAAGTACTACTTAAATGCCGATTTATGAAACGATTTTACCATACGTATCCCACATTAGCCACATGTGATCCTCTTATTTAATACAAAGGAATACACATTACACATGCTAAAGTAAGAGTACCTTTTTCTCGTAGACCCATATGATTTCGGTCGTAATTGGAACAGGCCAAATGTAATAAAATAGGCCGAAATAAGCTCATTTTCTTCTTGACCTATCCATGTTTGTGCGAATCATGATCGAGTAGTGACGTCAGAGTATTGGGCGATAGATCGGGCCACGAAATATGCGGTCATGTATCAAAATATTACTGATTAGAATCTCTTGTGATTTCACTTCCATTGTATTTATAAATGCGACCATTTCAATATTACTTTCACCACATACATGCATTATAAACTTTTCAAATAGATCTCTATCGCGAATATATTGACAGCCGGAATTAATTGTACAGTCCTACTAAGCTATCTGTGAAATTAGTGGTGGCGCTGTTCGTCAACAAACTTAAAAGTTCAAACAAAAAACGACCTTATGCCTTTTACGAAGTATTAGTTCCAAAAACTGCCATTTCACAGGTTCGTTTCTTAAGTTGGTATCTCTGTAGCGAAATTAACCGTTATATCAATCTAGACGTCTCAAATCAATTGCCCCCACGTCGTTTACATGCACAAATTACGTTGATTGATATCAAGCTATAAAAACTGCAATTAAGTTTTCAGACAAAACGGTATGTTATCGATATAGTTATCGATGTAACGGGACGTTAACGGTACTGTGTTTTGACACTAATTGCTTTCACAGCGACTTCAAAGGCTTAATACTGAATGTACCGTTCATTACACTCGCCACCAGAAAAACCAACCCATGTCTAGACGTGTATTTGTTTCGAAATAACTTACACGGACTCGAGCTATAGTAATGAATAGAAATATTGGTATATTAGTATCCATTACCTTTCATCATAATTCTTATGGTATATTGAATTAGGAACACGATCTTGTTATTTATTCAGAACATTGTGAATTAGTAAGACATTTATGCATATCTCTACTTACTTCTGCTGTTTGGCACTGGTCACTGTTTGGAAATAAGAATTGAAATGTTTCCGCTATTTCTTATTATTTACTTTGAGGGATCCTTCTCGGTCGTGATAATATGTAGGTACGGGCAGTGACAATGAGGAACCTTGGCTTGTTGGCATCACAGATCGGTATTCTACATGGGAGATGCATTGTTAAATTGTTTTTCCCTTTGTCCTTATAACACAGTCCCAAAAACTATTACATACCAATTTTTTTTATAGCCTATTATGTATGTCCTTCTGTTGGGAATTTCCCGATCTTGTGCGATCTCTGCCCACCTTTGCCCCGCAAATATGGTCAGATCGCCACACCACCTTCGTTTCGGTCGGCTTTGGCGACGATGTCCTCCTCAAGTGTCCAGTGAGTGACCATCTTTGCCCATCTCTCCGGATGCATTCGCGTAACGTGTTAAGCCCACTCCCACTTCAGCCTGGCTGTTTTTTCTCCAACATCTGCCACTTGAGTTATGGAGCGCAGGGTGGTGTTTCTAACACAATCCATTCGCTTGACACCATTATGCTACGCTTCATTGCTCATTGGCAAATTTATAATCTATAGTCTAGTTAGAGACTATAGTCCAAAACCCCCTTTATATAACAATAGGTATTTAAATAGTCATGGTCTTACATTTGGTTTTAAAACTACTATACAGTCCCTGAACTTGCTTTAATGTTCCCTAGTGCAATGCTTGCTGCTCCCCGTTGCAGGTTTGTAAATTCTGAGTTGTGAATTTGTGAACTAAAACTTTTCTGTACATCATTTATATTAAGTGTTTCTGATGGCCCTTTGTGTAAAATAAATTGGACTCTTGAAGATGCTTTGAATGTTTGATGATCATGAATTTGTAATGGTCGTTGGTTAGAATAATTCATTGTTACGATAATAAGCTTATTATTGAAGAAATGTTAAATTTATATTAAACTGTTTTTCTATACAAGACTCCTTTTTGATGTTGTCTCGCATCTAGCGCTCTAAAAGAATCCTATTAACTTCTATCCATTTTATTGTTTGACTGAGCTTCTGTAATACTCTTCATAGTTTGTGGTGTCAGCACCTTCCATTGCAGTAAAATTAAACAATGTTACGCACTGATTACCCATAAAATCTGCAAATTTCAACTTTTTCCTTACACAACCTATTAGAAGGTAAATACCGCTCATTTTATACGCGCAGTTGTATCTTATATTTACTGACGCATGTAAGCACGAGTCTGCTATTTCCCTAAATCGAATATCCAAGTGTGACGGTTGTTTGCCTACGTCGGTACGAAAATGGGATCTCTCAACACTTTTACTGAACATGTAGTACTTTTATTTTCTCGCCAACATTGTAGTTTCTGCCTTAAACTCAACGTGCGACAATGTAGTACAAGATTTCAGTATCGCTTTATTTATGAGTTTACGGACCTTGGTAGCACTTCGTACAAGTCAAATGTATGCCAAAGATAAACAAACTTGTGTACCTTTGCTGAGGGTTCCCGAAGTTGCTCACAGTTGGTCTAAATATTTAAATACGAATTTGGACCGCTTCGAATCTCTGGAATGTTCTAGGTAAGATGTAAGGGTACGCATTGCTGGTACTTGCTGTATGTATGTAGGTACCATCAATCGGATACATAAAAAAAAATCTATAACAAATAATCTTAAAACCTAATTAATGGAATACGTTTTCCCTTCGCTTTTAAAGGATAACAATAACGCTAAAAGAAACAAAGCAATACTTACATTTCAATATTAGCATATGTATCGGCACACTTCCATATTATATTGCAAAAAATTGTCTGCCAACATTGCTAGAGACGATACTACGTAAAAATATATACCTATACCATATATATTGTTTATCCTCGGGAAGGGGTATATTTGATATCAATCCTTTATGCTGATTTCAATATTAAAATGCTCTCCTTTATTCGGAATATTCCATTGTTGGAATATGTGGAATAGTTTTTTTATTTGAATACTTATACGGTTCTATTTGTAGATAGAGGCAAAGAATTTCTCATTAATTTACCAAAGCATATTTGATTTGTGGATAATTTACTCATGCTCTACTAATATCGATAAACCATTTCATTTTGACAATCATTAATCTTGACTATCGTGATCTATCCATTAAATTGACTGCTTATATTCAAAGTATAAATCCGTTATCATGTTAGATTTCTGAATAGAACAGCCATGATAAGGCATAGCTGACAAAATATGAGCAATAACTTTTACTGAACCGATATATTTTCTACATTGAATGATCGCGTGTCCCCATTACATAAACTACGATTTTCGTATCGTCCTAAGGAATGTTATGTTAGTAATACATATAATGTAATTTGTATAGGTAATACCATACTAATACGCTGGAGTTCTATTCACGTATACACTTTTGTGTGCCGCTAATGTTTTCGCGCGAGTTTTCCTTTCTCGCATATCATCATTATCAAAGCTCAGAAGTTCCTTAACAGTGATGCCCTAGCGGTTAGAAGCCATAATTAAAAGTTGCCGGCTAGTTTCACCTTAAACTTCTCTCATTAAAACTTAGCACCTGAAAGGAACAAACATTCTTCTCATGTTCACGAAATCCCAAACCACTAAATGAACTTATTCGGTCTTCTTGCATTTATTTGAAAGAACCTTTTGTAGCCACCTTTTGTAGCGTCAACATTTGATGTTACCACTTGAAATAACATAAAATATGTATTTCACTGTAATGGTATATTTGTGTATCGCATGAAAGTTATAAAATGAAATATTTACAGTCAAAGAACAATCAAAATTTCATACTCACGTGTCTTTGTGACAGCTAATAATGGATTTGTACATCAAAATTTTCTCGTAACACGTCTACATGTGAGACACAGCGGAGGAATAATAAATGCCGACATTATTTCGGTACGGGGCGAGGGTGGGTCGGGCTCAACCTTGGGGGTGGTTCCATTCTTCGCATTTTTGCGGCGTCTTTGCTTTCGCGCAAGGAAATACGAATTTTCAGTCTCAGTTTCTGTAAAAAGGTGCGCTTTGTGTTCTGGCACGTTCCGAGCTGGCTGTATTCCGATTCCTCTACAGGTGGCCCGGGCCCTTTTAGCAAACGCTGATGGAAATGGCCTCCGAAATTGCACGTTCTCAAATTGCTTCGGAAAAATGTTGTCCTAATGGTTTTCAAACTGTTTTGCTGGAGTTTACATAGTTATTGGAACATTTTAATTGCCTGTTCAATTTACATTTAGGAGATTTTTTTCTCATAATTACACGGTATATTTCATTATGATATATCTAAATAGATAATGTAGGTATACTATAGAACATCATTGTAAGTGAAGTAACAAAGCCAACATTCGCTCCAATTTTCCTCCAATTAAGTAAAAATACATTGTAGCGCCAATATTTGTTCCCGATTCGTAACTAACGTTTGTATACCACATCGTTGCGAGTGATCAGCGCATGAAACGTGTTTGCACAAACTTCCCCGTTCTATTTTACGCTATATGTTTGGACGAGCCCCGAAACTAGCCCAAACCCCGAGAATTATAGAGGTCAGGTTGTTTTTGGCACCACCCGTGAGGATTTATGCTTCGGAGAGACATCAACTGCACTCATAAACAGTGCATGTGCGCTCACTGCTGCCTGATTCATGGCTACTCTTGTTTTGAATACATAGTTTATTGTATGTCTCAGCAACATTGTATGCAATGTTTACTATTTCAGATTTGATAGCTTAGTTATTATTCGTTTTGTGCTAGATAACTTTGAATAGAAAGTACTTTGGTGACTGAAACGAGAGTCTTTGTTGATATAGAAGTGTAGAAAAGCACTTTCGGGATATCGTTTCAGATGTAGGGAGTGCAGATGTAAATTTTATGATTTTGTTGACCACCACTGCTTTATTGCGGTTTACTTTAGCTTTCGTACGTACAAAAGATATTAAAAAAAGAATGATTTTGTTTTAATCCAAATATCTAAACCCTTGATATCCATAATAATAATCGTAAGCGTAATATGGCAATAATACCACCTTTTCAAAACACACACATCTACAGTTTCTAACAAAATGTCAGCCAGTTTTCGTTCCTTTCCTCAATAACAGAATAATTAACCCTCATTGTTGTATGGCAGAACTAGCCAGTGCTCTATAGGGGGCAGTATTTTGGAAATCGAAGTCACTAAGTCACGTAATTGGCCGGAAATAGTACCGCGCCGCTCGAGATTACATTCGATCACGTTCCCGTAAACAGTTTAGCGTTGATTTTTTTATCCGACGATCTTTGTTGGGCCCGATGGATCTGGTATCGCGTTAATTTTATTGGTAAATGGGTGAATTGGTTTTGAGATGGCTGGCAAAAAACGTTAAAATGATACTGATACGCATTGCATGATACGCTATCGTTGAATACTTCAAAAGTAGAAGCAATACAACTGAATTTACTTCTAGCTCATCTGACAAGTTTCGCAGTTATAAAGCGATAGTAGATAAACCCTCGCCACATTACGGACATCTGTCGAGCAAAATATGACATTAATAACTAAGTCAATTTCTCGTAGAGCCGCCGGTCATTCGGGTACCTACTGCTAATAAATTAATCTGGCGTCAGATCAACGTCAATGTTACATTAGGGTCAGTGACAGAGTTCGTAAGGCGCGAGATAAAGCTGTCTAGCAATTAATGAAAAGCTGATTTTGGGGAATGTCTCGCCAGATAACGACTCCTTAGAGGGGACTGTTATTGGATTAAAAGAGATATTCGCCTCTGTCCCTTTTCGTTCCGTTGTAATACATTAATTTAATTATAATCATAAGATCGTCGCACCAAAGTCAGTTAATGAACGTGCTCGTTTATCGTTACTATTTTATTGTGTTTGTAGTTTGGGACAAGATAGTGTATTATTACGTACGCTTGTACAAACGTTACCTCCGGAAGGTTTGAATTTACCGCTCGTAAATATTACCTCAAAACACTCAGCTTTACTCTCATATACCTACTCTTAGTAATCATTAGCGGAAACAATAGTAAGTGATATATACATTTTTAGTTAGCGACTGACGTTTTGAATATAAATACATTAACTGTATAATTCATCTGCAAATGTCTTAATTTGCACTTAATTTCATCTCGTTATCAATCTCAACTTTCGACAAAACTTTTGCATTGTTCGCAACGTGGTAGTTGGCAACTATACCGACCGCTGGAACAAAGACTCAAAAGCGCTAAATAAACTCTCGCTTGACGAGTTTTTGTGCTAGTTGCGAGTGGGATTATCACACAGGTATTACCGCCGGCGATGTCGCAAGAGACGGGGACATAAAAACTGTACCACCCCGGGTATTCAAACTTACCTCGTCCAGTACTCGTACAAGTTATTCTTTGACTAGCCAAGTTCCTTTTGTGGGCGCCACAGTAATTAATGTTGGACGACGAACGCTCATTCTGTTCTGAGTTTTCTTATCGCAATTCGTGTATTCGGGTTTTGCTATTATACTTTTTTCTCAACGTTTTTTTCTCGACTCTCAGTTTGTTAGCAGGTACAGTACGCAAAGGAGATAAGTATCCATGTCGCCGGAAACAGTTGAAGTTTACTTAGGAACCGATAGGTTTTTATGAATAAAATAAAATACAATTTATAGAGAATAAACAGTTCAATGATTTAATAAAATTTCATTTGAAAGCCCCGCATTGGTTTCTAAGAAATCTTCAACTATTCCCGACGACATGGATACTTATCTCCTTTGCGTACTGTACATTGTCGTAAATAATGACGTACATTGGTTTTGCTTCGGAATTCGATGTTCTCAGATTACGTTTTTCCCAATTTCATGAAGTTGGAAAAGTAGTTACTTTCTTGTTTATCGTAACGACTTTGCTTTTGGCAGTTTGTAGTTCGATACGATACTGTCAATATAAATTTACAATATACCTATTATCGTTTTCTGTAATAAGATTTCGCTCACAATGTAGGTACATATTGGAAGGAAATTTGAGGCTTATTGAGCCCTTAATGTGTTTCATCTTCGGCGTTGTTATCTCAGCTCACCTGCTGCCTGATAGAATTCTTGTTTGTGAAGATTGAGTAGGTAAATTGTCTATACACTATGTTAAATTAATGCAAATAGAACAACAATGCTTCACAATTTCACAGTTTAAATATGTATTGCAGTAAACAATGTAATTACAGTTCTCAGCTGACTTTTTCCCCGACGACAATTAAAGAGATGTTATCGCGACTTTGTTTCGACATGAAAACGAAACAAGCGACTATCTGCAACACGTAGGTAATTGACTTGTCGCCATGTCTAATTGTTAACCTTAATAAAACTGCAATCTTCTTGTCCAATACTAATGTACCTAACGGATATAGATTAGTATGTACCTACATTATTTTAGATATGTAAGTAGAATTTACTTTCTGATGAAGTGCTTTAATTTTTATATTTTTAGGGTTCCGTACCTCAAAAGAAAAAAACGGAACCCTTATAGGATCACTTTGTTGTCCGTCTGTCTGTCTGTCTGTCTGTCAAGACCCTTTATCTCGGGAACGCATGGAGGTATCGAGTTGAAATTACTTATTTATTTACACTTCATGCACAAAGGTACAAAGGCGGACTTAATGCCTTAGGCATTCTCTGCCAGTCAACCCAGGGTGGTGAAGAGATAACACGGCAGGTGCATATAAAAAATATAACAAAATAGGTAAAGTACATAAACAAAACTATATAACTAATAAAATATATATCTATATAAATATATTTAGATGCGTTTATGAGATGGCTCTGCTTACTTGTGACGAAAGTATGTCCGCAATTTCCGTTTAAATTCATACCGACTGGTGGCCATGCTGATATCGAGAGGAAGCTCATTCCAAAGAAGAATGGACTGGATATGAAACCATATACTCAAGTCTATGGTCCCTTGATGCTGTAAAAAAAATCAACCCTCTATGTGAACGTGAAAAAAAGATAGGTACAGCCGTTTATATCGCAAAAAACGCATTTATAATATTAAGTAGATTAAAGTATGGATAGTAGGTATGGATTAATATAGAAGTATGGATATGTACCTACAAATATGTACGGAACCCTCGGTGGGCGAGTCCGACTCGCACTTGTCTGGTTTTTTTTGGATTGTTGGACGTCCACATACGAGATATTCCCGCTGTCAGCTGTAGTACAGTATATGCGTCGAAATAAATCATCTTCCAGAATGTACACAAGCCATATCAAACGTTTTCACGAGGATCGAGTCGATGCTTTTTACCAATGCGCACTGACAGCCTGTTACGACCAAAAGGAAACAATTCATACCAGTTGCGTACAATGGATGCAACGCGAAACAAAAGCCTAACTGGGAGTCAACGTCCATTGACACTTTTTAATTGAACCGAACCAGTGTTAGTTCTAACATCGCGAGCATCGGATGTGCAAATGGTCCGTAAATCATTCCTCTAGTCAGTCCGTCGAGTCGGCTATCTCGTTCTGTGCCAACTAACGACCCCGCATTCGGAAATTGCAATACTCATATGTCACTAACTGTAGTAGTGGAGCGCTTGTATTGATGCGGAATGCATTGCTCTCAGCGAGCCGACCAGCATTCTTCGAGCCCCTTCTCCTCCGCCGACACTTTGAAGCACAAATCGAGGCGGGGTGTTTCCTTTTATACCCATGTGTCAAACGTAATTGGTCAGATTGAGCCGCCGCCGGTCCATACGGAATGTCGTCCCGATGACCGTTTAATATTTCAAATGTATGCCCCGATATCTGATCGATGTTCAGTCAGTTGCTCAAAATAATCGATTTGACGATTCGACTACGTGACATATCCTAGATGTTGTTTAGGGTCAAAGCTGATGTATAATAAAATACATACAGTTACAAATCACTGCAACCATCCTTCTAACGGGTGATTTTTTAAGAGGTATAGGATTTGATTTTCAAAAAAAACACAAAAAATTTGAAAAATTTGATGAAATCTTTATTGGAATCGATAGAACGATCAATATAATTTAATGTTTGAAGATGGTTTCATGCAAATGCTGGCCGCGGCTCCGGTACTTTTTCAAAGACGACAATGGCCGAAACTTTACTGTGAATGGCGAGCGCTACAGTGTGATGATTGGCGATTTTTTTTTTGCCCAAAATGGAAGAATTGGGCATGCCTGACATGTGGTTTCAACAAGACGGTGCCACATGCCACACGGCACGCGAAACAATGGCCCAATTGAGAGCCGCCTTCGGTGAACAGTTTATCTCACGTTTTGGGCCCGTCAATTGGCCGCCTAGATCGTGTGATCTAACGCCTTTGGACTATTTCTTGTGGGGCCATGTTAAGGCTCATGTCTACAGGGATAAACCAGCAACGATTGACGCACTGGGAGCCAATATTGAAGCATTTATTCGTGATATACCGGCTGATATGTCGGAGAAAGTGTGCCGAAATTGGGCCTTGCGAATGGGCCATCTAAACCGGAGCCGCGGCCAGCATTTGCATGAAATCATCTTCAAACATTAAATTATATTGATCGTTCTATCGATTCCAATAAAGATTTCATCAAATTTTTCAATTTTTTTGTTTTTTTTTTTAAATCAAATCCTATACCTCTTAAAAAATCACCCTTTATGAACGTAAAAAAGACTTAAACTATGCAATATCGCAAATTGCGAAGAACATTGACTCATTGTCTGTAGATATTTAGGTAAACCAGATGTCAAATAAGGCAACCAAAAATGGTACTCAGAAACGAAATCAAAGTTTATCCAGCGTTGCTCATGAAACACTGAAAATTAATTAGGAGTACTATAATTATTTATATTTGACTAAATAAATAGAAAAGCCTTTTGGGAGCTTAAAAACAATTAATGTTCAGAAATAAAAGAAACTGGGAAAATTTGTCACGGGTACAGGACTAAATAAATAGGCCCATTGAGGTTAATTTAAGACCCCAGCGAATTCTTTTGTGGCCTGTATTTATACACGTTCCTCATTTTTAACAGAAACATTTTCAGTTGCCGTTTTGGAAACGTTGACTTTGTTATTACTGTATAAGTAAATTGCGACAGCATTATGATTTGTTACACACATTGTGATACAGGAATAGCATGGACCTATCCGAATTAGTTTAAATAATGGAAGGTCTATGCTCTAAATGCCAAACACAAAGTAATAAGTACCTGAATTTGATACCATCCGTATTATCTACATCTGCTAATGGTTCTCTGACGTACGCAGCTTCCATTGTCATGTTACCTTTAGCTTAACAACTATTGGAACGTTGTACATAATCGATTACGTTATGTATTTACATATAATGTGGGTGCCGTTGGTTTCCACTCTATTATTATTCAACAGCCCGTATTAACGTTGCCATCTCCAGACATTTCATTGTTATCAGCCTGCATGCATAATGTGACACATGTAGTTGACATAATTACTGATTTTGACGGCCATGTTGTATTAAATCATAATATATCCGCAATGTGCGCTCAATGACACTCGATTGTGCCCGTATCTGATGTCAATAATTTAACAGAAATGTTACTGATTAGGTCTAATAGAATACAAGCAGACATAGCTACCTACGTACTTCGTATGTTTTACTGTATAACAAGTGTAAAAAAAACACTTAACAAAGGCGACGATTATACGTTTTTCCCATCCTTGCGAACATCTTTTTTTGTTCAACACCGTCTCTAGGAACCTTCTGGTAAAGTATTCATCGATAAATGTTAATACGACCTAAGAAGTAGTGCATCATATGTCCAATTACTTGCATTCTCCCAGAAGACAACTCCATTCGTGTGCAAGTAAAACAATTCAATTTAAAAAGCATGTTCACGTGAAGACCAAGAATTTGAACTAAGTATTCAAATTGTACAAATGGAAAACGAACCTGCCGTTCCCAGCACTAGCTGTATCTATTCTCGTGTTCTACTTAGTTCGCTTTATTTCCAACATTTTAAAATTTCAGCTTTTCTTGCAAGTCGATTTGCGTCGTACGTCCTCCCTACCTTATATTTTTGCTTAAAATAATATCACCGGTCTTGACTCGTCTTCGTTTTAGGTTCAGACGTACCCTTTTCGCTAAACTTTACTTTCCATATGCTTCTAATAAATAAACCTTCTAATATAACCCTTTTGTCGCTATCTCCAAATTTCTTTTGGCCGGTCACAATTTTATGAAAGGGAGAACTTATTTTATTCGTATGATTATTGAAAGTTTACGTGATTTTCAGTTTAGTTAATTATAGTTTTTTCATTTTAGATATTAACGAGAACCATGTGTGAATCCCACCAAACTAAAGGCGGATAAGCGTAAGTGATGAGCTTTTAAATGGCCTTGCATCTAAATGAGACTGTGGCAAAATTTCGAACTCACCAGTTTCATCAACTAATGAATTCGGCATCAGTATTATGGTGTGTATTTGTATTACTCAATAGGAAGCACTGCGCACACAAACGTTTCCGGTTATTCTGAAATGTTCAGTGCGAAAATTCATTAAACTCTAACACGAATTTGCGCACAGTATGAACTGTATAACCGGGATCCGCAATTAAAAGTTTGCTTAGAGAATATATACGCCAACATTTTGATTTAAAGTTAGAGGTTTCGCTCGACACCCATACCGCGGCGAGAGAGCTCACTTTTTACATACCACTTCAAACGTTTTATACCATGCACATTTTAGTTATGTATTGTAAGATTAATATCCCTAAAGTGGAAAAGTTGCAATGGACATACAAAACTAGTTGTAAAGTTCGAATGGATCGATATTTTTTGTACAGCAGTCACAATTCGCTCAAAGTTGGATGACCAGCACTCAATTAAGTTCAATGGACTTAGTTTATGAGTGTTTAGGAGCAATAAAGACGATGTTTAGTTGAAGTGCGGTTTGTGGTTTTTAACCTTTCTTAATAGCTTTCTCATTAAGGATCGTGACACGATCGTCAGTTAAGATTAACCCTTACCATTCCTCCGTAGAGGCTTTTGTTAGCTATTCTAGTTGGGTTTCTTATAGCCGCAAAGGTAAACAGAAGATTTTATTTATAAATAGCTCTTCATACACCTGGGCCGAGTTCTAGGAAAACAGAGCTTATCGTAGTAGCAGATATAAAATTCTGAGAACCAGTTTCATACATAGGTACTTAATTAATAAAAATAATGTTTTTTGTTATTGTTTGTTTTTTCACCGTTAGTTAGTTTCCAACTAAGTACTAAAAATAAAAATAGATTTATTTGTATTTGCACTGAATGTAGGTCATTAAGTACTAAATAAGCTGCAAAGTTTGATTTGATTATGTATGACGTGTTAACTAAAATTATAACAAATGAGTGCCAAGGTACTTTAGGTACAGGTAAACATGTAAGCTCGTATCAGTACCAGTCTCACGCACACATGAACAACATGTCCTACGATGACGTCACCTGACGTTTACGCGTCTGACGGGGTCTCAGCTAGGACCGAGCGCCAAGATCATATTAATCTTTAATATTCATACTACAATTTATAGTTGAATGATACGTACATACAAAACAGCGCGTCAATTAAAACAAAAATTAATTAAAAAAATAACTAAGCGACATTTCGAAAATGTAAAAACTACAAATTGTTGTATGAATATTATAGATTAATATGAATTGAAGTTTGTGAAAAAAAAATACATTTTACTATCAAAACTCAACTAAAATCGAGATTTTTTTAAAGATTTTTGTACAACTTTACGTATTTTTGTTTATTAAATTAAACAGTATTCTTATTTTTTGCCAACTATAATTAATCGGTTAACACATTCATTGTGGTATTCATTACATATTTTTTATGGTAATTATGGTAAAAGTATTGATTATATCACTTTAACAGTGACGACTGCTTTGAATTATTTTACTCGGCGCAGCCTTAACAACGCAAACAGAAAAAAATATTATTTAATTTTATATGTTATTTATTTTTTATCAATAATTGTAAAAAGCCTAAGTATTCTTTTTAATCCTCAACAATATTCAAACAAGTGTCCAAAACCTATCCGTACTCTATGCAAACCCGTTCCGAATTCGAACTTGTTGTGTACATTTACATTTCCTTTTGTGCCGAACAATATGAAGTTTTGTTTGTTCGAAAAGTTGGCAGTGGACAGCATCCATTCCATTAGTATGGAACGAAAAGTTTGTGGTTATTTTTAATTAATACCGGGGTTGGAGTTGCGCCGGCGGTGGCTACGAGGGAATTCGTTGCGAGTAATATCAGAGGTTTAGTAGATTAAGCAGCTACTAAGTACTGGCAACCTTACAGTCTCTCTTTATTGTGTTAGCTCGAGCCTGTGTTTATGGTTTGTGTGTTTTTGCTATCGCCTTTTCTTTTTTCCTTTAGAAATGAAGCCAAGGAGTTCGACGGTCTTGTTGGCACAGATTTTGTGGTTTTCAAATTTATTTTGTAGCAGTTTCAATGTCTGAATGGTGGTGCCAATTGATTTTTATTTGTGTCGTCACTAAAGTGGATATGTGTCAGTCTATAACAAATAAAAGCAAGGGTTTCATTCCATTTAACTTGCCATATTTATTTTTCCAATAGATTTGATGACTTATTATCATCATGACTTCAGTTTACTAGAGGTCCACTGTTGGATATAAGGCTCCTCTATGCAGGGTGCACTTTCTCCCGGTTCTCTGCCTTCCGCATCCAGCCACCACCGGCTGCCTTCTTCAAGTCCATCTGGCTGGAAGGCTTTCCACACTGCGCCTACCGATTCGCGGTCTCCACTCCAGGACAAGTCTGCTTCATCGGCCGTCGATCCTGCAACAGACGTGCCCAGTCCACTGCCACTTCAGCTTGCTGATTCTGCGAGCAATGTCAGTGACTTTGTGGTGATGACTTACCTATACTAATTAATGGCTATTTCAATATAGCATTTTGCGTGACACTTTATTCAATTACCATATTTATCCCCCATAATATCAACTTTCTGCCCATTCTCATAATACTTGTCACAATTAATTTGTCAATCGTGTCCTCTCATGGCGGTAATAATTCAACAGGAATTCCGTACACGCTTATTAGTGCTTACAGCTTAATTGGAGCCGTTACAGCAACACGTTCGCAGGTACACGCTGATGCGCAAATTATTGAAGTTTTCATTGCATCTGTATGAACGGTACGTTGCGCAACGTGTTCGGTTCATTAGTATTGAAAGAGAATACAGCGTGCATGACTGTTCGAGTTTGTTGAGAGCTATTTTATCAGGCTCATTATGCTCGTGCGGTGTATTCTGGATGCGGACGGAAAAGTTATGACTTTACGACCGTAATTTGGACGTACCTGTAAATTTTGTGAAGATTTTATGGTGTAACTAACTACAATTATACTTTTAAGTAAAATGTTAAAAAAGTATTTTCTAGTTAATCACTTTAAAAAAGTCGTTCTTTAGTTGTATGGTTGACTTTTTTATATTAAGCCTACGAAATGTTTTGCATGCCATCTGTAAAGCTTTCTTAAATTTTTATTTTTAATAAAACATTGTTGTTTACACTCCAAAAAGCGATGGATGCAACCTCGTTCTTTAATAAATTGTTTTATTTAAACAAAGAATGCAATTCTCATTCGAAGCTCGACTCCGGAAACTAATTTCGTATGAACATTACAAGTTGCAAATGTTAATCGAATCTGTTTGCAAGGACGCGATGCGTTTCGCAAGTAAACGCGAGTCGCGAGCCGAGGTGGCTTCACAACTTCACGTCAATTAGTGATGATAGTTGCTTCACCTGCATGTGCTCTTGCAACTTGCAGATGGGGACGCAGATCAGATGGTAATGTGAGCCGTGCTTGGATGATGTCCAACATTTCTAATAATTACATCATAATTACGTAAAGCTTGAGGTTTTATTGTTTAGTTGAGAAAGAATCATGGCGAGATCCATACATTCATTTGTATAAAAAAATTAAAATAATTTAGAGGGTTTAAAAATATTTTCCAATGTGAAGAATACATTACCAGGAGTAGATTGATATACTCAGTATATTTTTAAACCCTCGCATAATTTAAATATTACGAAATGAAAATAACACTTTTTTGTTTCATCTCGATGCCCATTTTGTGTTTATAAAAAAAAGAAAGTGACAAGCGACGTTAACGGATCTATAAAATTGGTAGACAAGTGATGTGATAAGTGTGTGGAGAAAAATAATCATTGTTTGTGATATTATTTCCCGTGAAACGATGCAATTTCAGTGTAAAAACTGCGAAACGGAAGCTGTTAGTTTCACTGTTACTGTCAGTCGCCGTTTCGTACTGAAATAATGACCCTTTTGTTAAACTATTCACTTTTTTTGCGGGGTTTTAAAAATATTGTAAATGCCTCTTTAGGTTTACCCAAGAATATAAGAATTCGATTTTCAACTTCTCTAAACATCTTAATTTTTTTATACAAATCTTTCCATGATTCTTTTTGAACCGGAATGTTTTATCTGCTGTTTATTATGGTGAAAGAGATATCTTATTGACACGTACTTTTAGCATGATTTCAGTACATAATTGACCCCCCAGCGATAAGAATTTTCGCCAGATATAAAGAAAAAAAAAAACGGGCCAAGTGCGAGTCGGACTCGCGCACGAAGGATTCCGTACCATTATCTATACAACATTAGACATCGAGCAAAAAACGGCAAAAAATTACGTTTGTTGTATGGGAGCCCCCCATAAATATTTATTTTATTCTGTTTTTATTAGATATTTATTGTTATAGCGGCAACAGAAATACATCATCTGTGAAAAATTCAAGTGTCTAGCTATCACGGTTCATGAGATACAGCCTAGTGACAGACAGCCAGACAGACAAACGGACAGTGGAGTATTATATAATAGGGTCCTGTTTTTTCACCTTTTGGGTAAAAAAACGACCTGTTCGGTACAAAATTGCAACATCTACACGATCAAAATAATATGGAACAACTGGTGTATAGAGAATTGTTATAAGTAGTATAATAACTACGAGCACAATGCACCAACGAAGATGTGTACAATTTTATCAGTTTCTTTAGTTTTCGGAAGCTTACGATATTCCTTTGTTAAATTTTATCTCGCTTGTAAAATAGTTTGAATACAAACTTCGCAGTTCAAAAGTAGGTGGTTCTGTGTAGGGCGGCTGCGATGCGCCGAGCCGCTAATATTGCAAGTGGCGTGGAATGCTCCAACTTCTCTTAATCAGCCGAGGAGATGTCGCTTACAGTAGGGAGACGGTAAACTCGCGCTGACAAGGACTAATAATCAACAAATTTATCTCTAGCAAAGGTTCAGAGCAAACGGGAGATATTTTTTTTTACACCGGGACTGCAATAAAGGACAATGAAAGAAAAACAAAAGTGGGTGATGGAGCTGAGTGCCGACAATTAATGATTTGTCCACAGTACCGTTCTATTTTTTCTTCTTCGCAGGTATTTCTTTTTGTGTAAGCATAATTCGTTAATTAAGAATTTGCCATTCGGCCATTCCATTACACGTGATCAGATTTAGTCGTTTGCCTCATATCGTAGTCAAACGTTACACGATCAAGTCAACAAGTCGTTAATAAGTAATGTTGTCCAAGGCCCTGTGAAGCAATCGCTGCAGGTGAATGTAATTCGTTTAATATTAAACACATACATTTGCAAATCCAAATTTAAATATTTATAATAAAAAGTTTACCGTATTGTACGACTTGTAGTCGTGTATTTATATGAATTATAATTCATTAGCTTGCAGTTTTCCACAGTGCAAACCACAAGCGGATCTGAAACGAGATAAAAGTCACGCCCTGTAATAATAGTGTTTAGGAGTAGGTAAAGTTCACAATAACTTATGTTGTAAATTTGACGAGCTACTGGCCTAAGAGTGTGCACATGTTGTACAACAACATACCTGCATACACAACATACATACATACATAGGCAACTGATTTTTAACTTTATGGAGTATGGGGTCGGCTAAATCTTCAACCTCTCATATATCATCATAACCATTTGAACTCCGACTTAAAGTGCACTTCCTGACATTCATAGCCACCGTAATCCCTTTTCTGAGGCGACATGACAACGTGCGCTGGATAATGAGTAGATAAGACACAATATTTCACTTCCCCCCATACAAGCACGGAGATTCAACAAAGTTGAGAATATTTTAATATCCAAGACTTATCTTAAAATATTAGTGACGCGTTGCGACGCTAGTGTTCATAAAAGCTACATTTGGGATTAACGTAGCTCCAAGCGGAACTTAGCGTAATATGTAATATTGTGCTGGTGTCACAATCCGACTAAGTTTTCACTTGGTATTCAGCTAGTTTTAGTTACAGCCAACGACTAACCGATACGGACTGCCGTGACCGAGGACGTGTGTATTGTTGCTAAGGAAATTACGTCAGTAAAGCAGAGGCAGCAGAAACTTAGTATGAATTGTGGGGCACTGTTGCAACTATTTGCATATGGGTGTAAGTGCTTCGAAAATAAATATTAAAAAACATGTAAATTTATATTTCGTAAACTGAACAAAATTAGTTGTTTATAAGTTTTGTAAATATATTTTTTTATAGATTTTTATAATGGTAGTAGCTGACACGGCAAATGTTGTTTTGCCATATAAATTATTTCTTATCACCTAGGGGTATAAAAAATAGCTTACGACATATTCTCTGACCTACCAAAAGTACTCAAAAATTCATAAAAATCGGTCAAGACGTTTAGGAGTTCGATAACAAACACTGTGTTTTTTACACACGAGATTTTTATAAATTAGGGATATTAAAAAAATAAGTTATGAAATAGTAATTTTGATAGTTTTGTAGTCACCTAACGAACTAATAAATGCCATATGCAAACACTATTTATTCGTTGTAAACTTCTAAAGTGCACTTGTTTCAAAGACAAACCAAAACTGAATTACTGTAGTTTTGCACTCGCTGTGGGAGCTTCATTGAAATATGGCTTGTTCGTGTTTGTTCTGCCTGTCAGTATTACAATGTTCCGTACGTTACCAGCTTACTTGAATGCAGTCGAGGGTTTATTTTAAAACTAGAAAATAAAAGAGTCCCGTGCGTGTGTCGACTGAATTTATTTTGCGACAGTTCTGTTTGATTGTAGACCAAATTGTTTAGTCGTTTTAAGGCTACATTGGAGTGTACAATATTTAATTAAATGGAAATGAAATAAATGTGATTTAATTGTTTAATCAATTAAATCACTCTTTCTAAAAGATTTCTGCCTGTTCCAATTAGTAGCCATAAAATCGCCTAATTGCCGAAAATAAGGTCGAATCCATAAAGAATTGTTCACGACGACAGAACGCGATTTGAGTAGGAGTTCCAGGAAGACGTTGAAGACGCCAGACTCTTGTTTAGAAACGTTCCATAATGATGATTGGAAGCGTGATCCTTCAACCAGACTGGTTTGTATCCAATGCCATCTTGATTATACGCATATCTACAACAGTAAAGCTTCGATGAATTTTGGAACTGACAGTTATTTACATTAACAGAAAGAAGACCACGAAATTGAGAACCTTAGATTTTTATCATCATTTCTTTCAGGTTTGTCACCTGTCCGATGTTTCGTTTGTTTGTTGCACTAGTGTGACAGAACCACGGAACAACTCTATTTATCTGTTCCGTGGACAGAACCTTAACCGTTCACGCTATCGGGGAAACGGAAAAGAAAATAAATTCTGTTTTCAAGTTACGCCAATTAAACAACATGGCCGCTATCACGAACAAGTACTCGTAGACTTTGTGTTAGTTTAGTGGGTCTTAATTGAAATAATATTCCTTTGTCTCCGAGCCAAAGGAGATTGAGGGCGGGACGTGCGGTATTTTCGTTGTTTTTCCTCTCTCGGGCAAATGAGAAATACTTTTCTCTTTGTGTCATACGACGCCGACTGTCCGCCGCGACGGCTAAGTACCGGTAAAATAGAAAAAAGCTCCTCACACGTAACACTGGCACTAAACTTCTTTTACATCATATTATTTACTTACTGTGTTGCGCGGCGTCATTAGCTTTGCGAGAGATGTGATTAAATTCCCGACATTTACTTCCCGCAACGGGTTTTCACAGAATATTACAATTTAATCTCACTTACATATGTGTTTACTCTTATACGATTATTTTGTGGTTGCTGTTTTGATCTACCAGCGCCATCAAAAGACTGAAGGCTGATTTAGTAATGAACGTGGTTTGATAAGGATTTTAGAATAGGAGTACATTTTCAGATTCAGGGCCTCAAGTCTGCTATTACAATAGTGTCAGAATGGTCTATAATTGATTTCATAATTGTTGATTTTGACAAGTTTGGTAATCTACTAATATAATGGCGTCATTATGAAAATCAATGATAGACCATTCTGACACTATTGTAATAGTAGACTTGAGGCCCTGGGCGTCTTTATAGTATAAAGACGAAGTATAAAGACTTCTTTATTGTATAACTAAAATTATTATTTAACTTAAATCTTATCGTTACCTGGAAAAAGTATAAGTAAGTAGGTCACCTTTATGAAAATAAACGATAAAAAATATTTAAAAAAATGCCGTAATTTTCGGAGCTTTTGTTTCATCTAGGCACAGAAGTTTTGAAACTGAAAGTTGGTTCGAATCGCGGCCGTGGGCGGTACTTAAAATCGAGTTTACTCATTCTGAGCGAACGTTTATTAGAAACGCTGAACAAAAGTTTCTTTTAAAAACGAATTATTAGGGTATTACTTAAAGGGTATGAACAGCTAACAGGCTAACCGCGATAATTATTAGCTCTGCTTATTTAGAGCAATTGTCGCTTCTAAATTACCTAAATACCTTGCATCATCACCACCCCGTAAATGCCCAGTCATGGACATCGGACGCCGTAGTTCCGTTTTACAAAATGTTCACAAGAGTTCCAATATTACCACAAATCCGTGATTCGGTTAGTGAACATCAAATGGTTTAGTCATCATGACACGATTTACCTCGAGTGAGGGATATAATTTGGCCCATAATTCTAAACAATGAATAGCGAATAAGATAGTATTGGAAAATACGCAAAAGAGCTATAACTGCTGTTGCAAATCCCCATAGGGAGGCGAATTTTCCCAAATTTTTATGCCTTAGTCTTAACAAATACCTATAAGTAATTATTGCGCTGTAACTTAGTTTATTTAATGTATTATGTCTCTGTAATCAGTGTGAGCAGTTGTTGGTAAACCTAATATAATAAATAAATAAACAAATTTAGTTTTGAATGTTGTGACTTTTCCATTCAAAAACTATCAATGTCTATTTTATTCTACAGATAACATATTTATACCAGGTAGGTATAAACGATTGATGAAATTAGCCCTTAATCTAATAACCGGTTATTCGTCTCTTGCTTTTATCATTAGTTAAAATGGAGTAGACATTTACTCTCCAAGGGTTACACGGTCAGAATTCAATGTTCCACAATTTCAAATAAGCGCTTGTATTAGAATAATTTAGTTGTATATAATCAGGATCGCGCTTGTTCCAGTCACGTGCGCATCGTCCGGTGAATATTACGACAAATGGAAGCGGACACCCCGGATAGTTTATTACTGCAGATAACATTAATGTTAAGGATATGACCTACGACCGTTCGACCTCTGATGTTATAATTTATGATGTTAACTGCACGGTTTATCGGTCACATTATGTCTCGACCCGATTTATGTGGAACTTTGACGGCCGCTTATTTGGACGGTCGTTCCACTTGATTGACTTAATATTTATGCCTCATTCTGTTATTCTTGGCATTGACGAACTCCTTGAGTTGCTTTTAGCGACTTTGTAATAGCATTAATATATTAACAGTGGGAGCCTAAAAATAAACAAACAATAGCTGTCTATGTGCTTAAGCATTCTCTTTGGTTGCGGTGTCGCTAGTTCTGGTTGGTTTACTATAAATACTCATTAAAAGCTTTGTCGGGAAAGCCGCTTCCTTCACATGAAAATATAATTAGTGCTAGTATCTGAGACACCCGTCGTTGAATTAATCCATCCATACTTCCATTCATACTAATATTATAAATGCGAAAGTAACTCTGTTTGTTACGCTTTCAGAATGAAACGGTTAAACCGATTTTGAGGAAATTTGGTATGAAAATAGCTCGAACCCTGAGGAAGGACGTAGGCTACTTTTTAATCCAACTTTTTAATCCACGACTTCTTCTGCATCCCCGATAACAGACATTCACGCGAACGAAGTCCCGGGTAAAGACTAGTATTAATATAAAGAGATAATAACGTAGGTAGTCCATCGTTACTAAATAGAGAATATGGTTTAGGTAAAGTACACTTCTAGTAAACCCGATATTTAAAATGTGTGTAACGTTTGAAAATGATTCACGGCGCTAAGCATTGTAAATATTAGCTAGATGTGGAATCCGCAGCTGACCGCAAACGTCACGGTGACAGCGACTCGGACACGACACGGGGCGACGACGCGCGACGTGACGGGACCGCCACGCTCGTCAGATTGCATCTCACACCGTCAACGTGACCACACATAAATCGCACACCGGCCTCGCACCATTACCTACCATTCCACACACCGAAATTGAATTATACGAAGCCCTGGATTTTATATCTATTAGGAAAACGCTCAACGGTCCCCAGGGCGAGGATTTAGATACCGATAACTTTCTCATTTCCTTCGGGCAGCACCAACCGTTACTTAGACGTATAAAGCTCGATCCCTCGTGACAAAAAATGCCGTACGGTACAACGTGTTTTGGCATTAAGCTATCAATCTTTCACCTGACACTCTGTTTACACGTTTATTGGGCCATATTTTTATAGCGCTTAAAATAGACAAATATATCAGATTATCCATTGATGGACACTTCCGTTGGTCCCAGTTGATCGAATAATAAATTATTATTAATTTATATTTAATTAATTAAAGAGCTTTAGGAATCATAGTCTACAGTGTTTATCGATTAATGTTTACATCGATACATTAATCGATAAACACTGTAGACTATGATTCCTAAAGCTCTTTCATCCTTTGACAGAGTAAAACTTTGTGCAAGACGAATAATGTGTGTGACGTTGATCTACTGACTGAGGTGCTGGATATCAAGCAAGAGGAAGCTCTAAAGCGTTGATTACCGAAGCAGAAGCGAACTCAAGTATGTGATGCTTGTTCACACCTACATCAAACAGCCACCTAGAGAGAATAACTAATAAATAGCGGTAGTGGAAGGCTTAATTAAAATAATTTGGCCCATGAACTCCACTCTGCAGCTTGCAGGTAAACTTGATTAAACGCTCACTTTAGATACAGTGTGATGGCAAATATTTTTGTATCCAGTAAGATACAGCAGTAGATGCACTGTGAATTTTAATGATGTTTTAAGGCGAGCGACGACGCGGCGGAGCGATGGTGAGGCGCGAGATTCGTACGTCTAATCCGCGGGAGCTTCCGAACGTGTTTGTGTAAAGTTTTCCATTACATTAGAGTGAGCTGGCTGCAGCGCACTGCCTCCGGAACTAGAACAAATGGACGCCAGAGCGCGCTCGGATATCGTAACTGCGACTGTTATTGTAACGGATGTAACTTTGGATAAATGTCAACTGTTCTCGAATTTACTGCGCCACCGGGGCGACTCGCGTTTTATTAGCTCGCTTTGCATACATTACACAAAGTGAGCCGATACATGAGCGGACGTGAATAGCTACGACAAGAAGCCGCGTCGCTCCACGAAATATATTTTGAATTTGGGACCACTTTTCGTCTATTTCTCTGCAATTTTGCAAATAAAGGCTTTAAAGTCTATTCAGTAAATTATATTCAAAGTTTAACGCTGAAGAATGAAAATTGGCTTCAGTGTAGTTCACGCGAGTGAGGTAACAACTTTTGCACTGTCCAATTTGCAAGAAATTCTCCCCATTTTGCGTAACCGGAGTAAAGAAATAGGATTTGCGGAAGATCCCCTCATTTCTTCTCCATTATTCTGGATTTTGACTAACATTATTTTCAGGGTTTTATTAAATGGCTTTAATGATTTCGGAAACCTTTCAGCATGACAGGACCGTTGAAAGTTTTTGCGTGTGATTTTTCAATATTAGGTAACTCTTATTATTCTTTTATACTATCTAAAGGCTTCTCTTCATTATCAATCATTCAATACCTCTCATTGTCTTCACCTAAATTTTCACTATACCAACAAGACAACCCATCGAGGTACCGAGACTGAAGCTGACTCCATTATCGTCTATGTGCCGAGTGGTCTAAGGTTGTATTCAAAGACGGCACGGTTACCTGTCGGAGCGTCTAATTCGAATTGATCGGTAAGTGCAGACACAGACGTCCACATTTCCGCCGACGTCACCCACGTCAGCACCATGCTAATGCCTAGTGCTTTGGGCTAGAGCTTTGATCTACATAATTATCTACCTGTTCGTCTGATAGACGTGATTTTGACATATTGAGGGAAGTTTCCAGTCATGTGCAACTTGAATGCAGTTAGTTGGTTGTTTCTCGAAGTTTTGTATTTTTGGTGACGTTTTGATGTAACTGTTTTTGAAGGAATCTTTCCATTAGACTTGCAAACACAGGCTGCCATTATAGTTAAAAAAAAACGAACAGCGAACGATGAACTGTTCACTCAAAACAGATACATGCACACAGAGCCGAACGAAATCGGCCTACTTTGTTCCGTGAGACGATCGTTTATGTTAATCCATAGTGAGCATAACTCAATAGACGCCACATTCGCTCTGATTACTCGCGTGCCCATCTAATGGACAAACGTGAGCAAACATCTTTCTCATCTGCTCTTGTATGTCCAATATTCAGCCATCTTTGTCCCATTGTTTATTCGGAACCAAAGACAATGGTTCACCTTCAAAATTTCATTCATAACGCCTATTATCGTGGTGCCATTCTAGCATTAACTAGGATTTCCGCCTCATTAGTCATTCATAACCAATTTAGTGGCCAAGTACCAAACAATACCCAGTAGTAAGCCCCTGTTTGCACCGCGTAGGATAATAATATTTCACTCTGTATACCTAAGGGTAATTATTACCAAGTACCTAATGTTCGCTACTGTTATTAATTATTATTCTGCCCTCTAGGAACATCCCTTAATTATGATTATAAGAGAAAATTTAATCCCATTGTTTCAACCTCAATGAAAAGTAAATAAGGAAGGTCGGTACTTATATAGGTATTATTTTATGGGTGTCTTTTAAACAATACGTTTTTAAAGGCAAATTGGATACTGAAAATCTTATCCCGTTTAGATTTATTTTTGGATTGTTTGGGGTCGAATGAAACGTCTTTTTTTAAACCTTATAACGAGCGGGATATTTATTTGGTAACCCTATTAGGACCGATATTTTTTTTTTAATCATCACATAACGCTTCCTGCTGTTTCTTAAATGTGGCCGTTTGACAGATTTTGTATAGAAAATACTTCCGATAAAAGTTAACTGACTAATGAAAAATCAACCCTTGGCAAGAGAACTTAAGATACGATGAGATAAAATAAGATACGCGAAGGAAACAGTAACACTCCATTGATATATTAGATTTTTAAATGGTAATTTGTAAAGGGAAAGTATTTTTTCCAGTACAAACATTATCTGACAGGTATTTTGTCAGGCAGGGCGCTTATATCGAGTCTCCCCGAGACAAATTAAGGCGCTGCTGCTCGAACATTACGGTGTAATCGCAGCAATTTGCGAAAAGATCACGTCGCTGTTGTATTTTTACACTGGTCGTTTAAAAAAATGGTCACAATATATTTTTTTTGTCTACTGTTTTTTCTTGAACTACTGTAGGTAGTATTAGTATGTATTCAGTTTGATGAGATTTTTTCTCCAATATCAATTTCACAAAGTGTTTCTTTTATGTTTTAAGTTGAATAGTTTCTAATAGAACCTTAGTGCCTGCATCTTTTTTTTTTGTTACTTTTCTCTTTTTATTTTTCATGCCGAATTTCGTTCAAATAAAAAAAACGATTAATCCGAGAGTTGTTTTCCCCTATTACCTAGAAAGCAAACTACTTAGTCTGGCCATAAATACTGTTATAATTAAAAATAAGAAAGATATTTGGAATCTGTCATTTTTATACGATTGTTCATTGAGTTTTCTAATTTTGGCGCCAATACATTGTACAATATTTTGCGATATTAAAATGGAGTGGGGTGAGAAAGAGAACCGAATCGCTGAGATTGCATTACCCAAAGTTGGTATGGAGTCAAATGCAATTTTTAAAACTCTCCATACGCTTGGTATTAGTCAAATGTTTGTGTACCGGGCTATTAATAGGTACATTGAGACCTCCTCTGTTTGTGACAGAAAAAGATCTGGCCGTCCACGTAGTGTTCGTACGAAAAAGGTGGTCAAGGCATCTTTACAATTGAGCAACATTTTAACAAACAAAATGACCATATTTATGCTCAAAGCTCTAAGGAAGCTTCCCAATTAGTCGACAAAGTGCAATGTGGGCATTATCCGACTTCAGTGATGGTTTGGTAGGGTGTTAGCTATGAAGGAGTGACTGAGTCATATTTTTGTGAAAAAGGTATCAAAACATCGGCACAAGTGTATCAAGATACCATTCTTGAGAAGGTAGTTAAGCCCCTTAACATCACTATGTTCAATAACCAAGTATGGTCCTTCCAACAAGACTCGGCGCCGGGTCATAAAGCTCGGTCCACGCAGTCTTGGTTGGAAGTGAACACAAATCTTAATAATAAGGCAAAAGATTTCTGTGGAAGTGAACGTTTCGGACTTCATCAGAGCTGAAGACTGGCCGTCGTCTAGTCCCGATCTTAATCCGCTGGAATATGATTTATGGTCAGTTTTAGAGAGTACGGCTTGCTCTAAACGCTTTGATAATTTGGAGTTCCTAAAACAATCCATACGATTGGCAGTGAAGAATTTTCCCATGGAAAGAGTAGAGTGCGTGCTTCTATTGATAACTGGCCTCAACGTTTAAAGGACTGTATTGCAGCCAATAGAGACTACTTCGAATAAGCTTTTTATATTTTAAATTGTTTTATATTTATGTATTAAACTAACACACTGTAAAAGTAATAAATGTTATTTGAATTTTTCTTCGTGACTATATTTATGGCAAGACTAGGTATATTAAACAAATAATGATGCCAATTCTGTTGTGCAAGAGCTTATTTTAAACGATTTATATCTTATTCTCTCCAATAAAACAAGAAAGAGACACGTCATATTAATAAGAGCTCAATTTAAGTTGATCGAAAATCTTCATACTATTATAGTTGTCATGTCAGAATGTATTGATTAAAAAGAATATTACATACAAAGACAGGCGCGAAAAACATAACCCATTCCTTGCAGTCGGGTAAAAACACTGTCAAGACAAAACTAATTTGACATCTCTAACTTAGTTCTTATCTGTCGCCGTCCCTTTCTTCAGCTGCCTGGCAGTAAGAGATGCCAATTGTTTAATTATAGTTTAGTTTGTGAACAAGGGAATCGGCGCCAGTATCTAATATTACAAATCATAGTTGAATCCAGGCTAAAAGTACATGTAAATAAACTTTGCATAGACACATAATATTGTCTAAAAATGCTGGGTCAAATCAAATCACACTAATATACAAAAATGCAAATCTCACACAAAACCAACACATCAGATTGGGGCTTTACAAATAAATTGAAGCTTCAATTGTGTTTTTTTTTTAATTCAACAAATACGAAACAAAATGGAAGCATTACAAAAAAAAAACTTGTTCAAACAATACGAGCAATATCTATTGACGAATGGATAGCGTTTGTTTACATTTTGAACCGGTTTGTTTGCGCGCATGCTCATTGAATTTTGTTTCGCATTTAGTTTTGTGAAAGTTAAAGTGTTTAATTGACGGTTAAAAACGTAAATTCATTGTTAATTTTACTTACCGTGCAACATTGACATTATTATTACTTATTGTTGGGTGTGTATAAATTATGGAAAATGTCATGTTAAAATGTAATTTCCGTCAGTTTACACTGAAACAATTGTAGTACGAGGACCGAGAGAGGTATCTACTATTAAAGTTACGCAGTTATCTTTATATCATTTCGTGTATAAGATATTATAATTTATTTTATAATCATAATAATTTATTGCCACAATAGGTTACATATTTGGGTTGAAGCCCTATTATTGTATTTTAACGCGCGACCTGACTGCCCACGTGTCGGACGTTAAGTTCTTCTTATTCCAGAAGAGTGTTCATCTCATAACCAATTCAAATAAGCATAATATTGTTGTAATACCTGTAACCAGCCTGAGTCTCTACAGTACTTACTGGTGAAAGTAAACTTTGTTTGTTTTACTGTTCAAACGCGCTGATCTTCGGAACTAGAGTGAATGTGTCTGTCAGGAGTGTCCATGGTGTTTCTTGCTCGTTTTTAGGGTTCCGTACCTCAAAAGGAAAAAACGGAACCCTTATAGGATCACTTTGTTTTCCGTCTGTCTGTCTGTCAAAAGACCCTTTATCTCGGGAACGTATCGAGTTGAAATTAAAACCATATACTCAAGTCTACGGTCCCTTGCTGCTGTAAAAAAATCAACCCTCTATGTTAACGTGAAAAAAGATACGGCCGTTTATGTCGCAAAAAACGCATTTATAATATTAAGTAGATTAAAATATGGATAGTAGGTATGGATTTTTGATTAGAAGTTTGGATATGTACCTACAAATATGTACGGAACCGTCGGTGGGCGAGTCCGACTCGCACTTGTCGTGGTTTTTTTTTCCATTGTGACCTACCACGTTTTGGAATGAGCAACTAGCTTCAACTTCCTGACTATAAGATCCGATGGGCCTGGCATATACCAGTATAAAAGTCCCTATTAATAAATAAAGAGAAAAAAAAAACTTACTGAAGCCCTATTTACGCTGCGATTTAGTTATTTGTTCAATAGAATAAGTTGAAGCAACAATGAAAGTTGTGCCGTTTGAACAATGTTTAGGCGATTCAAGTAATTAGCTGCTTCAATTTCATTGTGTGCTACATTCGCGAGACTTGCATCGTGTAAATAAGGGTTAACAGACCGACTCTTTGATAATTCAAGAGTGTTTGTAAATGGTTTAATTCAAATGAATGCTTTGACTTTGACCACTCACTGGTCCGATTTTGAAAATTCTTTCGTTAAGGGTGCTACCCCGACCAAAAGTGCGTTTTTCGTCGTTCTACTAACTAATTATAAAAGAAAAACAAACTACATCTAAAAGCATATTATTATGTTCAATATCCTATCATCACAATCCACGTTCTTATTTTTTTTATGTATCCTATATACACCTAAATCTACCTGTAAAAAAATGACTAAAATAATTGAAAACATGTGTATTTTGCTAAAGTTGACGTGCTATTCATTTGAGGATTACACTAATAGATAGGTTACTTCACAGATTATCAAATAAAAGGCAGATAGACCATGCGGAACACTGCGAGTGAAGCCACAAAAGCAAATACAAATTCAATAACGAATACCTACAATCTCGTGATTGTATTCGCTTTTGAATTTTTATTTGTATTAGTATTTTTTTTTTAACAATGCTTCGCTTCGTGCTGTGCTGACTCGTGTTAGTACAGCGCGAAGCGAATTGTAGGTATTCGTTTTTGAATTTGTATTTGCTTTTGTGACTTCACTCGCAGTGTTCCGCACGGTCTATCTGCCTTTTTTTTGATAATCTGAGGGTTTTTTAAAAATCTTTATAATTCACTTTTTATTTTATTTCAAAAGATCTTTTCTCTTTTTTATAACAAAAAAAAAAAACCCAAAAATTGTGCGATTTTCGATTCTGTGGCAAAGAGGAAATGTATGGTCAAGGTTATTTGGTCAGGGAAGCACCTTAATAGTAAGCTACGTTATCCCTGTGCTATTGGCTATATTTTAACACGAATAACCACATATTGTTCGAAATTAATTAAGTCTCGTCGTTCGCGTAATTTACCGAAACAGCTTTTATTAATACCGATCAAAAGTTCTAATAATATCCCCCGAAAAGTACCAATATAAAATCATTGAAATCGTCGTCGTCGTCGGTTTAAAAGCTTTTTTTAAATGTCATATCAAAGTTTTAAACAAGTTTGATTGGAGTAAATGATTTGAACTAACCTCTTGAGGTTAGTTGAAGCAGGTGTCAAAGCCCTTGGGCTTTAGAACCGATAATGTCACCCCAAACAAATATGTACCTACATAAAATTCGTAGCAAAAAAGTAATTTTAACTAAATAAGCTATAAATTTAAACTTCAGTGTTCCTATCTTTGAGACGCAAAAAATGAACGTTTTAATTTTAGGGTAGGTACTCGAATTTAATAGAGTTTTATTAAAAAGAAACGTGATTAAAAATTTTGTTCTTCAATTATACGGCTTGTCAAGAGTCTGAAGAACAGCCAATTAATTTGATTTCTCTTTTATTCCAATTCATTTCCAAAAAAATACGAGTATTGGCCAGGTTTTTAATCCAGGAGAGGCTTATTATTTTGTGGTAACATGATATTGGGTATAAAAGAATTTTTAAGGGGAATATTTAAAAATAAACCTACTTATTGTTGTTAACCAAACAAAGAGCAAGAAAATAATCTAGCTTGCCAAAGGCCCTACTGACGTAAACCTCGTATATTAATTTCATAAGCATACCTCGATTACAAGTATGTATTATATGTGGAAGGCGATGTGAGGGACCTGCAAGCACTTGCATGAGTGTGAAGGGGGCCCCTCAAGCCGATACAATGGGGGCTCTCGACCGACGACCCACTCCGCAGTTGTGGTGTAGCTCGCGTGATATAGCTCCGATCATCGGTCGGCGAGTGATCCCGATCGATATTCGATTAATAACGACTTAATGGTTTGCTTGCTCATGTGTGTCTGTTCCTATTTGTGCGTACTGTGAGATGTAATCGGTGGTTGTGATTTTGTGATACACTTGGAGCACACATACGCAATTTCTTGTTCACATAATCACATATAATAGGTATAAGCCATGTGTTACTAATTCATGAACAGCGGTGCTATTTTGTTACGATCTCCCTCGGTGAACACCTAGGTAAAGTGAGCTGTCATCCGATTGTAGTGCTTTGTAAATCCCTAGCATCGGGACAGATGACAGCTCACTTCACCTAGGTGTTCACCGAGGGAGATTGTAACAGAATAGACATACTGGTCTAGTGTACTCGTAGGTAGACGCCACCAATCAATTGACATTTTATGAGTCTGCCAAACGCGATTCTCCCATAGATTTTGTAAAACAACATACTGCGGTGACGTCATTTTTTGACGTCACAGCAGTATGTTTGACTAACTGACCAATTCAAATGACTTACATTTTATAGATTTCAAAGAATAAAAAAAATTTTTTTTTGCAATTAATTGAAGATTAGCCGTGTTTTTAAAGTCAAAATAAAGTGTTTTTTTTTTAGAGAAACTGTGACCCAGAATTGTTGGTCAATGGATTGCTAATCATAATAAAGTCTGATCATAATTCTGTATTTACAGTACAAACTCAACCAAGATTACTAGTACTGGTAGAATGTAGTGTGTGTAGTACCTATCTACTTTGCATATTTTTTAAGTTACCTTGCTTATCAGAGTCGTAATTAATTAGTTTATTAGCTGCAACAATTTATTTGGCATTTATTTGATAAATATTTATTTACTGAAAACTTTGTCATGAACTATCTTAATTACTTAAATAACGATGCTGTTTACCATAAAAACCTCACGTTAAATAAGTAATTATTTAATTTATTACAGTAGTGAATTGCACCTTAATTATTTGTGCATGCTTAGAAATGTTCAAGACTTAATAATTCAATTATTTTATTTGAATACTTAGTTAGAATTAGTAGCTAAATTATTAGTAATTTGTGTGTATTTATGCAACGCTAACCTATTATTCATCTTGCATGAGATAATAATTTCTAACAACAATGCCTTATTAAATTCATGAATTGTAAATTAATTACTCTCTTATTTACTTGATTACGAGGGCCGATATTAATTTACTGTTCTAATGTATTTTCTGAATATTTTATTCACATGTTTGAATTATTTTTAATAAGTACGAGGATTACTACTTATATATGGCACCTATAATGGCACGATTCGTAAAGAATTTCGGACGACAGCCAGTCGTAATTGAGACTAGCTATAGCCAAATACGTAGGAAATATTATAGTGCACGTGTGTACACGTGCATACACTCCCTCTTTCATTGGGGGACACGTAGGACTCAGGACCAACTACTTTACGTGCTTTCCGAGGCGTGCCGCACCACAAACTTCCAAACTCCAAGCTCCTGCCGAGATATTCTTAATGGAAAAACCCAATAACATTTTGCCTGCCCTGGGAATCGAACCCCAGGACCCCACGCCCAGCAGTCGCAGTAGCGGTTTTGTATCTATAAACAACATAAATACGTACTCTTTTTCACAGCCTTACTAATTTTTCACATTTTCTTATTACATTTAATCACCATAACAATATTTTCAGTACCTACTAATTTCAATAGAATGCTGTCTAAACATTGCACAGATGAAAACATTATTTAATCAGTTAACTAAACGTCAATAGATAGCAACTAGTCCCGTGACATGTGTAATTCCCTTTTCCCGCATCACTTTTGTTCATATATATCTACGTTTATTCCATTACCGCGCTCTTTGCATCTAATGGGCGTATCAAAGTCGATGTACTCGTAAGTCTACAAATCGCATATAAACATGATTTTCTCCACCAACCCGCGTCCGGACAAAACCCGTGTTTGCCCACAATTGGGTCACGTGGCTCGCGACTCACGAGCTACGTCACTGGTGCACTAGTGCTGTACCACACAATAATAGTAGACCGAACTATTAATTTTTAATGCGCCTCTTTATTGTTGGTGTGGTATGAACGTTTGCGGTTGGATGTGGTCAGTTTGACCAGGAAACAAAATAAGCTGGAATAGTGGGAAATTTTCAGACGTTATTTAATAATGGAAGAGATTGGTGTACATTTTATATTTTTGTTCACATAAATGGGTAACGCCGATTTTTGTTAAGGTATCTTTTGAGTTATTCTATAAACTCTCATAATCAGAATTCATAATCTAACATAATTTCATAATCTTTTACAAAAGTTCCTGGAAGGACTTGGGGGAGGCCTTTGCCCAGCTGTGGGACAGCATGCGCTGTATTGTACTTATATTATATATGTTTTTATTTAATGGAAAACCAACTACTATACCTATATTAAAGTGTTTAAAAAATAGTAGGCAAATTAAAAAAAAAATCTTCTAATGTAAAATATCAACTCGGTTTTTAATCACTTTAATATGGATATTATTCCTGTTGGTTTCCCATTTAATAAATCCATAAATAAATAAGTAAAATACAGCGCATTCCCACTTAAAACAATGGAATCAAAAAGCACTACCATTTTCCGTATAAATTAACTAAGAGCAAACGATCTACCTTTATTGTGGTGGAATCAAAGTTTCGTAGAGCTTCTGAACGTCGTAGACTGAAGTCCGTAGCGTTAACTGAGCGTAGAGCTTCGTAGCCGGGGCGTAGCATATTGTGCTACGTCGACCGCACTCCGTACCACGTGCCTCGGCATAATAAGCCGACTTGATAATTCCTATTGTTTAAACTGAACTAGGTTTACATTGTTGTTTACTATTATTTTAAGAAAGTAGGCAGCCTTTGTTCATTACTCAATATTCATTCGAGAAAACCCTTGAAAGAACATTGTGTTATGAACAAAGGTTAATGTAAGCTAATTATTTTGTTAATAAGATTATACTAGTGTTGTATGACGCCAGTATAAATGTGCCCAAACACATGGCCGTATTGTTCCCACTAGTTTTCCTAACAGTTCTGCGGTATAACTAGTGGGACTTTTTATTCCCAAAAAAAAAAATAATAATAACTGCCTACCATGGCACGTATGCTAACAACGGAAGGAGAACAGAGTACTATAATAATAGTCTAATTCACCGACTGATTACAATTCCACCCGAACCGCAAGTTACTTCAGCCATAGAACTAACTTGCATATTTCACATACAAGAGCGGGCATTTTGCGTTCGGTGCGGAGCGCGATGCATTCGCTTCTGGAAGAGCCGATACAGCAAAACTTTATCGATAATACACAGTGCTTTTCCGTACTTACAACTACTAGTAGCTACTAGCTCAAATGAAAAGTTTACAATTAGCGCACGCGAACTATTGGCTTGGCTAAACATTTACTAGAAGTGAAGTACAACTTATTATGAATATACTTATTTGTGTTATGTGCTTCAAGTTTTATCATATCGTTACGTGAAGGTCAGAAGAATAGATCAGTGGTTCCTGTATTTTGCGGAAGTCACTTGATGGTAATAGTTTTAAAGTCATTACGTGTTCCGTCTCTAAAGACGTTTTCGGGTAGACCCGTAATAGCAAAATGGCCTGTGTTGCATCGAATTCCGCATATCATTAAAAAACCATATCAGCGGCTGTAGCTTAGCTATACAGATGAGCAATGCATTGTAATTAATCCCATTATCGGTAATAGCGGTCGATGTTAGCCACGTCACCGTTTATTTGCACGGTGCCTGTTTGATTTGGCCCGTGCACTCGAAGGCCCCGTAAATCTAGACCAAATTAACTTGACCTGCTAATATTACACCGCTGTCCCTTTACTTGTTCCACATCGTCTTCACAAGAAAGGGGGCGGAGGATCAAGTGAGATTGGACGTTATAATGGCACTTGTGTTTCGCAAACGATGTTTTATTCATGCCGCGATACTCGACTGCTGCGAATAACCGGCTAATTATTGAGGTGTTCAGCGGCAAGATTTAGGCGCCCGGAGGAATCCATCGGCAAAGCTTATTATGAATGTGCCGCTTCACTTGTCACGTTAATAAAGTCGCGAATTCGCGAGATATATTTTCAATACGCTAGCTCAGAGAGTTGGTTCTCACTGAATTGATTATGGTAATGTCTTTTACTTATCTGATGTTAGCACCACTGAAAGCGGGAGCGAGATATATATCGCTCGTTGTCTCGCTAATTTTTGTTTCGGTTGAAACTGGGTTTCACGAAAACTACAGCAGGAAAAATTGGATCACGAAACACGAGTGGTACGACATTTTCTGGCTAAGGAAAAACGAGAAACTTTATTCCGTATTCTATTTTTATTATATTACGCTAGAAACCGTGAAAACTTAAACCTTATTACTGAAATTAGTTACTTTAAACAATTTCTTTTTGATGTTAAATATGTCGGATCAGTCAGGATTTAGTCCATCCAGGATTTAGGCAGAATATGGGTTTCGTGCAATGAAAACACGCTGGGCATAGGGTACAATACACGGCATTTATTAAAACCACAATTTAGCACTGATTGATTTAAAATAAACTCGGCTTAAAATAAACATTTTCAAAGGTATCGGCACTGGTCTACACTTTAACACAACGAATCGTAAGTACAGTTTCGGGACGTATTAGCTCCGTTGCGATCAGACACTGGATTCTGAATGTCCTGCTCACTGTGGCAAAACATCACGATTTTGTAGAAGCGCGCCAAAATGGTGGTGGTTGATCACGTGGTCTCGATAATGCCGCGCTTGCGATCCGTTTCACCAAAGACTATTTATTCTCTTTGCGTTTCACGTTCATACTATTGACCGGATACGACAAATATCTGTGCATAGCAAAGTGTGCTCCTACAGCTTTTTGGCGCAGTTAACGTTACTTGATGGCACTAGTCATTATAGCGGATGAGACGGACAGATGAGTTTTACGAAAATGAGATGAAAAGGATAATGTTTCAGGCAACCGGGGGTCACATCGCAAAATGTGCCATAATACCAACTCCAAGAAAATGTTCCGTACTAAAACAAAGCTTAAAACAGAATAGAACAAATATATTATCTGAATAAATACGTCCGTGCGATATTAAGTCGTAAATATCTGGGTTCTCCGCGACCCGCAATGTACCGATTACGTAGGCTAATGAAATTATCCTGGCTATAGCCGAAATTAATTCGAACGACCCCGAGACCTTTTAAATATTACCCCGAAGGGTGAACGCGTGACGCGATAAAAATACAACTTAACACCCTTACAGTGATGTCGTGTTGATGTGGAATTTGAGATTTTGTGGACTGCAGTCCGCAATAACCTAAACTTTGGTGTTCCAATGCATTCTTCAATTAATCTTTTTATAGTGATGGTATTACCGCATCTATTTTACTTTTAAATTAGTCTATACTCGGATATCTGTTTACTTAGTTATTATGTTCCGACTGCATTCGTATAGGTGCAGTGGCTGTCAATATTTCTTTTCCTGGATACACACGATGACATAATGCCGCATCACCGAAGACACGAGTCTGGAATTCTAATATCCTGTTCAAGCATATCATCGTAAACTTCACGATAATATCTTTAGTAGGTACTATTTTTCTGCGAAACCGCAAGCCTCGCGATACGAGGCCAGAAGTACCTAAATTGCGCGTATTATTTAGTATTTCCTGCAAGTAAAAGGTGCATGAAGAGGTACAAGTTTGTTTTGATTGAATTGCTTTTACTATAAACTGCACTGGTGTGGTATGCGGCGAGCATTTTACAAGAACACAATACTCGTATTTTCAGTAAAAAATTTATTTCGGACTTGGTGGTTCTTTCATGTTTTCCCGAATGTTATACATTGCCCATAAAACTTAAATAAACTGTCCCTATTGAAAATCATTACCGGTAACTCCAAGTTACAAAACGACGGTGAATTGAAGTTGTTTAAAAATGTTACACAATTAATAATTTTATCCAAATTGAAACGTTTCACGTCAAAGGTAACCAAATTTCATTACATTAAAAACATGGCCGCCGTGTGTGTGTTATGTATAAATTACGAGGATACGTGTACGTTCGCGTTCGGTACATGAAGCTGTGCTCTGCGAATAACTTGCATGTTTCATAACGGTTATATAATATCAAAAATAAACTCCCAATTACGTGTTTATTGATGAATACGTTATGATGAATGATTGATTGACATGGTGTCACTTGAATATTTCTCGTATTATGTTGCATTGTTTATTTGGATTCGGGATGGGTTTAGGACTTTAGGTCAACGTGTGGTACTCGCGTCTCCTAAATATAGGTTAAAGACTTTGTTTTTTTAAACCGGGTACATGATATGTACCCGGATTAAAAAAACAAAGTCTTCAAGTCCGGGTACATATCATGTACCTACTTAAATATCTTTCTGCACGTAAGCAATAATTTTGATTTAGTTAATCTAAATGACAGACGTTGTCAGAGAAGACTAAAATAAATATGGGGGTGCCATATTTATTTTAGTCTTCTCTGACCCAAACCGTTGAGGTTAGGTTTTATATTCTAATAAATACCTAATCAGCATCTAATGTCAATCAATCGAGATTTTATAAAGTTGGCCCTTGATCAATTTCCAATCAAAAATACTTAGTTTAAAAAAAAACGTCCTCCTACTACAAACAAACATCTAATATAATTTAAGTGAACATTTTAAAGCAAGTATTGTCTCACGAGACGGTTTTTAGCTTGGAACGAAGTCACAAGGCAAACAAGTTAAATTGTTTTTATTACACCCCCGGGCAATTGTGGAAACACACGTGAGAAAAAAGCTTGCTTAGTTCTGTGAGTGGTGTTACTTGTTGCCACAGAGAGCTCACTGAGCTGTTACTGCTTGGCGCGGTCTTATTACCACAGAGTTTCAAGAAAAACGAGTTTTTTTTTACTGGAACGTATTTATCGCCGTAACGGATTAACTAATTACTTAAAATAAGGCGTTTATTAAACGATTGTTAAACGAATAACCGGTTCTCAATTTTATCTTTGCAGTTTAATTTATTCACAAAGACTGCTGTAAAATAAAAAGACAGGCTGACATAGCCAAACCGGCGGTGGCGGCGGACACAAAGAATTTTGTTCAAAGGTTTTACTTTCACTCGTAGCGGACGTCAGATAAATTTCCAAATAAAATTTCATAAATATTTTTGATATATTCACGGTCAGGCTTTTCATACTTTGCCCGCGTGGCTTATCTGGATTATCTCGGGATTTCCCACGGATTTTTTTAACTTGTTCGCGTTTGTGCGTCCGCTTATTGCGTTTTATCTGGCGCGTGATTTGCCGTGGTGCCGCCCGCGCTCCGCCAAATATGTTTATCGCACCCTAAATTCCTCTTTTATGTTTATGGAGTTCGTTCGAACGTAAAAAATAATGCTAAATGAAGAGCGGAGCCTCCGCCGCGGGAGTTACTCTTTATTAAAATTTAATATCTCTCAAGCACCTTTTGTGTTCGAGAGCGGGTACACGTTACAATTACAGAGATCCTTTTAATTAAGTCCTTCGACGCCGAAGCCTAATTTAACCGTTTTTGTTGCAGGTAGTAAGGTGGGATGACAAAGTGTTTGAACGGGTCAACATTGGAGCCGAGGAAATATTAGTTTGAGTGTGTTTGAGAAAAGTTGTGAGGGTGTTCCTTATGTCAAGGATTGTCAATAGTTGAAACACTTGGTTGGTACTGTGTCGGTGGGTCGCAGATGCGGTTGTGATTGTGTAGTGTTGTGGTCATTGTCATGGTGACGTCATGGCGCGCGCTGGCGCTGCTGGCGGCGCTGTGCGCATGCGCCGCTCTCCCCGAGCCGGTGTACCACGACCAGTTCGCGGTGCACGTGCCCGCCGGGCCCCAGCACGTCGATGACATTGCCAGGAGGCACGGCTTCGTCAACCATGGACAGGTATGTTATTCACCTGATTTCACTATCAATGTCTATAGTTTTAAACTCGAACCTAGTCGCAGAAATGCACGTTTTGACTTATTCGGTTGCTAAGCCTGCATGCCAAAAATTACTCGTCCTAATTTCTAATACCACCTTTGTATTAGGAATTAGGTCGATTAATTTTGCCAGTTGTTCTGCCAGGCCAATTTTATGTTTACGTCAAAACGTAAGAAAACTGCCCGAACCTGGACTCCAAGACCCAGGATTTTTCGCCAGCCCAATGTGGCGGTTGAGGTGAGCTGTGGTTTCCCCGGTACTTAATTCCGGTCTGATGAGAATTATGTATCGAACATGACGACGCAACGTTGGTAGGCCCCCCACCAGATAAACCGACGACATCGTCAAGTCAAAGTCAAAGTCAAAGTCAAATCATTTATTTCAATTAGACCATTATAAGGCACTTTTGAACGTCAAATGAGAAAAAAAAATTGATTCTAGGTGCCCATTCCAAAAGGTAGTTTTGTATGGAGAAGAATGGGCAAGAAACTCCACACTTACTCTTTTAAAAACGATGTTAACAATATTTACATTTACAGGAATTATATAATTACGTGAATACGATGTACCTTGCATAAAAACACTAGGTATTTGAAAGTGTGTACAAAGTATCACAGATTAAGGAATGACAGACTAAGTTATATGTACATAGATACACAGTGTTCACATATTACATATTACAATAAATGTTGAAACAGTAGACGACCATTCCTTATATTTTAACAAACAATGATTCAGTATGTGAGCCTGAGCAGTGTATAAAAAAAGAGTCAAATATATATATATATATAAGGTCACGGGTAAGGTCAAGGTCGCGGGTAACCGGTGGATGCAAGTGGCAGGCTGCCGCTCGTTGTGGCGTTCTTTGGGGGAGACCTTTGTTGAACAGTGGACGTCTTTCGGCTGATGATGATGAATAATTATGTTACTGGAAATTTTAAATGCAGGCGTAAAAGCACGCTAAATTTCCGTCTTGGAATCTCTACGCGACCTTGTATACAACACAACTCAGTACCTACTGAATAATGTGCTTGAAAGTTGTACACTTAAAAGGACTGTCCCAAAAGTGGAAGGTAATGTGCGTAGTTCCGTACACGCCACGCTGGGCAAGCAGGCATGTATTATATGCTGTTATATAATTACGTAAGACACATTATGGCAAAGTTTCCGAGCGTAACCAATTAGAACGCAATTACGTTTCTTTTTGGGAATTTTTGTTTTTACTGTAGCGAATAAGATTTAGGTGACATGAAGTTTCTTACGCAACAGGGCGCTACGTTGCAAAAAAACATTCATTATAATTAGTTTTGTCTTCGTTGTGTATCTTTTAATTAGCTCTTTGGCGTAGTCTAGTCTGGTGGAGACTAATATGGTCTCTTGAGGAAACCAAAGTGTTAATTATGTTTTGTTGTTGTCTCTTTTCGCGATAATTAACAAAAAACTGCGTAAGCACGGTATCAGCATTAGCTATGACGATCTTATACTTACCTACAAAAAACATACCATGTCGATTATTAATACAAATAAAAACGTAATCAGATTTATAACTAAACTTATTTTAATTATTGAGTAGTTGATACCAACTAAATCCAATAACCTTGGAAACACGATGAATTGTTAATTAACTGTTAAATTTGATTTTCAGTTGCTTTAAAATCAATAAATAGTTAATCAATTGAATTGGGAAAAAAATGACGTCTACAATTCTTTTGTCAATAAACATTTTGTATTTTATTTTACTTTTGGCATACAAAATCTATGTGGAATGGTATTTAAATAGTTCATAAAAAGTATGTTAATTGATAAGTGGCATCAAGTAACATTACTTTTCGTGTAACAGTAATACATTAGCAACTGCAAAAAGCAATTAAAGTAATAGACTGTGAAACGATTATTTTAACGACGCGACGTTGTTATGTCAATTAATTCATTGGTATTTAACCAATTAGTGATGACTGCTTTACACGGCTTAATGAAAACGCGCTGAAGTGAAAAATGGAGGAAAACCGTCAAGCTTGAGTCGTATTTTTATAGTATACTAGCTTTTGCCTGCGACCTTGTCCGCGTGTATTTTCTTAAGGAACTTAACTTATTTTTTTTACAATGCAATATAGCCTAAGTTACTTAGGGATAATGTAGCTTTCGATTGGTGAATAAATTTTTTAAATCGGACTTGTAGTTTTTAAATTAAATCGTAGCAAACAAACAAACATTTTTCTTCTTTAGAATATTGGTTTAGACTAGCTTTTGCCTGAGACCTTGTCCGCTTGATTTTCTTACAGATGCCTAGATTTTTTAAATAAAATATAGCCTTTAACACTCAGGATTAACGTAAGTTCCTATTAGTGAAAGATTTTTTGATATCAGATGAGTAGTTTCGAAGATTACCTCTTACATACAAACTTACAAAATTTACCTCTATAATATTAGTGTAGATTCGTAGTCACGTGCAAATTGCAATGTAATCAGTGTTAGGATTACACAACAAATCATTTGGTATAATATCTTAGTAATTACTGCCGTATTAATCAATTTTTATGCTAAAAATTAATTTCGTAATGCGGTAATTTGTCGTTGGTGGTATACTGGTGGTAATTTGTAGATTTAACACTACAAACTGTTATTACAAATGACTATTTTACTGTAATTAAAAAGAAAATTTTAGGTCAACAGTTATTTTAATACCAATTTACGATATAATAGCCAAATGTCCATTTAGGTCAATTGGTTTCTGGAGCTTTTATTACGGACTTCTGATGTCCTTTGTTTTATTTATACAGGGTTACTTTTTTACGTCGATATTCAGTTCAGAGCGAAAACCGATACATTCACACTCGGTTTCAGAGTAGACGTACATTATAATATTTGAGAAAAATCGGTTTGTCAGCCAAGCTGTATTTTAATTTTTTTTTTTGCAACTAAAGTATTTGACTTTGGCAGCCCATACTGTAATAATCTATATAATAAAAATGAATCGTTGTTCGTTAGACTCGCTGAAACTCGAGAACAGCTGGACCGATTATCTTAATTTTGGTCTTTAAATATTTGTGGAAGTCCAGGGAAGGTCTAAACGGTGAGAAAATTGAAAAATCAATTGACAGGACAACGTCTGTCGGGTCAGCTAGTATCTATCTTCTATATAATAAAAATGAATCGTTGTTTTTTAGTCGCACTAAAACTCAAGAACGGCTGGATCGATTTGGCTAATTTTGATCTTGAAATATTTGTGGTCCAGGGAAGGTTTATACGGTCCGTAAATTGAAAAAAACGATTGACAGGACAACGTCTCACAACTAGTAATAAATATAAAATTGTATGAAACCAAAAGAAGGGGATTTTTTTTTATAATGTTCATGAATACATTTTATCACTAGACTGGGGTTCAACGAATTTTTCTACCATGCAGACATCCTGTATATTTATGTTTATATTGCCCTTATTACACCCAAGTTCTTCGCGTGACTGTCTGTCACGCGGCCGTCCAATTAAGTTTTCTCCAGTGATTAATTACTACTAACTCTATACCTAAGGGTTTATGTAATGTCCAGTTTTTTTGTTCAAGTTTAATATTGTGTTGTAAACGTGTCAAGCGTCCTGTTCAATTACTAGAAGATAGATTGGCTGTCGCTTCATTAGGGTACTGCTTGACTACTTAATTTGTTGATTTTGTTAATTATTATATCGTTCGTATCGTTTGACCTAAGGCCCGCTTGCACCAGCCAATATTATCTTGTTACTATTTTGTTTTAGTCATATTCTAATAGGCTTGCGTTCAACCGCAACTCACCTGATCTTAAGTTATGATGCGGTCTTAGGTGGAGCACGCATGCCTAGGATGAACCGGTACCACAGATTAACTAATAGTACCTTTGGCGGTACACTCGAGCCTCAAAAGTTCCCAGATTATACACGGGGAGCAGAGTGGCCGGCAGTGAATTCGACAGTCTGGCAGTTCGCACAATAAATGTGGAATCAAAGCGCTTGGTTGTAGACCGTGGAACTTCAATCATATAGCGGTTACGCTTCGCTGTATCTCTGCTCGTCCTCGTCGTCGTGAATACGAGCTAGATGCTAACACGGGTCCATTATGTATTACAAATTTGTAATTTAGCCTTGTTTTTACAATTAACTCTGCGTTAAGAATTAGACACAAGTGAACCTTAGCCTTGTATCTCAAATCCTTTTTATCTAAAAGCCCGATCATTATGGAAAAGAACAGATTTAGTTAATTTTCAACCTAAAGTTATAACTTAACATCGAAACTTTATTAACAGGCAACTTAATTAAAATCTGTATCGCCACAATGCTGTATAATTCTAGTAATAAACAGTATTTTAGGATATTTAATAAACCTAGTACAAGGTAAATCTTTACGTAATATTCTAATATTGAGTCGGGTTTTATTTATGGCGTAGCTGGCAGCGCTATTCTGTTAATTATGTTTTTTTTATCTAGCCACTGTACTGGTTCTAATTTATCAGCTTCGTACAAGGTAAGGTTTCAATTAGGCACAAGTAATATTTAGGTGGGCTCTAAATCTAGTCAGTGACAAAGGACCTGATGAAATTAGCCAGGTATTGCGAGATAAATTGCAGAAATACGGGCGTAATGAAAGGGAATAGGAAGTCTGGTGAAGTATTTGGAGGAAATTTTAGTACCACTACCTGCTCGGAGTAATCCGCCTTAAATACTGATGAATCTTCTCGGGGAGGTTTAAATAATTTTACGTCTTTTGTTAGCTGTTTTTCGACCTTACTTTTTGTAGTTTTTGTGTTTGTTTGTGTTTGTTGTTTGTTGTGTTAATTTGTTTGTTAAATATTTAGACGGTGACAGGGTTATTGCTAACCCATAGGTGTGGTTACTTACTGGCCCTATTTCTATGCTCGACAGGGTCCATAATGATCCGAACTAAACATCTACCACCTAAGCATATTTGTACTTATGGAAAAGCAATAAAGATATTGAGTATTGAGTACTTATTTTGTAGTGGCGGTCACGTTGTTCTAAGAGAAATCACTTTATCTCCTGTATTTCTTGGTGCACTGTTGTAAATAATTGTCTATATTTTTACTTATATCATTTTGATGTTTTTCGGTAACGATGTTATATTGCGATGTTATTAGAAATGACATTTCCTCCTCAGCGTTTCATTTTCCTCTTGTCACATTATGTCCGCAAGCTATGATATTAATGATGCCACTAATGTACGATCATTTTGTCAGTATTTCTCTTATTTATGATTTTCGACAACCTAAAAGTGACATAACAAACTTTAGTACCTATATCCAATTAAACTGGTTAGCAACATTATCAAACACGCGAAAATTCTTAACTCCAAGGACATAATTTACGTCGGTAATATCCATCAATTAATTTCGACTCGAACACAATTCCGACAATCTGTTAATGATTTATTGCGACAACGGCCTTCAAACTGCTGGGCCTTAAAGCTGAAAATTAGACAGTCTGGTATTTATTCAGGTTATTCAACGACCTTTCTGTTATTCACGGAGTTTGGATCCCACAGCTTGCAACTTCTTCAGAGTATACACGAAAGACTACTCGATGTTTGTCTTACTTCTTGTCCGTATAAAATGAAACTCCGCGGAGATTTAAAGTATTCATTCGTGTCTCGTGCAACATGAACAGCATCGTGTAACTTTTTATGACAGCCGGACGGTTTACTAACTTTTCCGTATACCCATTTCAATGTCCATGCTCGTTTCAATCTTTGAGCGTTAGCGATCGCGTCGACCGATCTCAAATGTCATGCGCTGTCCAAAAACTGTTGACGCCAACGTTTTCCCAAATTAGATTTTTATCTCCAATGCGAACCGATGATCGGAACGAATGGAATTGAATTCGAAACCGGGAAACGTATCGTGGAGCAGGTTGAGTGCTTGCTCCGGACTCAGCTGGGAATAACCGGCGACTGTTCCATGAAACACATTGGAACATTTCCTGTCGCATTATCGACTGTTTGACTCATACTACAAACATATGAAGGGAAACGCAGAGCATGTCTGGGGAAAACGGTATAGGCTGTCATTGAGGATTAAATTTCGGCAACATGCATTATTAATTTTCCGCCTGCTACTTTAGAAAACTGATTACTGTGCCATTCGATGGCGCTCTGGCAGTTCTTTGATGAACATTAACGTAAATAGATGGACGCATTGTCTCTTAGCATTCCAAATAAGGTTTCCATTTCTGACTATTCACTGAATAATAATACATTATTTAGTACGTATGCTAAAGCAGATACTAAATATTGTGTACAAAAACTTTACTAATAAGCCTGCCATATATTCGCCTAAAAGGCCTGTGAAGGACTGTTTTTTGTTGAACAAACCGACTGTTTGTTGTACCTTGACTTGTGTATAAAACATAGGATTTATAACCTGACCAAAACAGGGTCGGAAAGCTAATTCCCTTCGTGGCAAGCAAAAAGATTCGTAACTAGATATCTAATTTACTCCAGACACAAAAGCGTTTCTTGTCTCTCTTAACACGAACAAGTCGTTAGCGCAGGAAAAACTCAGTAGAAACTTTAATTTGGATCGTAAAAAGTGTCCATGATGGGAAAATAATAGTTTTCACTGAGTCGCTTTTTTATTAGCGTCCACGCTGAAATGTGACGATGAGGCTATCTTTTTGCGTTGGCGTCGGAGCTGTTAAATTGAATTGTACGACAGTTTAGTATGCCAAGTGCACTGCATGACTTTAATGACAAAGGCCATCATACTTTCATTATATCTAAGTAAGTTATCACATTATTGAGCACGTCGTTTGAGAGTTATTGCAAGTTTGTGACACATTTAACTTTACCTTAGTGAAACTCATTGTTTTAGGAAGAACTAAGACTAGTGTTATGCGAGTAAATCTTAGTAAGGGAAGTATGTGTGCAAACTCGACGCGGCCTGGCGTGCACAAACACTTGAGTGTGCTGTCATTGTCGAGTAAGTGTCGCCAAACACTCGCTCTATTCCGCGAGACGTCCTGAACCGCCTGTGTTTGACATGCTCCACCAAATCGACCCACAAGAGCACTCGACGTGTGTGCGACTACATTTACAACACACCACGACACTGTGCCGTAATGTGTCATCCATCACTAACGTAATTCTTAAGCGACGCGTAATTTAGTTACGTAGTTGGAATACTTCGGAGCGTGTGCGCGTTCACGTCATAAGTTAAGGAATGATTAAGGAGGTTCTGATCAAATTATTGTAAGACAAGTGTTTCGTTTATGATCGGAATATTGTATGTCATTGAGTTTGCTTCATGCTCCAGGCAGTAATTTATTTAGATTATAAATTCTAAGTCTGCAGGGTCCCAATGACTGTTGTGTTATTAATGTCCGTGGTTTTTCTTTATTTGATTATATATCTGGTCAATTACCCGTTCAAACTTATGAACACAAAAACTAGAGTGTATCATTAATATGCATATTTTTTGTCTGTCCATGTACCATTAAAATGGATGGAAATGATTGCCAAACATTAAAACGGGACTATAAAAAGTGGAGGCACCAAATTGCAAAAACAAACTCCATTTTTTTTCGCTTTTATTATTATAGGCACTTATCCGTTTGAAGGTTAGATCACACGAAGTTCAGTAAAGCTATTAGTGTTTGGTTTAAATTGTAGAAGAATGGTCCAGTTTACTTTGTTTTTTCGACCGTGACTGAATTAGATGCCTATTTGATGTAAACTAGCCTAAGATCTGTAATATTTTGATTATACGAATTACCTTCGTCTTCGGATTACTATAGAGATGATGTTACGTCGGCTGGTAATAAGCAAACACGTGAATTGTAGTAGTAAAGTTTTTGGTAAAAATGTTTGTAATTTAGAATCTCTATTACATGTGCAAGGTTTCTATGAAGCTGTTTTTTTTACTTTTTCAATGTATGAGTGCATTATGAACAGCCAAACTACAGATAAAATTGTGCAAAAAAGCTGATTGTTGGACGGGTTTACTGAATTTGTTTTTCAAAAAAGTTTATTTTTGGCTTCATACAAACCTAAATTTAAATACCTGTGTGTTAAAAATATTTGGAAAATAATTTGTTATAACGCCGTAATCGCGTAGGTACGAGCGTTTGTGTGGGAAATATGACGGGTTGGGCGCTCTTAATTCCATCCCAAACTGTCTGCAACCCCTCCTCACTCGCACCATAGCCCAAAACCGCCGCTAAACGTCGCGCGTTCGGTTAACTTTACGTTTCGCATCACGTACTCCTCGTCGATGGCTCTCAGAGGAGGCCCATTCTTCCCATTCGTTTTATAAGTATTCAATAGTGTTCACAGTTTGTACGTATTCGTTGTCGTTCGTGACTCGATTGGTTGTTTACTCGACGATTCAGACGTGTCTACAATGTAAGTTTTGAAGATTGTGTGTTGTGATAATTTTTATCTTCTTTTTTTTTGCGAAAACTTCCCGTGCAGCAAGTATTTGAGTTACTTCATGTACATAGGTGGTTACTGAAGTTACTTAAAAATATTCGCTATTGAATTAATAGCCCAAATATAAACAAGGAAACTTGCCATAATCATTGCCGTGTTTGACTATACTTTGTGATTAGATGTTTCTAAGGGTGTTACTACACCAATCGATCGATTGCCGGTCGATGGCATCGGTCGACGTTGATCGATTAACCCCAGCTATAATCCATCAGTAATAATAATCAAGCAGGTCGATCGACGTCCACTAATCCATTCTACTATCCATCGACCGTCGATCGACAATCGATCGATTGGTCTGGTAGAAACTATCGATCGACGTCGACTAATCTATTCTACCATCGATCGATGACGTCGATCGACGATTGATCGATTAGTCTGATAACATTGAATCTATGTTAAGCATTATCCCTCTTCTGTGTATATCCATTCACAAAATATTGTACGAAAGCCGTCGAGCTTAAAAGCCTCTTGAGACACATACCTATTAATTAGATTCCCCACTCATTTAATATCCACTAATCATAATGCCGAGTCCCACAAGTAGTTGAACGCACACGTTTCATCAGACCAGTTCATCTCGACAAAGAAGGTCAAAGGAAAATTAGGTCAATTTACTTCCCGTTAAACCTGAAGGAGATCCTTGGGAGCCTGATGCACGTATTAACCTTCCCTTTTGTATATGGATTAAAAGCATAAAGCTTTATACAGACTAGCAGTCAGTTAGACCCTTGAGTTAAAATTATGTTAAGTATAATTATGAGTTAAAGTTATAATCCATACTTCCATACTTTAATATTATAAATGCGAAAGTAACTCTGTCTGTTACGCTTTTACGATGAAACGGCTGAACCGATTTTGATGAAATTTGGTATGAAAATGGTTTAAACCCTGGGAAAGGACATAGGCTACTTTTTAATCAGCGACTTCGTCTGCATCCACTATAACCGACATTCACGCGGACGAAGTCGCGGACAATAGCTAGTATCTTTCTAATATATAAAATTCTCGTGTTACTTGACCGATTCTTATGAAATTTTGTGGGTATGTTCAGTAGGTCTGAGAATAGGTCGTAGACTATTTTTTTTATGGCAAAACAACGTTTGCCTTGTCAGTTAGTAATATATATTATTTTATGTATCAAGTTAGATTTAAGATACTTAAAAAAATATAATATCTTAATCGTGAAAGTTCCTAAGTACCTAATCTATGTGATATTAGAGAACTTACTGCCGATAAATTGCTCTGCAGTTTGGCGGATGTTATATTATAGTTAACTATGTATTATTGTAAAAGATATAAATAAAAAAAAGATAATAAATACACACTGCAACATAGTTTTAAGTTATCTTGTTGCACCCTAACAGGGTCATGATCACACTATTTTTAAGCCAAAGTTGAAACTATGGTTGTGTAGGTACACTGTGCATAAAAAAAAAACAAATAGGTACGTTTTATATTGTTTAAACGTTTACCGTAAATTTTGTATTACCTTACTTTAACTAGAAATTAACGGCGTTCTTTATCGTGTATAGTATGCTATTAACTTTTTTATTACTCAATACATTGATCAATTTCGTTTTTATTACTAATTAAAAACTAATTTGTAGTTTTCAGGCGTGACATTAAATTATTTCATTTTATGACTAATTCTAAACTCACTGAAGTAGGACTATAAAATAAACGATAAATTAATTCGTATTTTCTTACTGCTCTAGAAATTAAAACACGCTCACTTATTTCAATACAAGTATTTCGTACAGGGTCATAAGTTTAAGACAAGTGATTACTTAGGAGAATAAATATAATGACCACCAAAAATGATCACCAAATCTTAGTCACCAAATGACCACCAAAAATAGTAAATGATCACCAAATCTTAGTCACCAAATGACCACCAAAAATAGTAAATGATCACCAAATCTTAGTCACCAAATGACCACCAAAAATAGTAAATAATCACCAAATCTTAGTCACCAAATGACCACCAAAAATAGTAAATGATCACCAAATCTTAGTCACCAAATGACCACCAAAAGTAGTAAATGATCACCAAATCTTAGTACTTTGCTCGCGATTTCGTCCGCGTGAATTTACTCAAAGATCCCTAATTATTTCAATTGATAAATATGGCCTATGTTACTAAGGGATAATGTAGCATTCTAATAGTAAAAATCATTTTGAAATCGGACAAGTAGTTTTTGTATTTATTCGTTACAAACATACAACTCTTTCCTCTTTATAATATTACTAGCTAACCCGACAGACATTGTCCTGTCCCTATCTACCTACCCACCCACCTACCTACCCTACCCTACCTAGGTACCTGCCTAACCTACTTACCTACCTACCTACCTAGAATTTAAAAAATACAAACCTCTTGAAAATAACGAACACAAAAAAAAAGAATTTTCCAATTTAGTCCAGCCGTTAGGAAGTTATGCTTACATATAATTCATATCATATAATTTTAAGAGCACCGAGAACAAATTATGGCAGAAAGACTGTTGTGTATGAGGGAGCACAGCTTTATAATCAATTACCTTAAGTGATCAAGGAATCAAAATCTCTTCCAACTTTTAAAAGGCAATTAAAGCACCATGTCTTGCAAATGTTACCATAAGTTTTTAATATTGTGTTTTTTTTCTTTTCCTCATAGAAGTGAATATGTATTATTCTTTTTGAGTGAAATAAAGCATCTTAAACCGTACATACATTTCGGCGATTCATTTTTATATAAATAGATTATTGTTGATTGTTGATAGGTGCACACCGAATTGACAATTAGTAACTTTGCTGAACCCTGAAAATCACACAACTATTATGTCTAGTTGTATTAGGTTTTATCGTCATCAATCAATATAAATAACCGCACGACCAATCCAGGAAAAATGGCTCCGTGATCGCAATAAGTCTTCGTTCCAAGCAGTGCCTACCATACGGTAATAAATGGACCTTTTTTCGCCAAGGGATGTCGAGGACCGGTCGTCTCGGAACAGAAGGGCCACCTAATTCAATTAGTCACTAGTTTTGTACGTAACCGATCGACTACTACTTGTTAGATGTTTGAAAAGGTGCGTGTTTTGGTGTGTAAACCGACCGCATTTGAGGGTTGAATTTGAGTTGGTGTTGTTAATGGATTGGTGTTTTAGTTTAATCAAAATCACGATGGTGTAATTCATTATACATGTTCAAATGTTTGTACTCTTCTGGTACTAGCAAAGTCGTGTAAATATTGCTAACACAAATATACAGGGTGGCGATGGCAATACCACAATAAAAGATCATGGCAGGATGTGGTAAAATCAGATTTCATCTTTTTTGATTAATTGACCATAAACAAACTGGCTTTTCATAATATGATTCGTGAAACAAATGACAATGCCAGATCCTGCCCCACCCATGTACAGAAAAGTAAATGAATGAAAATAATTGTAATGACTATAGAACCTTTCTATAGTAAATTGTTTTTCCTTAGAGCTTGCGGATTACGAAATACCTATCCACAAAATGCAAACTCATTTTACCTAAAATATAATTTAACCTATGATCAAAGTCATTATTGTTTTTAGATTTATACGGAAACCGCAAGTTCTACAGTCACTAAGACTAATGTTTAGTTATCAGCAATAAATAAACAGTAAGATGCTACATATTGCACATGACTTTTATTGAGTGGGGCAAAGTTCGTTCGACCGGCTCGTATATTTTTTTCATGTTCCTTTAAAATGAAGCCTAGCTAGATCGATTTATCGCACTCTTAACCCCCTGCATACTAAATTTCATTACTATTATTTTTAGCCTGTCTTGTCCCACTGATCACTACTGTTCGGGCCAGAATAGCACCCACCCATTTTATCCCAAGGGTGACACGTAGAAGGCGACTAAGGGACAATAAGCAAGTCGGGCAGGTCCGTGTACTTAACAACCTTACTGAGATTCCCAAAACGTCTGCCAAGCATGGGATTTTTTCACCCCCCCCCCCCCACTTATGGGGGAGGCTTTGTTCAACGTCTTCCGGTTGATGATGCTGATTGTCTCACTGCAGGGCAAACGCCTCCCTTTCTCCTTACCAACCCTCGCTGTCTAGAACTAGTGAGGACCAATTGCTCCTGTAAGCATCAAGCTCATCCCACCATCTATATAAATATACTACAGAATAAAATAAAAATGCTTTCAGTAACCAAGGTTGTCATACAGGCAGTTGTTGTTCGCTAAATACACCCTAAGGCTCTTTAGTCAACTGATCCTGTTCCAAACTAATCCGGAGGGATGAGTTGACCAATTCATTACTTTTATAATTTTTCTTTTGTACGGTAATAGGATCTGCCTTGCCTTTTCCCAACTATGTTGGGGTCGGCTTCTAGTGTAACCAGATTATATCGGACCTCCACAACCCAGTTACCGGGTAACACGATACCCCTTGGTAATACTGGTCGTCAGATTTTCAGTCGATCAACAGTGTACAGTACGTGCTTTCCGAGGCACGAAGAGAACTCTGTATGAAATGGATGGTCACCCATCCACAGGTCGACCGCGGCAAGCGTAGCTTAACCTTAGCCCGATCGACCAATACGGCTTTCACTTAGTCACGAGCTCCTCCTCGAAATGTTAATAGAGATAGTTTTACTAAAGCCCAGTGAAACCATTCAATAAAGGCCACAATACCATTGAATAACTAAGGTATTTTCCTTAACTCTATGCCTACAAAGTTTCCAGAAACTGTAACGGCAAAGTGAAACTTTTTCTTGTTAAACTTTGTTACTGGAACTATTAACGTCCAACGGGGGCATTGCTCCCGCAGCCCGCTGTACAAAGCCAATTACTGACACATTTTAATTATTTAATTAATATACATAGAGTTCCACGCCCGCTCGCTATATTGTTTTTATCTTTAGTTCTTGATTGTGGTTGCTTATGGCCAAATACATACTCAAAAGCTATTCAATTTTAAGATGCCGTACGATACACACGTCACTTTGACATAAAGTGATAGAGACAGCAACTGCATCTTAAAATTGAGTATTTGGTCATTAGTATCACACGTTTAATTGTACCTACTGCAGAAATAATAATAATAATATAATATGTGGGGACATTTCACACATGGCCATCTGACCCCAAACTAGGGAGACCCTGTATTATGGGTGTCAGACAGCTGATATACATACACAAATACATTTTAAATACATACATATATAGATAAACAACACCCAGACACAAGGCAAACACAAGTGCTCATCACACAAATATTTACCCTGGGCGGGGATCGAACCCGCAACGTGCTGCGCAGCAGTCGGTCGCTCAGCCACTGCGCCAACCGTGTCGTCAAAGAATGAAGAAATTCGTATAGAACATTCTATCTCCTACGTTCAGATCCTTAAACCCCTAAGAATTAAAGACCTACAAGTGTGCCAATTCCCGCGTAAATTGTAAGGATCAAATTGAGGGGCTCTCAATTCCTCACTTCACACAAAAGGGTTCTCCTTTGATTTAGGTAAAACTTGTACGGCCCTCTCCTCAATATTGTCCGCACTTGTTGGTAATACCTACTTGGATTTCACTAAGACCCAGATGGAAAAGATTACTAATACTTGAGCAATTATTTAAAGGTAAGTAGAATTATTTTATTTTCCCTAGTAGGCACTGAAGTACACGTGGCACAGTCACGAGCATAAATATGTGTATTACACAGATTGCAAAATTCAAAAGCAATTTTCTCGTGAAATAACTATTTACACTTACAGATAAAACCTATTTTATAGTAGTTTGGGATCAAAAATACCCTATTCTACCCTCCCTTCCCCCCCTTAATAACCTCATAACATTTCAATCAATAGTTTAGGAGAAAATCAGTTTATAATGAGACCAACTGTTTACATATTTTTTCTTGTGACTGTACATACAAGTTGAACAACAGTTGCTAGACATAGTTTCTAGCAACCATATAATGAAAACCATGTACAGAGGTCAGCACATAAACTACACCTATCTGTCAAATTTCTTTGATAGTTTTTCAACTTTATCACAAAAGAATAAAGTTCATGTTCAATTGGGAAAATTTGACAGTTTGTTTTAGTTTGATGTGCTGGCGTCTCTACATTCTCACCTTGTCAGTCGACACGTAAACTCATCATCATCATCATCATCATTTCAGCCGAAACACGTCCGCAACCTTTACCAGGGCCTCAAGTCTGCTATTACAATAGTGTCAGAATGGTCTATCATTGATTTTATCATTGTAGATTTTGACAAGTTTGGTAATCTATAAATACACTAGCTGACCCGACAGACGTTGTCCTGTCCCGATCTACCTACTTACCTGCCTATTTATCTACACCTACCCTACTCCTACCCTACACCTACCCTACACCTACCCTACACCTACCCTACACCTACCCTACACCTACCCTACACCTACCCTACACCTACCCTACACCTACCCTACACCTACCCTACACCTACCCTACACCTACCCTACACCTACCCTACACCTACCCTACACCTACCCTACACCTACCCTACACCTACCCTACACCTACCCTACACCTACCCTACACCTACCCTACACCTACCCTACACCTACCCTACACCTACCCTACACCTACCCTACACCTACCCTACACCTACCCTACACCTACCCTACACCTACCCTACACCTACCCTACACCTACCCTACACCTACCCTACACCTACCCTACACCTACCCTACACCTACCCTACACCTACCCTACACCTACCCTACACCTACCCTACACCTACCCTACACCTACCCTACACCTACCCTACACCTACCCTACACCTACCCTACACCTACCCTACACCTACCCTACACCTACCCTACACCTACCCTACACCTACCCTACACCTACCCTACACCTACCCTACACCTACCCTACACCTACCCTACACCTACCCTACACCTACCCTACACCTACCCTACACCTACCCTACACCTACCCTACACCTACCCTACACCTACCCTACACCTACCCTACACCTACCCTACACCTACCCTACACCTACCCTACACCTACCCTACACCTACCCTACACCTACCCTACACCTACCCTACACCTACCCTACACCTACCCTACACCTACCCTACACCTACCCTACACCTACCCTACACCTACCCTACACCTACCCTACACCTACCCTACACCTACCCTACACCTACCCTACACCTACCCTACACCTACCCTACACCTACCCTACACCTACCCTACACCTACCCTACACCTACCCTACACCTACCCTACACCTACCCTACACCTACCCTACACCTACCCTACACCTACCCTACACCTACCCTACACCTACCCTACACCTACCCTACACCTACCCTACACCTACCCTACACCTACCCTACACCTACCCTACACCTACCCTACACCTACCCTACACCTACCCTACACCTACCCTACACCTACCCTACACCTACCCTACACCTACCCTACACCTACCCTACACCTACCCTACACCTACCCTACACCTACCCTACACCTACCCTACACCTACCCTACACCTACCCTACACCTACCCTACACCTACCCTACACCTACCCTACACCTACCCTACACCTACCCTACACCTACCCTACACCTACCCTACACCTACCCTACACCTACCCTACACCTACCCTACACCTACCCTACACCTACCCTACACCTACCCTACACCTACCCTACACCTACCCTACACCTACCCTACACCTACCCTACACCTACCCTACACCTACCCTACACCTACCCTACACCTACCCTACACCTACCCTACACCTACCCTACACCTACCCTACACCTACCCTACACCTACCCTACACCTACCCTACACCTACCCTACACCTACCCTACACCTACCCTACACCTACCCTACACCTACCCTACACCTACCCTACACCTACCCTACACCTACCCTACACCTACCCTACACCTACCCTACACCTACCCTACACCTACCCTACACCTACCCTACACCTACCCTACACCTACCCTACACCTACCCTACACCTACCCTACACCTACCCTACACCTACCCTACACCTACCCTACACCTACCCTACACCTACCCTACACCTACCCTACACCTACCCTACACCTACCCTACACCTACCCTACACCTACCCTACACCTACCCTACACCTACCCTACACCTACCCTACACCTACCCTACACCTACCCTACACCTACCCTACACCTACCCTACACCTACCCTACACCTACCCTACACCTACCCTACACCTACCCTACACCTACCCTACACCTACCCTACACCTACCCTACACCTACCCTACACCTACCCTACACCTACACTACACCTACCCTACACCTACCCTACACCTACCCTACACCTACCCTACACCTACCCTACACCTACCCTACACCTACCCTACACCTACCCTACACCTACCCTACACCTACCCTACACCTACCCTACACCTACCCTACACCTACCCTACACCTACCCTACACCTACCCTACACCTACCCTACACCTACCCTACACCTACCCTACACCTACCCTACACCTAGCCTACACCTACCCTACACCTACCCTACACCTACCCTACACCTACCCTACACCTACCCTACACCTACCCTACACCTACCCTACACCTACCCTACACCTACCCTACACCTACCCTACCCTAACCCTTAACATTTGGATGGGGGATGAAAAAGGGGTGAAAAAAGGGGATGAAAAATAGATGTTGGCCTATTCTCAGACCTACCCAATATGCACAAAAAAATTCATCAGAATCGGTCAAGCCGTTTCGGAGGAGTACGGGAACGAAAACTGTGACACGAGAATTTTATATATTAGATATAATGGCGTCATTATGACTTTCCAATGGTCAACCACTGACACGCCATTGAAAGAAATGATATACTATGGTAATCTCGTACAAAATGACATCTGAATGACTGACTTAGGCGGTAATCTGCTAAAATGTTGACAGGTCCTTTGATCAGTGACCTACCATTAGAACGTCATGGTGCAGTCATTGCTTTTAATTCGACCGACCAATTATCGACTATTATGCATTTAGCTGATTACGAACTTTTAGCAAAATGACAATGGGATCGTGTTGGAATGACGAAATTATAAAAATAGCTGACTTGGCCCCCTGGTCCTCGGTCCACCTAGTGGGACGTAAACTGTAATAATAGTATTGTAAGAAAATAGCTACCCACTTACCAATAATATAATTATTTATGTTATTGTTATTGACTTTTTATACGAATGTAATTATTATTAAATTTTCATGTATAACTTTATTTTAATGTTTAGCTAAAATAAACAATAATTTATGCTGTGCCCTGAGTCCCTGACAGGGTCTACAACGGTTCTTAACTCTAAGCCTGTTGATAACATTTTCTTAAACCTTGTAGAACGCAAATAAAGGAATATGAATACACGGCGCCAGAAACACGAAAACATGTTGATGCTGTTGTTGACTATCTCACAATAATTCTTCATTAGCCTAAAACTACGTCACCAAAACTCCACATTGCTCAAACCTGGGAACGAAATCCAAAATAATTTAATCGCTTTAAGCGCTAACTAATTTTGCTAGAAACGTTGTTTTGTTTCACGGAGTCTAAACTTTTAACATTTGCATGTTGTTTGCGTTCTAACAATATAAGTTTTAGTTAAACTGATAAACACTGAAAGTTTTGCCAGTAACCAAGCGAGAAGATACTATACTCCGTTCATAATAAGATTATACATATACACAAACCTTTTCTACAGTCCGTTCAACCGATTTTGACTTATATTGCGTTGGTGGCATGACAAATGGCAGCTGCAAAAAACAGTTGTTATTGTAACCACTTTTTTGCCTCTAATGTCATCCTTAAGCCTACGGAATAGAAGTCAAAATCGGTCGGGATTGTAAAAAAGGTTTGTGTAAATGTCTAATCTTATTGTGAACGGATTGTAGTATGATTATAATTATGTTTGTTACCTTGGGCTAAAGTAAAGAAGATGCGACTGCTTTCTACCTCTGTCTCACGCTTGAGCTCAGCCTGGCAGCAATGGCATGCCAAATTCACGTCTAATAAACACTAAACTAATTTAGGCTTACGTACTGTGAAGGGATTATTTCATTCGTGTTTATACATGTATTCACATTCAATATTGAGACCATCCCTTATTGACACTGTTTGGTTAGGACCTTTCATGAATTTGTATCATAATACCCTCGTTAAAAGTATTTCTAATCCTACAACATAGGTCCCAAATAAGTTAGTTCCAAACAATTGTAATATATAATTTTTAACGAAGGCCTTGGGGTGGTCGAATATTAACCGTATTCGTGGCGATATACCGGCGGTCCCTGTCCCACAGGAAAGGCCGAGGTTTCCTTCCGTCCCACCCCGGGACCGCCTTTATTACGACTTTATTACGTACAATGAAAATCATATTTACTGAGATAGAAGAAGTCATAATAAACACATGCGCGTGAAGTATGGCGGGTACGCTTCTCTTTTATATGAATTTTTTGGGACTCCCCTCTCGCTCTTTCCCACGAGCATCCGACGTACGTGTGCTGCTTATTACGAACGCAAAGAATCTCAAAACTATATGCCGTGTCTCGTCGCATCGAGTCGAGTCGCATCTACGTGCGACGCGTTGACACTTTCTTGCATTATGTAATTCAGCTGAGACCTGGGCGCATTTTTCATAGCGAGATTTCAAGTGTACGCTCCGCACACCTGTCTCAGTTCCCTTTTCAGAAAGGAATATTACATTATGTCTTTCAAAGGAGCGTCGGCGATGCGACGCCCGACGGTGACGGCGTCGGCGCGGCGCGGCGCGGCTGCAAACGACGCTGTCGCGTTCCACAGTCGTGCTGTCAAAGCTTCGATTGTAATGACATGCCGTTGCTATGTGACGGCAAAATGCAGATAATATCACATAATAGCACATTGTGTGTGCAGAGCCTGAACCGTGACACGTTGTGTCAATTATGTGGTTTTTTAAATAATTACAAATTGCACAAACCCAAAAACTACATTTCAGTTCTCTTTGTTATGCATGAAATCATTTTATCCCTTTGTTGTATGCCTGGCAAATGACACCGCTTATCAAACAGAGAAAGCTGCAATTAACATGACAATAATTATTTATTCATCGTGACAACGTTTTTTGTTGAAACTTGCAGGATTTTTGTTAAATAATGTGGTAATCAAAATAATTAGTCACGAGTATAATATCCTATTTTGAGCTGACATACATGAATGCTGAACTTTACCAAGAGCACTTAATGCTAGCACTTATGATTATTAATGTTATATTCCATAACAAATATGTCTGCGCCCGCGTCCGTCTCTGTTCGTTAGTGTTGCCACTTGCCAGTTTGCCAGTGAATGAAAGTCATCGGCCATCGCGCAGATTGACGAAAGGTATGGTTACGTTGGGTGTAGATATAATTATTATTTTTTATTTACTGTTTTCTCTAATTTACTTTTTTACATGTATTTATATTTGTTTATTCATTTACACTATTTATTTTGTATTATATCCGTATCTGACCGTGGCATCACTTTGGGCCCTATCAGAATATCAGCGCTGTGACGTTTTTAAATGTTACAGCACAATGCTGAGATAGGGGCCTTTTGGCATCGTACAGAACCGATTTCGTTTCTTATTTTTTTATTTTGTAATAATACTTAAACCTTGTTGTTATTTGTGTGTTTCGTCCTGTACGGACCAATAAATGCTTTTTCTTTCTTGTTTCTTTTTTTTTCTTCACTTACAATACAAATTTCTTGGGTGCCAACATTTTCGCCATAATAGTGGTGCGTTATAATGTAATTATCGCGGCAACAGCCGAGGCTAAGAGTCACTAAACGTAACTACAAATTAAGTCGACGCCACAACGGCGACCGTTCTTCGTACCTCCATTATAATTAATTTCACATACCTACATAGTTTTTGTGGAAATTAAAAACACTAACTTCGTTCATGCGCTGTTTACTGGAAATATATTGGAGATAGAATTAGTATGGAAGTAACTCAGTTACAAAATCGTGTACCGTCAAACGGGGTGAATATAGAGATGCAAAAGTGAATCGGGACGAAACTTTAAAGGGAATTTTAACGTTGAAATAATATAGTTTGTTGACAATGATGATTCTAAAGGTGCGTACGAATTAGAGGCAGCCTCGCCTGATGCACGCACGGCTCGCCCTGTCGCCTCAAGTGCGTACGCGCCTCAGCCCGAGGCATGCCTTCACGAGCCGTGCGTGGCGAGGATGCGCACCCCGAGGCTGCCTCTAATCCGTACGCACCTTTATGAATGACTCAATAATAAATATTTTTTCCTAGTGTCCTTGTTGGCAACAAGCTATGTTATTTCAATGTTAAAAACCACTTTAAAGTGTCGTTCCGATTCACCCCTGCATCCCTATTCACCCCGTTATATCGTATACATATATCCTACTTCCTATGATAGGAAGTAGGATATATGTACAAAGTAGAAGGGAGCATAGGAGGATAATCCTCCTATGCTCCCTCCTACTTTGTACGTAAATGCGAAAAGAGGATGTAGGTATGGATGGATGATTCTTGACTCTTTCACGCTTAAACGGCTGTACGGAATTTGCAGAATTTTGACTTGGATATTGATCTAGCTTAAGGGTGTTACTACACCAATCGATCATCGATCGATGCCAACGGTCGACTTCGATCGACGTTGATCGATTGGTGTGGTAGCTTTGGCTGATTGACGGATACCGTTCGAATTAATCGATCGATTGCCAGTCGATGGCATCGGTCGACGTTGATCGATTAACTCCGGCTATAATCCATCAGAATGGATTAGTCGACGTCGATCGAGCTGCTTGATTATATTAGATCAAGCAGCTCGATCGACGTCGACTAATCCATTCTCCCATCGATCGATCGTCGATCGACAATCGATCGATTGATCTGGTAGAAATTATCGATCGACGTCGACTAATTCATTCTACCATCGATCGATCGATTGGTCTGGTAACACCCTAACACACATGTGAATAATGAACTTGTCTGAAATGAATGAATAATAATTTATTATGAACTTGTCTGAAATGAATGAATAATAATTTATTATGAACTTGTCTGAAATGAATGAATAATAATTTATTATGAACTTGTCTGAAATGAATGAATAATAATTTATTATGAACTTGTCTGAAATGAATGAATTATAATTTATTATGAACTTGTCTGAAATGAATGAATTATAATTTATTATGAACTTGTCTGAAATGAATGAATTATAATTTATTATGAACTTGTCTGAAATGAATGAATTATAATTTATTATGAACTTGTCTAAAATGAATGAATTATAATTTATTATGAACTTGTGTGAAATTAATGAATTATAATTTTCTAGCTTTTGCCCGCGACTTCGTCCGCGTGAATGTCGGTTATCGCGGACGCAGACGCACCGGATTCAAAAGTAGCCTATGCTAGGTATTTTCATACCAAATTTCATCAAAATCGGTTTAGTTGTTTCATCGTGAAAGCGTAATAGAATAGAGTTACTTTCGCTTTTATAATATTAGCATGGATTAAGAAGTGTTATGGGAATCTAGGAAGACAGGAATATAGACACGTTTACATTTCCTAAAAAAAAACAACAAATTGGGCAAACCTCCCTAAACTAAGTATTTCTTCATTTCTACAGGCCCTTTGTACAAAATACCGATGTTTTCAGACGTACTAACATGTCGTGTACAAACGATGAATGATACACAACGTGCATCTGTACTTTCTGTACACCCCGTTAGTTCATTTACCTCTTTTAACCGCTATCAAACCTAGTAAAAACTTCAGTCTAATTAAAATGTAAAAGCATTACTAACAGTAGTTTATTTGCGTAGTTCCCATCGATCGTGCAAGTTTACCACTACATAAATAACTTGAACAACACATTAGCCCCAAGTTTTGAACGCAATTAGCGAGAATAATTAATAACTTCATAGCTTTACACTTTAGTGCGCCAAGTAATAAACCAGTCATGTTGTAGCGATAATGCGAATAAGTTACCTAATAGTTTGAACGGACTTGTACACTGCACACTGTATTCTAAAAGTACTCGTTTTTGGGGTTAAGCCCGTCACATACGTAGCTAATATTAATATACGTAGCTATAATATACTTATATATTTTCGACCTTATTACGTCTGCGGTAGTCGTTTGTTTGTTTGAAATATATATTAATATGCCTTGCTATATCTGTCCACATGAGTGACGTAATAAAGATATATATTATAGCTACGTCTGTGGTCACTCAAAGATTACTATAGAAAATATATCGTATTATGCCATGCTATTAATTGTATTAATATACATTATAGCTACGTCTGTGACGGGCTTTATCCAGAATTTAAATTTACAATTCTACACATGTATTACAATTATTTTGTAAATAATGTTAAAAGTAACTTTTATCATCATGTGCCTAGCCTTTTCCCAACTATATTGGGGTCGGCTTCCAGTCTAACCAGATACAGCTGAATACCTGTGTTTTACATGGAGCGACTGCCTATCGGACCTCCACAACCCACTTACTGGGTAACACGATACCCCTTGGTAAGACTGGTTGTCAAACTTTCTGGCTTCTGACTACCCATAACGACAGCCAAAGATCTACGAATGACAGCCGGGATCATCGGTTTTACGTACTTTCCGAAGCACGGAGGGAATGTATGGTCACCCATCCATAGACCGACCGCGGCAAGCGTAGCTTAACCTTTGACCGATCGATCTGTACGGCTTTAACTTAGCCACGAGCTCCTCAAAGTTAGCAACTTTAAAAACCCTATTTATTTTTATCAGTTCAGAAAGTTTTTATTAAGCCTACCTTTTTAGACCGAGTAGGTATCGTACGAAATAGTATTAAATCAGGTTTCCAGACCTAGTTTTCAGAAAACGTAAGTTCCACACAAGAAAAAATGGGTCTAAATCAATTTAAGCCGTTTCTTCGAGTTTCACTATGATAAGATCGGATTGACAAAAGTAAGTGCGTGACCGTTCTTCTAATGTTATGTATGTATATATACCTATTACCGAATAGAATAAAAAATACACTCCAAGGGGCTGGGTGGTACTACCTACATCATTCTTGTTATATATTATTTATAGAAAATCAAGTAAACGAAGTTATATTTCATTTTTGCACTAAAGCCTCCGTCCCATTCTGACCACAAAAAGTACATTGACGCACAACGCTCTTTTGACAACCGCACATCCATGACCACAAAAAAATATAACTAACGGAGTTTTGTTCCGAGTACACTGTAGATAGTGTCAACAAAATAATGACCAAATCTACAAACAAAATTAGAAAAAAAATGAACGGAATTGCTGTACTCCAGTTAAAATGAAAACAAACGCCAATTAAAAATAAGATTTATCAGGGCCAATAAGTAACTCACGGCTATTAGTTATATTTGTAATTTGAATAAAGGCGAAGTTTCTAAAGCAGTAATTAAGAGCAATCACCTTTTCCAATTAAAAGGAATTCAATACCTTAATATTAGAAACTGTCGTTCACGTAATTATACGTGTAACGTTGTCACTGAAGCAGGTCAATAACACTGATATAGATCATTGTATTGCTGACCCGATAATTGTCTCGAAAATTAGACTTAACTTCATAGACCAACAACCACACAACAACAACACTATGTAATGCAGATAATAAGATGCGTTATTATTAAACATCATAGAAAAGAACATTTTCTAGTTTTCAACCGACTTTAAAATGAAGGAGGTTCTCAATGCGGCTGTATGTTTTTTTTTTTTTTGTATATTTGTTACGCGATTTCTCCGGCAAATGTGAATCGATTTTGAAAATTATGTTTCTTATGGATAGGGTATGCCTCAGGGGTGGTCCCATATAAATTTTATCGAAATTGATTTAGCACTTTTGAAAAATCAACAAATTCCCAAAAAAATCTACATAGACGACGTTTTAGTTTCTTCAATCTTCTGAGTTCCCCTGTTTTAACTGTGTGCCGGTTCTTAATGGATTTGGATGATAAGAAGGTTAGTACCTTCTTATCATCCAAATCAAAGTTGTCCTTTTTTGTAAAAAAGCTTTTTTTTTATCATAAAAAGCTTTTTTACAAAAAAGGACAACCGCCTTCAAAATCTAAAAAGTGATAAATAACTTTAGCACAGTACACACATGACTTTAGATTTGGAAGTCGGTGGCAATTAAAGACAACAAACAGAACAAAGCCACCGACTTGTTGTCTTTTTTGTAAAAAAGCTTAAATTACTACAATATAAAATTCAAAAATGATTAGATTTGCCCAACAAACTGAAATAATTGAGTACTACATTATAAGTGACCTACAAGTAGGTACTAGAAATCCCACACGCCAAAATTACTGTGCTTTAAAACGAACAACCCAAATGGTTCAGGGTCATATAATTTGGACCATCCGACCCTAAAAACGAATAGAGCCGTGCATCTGTCACAGTCACGACCCAATATATGTATAAGCGCCAGAAGGGTCAACTCTATACAAACCCTTCGCAGCATACGTTAGCTAATCCAAGTGTTTATCGGTTCGCGGCAGCTTCTTCAGTATCATCGTCAGAATGGAAATGGCATGAATATGAAGCTTGCGTTTTGGTTTTAAGAGTGTATAAATGTATTCGTGTATTCGATTCGTGACAAAAACTTCATGTTTTCGCGTTTTTCCCAGATCTATATCGTAATGATGAGAGCAGATTATTGGAAGAAAATTACGGCTTCAGAAAGATGAAGTCTTGATTTAGAGAACTTCAGAATAAAAGTATAATTTTAATTATGTTTTTTTAAAGCGAAGACAATCCCTTCATAGCGTTTTACGAAAATAGACGTCGAGTTAACTTTCAGGACGAATACAACCATTACTGTATGCCGAAATATTATGTTTTATGCGTTTTTCCATCAGGATATACAGTCTTAAAGTACGAGTACATTACAGAGCCAAAGTTACGAATATACCTATTACTATTAGTTATTAAAAAACAATGTTAAAAAAGTACAAAATCGGTTCACTTTGTCATTTTTTTTTACTAGTATTTGAATAAAACATAACTGATATATTTATTTTATAAAAATAAAGGTTATGCTTAATAAACAGAATATTTTTCAGTCCGTTATCCGTATACGAACTCATTTATTTTATACAATTACTAGCTTTTGCCCGCGACTTCGTCCGCGTATATGTCGGTTATCGCGGACGCAGACGAAGTCGAAGTCGAATAAAAAGTAGCCTATGTCCTTTGTTGGGGTTCACACTTACCCTGTACCAAATTTCACACAAATCGGTTCAGTAGTTTAGGCGTGAAGAAAAGACAGACAGACAGACAGACAGAGTTACTTTTGCATTTATAATATTAGTTAGGATTTAAAAAAACACTATAAAGCCTCGCGCGGATTCGTTTTGTCGATCAATTTATGATTCGTGCTCATACATCCTCGCTCACACACAAAAACAGACCATTGAATTGTACTAGTGTGCGTAATACGGCTACGATGTTCTAGCAATCATTAGTCGTGATTTTGAGTAGCTCTAAATCGAAAATGCGCCCTTAAGATAAAATTGTTTGGGTGAACCATGTAATCGGTTAACTAAAGACCACTTCGAATCTTCTAGTGGGTGCTGGAAAATGGAACTATAGGAATATCTATTATTATTATTATATTAAGCCCGTACTGTCCCACTGTAGGGCAAAGGCCATCCATCTCCATTCCTTCCTTCGGTCTCAACTTTTCGCGAAAAAAATAAATTAAAGTGTCTGTTTGTAATGCCAAAATAAGAGCTTTTTACTAAATGCATATGAAAGTATGTATACATGTATGGTACCTATATCTTTTAAATTTTTGTCTGTCTGTCTGTTTGTTCCGGCTAATCTCTAAAACGGCTGGACCAATTTTGACGGGACTATCACTGGCGGATAGTAGTTGTAAGGAGTAAATTAGCCTACTTTTGTTTTGGAAAAAATGGGTTTAATTAATGAATCACGCGGGCGAAGTCGCGGGCATCAACTAGTTTGTAATAATAAGAATAAACATATTGTCATAATTTTGATGGAACAGACTTCTAAGAAATCTATTGTAAATACAGAGCACTTGTACGAAACTACCCTGTTCACAATAAGATTAGACATATACACAAACCTTTTTTACAGTCCCTTCAACCGATTTTGACTTCTATTCCGTAGTCTTAAGGATGACATTAGAGGCAAAAAAGTGGTTACAATAACAACTGTTTACTGCAGTTGCCATTTGTCATGCTACCAACGCAATAGAAGTCAAAATCGGTTGAACGGACTGTAAAAAAGGTTTGAGTAAATGCTTTTTCTTTCTTTCTTTCTAATAGATACCTTTGTAATATATTACATGCACCCTACAAAACAGCTCCCAAATTATTGAATAGATTCGAATTGAAAGGGTTTTATAATATAGGTAACGATCATGACACAATGTGGTCCGCTTGTATGGAAACCCTTATTGAAAATTGAATTACCCAGAATAATATAATACCTACATAGCCAGTAGCCTGCTACCATCGTGTGAACCGACAACTGTTGTTCTTTATACTCAGTATATGTATGTGAAGGTACACAAACACGCGAACTATTGCAGGTCCTATTATAATATTATGTTGGTATTTGAAAGTTATCATCACTACATATTATAAAACTCAAACTCAAAATCATTTATTTCAAATAAACCATTTACAGGTACTTTTGAATTGTCAGAGTCAGTCAGTCAGAAAGTTGAAGCTAGTTGCTCGTTCCAAACAGTAGGTTTCTATGGAGAAGAACGAGTAAGAAACTCCATGAACTCTCTTTTAAAATCAGTTATATTTTATAAATTTAGATTACATCATTCATGTCGAATCTAAGGGTACAATGTGAGAACAATGTAACACGTCTTGCATGTTAAAAGAGGTCTAGAGAAAAATATAGTTATAATAACAATTCAAACCAAAATTTAAAATAACCGAGGCAGCTAAGAGATGACCAGTCCCAACCGACGGCGCCAGTTCACGAACATGACGCACGGATCGGCATCATTTAGCTCAACCATTTTGATTTAAACTAGCTGATGACCGCGACTTCGTCCGCGTGATAGACGGTTTTCTTTTATTTTTTGCACGGAACTCTATTTTTCAACCGATTTAAAAAAAAAAGGAGGTTCTCAAGTCGACTCGTATTTTTTTTATGTTTGACCAAGCGTAACTTTTTTCGGTGTGGTCCGATTTCGATGATTCTTCTTTTAATTGATAGTGTATACCTCAAAGTTCATCCCCATCAGTAATTTCATGAAAATATAAAAGGCCCGGACTCCACAGAAGCGGAGAGGAGATGTCTCATAAATAACCAATGGGACACTATATTGCGTTGAAGTTAAGCGGTGAGATGTGAAAATAACGCAAGCCGATTGGTTGTTCGAGACATCTCCTCTCCTCTCCGGTTTGGTGGAGTCTGGGCCTATGGGTGGAAAAGTAAGGAATTACTGATTTTTTTTAGTGTTACCGTTTCGTAATTAGTTTGTAGGATAAGAAGTAGGCACTAAAAAGCTTAAAAAAATTTTTTTTCTCAAAAAAGGCAACTACTTCAAACACTTCAAAGCAAAAAATAACTTCAAATTTGCAAGTCGGCGGCTTTGGTTTTGTTTGTTGTTTTGTATTGCAACATTAAAGGCGGTTGTCTTTTTCGTAAAACAGTTTTTTGGAGAAAACTGTCAAAACCCTGTCATATCCAGTCAATTTAATGTTAATTCTCTATTTTACCACGTTCATTTAAATCCATGTCAGGCTGTACAAGAAACACCATCTCCTTTACCTGCGTTGACATTACAGACACTTACGGTACTTTAGTTGTCTTTTACGACACCCGCGAGTCGGAGGAGAATGGACCATTCTTTACCAGGAACGATAAAACCCAACGTTGATAAAATCAGTGTCCTACAGCAGTGACAATAGAATCGAGATAATAAGCTGTTCCATTGAAAACCCTGTTTCGTACTGTGTGTCGAATACGCTTCATATTGGTTTTGGCTTTGGTTGAAACTTACAATAATGAGTTTAATTCAATCGACATTCTTTATCTTAATAAAAGTGCATTTAAAAAGCAAATCCAAGCAGCCCTAAAGGATCAGCAAATATAAAATTATATTAACGTAATTTATTTTTTTAATAATGTACGCACACAAAATAAAAATACTTTTTCTTGTTTTAAGTTTAAAATCCATTATATAATGTTTTGGGACAGTGACTGTTATATATGTAGGTATCAATAAATTGTAACTGTGTTGCTTTGCTAGCTAGTTTCTTAATTACTTTTAATTGTAATCTGTGGAGAACGTAGTGGGTAGCACGATTGTTAAATTGAAATATTTAGATATTAAGACTATTTCTTATTGTGCTACTGTTTGTTTTTCCTTAAATAAATAAAATAAAATAAAATAAAAATATGTTTTTCAACCACATTGTATTACATCTGTATTCACCTAAAAGGTAAGCTAAGGGCCTAGTGTGTTTTTATTCGACTCAATTGAGTTAAAAATGAATCTATATAAATAAAAATAAATGTGTGTTTGTCTGTCGTCTATGTCTTCTTAAACCATTGATCGGGTAGTGATAAAATTTCAGTGGGCTTTTCTGCGAAGGATCTTGACCACAGAACATATAAATCTTGACCCTCAAAAAAAGGAAAAAGACACCAGGAACGAAGTTGAAAGAAAGAAAGAAAGAAAAAGTATTTATATTATTAAAAAAGAAAAATAAAAGAAAACTAAAATTGGTCCTGTACGAAAAGGCTCCTATCTTAGCATGGTGCTGTAACATTAAAAAAACGTCACAGCGCTGATATTCTGATAGGGCCCAAAGTGATGCCACGGTCAGATACGGATAATAAAAAAGTAATAAAAATAAAAATAGTAGTTGCAGTTGTAGTAGTTGTTGGAAGCAGATAGTCCCATTCTAAAAAAAAATGTATTTGTGTAAGTATGTAACGGGTGGCGCAAAAGTAAAGACCCTATTTGGTTCAGCTATAACATTTTTTCTAAATTAGAAAACTAGATTTAGATTTTTTTAAATGTATATTTGTGCCATTAAATTTCGTACCATTAGGATTTAAAGATGATGTCTTTTAAATGGTGACCTCCAGAGTTGATACACATTTGAGTCCTTCAAAATTGGTTATGAGTGACGAAGCGCATTTCCATCTCTCAGGGCATGTCAATAAGCAGAATACTCGGTTCTGGGGCACTGATAATCCGCGCATTATTCAAGAAACACCTCTACACCCACTAAAAGTTACTGTATGGTGTGGCATCTGTGTTGACAGAGTGATCGGACCCTATTTTTTCGAAGACGCTGGAGGCAATGCGATTACTGTCACTGGAGAACGCTACAGAACCATGTTACGTGAGTTTTTGATACCCAGTTTGGACGAATTGGGGCTGGAGCACATCTGGTTTCAACAAGACGGCGCTACGGCACACACAGCGCGCGACACTATGGACTTAGTGAGGGACGCTTTTCCAGGCCGAGTTATCTCTCGTTTTGGCGATTTGCCTTGGCCTGCAAGATCACCCGATCTGACCAGTCCAGACTTCTTTCTTTGGGGTTTTTTGAAATCTCGGGTGTATGTGAACAAGCCACAGACACTCGCAGCTCTAAAAGAAAACATTCGTCAAGAAATAACGAACATATCGCAGGAAGTGTTACGGCAAGTTATGCAAAATGTCATAAATAGGGCTCAAATGTGTATCAACTCTGGAGGTCACCATTTAAAAGACATCATCTTTAAATCCTAATGGTACGAAATTTAATGGCACAAATATACATTTCAAAAAATCTAAATCTAGTTTTCTAATTTAGAAAAAATGTTATAGCTGAACCAAATAGGGTCTTTACTTTTGCGCCACCCAGTATATCAGCTGTCTGACACCCATAGTACAGGGTCTCCCTAGTTTGGGGTCAGATGGCCGTGTGTGAAAATGTCCCCACATATTATTATTCTCAACAGATGCGCTTGCGATCACGAGACAACGAGGCAGATTTTAATGAATACTAAGCAAATTCAATTTATTAGCGACTTCTGTTCGAAAATTTATGAAACGCGGTGACATTTACAGATTTACCAACTCTCTTATACCTACGAGCGTGTGCTGAACACAAATTAATTGGCCTGACGTCGGGTTTCTGGTTAAATATCGTAAAAAACCTTTAAAATATGTATAAATGAAAAAGAGTGCACATTTTTTCAGAATTGTATGTTTAAATATTACACTATTTGTACAAACTTTTAGCAGTAGCCTTTATTTTATAAAGCTGTGACATTATCTATTATTTTACATAACACACTCGCAATGATAATCCTTTTGATTTTGACAATCCTACAATATCCATTGCTTTATTCCTGGTGCCGGGCATAAGAATTGTTCAAACATATGAAGCAATGCATTTTATGGTATTGTCAAAATGAAAGGGATAGGTTATGGTAGGTACAAACTGTACCATATAGAAAGTATAGAAACACAAGTCATGGTTACACAGATTAATGTTAAGTTCTAATGATCACTACTAATGAGCCGTTAGTTGCAAACGTATAGATTGATTGATTGAGAACTATCTATTTGGATGATATAGCGGTTTTCTCAAATAGCTATTTACTTTTATGTGTTACTGTTAACTGCAGTTTCATTTGATGCTCGTGGCGGATTTAAATATAGTTAGCTTTTTCTTAATTACTTACTAATTGTGTAATTATTTTTTTAATTTAATTCCCTCATCCCCATTCCATCATCGGACGAGCAGAGATACGGCGAAGAATCACCGCTATATAGTTGAAGTTCCACGGTCTCGAACCAAGCGCTTTGACTCAACATTTATTGTGCGAACTGCCAGACTGTGGAATTCGCTGCCCGCCTCTGTTCCCTGATAAGTATAATCTGGGTATCTTCAAGGCACGAGTGAACCGGTTCATACTAGGCAAGCATGTTCCAACTTAGGCCGCATTATCACTTAAGATCAGGTGAATTGCGGCCAAACGCAAGCCTATTTGATAATAATAATTTAAAAAAAAACTCTAGCAGGACCAAATACACACACGTCCGTCAAACAATTTCGTCTCGTGTCTGTTTTTCATTTGAAAACTAAAGAATAAAAAAGGCAAAACTCATAAATTCATCTCAACGAACACACCAAATAATAATACAAAACATTACAATACAATAAATAATAACTAACATCATTCTTGTATTATATTTCACGTTGTTTAGTATCAACAAAACTTGCGTGCCTAAAATAATGTTTCGTGACAATAACCATTTGACACGGACTGTGGTAAATATCCGCCATTGAACACTGATCTTTATACTTAAATTACCTTACTGATACTGTAATTAAACCCGCGTACATGTATTAAAACATTCATATACAATATTCATATATTAATTAAAACATTCATACATACTATTAATTTATTAATATTCACTACAATTCGTATCTAGTTTCGCAATGTTTCCTGCTGTTGTGAATGCATAGCAGAGATGTTGATTAATAAATTCATGCATCCGTAATTCCATACAGTATGCACAGAAAATTTAAAATTTCAGTTATAAAAAAGATAAAAAAGCGTCCGACTCCATCGTAAAAATAAGGAAATGTTACCCTCAAATGTAGGATATTTCTTTTTTCCTTCATAATGGTAAACTGCACGGTTTCCCAACACGGAAATCGTAATCAATGTATTGAGAGGCTGCACTCATCCGCGATTCGAACCGGGTATGTTCGTTATTTTTACTGTAGAATACGCTAGCTGTATTTTTACTGGTGTGTTTGCTGTTTACACTGCACGCACGACGGATTGGGCGAGTGTGCATCAGTTATAGGGTTGCGTCTTTATATTTTTCTGTTTTTTAAACGTACACAGTTTCAAGTTGTTACAAATGTCATTCTCTTCTGTATTCAGGTAAGTTCTCAGTAGCTTTTGTCGGCTTGCCGATATTCAAGACCTCTCAGGCTCGAATGTTTAGGTACTTGCTATCATAAAATTAGATAGCATGCGAGGTGAACTGATGACTTGGTAAGAATAATATTTTAATGTCTTGGTGATTAAAGTCAGCAAACTGATTCATAACTGCGTGGGTCCGCATGATAGCTTTTTACTTTTAAATATTTACGCAATTTTGCAACGTTTCAGTCTGACGTTTTGTTTAGTTTGCTACTTTTATCGTTTGAATAATAAACTGCGGATTGACGATTAGCGTAATTTGTTTATTTATAATGTAAAATTTACGATTTATTTACGTGTAGTCTTTACCTACACTGCAAAAGCAGCAATTTTAGAAACTCAATATTGCTGTGTAAAACCATCACGTATGCAACTCATTTGAAACTAAAGTTATTGGTTTTTCCGTGAAGCGCTGGTACGAGTATATCACTGCAAAAAGTGGCATCCCTACTATGCAATGAATATTCACAGAACCCATCCTGTATTGATATGTTTGGCCTGAAGTGTACTTTTGGGATTATGTAAGGTAGCGTATTTAACAAGCCGCACGGGAAATAAGAGAGTTGTATTTTTTTTTTGTGTGTACTTTGTATAAATAGTGCAAATTGAATCGTTACCGAGCCGCTCATGCAGTGTAATTACTTTCTGTATACAGTTTTTACTAAAACCAATACTATAACCAATGTAGGTATAACTGTATTTAACTATATTGTCTGATTTTTGCCAAAATTAACGAATCATTTGAAATAAAAATGAAATAAATAAATAAAATAAAATTCATTTATTTCAGGCAAGACACCCATACGACAAATACATCAAACAAATTACGTAAAATTGAAATACACTTCAAATTAAGATAAAAACTTTAAAATGAATAAAAATTAATATAATTAACAAATATTTTTTGTGAGCCTGAATAAAAATTAATATAATTAATAAATATTTTTTGCCATACTAGGCTGACAAAAAAATATTTGTTAATAATATTAATATTTATTCATTTTAATTTTTTTGTTTATATTCATTTTAAATTTTAGGAACAGTTACAAGAATGCGCCGACTTCAACATCCCGAAGAAGGCAATTCAAGCATTTGCGGAAATCAAGTTTTCCTTGACAACTTACTTTTGTTTATAATTATACAGAATATTAGCATGCTGCACAGCAAACTCTGTTTCCAGTAACATGTTTCTCGTAAGCACAACATATAAAAATGTTACTGAAACAATATGACGCAATTTCGTTTCTCATTTAAGATCCTTACATGATTGCAAAAACGCTCGGGATACGATAGCCGTCCATTTGGTATGAGACTGTGCTAGCATTATTTATGCAACTCTGGTATATATTGCACTTACAATGACAAGCAACTCTCTGCTATGCGTTTTACGTAAGGCGCTCTGCATTCCAGAGAAGGTACTTTATTTAAAACAAAAAGAGCAATAAAATAGTGATTGTACACTAGAATATTGTGAACAAATAGACAAAGTTACGGTTTTACGTTTGTAGGTCAGTATTTGCAACACGCTATGTAGTTCGCAAAACTATTTCGAGGAAGTCAGCAGTACGAGCAAGGATAGCGGAAACATTTATAATGGAACATTGCCTTTTGCCTAATTTACGTTCACTTTAAATATTTAAGTCCTCTTCAGCCCTAGCCTATTCCTAACAATTTTGGGGTCGGCTTCCTGTCTAACCAGATGAAGCTAAATACCAGTGTTTTACATGAAGCGACTGACTATCGGACCTCCACAACCCAGTTACTGGGTAACGCGATACCCCTTGGTAAAACTGGTTGTCTGAAAATCTGGCTTCTGAGTACCCATAACGACCGCCAAAGATCTACGAATGACAGCCGGGACCAAAGGCTTTACGTGCTCTCCGAGGCACGGAGAGAACTTGGTATGAAATGGATGGTCACCCATCCACAGACCAACCGCGGCAAACGTAGCTTAACCTTTGGCCAATCGATCTGTCTGGCTTTTACTTACCCACGAGCTCTTCTCTCTTTAAATATTTAAGTAAACAATTTTAAAATCCACTTAAACCTGCTAAACACAAAGAGCATCAGTTAACATTGTGAACTCAGTCTTAAACAACACAACTCATTACGTCACGGGTACGTAGATACGGATGAAATTTACCTCAATTTAATTTCACGAGACAAGGCTTTTATACAGTTTGGCGTCTGTAACATCTGAGGAGGTTATTCTTATTTTCAATCCCCCTCCCTTCGGTTCCTATAATGTGATATTCATTTATTTTATTTCCCGGCGGATGGGCGCGCGCCTGTGGCTTGGCGGAGGAAACAAAGCCATTTCCTAGACGTCGCCAATCCGTGCCTCTGTGGCCACTAGAGATGCGGCTACGTACGTCACGAAAGTCGCATAGAGGGGCCCGCGCCCGCTCGTGGCCCGACACTGACAGCTGACACGACACGTTATTAAATCTCGCTCTTTTAATATTGTCGCCTTTTTTCTTTGTTTGCTTTTGACGGGTTAGGGTTTAAGCTAATTGGCTTATGTTCTGTATTTCTTCAAATATTCCATAGGGTAGGTAATGTCAATCAAATTTGAATTTACGCAGGTAAATTCAAATTTATTTGAACAGCAGTTAGCAGTAACTGCTGTTCAAATAAAATACTTCTGCTAGTAAATACTGTAATTGACTTTTATTGAAACATAAAATGACACGGTCACAGCTTATAATGTATATATTTATTCAAAGGGTAAACCGATTAGGCTAACTAATATTATTTTTTATTAAAATTGATTCCTCAAAAGTTTGTGTTAATTGTGGAGTTTAACCTGACTTAATTTTCTAAATAGAGGTAGTAACATAGGTGGACTTTAGCGTGGATAGAATTTGGTGAATTAAATCATAATTAAATTGTTATAAGATTAAGTACGTACTAATTTTATATTTTCGTCAGAGTATGGTAGTAAATAGTAGTAGGAATAATAGAAATTGTTATAATTTTCGGAAATACATCACAAACGTAAGATTACTTTCATTTCAGTGACCTTATTCGTTTGTCGTAACAAAAGCATGTTAGACTGCCATTTTGCCATGATATTTATACGTCCATATATTTACGTATAATGCTTAGAAATCCACACAAAGCTGTTATGTGCGGCACAGAGAAATACCAAACAAAAATGTATGGCATAAATACAAAAGATTATGTAAGCTGTATTTTTTTTTTACATTAGAACGTGAAAAGTCTCTCGCCCGGTATTCGTGTTATCTCTCCCGCAGAGGGATGCTCTGTCTAAGACGTGTCGATTTAGCATTCCGACTGAATTTGACATTCGCAATGTTTATTGCCATCCCATTTGGCGGGCCTCCTTTGTGTGAATCTTTTTGTGGTATAATTTATCTAATTTGGAACAAAGCGGATTATATGCGGGGATGTTCACTCAATTCACGCTAGAGCCAGTCTCGAATTTTTATTAGAAAATTGTGTTATTCTGTTTTGAGGTAAATTTTTGCCGGCTTTGAATTTTTTATCGCTGCTCTACGTGAAAATTCGTAATCATTAACTTGCCTAATGAAAAAAATGTAAGATCTTTTTTGCTGTAATCTAGGTTGTGAAGCTTTATTTATTAATTACGAAATCCATTTTCGGAGACTTAATTAAGGTCACGCTCAAATAAGCTGGGGGAGTTGATGATCTGTGGGTGTTCTGAATAAATATTGAAATGTTTAAAAAAGCCCGACGAGGATGGGATTCGAACCCACGCGTGCAGAGCACATTGGATTAGCAGTCCAACGCCTTAACCTCTCGGCCACCTCGTCATGTCTGATAGCGGTGAAATAGCGAACTCCTTACTACTTTAACTTATCAATATCTGTTTACACAATTGTTCTCTGGTCGATGGTACAATTTTTTTCATAATGCATTGAAAACCCATGCTATACTGCTGTTGTTTTGCGGCGCTTACTTTTTGCTGTAATTTATTGTAAGTTATTCATAATATTGTTCGGAACTACAATGTTACTAATATTTAAGGTAATGAATACAAAAATAGGAAACACGAACACATTGTATTAATTATTATTTTGTACATAGATAAATAAAGCATAACTGAATAACAATTTCTAGAGTAAAGAATCACAGGCTTTTTTGATGATTTTTTATTTAAATCTAGTATTTGTTATCAAGTCGTTAAAAGAGCATTAGGCGAAAACTATGTAAGTATGGATTGTTATTTTGTACATATATAAATAGAATAATAATTTGTAGAGTAAAGAATCACAGGCTTTTATGATCTAGTATTTGTTATCAAGTTGTTAAAAAAGCATTAGGCTCCGGTCTTTAAATTGTTTTAAATATGCAAATAACAACATTTAAACGGTTTGATTTATGATAGTAGAAACTTGTTTTTCTTTCATTTGTTTTAACGTTAACTGGCAACTGCTGACTTGATTTATTACTTGCTAAAGTAAATTACTTGTTAATATTAGGCACACGTTACTTAGGTACTAGTATCTGCCTATGAATTATAAAATATATTTCCATGTAACTGCGCCATGCATAAAGTAAAAGTTTCCGAATTTAATAAGAAACATAAAAACATGACTGTGTTCTCTGAATGGGCTGATATGTATGTATGTATAATAAACCCAAAATTCTCCTGTTCCTCACCTCTTTCCGCGTCGAACGTACTCTCGAAACTGCTTTTATTTTGTGCGGCGCGTAGACACGCACACACACGCAGGTATTTGTACAGTCTGTTATTTTGGTAGTAGTGTAGGTAATTCAATCTTTTGGTTTGTATGGAGTGTCGTAGGTGTGCGCCACTGTCATCGATAAAACAAAAGAAAATCTCAAATCACAAAGTACTTTCGAACTAACCACAAAGTTCAATTAGACCAAACCACACAATCGGAACGTGCCCATTTCAAAAATGGAATGTCAATAAGACAACAGTAACGCTCCGCTTGTGTCCACTTACCGTCGCTCCAGTGTACGACACTAACGCGGACCGTCCCCATATGGGGCCACTAGTGTCCCTCGCAACTAAACCCGAGCATAAAGCCGTAGGATTTGCTCGAAGCGCTCGGCCAAATACGGAATGCACCTGGACCGATTTAACTTAGCTTGTTCTTTGTATTATTTACTTTTGAGGACTTACAGCTGCGCGTATATTGGCGGACTGGTAACATATCTCATCTTAAATTTTTTACAGCGAGGAGATGCAAAGTATCCCTTTAATCAATAAATTTGCAGCTGTCAAAATCCTAATAGCTTTTGTCAGTTTCGGATTTCAGTCGACATTTACGACCTCATGAGTACCTCGGCTAATGAGTACCTCACCTGCCATGTCTGTCACGAAGTGCATTGAAAATGCGTGCACGTAGTATTAAACATTCATCACGATTATTAATACTCAATGAAGACAAGACAATAGACTGATAGAAGAAACAAAAACACCAAGTAAAATGGTTCAACAACAGTTAAACCGTACACCTTAGTAGGTTGGGGTAATGATATACCGACCGCAACCAACTCGGAATATAGCGAATAATCTACCACATTTAATTTAGGCAAAGTCAACTATCAGAATACATTGTTTCCGACATCATGGCCGCCACTCATTAAGTATTATAACTTAAACGTCACAACGCCGACCCATGTAGCAAATTGTGCTCGTAGAATTAATTCAGCTTACATAGGAGCTATAACAATAACTGGATATCATTATTATTCGCACAGGGCAGGGTTGCCAGTAGGAAATGAATATTCCATTCGTAATGGACCTGTACTTTCTTTCATTAAAACTTACATTATGTGCCCCACTCTGCTCTTGAATAATTACTACACTTCTTCGGAATTTGAATGAGCCGACGCGTCGGTAATGAATCGAGAATTTCATCGGTATCGTTGCAGTCTTGTTCACTCTGAATTATTCATTTTTATGTAGTGACTGGGCCGTGTGGTGCCGGCAGCAAATAGCACCACCCCATTTCTACCCGTGGGTGTCGTAGAAGGCGACAGACGGATTGACCAGAGGATGGGCAGCAGTGATACCATAACACCTAGTGCGATCGTCAACATGCATCGGCCAAGCATGGCGATTACGGCTGAACCCTCCTTGGGGTAGACCTATGCCCAGCAGTGGGCGTTTAAAGGTTGACATAATGATGTAGTGACTGCAGGACTTTGTATGACTTTTCCGAGACATGGCGCTTAGTGTCAAACTCCTCTTAATGTTTCCCTAGTAAGCAACTCGTGGCATGTAATATGCATATTACAAAGTGATTGAAGTCACGTGCTGATAAAAGGTAGGTATCGAGTCTGTGAGTCTGTGTAGTGCAAGTAATGACAGATTGCTAGCACGTAGCTCTGGAGCTAGTATCTGCAGATTTCTTGGAGCTTGCACGTAGGGAACCTCTTTGAAGATCGAAGATATTGAACTTCGTTCATATCATTTTGTGAAGCATGCATGACACGAACTAAAAGTACATTTTAAAACTTGAACAGAGCTTACGATGGCTTTCGTAGGAATACCTGTACATTATTGATTAACGGGATTGAGACGGTGTAACTGAATTATTTCCATTACGAGTTGGAAATTTCCAGCGTAACGTGAAGGAGCTTTAATATATGATGACTGTAGGTTAACCCTGAATGGAAATTTGATTGTTTTACACAGTACCTATGTACCATTTCGTTCTATGTAATTTATTACCAATGCGCGAAATCGAACGTTTTCATTTTTAAAATTAACATTGTCTTTAAATAGGTGCCTATTCCTGACACTGTATTCATTCACATAAAAACTGAAGTGATACCTAACTAAAGTGAGACGAGAACTGCCAAAAAAGTGTTAGCATTCTTCTATTCCAAACATCATCCAATGAATGACAATGCAAATACCCATTTTCAAAATAATTAAAACTTTGTGTCCGTAAGCCACCAAACATTGTTCCCGGTAGGGATATCCCGTTATAACACGCAACGCAACCAAAAGCGTAGTCAAAAGTTTATCAATATATTCACCATTATACGACAACGGCGTATTATTACGAGCGTTTTACTCTCTGAGACAGTCGTAGCGCTTTTGCTCTACAAACAGAATAATGTTATTTCCATGACTTCTATTAAAACTTTTTAAGCCTAACAAAATATTGGTGTTCTTCCAATGTTTTTCCATGGAAGCTTGGTTGTTGTTACTGTCGACATATTGACGGCCGCGTACTGAACCCAAGTTAAGGTAAACAGAACGCACTTGTTTTTGTTGAGCTGTGTGTGTAGCAACGTAGCAAGTACCTATTATCATTTTCTTGGTAAAGAAATAAGTGTACCGTGAGTTTTCTTAGTTTGTTTATATGTTTTTGTACTTTTGATGTGTCCTCGATCTAAGGAAGTTCTGGTTTGAGCTGCGTTTTTAACATAGTAGTTAGTGTTGAGTTAGTCGACTTTTTTGTCGCAAAAGAAGGCACGTCTGTACTGACCCATTTCATATTGAGCTCTCGGATTTAAAAAATATTATGTATGGTTGCTCACAAATACCTATAAATTGTTTGTGACACATTGTTCAATAATTAACATTAAATGATTAAAATGTCCGTATTATTTGTTATGTTAAATTTATTTTGTGTATTCATTTACTGAAAAAGGTAATCTTGAAATAATGAAATTCGGTTAATTCATTATACATAGTTAATAATGTATATGATTGATTACTCTCAAGTTAATCATAGCTATGATAACGAGTGGGCTGTTGCTATTTTATATACTAACGTAATTTTATCGTGAAATATTGATAAACTCATTGGGGAATCCAGAATGTTATCATTTTGGAATTTATTATCATAATCTTATGAATATGATAATAAATTAATCAAAAGTATATAACTGATTGTTTTAAATTTTAATTTAATTTTTCTGTCCTAAATTTATTGTTTCTAATAGCATTTTCATCTATACTAATATTATGAAGAGGTAAAATTTGTTTGTTAGTTTATATGTGGTGGGTAATCTCCGAAACTTCTCATCCGATTTCAAAAATTCTTTCACCAATAGGAAGCTACGTTATCCCTGAGTGCTATAGGCTATATTGCATTATCAAAAAAAATAGGGATCCTTGAGAAAATTCACGTGGATGTCGCAGGCAAAGTGGTAGTTTTGCATATACTCTCATAGTAGAACTTCGTTCATTGTTGAAAGGTGAACATTCTGACGTCTTCAACGCACACGAACAAACAAACACGCGTCGTGATCATCAGTGTTGTCATGTGTGCAAATTATCGATTCCGTTTGCCGTCACGTCTGTCAATGTGCCGTTTACATGTGCACGGATGGCGGCTGATTGGCCTCTCATTTGGCCCGATTGTGCCTCACGCATACATAATTTGTGTTCACCGTCATCGCCATTAAGATAATCTCTCGTTCGGCCTGGGTCTGGCCGGCCTCATTGATTACCACGGTGTTCGGTTTGCCCGCAGCCGATTATATCAGTCTATTTCTGTTGTTATTGCGGCTTAATTTGCAGGTCAGTCTAGGCCAGTGTGGTCGGAGAATGTTAATGTTGCATATCTGTGGTCTTTTAGATGATCTTTATTTGTGAGGATATTCGGTAATATATTGGTGCCGATTCCCTTGTTCACAAACTAAACTAAAATTAGGCATTTTTTTATATCTTACTACCAGGCAGCTGAAGAAAAGGACGGCGACAGACGAGAACGAATTTAGAGATGTCAAATTAGTTTTGTCCTTAAACTTCGCAGTGATTTTAATCAATACGTTCAGAAATGACAACTAAAATTGTATGAACATTTTAGATCGACTTAAATTGACAACTCTTATTAATATCTGTCTCTTTCTTTTTTTATTGGAGAGAAAGAGATATAAATAGCTTAGAACTAGTTTAGTTCGTGCATAACACAATTGGCACCATTGATTAATTTAAGCCGGTTAACGTTTACGCACAGTAAAGCTGACGTACGATTTTAAATCATAAAATAAGGAATTAAAGGTAATTTATAGTCTCGCGTTAAACTTCAGGAAATATCAATACAACATTGTTTAAAAACTTCCGCTGAGCGTGCAACCAGCCTTTAATAACGCAATTTGGAGTAATAAAAGTGTGAGGTCGGTCAGTGCCGCTGTGCGCTGCGCCCGCATCTCTGTGCTTGGAAACCACGTAACTTTGTAAACCGACAAGTGCCAGCCACCATTAAAACTTAGTTCAGGGCGACACAACGCGACACACAGTCGACGCGGGCGGCGCCGATGTGAAAGTAATCTCACTGAGGCCGAGAAAATCGCTTTTAAAAGTTTACCTTATTGCTGAATGCTCGCTCCTGGATAAGTAAGCGAGTGAAGAGGCAACACGACACTTTTATAATGATTTATGACCAAGAACGTCATGAAATATAGCGCTAGCTCGGAATATAACTTTGCTTTTCCATCGTCGAATGTAATTACAGTGTTAGGAATACGTAACGTTATTATCCAGTGAGCTGCTAGCATGGAGAATTCTGGATTAATAGCTGCAGGCTATGGAGACTGTTACTGTCGAAGTCGTTCGTCGTACGACACCTTAGGGAAGCACATTTTGCTACCTGGCAACACCAACTTAGTTACCATAGATTCTTGCTATCATTTCAAAGGTGCATGTAATATGCTTAGTCTGCCAGGCACTATGATAAACTGACTTGAACGTAGCAGTTAAAAATATCGCTGTGAGAATTGATTGTTATTTTCACAACAATAGTAGCATTAAATTTAGAGGTGTTCTGTGAAACAATTCTCTACACATTCATCCTTTTTCATATCACGCAGGTGTTAAGTTCCAATAAAACACAGTAGGTGTACCGGGTGGCGACCTCCTCGCCCGGAGCCCCCCGGGTTGTTACTAATGCAGATTGCGTTCAGAAGGTCATATCTAAATCACGGGATAGAGCATAACGTCAGTACTTTATCTCAACTCCGCACCTGACGCCCCCCTCCGCTTGAGTTATAACGTCGGTTCTCCTTTTGTTGTTTACGAATGAGTTTTTCACGCTTTTCTTAGGCCGCGGACCGGTTCTTCGACACACCTGCTATTCTCCCCCGGTGTTATATTTATTGTACTCATTCTATGTATATTGTGAGGGAATGCCGAATAGTACGCGATGTTGGGAACTTATCGCGTTTTATATATTTTTTTCTCCCACCCCCAAAACTCGGGGATGATGTTTTTATTATAAACACGTGTCAGGACTTGGAAATATTTGCGCATGTTAACGCTGTAGTGATGTGCGTCGTTCGCGTTTGAACACTCCTTTTGTATACCTATTCCGTGGGAAACATTTGATTGATGAAAGACGGTGTTATTAAATATAATAATGTATTATTGTGTTACAATTCCATGGAAACGGTCCTTCTATTACCAATTTAATTTAAGGATATTTTGTGTTCCTGTTTACAAAAGCGATATCTTTGAAGTAAACAGATGTAATAAAGGTGGTATAATATGTATTTGCGAAAAATATTATACAATTAATTACTTACATGTAAAGTCAGGAAAATTACTATGAACTTTAAGTGTCTGTAATTTTAAAATATAACTGTAATTTTTTGACACGTCGCAGGAGTTTGCAAATGGACGTACCTATAGTTAAACCTACTTACGTTAGGTAGGGTTATCTTTAAGGGTTGCGGAAGGATCGAACGTTCCCGCGATCCCCGGCGCGCGGCGACGTGTATATGTGAGATGGAACACCGGGGTGATTTTTAGTTAGTAAGAGTCTTACAGACACCTTGGCCCGCCCCAGGGCGGAGGACATCCGTGAGGATTTTCCACCCCGGAACAAAAAAAAAGGGAGGGTTATATTTTAACTCTGAGTCAGCTGCAAACTCGTATCCAATATATTCAGTATGACATTTTGTAATTAGATTACAAAATAATTTTTTGTCCTTAATTTTTTGGTGCAAGTCGGCCCTATGTACCTATATTAAGTCAATCGAGTCGAGTTTATCCGATTGGACATAGATTGTACATCATCCTTCGATCGTAACATTATATTATTTCCAGAATTCCACTACACTAATGTTCATTGAATACAAACATGTGAAGATGTGGGAAAAACAAACGAATACATTACAGAGGTCGTTACTACGTCAGCTTTTTGTCCAGATAAATAATTTACGAATAGTAACCCCAGCGGATATTTCGGGTAAGGCGAGTTACACACTATGCCTACAGTCCGAATAAAGATAAGCCAGGCTATATTAAGTATATTAAGTAACTAGCACTGTGCCCGCGACTTCGTCCACGTGTATTTTCTCAAGAATCCCTAATTTTTACAATTGATAACTATAGCCTTGTTACTCATGGATAATGTAGTATTCTAATAATGAAATAATTTTTGAAATCGGACCAGTAGTTTTTAAGTTAACAACCAAACAAAAAAATCTTTCCTCGTTATTATATTTGTTTAGAAAATACCCAAAGCTGGTTCAGTACAAACGATCCTGTGTTGAAAAACGCAAAAATACCAATTATCATTTTATAAATAACTAAGCGTAGACCGACATCAGCAAACTTCAGAAAAACCATTAACAAAATGTAAATGACCTCGTCAGGGGGTGTTTTGATTGAATTCTGACGTCCATGTATTGAACTATTGGCAGCCGGCCAATCGGGGACATAGCGTCGTCTCGCCGCGCCTCGCTACTGCGGGTGACACGGGTGTGCTCCCTGTATGCAAATGAGCGATTTTATTGAAAATTTAATAAGCGGTTTGTACCGGAATGAAAACCTGGAAAACGTGATACGTAAATTGCTGCTCTTCTCTTTTTGGTAAGTTGGATTCTTCACAATGAAGCTTTTTGTGGAACTTAATTTTAATGTGGGCGTAAATTGTTACTATAGGCACTGTAAAAATATTAAGTCTAAAATAAAGTATTTTCCAATAATATTTTAAGATCTCACTCACACTCACTTCACTTAGTCACTCACACGCTTACTCACTTCACGGTCACTTTTACGTTATTGTTTAAATGCAAATTTTTAACAGTCCAGTAGATTTAAAGATACTTGAACATAAATTGTATTTTTTTGGAATCTTAGAACTCGCTAAATAAAACGTATGTAGCACACTTCGCAGTATTTTCAAAACGAATCAGCTAAGTAATTCCAAAAACTCAGCATCTCCTTATTAGCAAATACTGTCGTTTCTATTCAGAGCAAAAATTTTATGAACCTCTCCGTATTGCAATAATACTTATTTATTCCACCGCAATGTTTACATCATATTGTATTGTCCATGTTTAGCTCCCGTATTGTTTCTGTACACGTTTTAGGATATTAGTGGTCACACACACGGGCCACGCGCTTCTGCGACAAACCACCGACAGTTGTAGCTGTAAACGGTTAGGCCTAGCGCATACATACAACTTCTACATCGACTAAACTGTTTAGTCGAGTTGTGCACTACTCGTGAATTCCACACAACTAAACTATTTAGTCGTTGGAGGTGCGCAAACAATTGATTAATCGATCGTCGATTTTTTTTATCTCCTAAACGAACAGACTAGTTTTTTTTTCAGATTTATGTCTGAATACTCTTTCAGACTCTTTAAGTAAAGCGTAGGTCTTTTTTCTACGCTGTTAATAAACTCCGTTTCCGGCATGGCGACGAGCGACGAGGCACCGCTTAAAACGCTATTGTGAGACTGACAGTCGCGGATCGATCGACTGTTTAGCCGATGTTATGCGCACATTAATACACTGCAATACAAATTAAGCGTTTGATCGATAGCTGTCCAACTTTTTGATCAAAAGCAAGTCGATAGGGCTTTTTGATTTTTCTGCCGAACAACTACTGTGTTGACAGTTTGCGCAAGTTCTATGATCGCAGTGCATTTGTATAAACTTATGAAACACAACAAAATAGTTGTTCAACTAAACATGTTATGTATGCGGTAGCCCTTTCTGAGTACCTAGCGGTAGTGGAAGACAGTCACTAATTGTGTCCAGTAGTCGACGGCCGCTACTTTTATTAACACATTGCAAGCAGTATCATCGCCGTGTAATGCCGGCCGCAAATAGCCTACCCCACGTTTACACGTGGATGTCGTAGAAGGCGACAGAGGGATATTAAGAAGAAGACGAGCAGCAGCGCCCTTCTCGAGTAAAATAACACCTACTGCAATCGCCAACATGCATCGGCCAAGCATGGCGATTACGGCTTAACTCCCCTTTGGCGGAGGTACCTATGCCCAGCAGTGGGCGTCTAAAGGTTGACTGAGCAATATCATAACGGACTCTAGCGCAGGAAGTTGGGGTATCGCGCGACTGACCAGTGTCAGCGTTTGTATCGGCGTTTTATGGGTAGTGGCATCCACATGAAGGCGGAAGCGACGTCTCGTAGTATGTAATGACTAGAGATGTGCTGGATTGTTAAAAATATAAATCCGCGGATACGGCTACGAGTACGGATCTTTGGTATCTAGATCCGCGAGTAAGGATGTGAGCTTCAACTATCTTATTTAGTCAGTGTCATGGACGCTTAGATGGAGCAGACCCACGATTTAAGGAAGGTAGCTGGCAGCGGTTGGGTTCGGTCTACCCAAGACCGGGTTAGTTGGCGATCTCTGGGGGAGGCCTACGTTTAGCAGAGGATGGCTATAGGCTGATATGACAGTCTTAGCGACTCAGCGCGCGTGACCTTAAAAGTTAACATTTGACTTTCACTTCGCGTTAGTGATAGGACATGTTCCGACTTCCATTGCGCGGGTTTTTGTGTGGCTTCTCTCTCCTTCCTCGGATACCCGCGGATACGGATATGGATATCCAGCACATTACTAGTAGCGACAACCGGCATCTTCCGTGTAATTTTTTTTTTCATATTAACTGTAGTTCGTAACATGGTGGCAGTGTTTTGTGGCTGTAGCGCGTGGCCCGTGTGCACCAAGGCTTACGAGTTGCAGTTTTGCGGGATCGTTATAGTTTTCATTCCAGTAAGTACTACCGTTAACTAGCATAACATACTGAGCATAGTTAGTACGTACTTGCATTGAATAAATAAGTAAATGGATGTATTATGGAGTTGGTGCGGGCTGCGGAGCGACGAGTAAACACAATATCACTCAGTGTTGAAGCCAGCTAGCTATGTTTGCCGCGCGTTCATTCATTTAATTATTGCACTTTATTTTAGAAATCAGACTGAAGTTAATCTTGTTTCGGTGCCTTCTGTTGTTTACTTTCTCTTACTGTGTGTTATGTAAGGTAAAAATATTTTATATGAATTAGGTGTGCATTTTTAACTCGATCGATTACGTAAAGATATCCGCTTTCAATCTAATATATAAAATTCTCGTGTCACAGTTTTCGTTCCCGTACTGCTCCGAAACGGCTTGACCGATTCTGATGAAATTTTTTGTGCATATTGGGTAGGTCTGAGAATAGGCCAACATCTATTTTTCATCCCCTTTTTTCACCCCTTTTCATCCCCCGGGACAGGACAACGTCTGTCGGGTCAGCTAGTAGAATTATAACAATGTAAATTATAGAAAATATTTATATAACTTTAGTTTAGAATTTTTATAGCTAGAATTCAAACATTACTACTAATCTCTATTCTAACTAATCTGTCAATCAAACAGAAACTTCAGGCACTGTTTTATACATAAACCTAAACCTTATTAAGTACCTACCTACCTTACCTTTATAAACTTAATTTCGTTTATTGAAACTAGCTGCGACACTGCAATGTCGTTCCATTTTCAGAATCCCGTTTTTATTCTGTCAAAACTGAAGGTCAAAACACACCAAAATGTGTAATTAACTTGTTGGCTTTATTTACAGTTTCCCCGTTCTGTCACATAATAATGTATGTCTGAACCCGAGCACCGACGTCCAGAAAAGTATTATACAAATTTATACGAACCGACGAAAAAGTTCACTGCCCAAAATCCTATTTCCGCATAAAATTTAAATAAAATTTGTCATACAAACATTCCGTTTTGTTTTACTGAGGTAAATAATAAAATTAGTGCTAAAATCCGAGTTGAAATTAATTTACACGGTGACAATATATCTATCTACAAATTTTCCCCCAAGCTGATGTTATTTCCTAACTTCATTATCTACTGATTTAATTTAGTTTTTTTGGTTCGCGGTCATTCTGCATCAATCACTGCTATTTCTGTTCTTAACCGGTCTATTCCACATTGTGTTTTAACTCTTAATTCGCGGTAACTCCTGCGGTTCACCAACCAGAACTTTTTGCCCCTCGCAATTTTTTAAAGCGGCTTTAAGTATTAACAAAAGTGGCACACCATTAACACAAGTAGTGCACACAGCACGGTACTAGCGTGCAATTTGTGGCGATATTGTCGCGGGCCGCAGTGGAATGTTCGCTAATGCCCTGCAACATTAAGCCTGCAGATTATCTGGGCAAAGCCCTAAAGTCTCACTGTTCCAATAGTCCCTAGGGTTGTCGACTCAATCTTTTATGAATGGAGCTTTTATCTTTAATTAATGTAAACTTGTTTAACCTGTGATGGCAAAATTGCAGAATTCAATACACATCACCTAAACTTGGCAACACAGAATCAATACCACAAGTTCTTAAAGCGGATAGTGATTGCGCTATTCAGCTATCAATGAACCATCCAGCGCTTTTCGTTTACGGCTAATAGAAAATAAAGAGCATGCGGTGCAAAATGCACTTTGCGTCGTGCTTCGCTTCATATCGCTGCGGTTTGCTGCGATCACATACAGCGAGCGATGGCGAGAAAATCTTTTGACCGCGACACAATAAGCGAAAAAAGAAAACCACATTCGCAGACTACCTACGTGATTAATGGCACCGCAGTACGCTCATAAATTTCACTAGAATTTGGACTTTAAATTATCTCTATGTTCACTAGCAAAGATTGGAATCAGAAATTAAATCGGGCTGTTGAAAATTAATTTACTCTATAAGTTTGAGTTGAATTCAGAGAAATATGGCTACCGCTTAAATATTAATGCCAACAGCAATGACAATACAAAAGCAGTTTCTAAAATGTTTTCCTCTCTAATTAAAGTTGCGCTTATCCACGATAATGAGTATGTTTCCTCATATATTCCCTTCATGTATATATATTCCTGGATGTGTATAACTTATACGTCTTTGTCGCCGTACAATCGAAATTGTAGTGGATATTAAGGGTGAACGGTGTGGAATGCACTTTGCGTCCCGCGTCCCTCATGGCTGCGGACCTGCGGTTAAGTTACGGGGGCGCGTGCAAAAGAGAAATTCTCGTGGCCATTCGAATAAAAAATATATTCATGTGGCCGATGTCAAAAATTCAAGCGTAGAGGAATTACAATAATTCGATATCACGTCCAATGTTCTAAAATATAAAACTTGTTATCAAATCGTGTCTCGTCAAGGATTCGTAATCTGAAATAAGTGTTAAATTCCGATAAAATAGACATGTTAAAATAATTGTATTATTTATTACTGTGAATGGTGGCAGCCCTATTAATGTCGCGCCAGGTGAGGATTAGTGGATTAGAGGTGGAAGTGAAGACGATCCACATCTTAAAAGAATTCTGGTAGTCGATTCGGAGTTACATAATTTTTCGCGTCTTTATTAAAAAGTTAATGTTCAAAAGTTGTATATATTGTACCTACTTATAAATAAAATATATTAAAAATAAACAAAAAGTATACTAAACATAAAAAAAGAAATGCATCGACCGGGAATCGAACCCGGGCCGCCCGCGTGGCAGGCGAGCATTCTACCACTGAACCATCGATGCTCATTCAAGTTATATGAATTTATTATCTAGATTGATTTAATTGACGTAACGCATGCCTATGCTAAGTAAATAGATGTAACATATTTATTGCTGGTTTTGAATAACGAGGCAGGTTTTGCTTGCACGTCGGAATATGTGTTTAGCTGTGAATAAATAGGTAATTATGCAAATCAACATATTTACGAGGGTCCACAGATTATATGAATACGAACGCCTAGGATTTTACGAGTATATCCGAATTCATTATTCTTTGAGGGTTTCTCTTTTATGTACCTGAGCCATTAATTTTAGGGTTCATGAATTTGTGATAATTTTTGCGTACCCTATCTACTCAGCAGTTCACACGGGTCCATATTTTTACCAGCTTTTTATTAGCTTCACCTGTATGTTTGTATATTTGTATGTTTGTATGTTTGTTTGTAACCGACTTCTTTGGGCGCGATTTTGACCCACTTTAAACGGCCAGATTTCGTTCAAACTTTGTAGATTTATCGAGGACCGATGACAATACACTAATTTGATAAAATTATATAAAAAAACAAAAAAACATAAGTCGTTCAAAATTAGTTGCCGAAAAAACAGCTATTATATACTAGGAAGGTACTGCACAAGCGCCACTGGTAGAATAAATGTACATAATATTTATAGATATAGATATAACCAAACTAAAAAGTAAAAAATAAATAATAGTTTAAAAAAACTAAAAACACGCTTTTTATAGAAAACCAAACTAAAAAATAGAAAATAAATTTTAATACATTATTTTATTTTAAAAAAAGCGTGGCATTAATTTTAGGGTTCATGAATTTGTGATAATTTTTGCGTACCCTACCTACTCAGCAGTTCACATGGGTCCATATTTTTTCAGCAAAAGACAATTTAGACTAAATTAAAATTTTGTGAAGTTCTCTAAACCATTAATCTGTAACTGTAATTTCAACCTTATTCCCGGAAAAGTAAAAGTGGCATCATTTCCTAAACATTCCTGAATATTTTAATGTACGCTGGCAGTTACGAAATACAGTAACATTTCACCTTCAGCTCTCGAGTTTAGCAAAAAAACTTGGGTACCAACGTTACTGTCGGACAAAAAAGCGGCTTTAACGATTTTACGTATAAAACGAGAGAAGCGTGTTCTTTTATTTCTGTTTGTAGCCAATATACTATCGGATTTCGCTACGCGACCGATTTTACAATATCACGAATTTCCCAGTTGCATGTCACACCTGGTTTTTGAAGTGGAAAGTGGTTTTTTAGGCTTCTAAAACCCTGCATAAATTCCTCTCCTAAATCATAATTTGCTTCATCTACAAGATTATATGTATTATTCTCCCATACTTAACCTTGGGTCAGGTCCAAGAGTTTGTTTCAGTGAAAAACGTCTGCTGCATTTTCCATTTCATTTATTTTAATAAACTTAAGTTTCATTTAACTAGAAGTGAGCTGATTCAATATCAACTGCGTTAAGAATTCGTTAACAATAGTCGCTAGTCTTTTCACCGTTCTTATTCGTCATAGCTTCAGTGATTCATCCAACGCCGGCTAATGCGGAGAGCTCTTCTCGCGAGGGGTGCCTTTGAATTCGTCTCACTCACGGCCTCTTTGCTACTATAAAGTAAATGACGTTGCGCAGCCTCCAGGCCAGTGCATTCACACGGGCCGGGGCCAAACGACCTATTTTTGTCACCTCCCTCCGCAGCTTGATTGGCTCAATCATCTGTTCAAATGGCAGCAGTCGGCACGACGACTTTAAGTGCATCGTTATTTTGAGTGGCGATTTAAATTTTTAATTTTCCTTTTTGCTAATTAGTATCTTTGCAAATTGGACTGTACCCTTTTCATTAATTTAATTCGTAGGAAAGAGCTTTTATAATTTTTTTATCTTTCTTGAACTTTTTTTTTGTTGAGTTACAAAATAACCGACATTATTAAGTCGAAACAAAACGCACTTCTGATGTTGATTTCACAACACACACACATCAGAAGTGCGTTTTAATACGCTTTATTATCAATATAAATTCGTCATTGGTTGGCAGGCAATGTTTATATTAAAGAATCGCTTGTCAATACCACTCGTGTCGCCAACATTGCTGAATGGAATAAACGTTGGATTCCAGAAATACGTTTTATTTATTGACAGCTGGCTTTTTCCACGCGTGTCGGGATCAGCCACCTTGCTTTACTTCAATCCCATGCCAATATTGCGATACCCCAAATATTACTTACCTACTGTATACCGATTTCATGGTTCCCGTGATCTCTTAAAAAGGTTTTCCTTTTTTGTTGTGCTTCTTAACTTTTTACTTTCTCGGTATAGATATTTCACCTCTATGTAGTTTGTAAACGATCTACTATGTAATATGACTATATATGCTGTGTAGTTGACGTATTCGTAGTAAAATTCTTGTTGAAAAATGTAAGCAATTTTCAAGGAGATAAATCATATGCATAGAGTGGCGTAATAGAAAAGACAGATCCTTTCAGAAGATGAAATTTAAGAATCTTCCTTTTTAAAAGCACTTTACAGAAAAAGCATCTCGATTTAGAAATAGTTCCGCCGTTCCATTCTGAAATGGAACATGTGTAGTGCATGTCCATAACGAAAGTTTTATTTTTGGACAGCTTTTGAAGTAGTTTGTTAGCGCGGCGCGATTCAATGAAAATGTAAGGTATCACGTCTATCACATCGAAGTGAGCATTGAACGAGTTCAGATATCGGAAATAAAACGTTGTCGGATACGCGGAGCGGTTTCCGATATCGGGCGATGCGTCATACAGGCGCACATTGTAATGTATTCATCTGAACGAGAGCGAGTACTACAGTTCTGCGAACAGAACTCGATTTTTATTGCGTTTGGTGTGCGGAAAGTACTTTCAATGGCGTGGCGTTGATTGAGAGATTTGAAAGGGCGCCAAAAAGATTATTATCTTCAGGTTTTTTTCTATATATCTATAAAGTTAGATGTATCGTATTTGGATTACGTCATTATAACGATGTAATACAAGAGTTTCGTAATTCTCACATAAATTAGTCTAACCTTTGACGTGATTTGGATTGTACTGCAGACTGTAATTTGACAGCTGATGTTGTAACAAGGGTAATTGGACATCAATTTGTATTAACAACTTAGTATTAATAATATTGTCATAATAATTTGACACATGGATAAAAGCTGTTGTATTATGTTATTTTCAAAAGCATAATTTCTTGGTAATTTGAAATATACCATTCTTTAGATTCTGGCTATCATGCCTCTTTGAATCCAAATAGATTTCGTTAATGCTTATGTAAAAAGGATCATCATTTTTCTGTAGGTAAAACCAATTTGCTGACTTTACGACTTGCTAGGTTTGAATTTATTTTTTATCAATTTGAGTAAAGTGAGGTTGATGTGAGGTATCATCTCAATGAGGCTAGGGATTGACAGCTCACCTCAAGTTCACTTCACCTAAATTAACCGAGGGAGATTTACAGAATACCATTCATGTTGTTCTGACCATATGTTAGAGTCTTGACTTGGACTATGAAATTAAAATGCAGTGGACCGTATAACTGATAACGTATATTCATATAAAATGTACAGTAGGTATTACAAAATAGTAAGGCGCGCGTATGTCGTCGGTGGTTCTCGCGAGTAAAGTGAGGTTGATGTGAGGTATCATCTCAATGAGGCTAGGAATTGACAGCTCACCTCAAGTTCACTTCACCTAAACTAACCGAGGGAGATTTACAGAATACCATTCATGTTGTTCAGTTTTGGGATCTCTACTGTTCTTTAAAATATCAGTATGATTCGTCCATTTACCACGTACATTTATAGCACTTGTTACTCCACTGTCTACATCAAGTATTGCGATCATACAAGTATTGCACTCGCGTCGCCTTACCCCGATGCAAACTAGCGAATTGCATACATATGGAACTGGTGTTACATACTCTTTATTTTACTCGCCCGCGCCCGTTGCGTCACTCACCTGAGCCAGTAAGTGAATGCGCCGTTGGAATACGAATACGGATGATAATGCCGTTTCTCTTGGAAATGTTTTCAGAAATGGATGAGGAGACAACTGGTGTTTTAGTGGTCCGGTAGGGAAGTTTTTCCCAATAATGTTTTGTGTTAAAATAAGATAACCAAGTTGTTATAAAAGACTTTGATGGACAATACTAATACCTGGCGAATATTGTCCCATTGACAGGGTAAAGGCATTCAGAAAAGGCAAGAGCTGTGATCATATCGTTTATCGTGTAGCTTTTCTAAGCTGGCTTCGGCTTGAGCATCGTGAGGACACGATGAGTTCTTACCGATGTCAGTGATGTCTAAAGATATCTTTATACTTAAAGTACATACGAACAGCGTCGGCAACTGGTTATCCGCTTTTCATAGGAATTTTAATGCGTGATAAACTGGGTGTCCAGTTTATGACTCTGTCTATACATATATATGGAATTGAATAAGCCTTGTTGGTGGGTACTTGTCCGTGCCCACTTACGAACCCACAACCTCGCGCTTTAACGTCACGACATCGACATTACCATAGCTCTGGATGGGCCATCATCATCATTTCAGCCTAAAGACGTCCACTGCTGGACATAGGCCTCCCCAAGGGGGGGTTTTGCCATAATCGTCACGCTTGGCAGGCGGATTGGCGATAGCAGTATGGTTGTTGCAAAGGCACAGAGAACGCTGCTGCCCATTCTCTGGTCCTTAGTCGCCTTTTACGACACCCACGGAAAGATATGGGATGGTGCTATTCTTTACGTCCGACGCCACACGGACGTATGGGCCATGGATAATTATAATTATTTATTTTAAGAAGTGTTATCATCGACATTTTGTTGAAATTCGCAGACACTTTGCAAATAAATGTTGGCTTAGAAGATTTTCATGTAGGTACATAGATGTTCAATAAATATCTTCGACTTCTACTTTCTCCAAAGTTTGTTAATGCCTGTACAAAGTTCTAAACAAGAGCGTGTTCACCAATAGCGATTACATAAACTGAAAGTACCACAAATTCAGTGTCGGTACATACATTCCACTAGTCATAGTTACTATCTCTCGGACTCGAGTACCTACGTGTTTGAATATGTTGTGTATTTGCACTATTTGCGATATCAAACCAAATACAGTCCGGGTTTTATCGCCGTTTCTTGCATAAACATACTTTTTACGAAAATGGTTCGTATGTGCTCGAAATTTATACTGAATTTACAAAATTATGTTAGTAGCGTAACTTTTTAAAACTTCTCGTTAAATGTTTCAAATTTTTAAACTAGGAAGCTTAGATTTTTTGCTTTTTATATTGGTTTTAATATGGTATTTTATTAGATTTTTAACGTTCCATTTGAGAAAAATGCAAAAAGTAATTGCATCGGCCGGGAATCGAACCCGGGCCGCCCGCGTGGCAGGCGAGCATTCTACCACTGAACCACCGATGCTTACGTCCTATACGTTGAATTACGTGATATGTCACATCAAAACTTATTGGAATATTATTCAGAGTTAAAATTGAGTCGATTTGGATTAATAATTGGCAGTTGCTTTGTTAATGTTGATCAAAGCAATTTCGCTATGCAAATAGTGCTGAGTCTGACTAACATTGTTTGCGTAATCGGTTGGTAATCTTTTTATTGATTTAGCTGATTTACACATTTAGAAAAGTAAAGGCATGATCAGAATTTTTAAATATTTTTTTTATTATAGACTGATATTTATTAATACGCAAAAAGAACATGTGGATAAGTAGTTATAGACTTTCTTCGACTTCAAATTTGACACAGTTATGACGTCACCTATAAGTTTTCGTATCTAACGCTATAAATTCTAACTAATAACTGAGAAAACAAGAAAACAAGCATGTTTCCTAGAAACGTACGAAATGCAAGATTCCTTTCAAATATTTTCCGTTGAGTATGAATAAGACTAGCTCTTGAGCTGTACTGAAAACTGAAAAATTTAGCTCTCAACTGAAAGTTTGCCTACTGAAGTGTGGATGGAGTGATGGACTAGCGAGCACAAGTATGAAACAATGGAAATATTCAAATGTTCTGCTATTTACCGGTGAAACTCTTTAAAATATCGTTTTGTATTATGTAGTCGTTTATACAATATATATATAATATACAGGATGTTTGGTAGATCGATGCAAAGCCGAAAAGCGGAGCTAGTATAGACTATTTATAACCATTTGAACCGAACTTGTCTTAGCCGAAGTGTAACTAATTTTTTTTTAGCAAAGTTTTAATGTTTTTTGATGACAAAACCCAAAATTTTACAGTTAGTTGCAAATAATGGCCAATTTAAAAGATAAGTCATTTATTATTTATATTATTTGGTTAACATAATGCGTAAACAATGTAATAAAACCAAACATCCTGTATATTTAACTTTATGCAATGTTTAAAACACTGTACAAAGGCGGACTTAATGCCTTGTGCGTTTTCTACCAGTCTACCTTAGTCAAGGGTATAATACATATACACACATACAAAAAAAATGTACAGAATAGATAGAGCTAAAAATACATAGAGAAATAGAACAAATTAATTGTGAAACGAGTCAACCAACTTCGTATGCAAGTGTTTTTGTTGATGTAACAATAAAGAAAAAAATAACCTAGTAATCTATGTATGATGTGACTAGATGTGACACAGTTCAGTTGTCGAATTGTAGCTGAATAAAGCGAAAACACCTGCAGGAACACACTGGATGCAAACCGCTTTCGAGTGGTCCTTTTGGAAATTTATAGGGGAGGCAGCAATGGCCGTCTTATAATGATGATGATGAATGCGGAAAAAGTTTCTACGTTGCTACTATTTTTAGTCTTCAACTCTTGGCTTATAGAAAGGATCAACTGCACTCTATATCTTCTTCCATGCTTTATATTCAAAGCTATCTCAGTGTAATAGCTGTGTTATTACTCGCGATTCGTTGATATTTGTCTTGTAGCAAGCGTGCATGCCACACGTCACAGACTAAATATTAAAGCTAGAACATCCCAGCAGAGATTAATATGTCGTCACCCGTACTTTACGAATGCGACGCTCCAGATGTATAGGGAATACGGCATAGACGACAGCGGATGTGAATAGCAATGTGTTAGAATTTGATATCGATAAGGACGATTATTGAATCAATATTTTGGATATTTTAAGATTAACCCAACGCCTAATCGTTTGAAAGCATCAGTCTTGTGAAAAACTATGTTGATAATTTGATGGTTCTTCATCTCCTTGTTTAGAATAGAGGTATCTCAATGCTTAATACTCAATATCTTTATTGTTTATCCATAAGTATAAGTAAAAGTTTAAAAAATAAGTAAGATTTGTAGAGATAATGACGCTAAATGCCTAGAGGGCGTTGGACCAAGCTGAAAATATCACTATTAGGCCTCTGCCTCGAATCTTGCGGGCAGCGGGGCGGCGGCGGCGCGGTGGCAGGCGGGCAACGCAGACCCGTTCTCGAAGCGAGCGGCACTATAGCGGCGTAGTGTTTGTTGTGTTCGTGGTTGTGTCGTCGAGATATTTGTTTTTATTCACGAAAGAAATGTTTGAACAACGGCGACAACATCTTTTTGATTCAAATTTATTTCCTAACGCTAAAAATAAATTGCACAACACAGCAATGCAGACGCGCGGGCGGTCACCGCTTGACTGGAGCGCACCGCTCGTTGCCCGCCCCAGCGCCGCTCACGCGCCGCTGTTTTCGAGGGCCGGTCCATTTGATTATACGCATTAGATCCTGCCGCCGCCGCCCCGCTGCCCGTAAGATTCGAGGCAGAGGCCTAATAAACGCGAAAGTTGATGAGGATTGAGGGACTGATGAATGCATGGATGGTTGTTACTCTGTCACGCTTAAACGACTAAACAGAAAATTTACCATCATTTTATTTAACATCATCATCATGCAACCTTTAGACGCCCATTGCTGGACCTAGGTCTTCCCCAAGGGGCGGTTCAGCCGTAATCGCCATCGTGTTGGCGATCGCAGCAGGTGTTATGGTACTCAGAAGGACGCTGCTGCCCATCCTCTGGTCAATATCCCTCTGTCGCTTTCTACGACACCCACGGGTAGAAATAGGGTGGTGATATTTGCAGCCGGCACCACACGGCTAACGGCACGTTTAACACGGGTAAACTATTCCATTTTTGTGCTCCCGACTTTGGTTTAATTTTGAAGTCTACGCAGATGAGGTCGCGTTCAAAAGCCTCTTATAATTGGTTTGATTGTTTTCATTAATCATTAAAAGTCCGTGACTATACCTAAGCCCTCTTCGCCCTACGATCTTGGACCCCATAATGGCATGACGCATGGCGCTCTCACCTTGCGGCAGCCCCCAAACACGGGTAGGGTCTTCGTCGTTGGCCCCCGCTGACAAGGGTCCAAATCAGAGATATTAATTTGTTGGGCGCGCTGTAAATTAACGGTCGCGAGTTCGTGTAACCGAGTTACCCCGGAGTCCACATAGGGAGGGATAATTTGTAACGCGAACGAGTAATAATTTCCGCTGGCTGTCCCTTAACTACGACGTGTGCGGGATTAGACGTTAAGAAGGGTAAATGTGTTCCCTGTAAGGCTCCGTATACCTATGTTTACGTATCGAGTGTCGAGATCTTCAGGGAATATCTTCAGAACCTACTTAAATCTCTGTTTCTGCTTCCGTGATGTCAGTGTTTTTCTATCGCGGTTATTATTTGTCCCTAGACAGTGTTGGCTCCATTAAGGGGCCCGGTGCATCCATTTATTTAAATTATGGTGTACTTTTTTTCTTAATGGAAATAATTTTCCAGAATAGCGGCGGATATTTTTATGAAAGGGGAAGGAAAGAAGAATTTATGGTGATATTTGTGCTGAAAGTTTGTTAGAAGTTTAAATTAAATCTGCTGGTTTTATACGCCCTGCAGTAGGACAATAATAGTCTGGTATTATTATCTAACACCTTTAAACGAGTAATTCTTGTCTCGAAAACGGCTCCAACGATTTCCATGAAATTTTGTATGAAGGCGGTTTCGGAGGCGATACATCGATCTAGCTAAGTTTCATTTTTAAAAACACGATTTACCAAATATAACAAACCGAGCAAACCCCGGTCGCCCAGATATTTTTATTATTATCTAAGCAAACATAGTTTTAATATTACTTCAATAAAATAACATCGTTTCAACTTGCTACGATAAATATCCGTGATATTAATACAGATTGTAATACCTTGAAATATTCCAAACCAACATTATTCAGAACGAAATCAGATATTCCATTTTAATTGAAATATAATTTCTTTAAATCAAACATCAAAGCTGTATAAAGTTCCATCGCGTTGTTTTGCTAGCGAATGATTTTAGTTATGCTCAGTGACTTGGAATTCTTGGAATGTAATGCGAATTCCCTTCTACTTCAGTCTCGAACTTAGACAATTAATTAAAAGTTTTAAGAATAGCCCCGCCCCTTGACTTGTGACTGATGGCTTACAATGCAAACTATCTTCAGATTATTTCTTCGACATATTTTCTAGAAGAAGTTGAAATGGCCGATAAAAACTTTGAATTGTAACCATTCATATCAGGGGTAAGACTCAAATCTCTTGTAAAATGAATTATTGTAAGTTGGTCTTTTTCTGATTGAAACATGAAAGCTTTTTCCCTCACGGATACCTAATGATGTTTGGCTCAGCTTCACAAATAAGAAATATGATAGCTTTACATTTAAGTACTAAGAAATCGTCCATATTGTCGAAATACCTACTAAACAATTTCCTACAATATTGAGAGGCCTAAGCTACTTAATCGTTTGAACAGTCTATTTATTACCGAATGATTTACGATAAATACACTGGTCCTTGTAGCAAGTGCTTCTAAAAGTTCAAAGGTCCAACATTTCAGCTCAATACAGTCGATATTAATTTCTAATTTTGATTACAAGTTGAAACGAGAGGGTACTTGAGCTAAGAAACGACCACTTCGGATATGGTTCCAGTTTATCGATCACATTTATAAGGTCTCCGCGATTTTAATTAGCTTTTAACCTCTTTTATAACTGAGGGACACCAGATGTCTCAGTAATTACTGAGATCGACAATCCACCCTTTAAAATTGAAGAGTTTATTAATGAAAGTGGCAAAAGAGAAGAACATAGTAAAATGTTTCATTGTAAACTACAAATGCTACAAAGACCTATTACTTAATGCGTTGTAAATTAACTCGCTTTATGAATTCAGCTGTATACCATTTTCTGGTTAAAAGGTCTGCTGGACTCGGCACAAAATGTAATGTTTATCACTGGCAACGTAGAAGCTGCAAACCCATTCTCTTGATAAAACATATTTTTGTAAAAACAGGTCGTAACGCCACCACAAGTAGTTTCTGGCTGTATTCCATCTTGAATATTCGCCGAACAATCTCTTTGTGGAAGGCTGAAATGTAATGAAACTTTAGCAGCGCTTAAGCACAGAACAGATGACAACGCAACAGCAGCTTTAAGCAGATAATAAGTTAATTTTGCATCATACATTCACTGCGGCGCTTTAAAACGAGCCACATAAATTGTGGGCGATGTGAAAAATAGACCTGACTGCGCGGCTCGGGCGGCGCGTGGAGCCAGCAGGAATATATGATCTTGAATTTTACAGGTAAACTAGACGGAGAACTATGTTATATTTAGTAGGTTTTAATACGATTGGATAAGCTCTGCTCGTTGGAGACCTAAGCTTATTCAATATTTTATGATGTACGCAGTCGATTCCATTCGGGATTTCCAGCAGTTTGAGCTCGGCACACATTTTAGCATTTTTATTTTCATTTCGTCTAAATTCTGATCTCGCTACGTTTTAATAGCATACTACGCACGTTGATTTGATTGATTGATAGGTAAGGCCTTTCTTTTGCCTACGTTTGAAAAATTGTGAATAATTAAAAATAATTTTACCTCGATGATTTTAATGAGCCTGTTACTCTGTTCATACAAACTTTTTGTTCGAACAACGCCTTTATTCATGAAGCTATTGTACTTAGTTTTACTGCTCGTATTATATTGGTTTAAGTTGGCTAACAATTCCTACATAAACTTTATTAGTACATAAAGTATATCAACAATGGTTGTTACGTTCCATATTAAATATCGCTCGAATCTCCCTTCTAGTAATAAACGTTTGAATATGAATCATAAAATTCTGTTATCTTTGTGTGGTTAACATAAAATTTTGTCTCCAGAGCAATCTATAAGTGGACGTGCTCGTTATAACTTCGTTTCCTGAGATGATGTAACGTCATATAATATCACTTTGGTAAATATGAGAATAACAGTCGGAAAGATGTGAAGGCAGGTCATAAGAATTTCCTTTTAAGACGCTACCCCGACCAAAAGTGCGTTTTTCTTTGTTATTCAGGGGCTATTAACTCATTAATTAAGTGAAACAAACTACATCTAAAAGTATATTATTAATGTTCAATATCCTATCATCACATTCCACGTTCTTATTTTTTTTATGTACCCTATAATAATACACTTACACCTAAATTTCCCTGTAAAAAAATTACTAAAATAATTGAAAACATGTATCTTTTGCTAAAGTTGACGTGCTATTAATTTGAGAATTACACTAATAGATAGGTAACTTAAAAATCTTTATAATTCACGTTTTGTTTTATTTCAAATCATCGTTTCTCTTTTTTTTATTACAAAAAAACCCAAAAATTGTGCCAATTTCGATTCTACGGCAAAGAGGAAATGGTATGGTCAAAGTTATTTGATCAGGGAAGCGCCTTAATGTGTAGTTCTGGATGTAAGCTTGAGTTACTTAATTTAAATGTTTGGACTTCACCTGTGGCTGATTGAGTTTGGTGCTTATTGGGTTTGGTGCTGATGAAGTTTCGGTTGGCAGGTCTACGGTAGTCTTGTCGTGGTGTTGAGTGGATGGTCTGTTTTAGTGGTAAAATGGTAACCTATCTTGATCGTAAGATCAAGATCAGCCAGAGTTTAGTTATTTCCTTTTAAGGCTCCAGTACCGAGCATGACGATTCGTCTACCTAATGAGGTAGACAAAGCTTCATGTTCAATATTAGTAGGGCTTAGAATGCTTAACCCTACTAATATTTTCCCGATAAGATTTTCTGTTACTTATAACATATCTTTCCAAACAGTCTATTTATTACGTAAAAATATCTTCGTCTTAACACACTCCATAATATCGCTAGACTGTACCTATTCTAAACAGTGTAAGGCTGAAAAATTGCAGTAGTGTGCAAGTAGTGACAGTTTGCCAGATCGTAGCCCCCGACGCTATTACATGAACCGTATCGACTTGCGCGGAATTGTAAGCAGCTGAAGCACTTAGATATTTTATTTCTTTTGTTGACTGGGAGCGCGCGATTTATAAAAATAGCACAATATAAGACTTGATTTGTATAAATCTTATCAGTTGCATTGCTCTTATCGTTCAGTAAAGCTCAATTAAAAAAAAAATATTTCTGAATATTGGATGACGTTATTGCGTAAACCAATGGAATAATGAATATAATGAAATATACTACTTCATTTAGGTAGGTATATCATCAACACAATTACACCTGAAATCTCTCAGATCTCTAAATGAACCTGCTTGAGCAAATTGCTTTACATTTTTAACTAAAATATGTTCCACAATTGCATCCTGAGTTTGAAGTCCCATCGTTAAACAAAACTTGGTATATCGCAGGTACTTATTAGAAAATAAAAGTGTCACAGCAATTCCACGATTGTTTTCATTGCTGGTGATACATCAAAGTGAATTGAACGCGTACTTGCTGGCAACACGTGGCGGGCGGAGTATCTTCCGACTACTACCTCACCGTTACCTCGAAACTGTGACACACAAAATGTGCGAAGCACGATTCACACTCCACTACCTTATTATTACAACTACCGTCATCGGGATGTCTACTAAAAACGCAATGGAATGTAAAAAGGTAACCGGAACCGTGTTTCGCGCATTCGAAGGAGGTATCGGAATCCTGCCGGTATATTCAGTTCAATAAGAATTTATGCCCTCATATTTCGTATCATCAATACCGTTTATTTTCCACACGTTTTCCTTGTCGGTTCAGTCGGGCGGCGGAAATACATTTCAGGGAATTTTTCTCTTGCAAGAGATAGAGCTAATTTTGCATAGGTGTTCCTTCAATCTTATGATATTAAATTCTCGGTATTTCGAATACTTGCTTTGTTATATTGTTCCACTTTTGGATCGGAAAATTCAATGTTAAACGTGTGTATAACATATTGATGTCAAGTGAACGATACCTATAAATATTGTCTCAAGAAATAGAACCGCTTCATGTTTATTTGTACGGTCAGCAACGAAAGTCGATTAACGTTTCAGATTTTTAAATCATAATTCTTGAGCAGACAAAAGGAAATACGGACAGGATGGAAAATCAAGATATAATGAACTCTTGACTATGACCCAAAATACTGTAAAGTATTACATATATCGTATTTGTTTTTGTGCCATTTTAGAAGATATGAAAATATAATAGTGTTAATCTACTTTTGTTGCTGACTGTACCGAACGACTCGCTTCGCTCGGGCACAGAATACTTAATAGTACTACATGCTCGGGTGCAATTTAGATACTAAGTAATGACGTTTCAGTGTGGAGTGACATCTTGAACAATTATCGTCATATTCCTACAAAACAATATCAAACTACGTATAAACCTTCCTCTTGAATCACTCGTTTGATGAAAACAGCATTAAAATCCGTTGAAGTTTAAAAGATCTAAAATGGCAGACGGCGAGAAGCGATTTTGTTTTTATGCTATGTAGTAAAGGTCTGTTGTGTGTATATTTAGTGTTCCTTCCTTGTAACAATTAAAATAAATAAAAAATAAAATAAATAAATAAACCTTTATTTCAGACTAATGTCCATAGTTGTGTTAGTATTTTGGTGTTAGTAACAGTATTACTTACTTAATTACAATTTCAGACCTAAGACAGTCCCCACCCAGTGGCTCCGGAAGGGGCAATCCGGTCTGGCAGCAATCATTTTCAAAATGCTGTAGTCACTACCATGCAGGCGCTGCAGTAAGGAGGCCGATCTCTTCCGCATGATGGCGTGCGGAATTATGCGTAATATTTCACTTAGCTACATTTCATGGAAAGTCATTAATACGTTGACTGCCGGGCCAAAAAAGTAGAAGGTAAAACCTTCAATAGCGTCGGTCATATGGTGTCCCCCATGGCGTCCAACGTATTAACCTGGCCAGGTTAAATAAAAAAAAATTGGTTGTCTGTAAAGTCGGTTTACTGACGATAGTTGAACGTGACAACGCGAAAGAATCATTACCTTTATCGCTGTAATTATCGTTGCTATAAACAATTGACACCACATTCACTTTTCACTTGGAACGCCTCAGAGCGAGGTAACGCCGCAAAGCGAGGTAACGCCGCATGACGTCATGTAACGCCGTAACGCCGCATGACGTCATGTTTTTTCGTGCGTGCAGCCGGCTCTATCGAATTATAAGACGTTGTCACGTCAAAAACATTACCCGCAAAACCCTTGTCAATTCATAAACGAAATAAAATCAAAGTGCAACGCGTCTAAACGACGACTTTTTATGGTCATACTTATGGGCCATCAAACACTATTTTCTCACGCGAAAATGTCGCACGTAAATGTAAGGACTTTTATTCTATAAATAGCGACCCGACCCAGCTTCACATGGGCTATAACCTTCCTAGATAAATGGACAATCTAACTCAAAAAGAATTTTTCAATTCGAACCAGTAGATCCTGAGATTAGCGCGTTGAACCAAACAAACAAACATACTCTTCAGCTTTATAATATTAGTAAGTATAGATACTGGGTATAGCGGACATGCACGATACGACAAGTTATCTTCACCGTACGAGATGATCTCGGTCTAAAATTTAAATGAGTGGGGAGTACATTTAGGAGGCCCTTTTCTAAAAATTTTTTTATTTTTTTTGTTTGTTAAAGAAACAATCATACACTGGTTATATCTGGATACACAGTATGCTATAAGTAAATGTACAACCCACTACGTTTCCACATATTACTAGCTTATATTAGAAACAGTGTTGTACCCATAGATATCCGAGTTGTACCTATTATGTTATCCAAACCATACCCTACTGGATTGTTTCCGGCACCAAGATAAATTAGATAATAAGTTGTCACCTCATTATCATAGAAAAATCGCTAGAGTTGTAGTTCTAAAATAAATCCATCTTGTTATAATATTGCAGCTAATGCAGTAACATTCCAGTATAAAACTCATGTCGATTACATAATTATAAAATCTTAGTGTGAATACGACTACAGTTTTAAGTAGGATTATGGTTACTGCCATTAAGAATGTTGTTGCAAATGGTACTTACGGTTAATGTTGGCAGGATTAAAAATCCCGTCGCATGTAATGTAAGCAGTTTAATGCCGTAATAAACGGTAAAACCCGTGAGTGCGGTAAAACCGGACATATTGCGTCATGAGTAATTATTGTTATGTCTGCGTTGCGACCATGGTTGCGACTTTTCTTTTTATTTTATGTCAAAGAGTTTGACCGCAAGAGGTTACTCTCCTTGTCTTTATTTATCGATGGTCTCTGAAGACAGGTTTGCGTGATTCTGAAACTCTTACACGGACATTTATTTTTGGTACCATCAAAATCTTTGCGAGAATCCAAAGTAAAACTTCTATGGAAAATTCAAAGTCAACGGTCTCATCATTTCAGCCGAAAGACGTCCACTGCTGGCCACTGGCCTCCCCCAAAGGGGGGGGGGGGGGTTGCCATAATCGCCACGCTTGGCAGGCGGGTTGGCAATCGCAGTATGGTTGTTACAAAGGCACAGAGAACGCTGCTGCCCATTCTCTGGTGAGTCCCTTAGTCGCCTCTTACGAAACCCACGGGAAGATATGGGATGGTGCTATTCTTTACGTCCGACACCATGCGGAACAAGTCAACGGTCTAAAATTTCAAAATACAATAACCAGTCTTAGCATGGTTCTTAAAGGTGACAACGTCAACTCTCGGTTCTAGTTAATAGGGGATAACGATAAACGTAGCGCTACCGACGACCTCGTAAACCAACGGCACGTGAGCTGCCAAATAATTTAATCCCACTTCTATTTCGGCTAGGTACTGGTTAGAGATGGATTCTGCCTGAATCTAAATAATATCTCAGAATAATAAGTTAGTATTAAAGCGTCTTGAAGATTGATTGGGTACTAAGTTTTAGGATCGAGTCTATTTGTTTCTGTTATGTATATGGCTGCCTCGTTTCTAGACTGAAACGTAATCATATATTTTATATTTTATGAGGCATAGATGAAGTAGATGAATCTAAATAAAGCCTAACAAAAATAAATTTGACGTTTTAGGCGCAGCAACAAAGAATTGTTAGGGTGTTACTACACCAATCGATCGATCATCGATCGATGCCATCGGTCGACTTCGATCGACGTTGATCGATTGGTGTGGTAGCTTTGGCTGATCGACGGATACCTACCGTTCGACTAACAAGTCGATCGATTGCCGGTCGATGGCATAAAGTAAAGTAAAGTAAAGTAAAATAGTTTATTGACAGTATAAAATAACAAACCTTACAACAAATCCCAACAATCCTGTGATTTGTGTCTAATTGTACAAAAAAAGAATATAGTTAAGTATGTCGTTATAAATACCTGTGGACGGTATGCGGTTGTTTGAGCTTAATTCACACTGACCTCCGTACTAGTGAAAACTGTATCACGGCAGGTCAGTCTTCCTCGTTCACAAACACTCACACACATTCACACCATTATAAATAATTTGCATTAAACTACTAAATAAAACACTGATTTAAGACTACAAGAATACAGATACTTAGTGGGTATTTTTTGAACTTTTGATGATTTGATGACAATTCATGCGAGGGTAATTATAAAATAATAAAAGTATATGCAAAAATTTCAGATAAAAATAAAAAAAAGTTTGGATCTTATAAGTTACCTTAAACTTGCAACAAACAAAAAATAATAATTAGAAATATAAGTTGTGTCATTAAAGACTCGTAACAATAAAAACAACAAGAAGTAAATTATCTACATAAAGAAAAGAAAAATTGGTCTATTTGTGTAGAAAAAATGTAGGTTAGTGAGTACGTGTGAGATGTGTTTGTATGGATTAAGTATGTGTATGTATATTTGTAAATCTATTTATGAAATGGATATTAATAGCTTTTCTGTGTTATTATAGTTCATTTCGATAAGATATTTATTAAGAATTTTCTTGCAACCAGAGAGAGTCGAATCGCGCAAATTGATAGACTTTGATAGCTGGTTATATAAATGTGGCCCCAGATGGTCAAAAAATTTATCTGAAAAGACAGTCTTACGTTTAGGTATGGAGTACACCAGATCTTTTCTACGCCTTGTCGTGAAATTAGGTATCGGTAACTTGGAGTGCTGAAGTAAAATAGCATTGTTTATAAAGATTTGCCTTACTGTGAGCAAGGATAAATTTTTATATAACAGATGCGTTGGATATCTAAATTTCCTGAAGCTCATTACTTTTAAAATTGATCGCTGAGCTCTTTCTAGATTTAGCATAGTGGTTTTTGATGCCCCTCCCCAAACCGTGATACAATATGCAAATACTGATTGGCATAAAGAAAAATAAATAGTTCTAAGTAGTTCGAGATCACAAATATTACGAAGATTTTTAAATACATGGCATGGGTCGACGTTGAACGATTAACTCCGGCTATAATCTATCACTAATAATAAGCAGCTCGATCGACGTCGACAAATCCATTCTAAACGGGATCGATCTATGGTAGAATGGATTAGTCGACGTTGATCGATTGATCTGGTAACACCCTTAGAATGAATCCGTAGTTGCTGATTCGAATAATTTATAAGAAAGATTTTATATCTCGAATATAAATATGCCTAAATAAAATTCGTAACAATGGCTGCCACAAACTATACAATTTCTATAATTTAACACTTGAGTGAGGGTGGGGCGGAGCAAATCGCGTGTTTCGATTTATTAGAGCCCACCGAAATATACTAAAAAAATAGTTCGCGCCAACGTACTAATTCCATACATAAAGCAATAGGAATAAATTACTGTAGCTAATGTTTTTATAGTACGTAATCGAGAACATTTTGAACGGCCTCTGATTGTTGTGAAGAAAATAAAGTTGCCGATAAGCTACGGATAGTTGGACTTGGCCGTTAGGAAACTCGTATAGCCTTGGTATAAGTGTCGCTTAGGGCGGGGTACACTTGATGCCGTGTGGAAAATAGCCATTTAAATACTGAAGGGCTAGCGGAAATAGAATACATTTGCTGAATATTATGGAATACCTTTTTTCTCCTTCCATTTTATCCGTCAATACGGTCATACAGGGTGGGGACGACGTTACGACAAAAAATTAAAATACTGGTAATACTAGTTCATAAGAATATTTTAAAACTGTCAAATAAATCCTAAAAACGAAATTTAAAAAAAGCAGGTAAGTATACTAAAGAGCATATAAATGTAACCAAAATAAAATACCATATGAAATATTGGTTTTGTAACTTGTGAGAAGAGCGGCAACTTGTGGAGTCGTAATTTAATATTATTAATGCTCAATAAAAATAATTACACCAAATTATCAAATCCTACCATGATCCTTTTTTGTGCTATTGCCATCCCTACCCCGTATAGCTACAACTTTTCAAGTGTTAAGTATTTATTCTAATTTATTTCCTTTCTTTGTTACAGATTGGTTCATTGAAGCACTTCTATTTATTATCACATCACGAGGTTCGGAAGAGATCTGCGGAGCCGAGCCACGAGCATAATAAGAAATTAAACGACGAACCACAGGTAAGGGGAACAACTGTCTCATAATAAAATAAAAAATACGGTGATTTAAAATAACTTGGTGACCAGAGTAAGTTGCTTAGGTAGCTAAATCTGAGTGACGCCATGTTGAAAATCCATAAAAATAATTGTTAAATATCAATTTACTACCACAACAGTATACATTTAAATGAATTATCAGTATTTTTCCCGGATTCTACGGATTTTTCTCTTTTTTTTTAAGACAGACTGGGTCCATTATGAAACATGTCTTTTAAATCGACTGTTACTATTATTGTAAGTTTAGAATATATATTCAACTATTATTGCTGGTTAGTAACCACATGTTACACATTTGGCATATTGATTACACACATGGTCGAACATATGATTTGCGAGATTACTTCTTTATCCCAAAATTGCGTACCAAAACTGCTAATCATCGTGACTATGTATTTATCCTAGCGAAAGCTAGAAAACATCTTATTTATAGTTCAACACACGTTCGTATATGATTCTGTCTTCAACTGTAAATAAGATTTCAGCTACAATCTACAAGCATATCTGTACCTTAATCATTGGCGTTGACCTCATAATTCGTTCCACACCTCGTAGAATATTCCCTACCAGGATCTTTCTACTCTAAAATGCTTCAATTAAAGCATCGTTCACGCCGCGTGTTAAGTATTCATTTCCTTTTACGTGTTAATCCGGATTTTTCTTTATTGAGCAATCTCGGTGACAGACTCGCGACATTGTTGCTCGGATTTGTGAATTATACAGGGATGTGTTATTTAATTCGTGTGTCTCGTAGACGGTGGGAATTGTTCTAGAGAATTGTGGAAATGAGCTGCATGATATTTGATGGTTGCATTATTTTGTGAAATGTGTGCCGATGCGATGGTCGCCACCGAGGTGGTTTTAGTGAGATAAAAATTCCTCACTCCCTGGTCCTCAGGCCCTCTAACTCCCCAAGACCGGGATTACCTTTCAAAGGCGCCTCTTTTAGAAGGTAATCCACCGAAAACAAAAAAAAATTAAGGGTCGCATAGTTAATATTTACCCCCTTACTTATAAACGTTAAGATACGCTTTAACGTCAAAATGTATGGCTAAGCAGACGGTAATCATTACAGAACTTTAAACATTACGGAACTTTAAAGGTTGTTGTGAGTAATTACTCCGCTTGATCTAGACTGTTCAATTCAATGCATAAGGGGGAAAAAAAATTAACCAACCATTGAATAAGTTCTAGTAGGCATGCACTAACAAGAACAAAAGCCGCCTGGATTCATTCATTCAACTCCTGCCCTAGTGTATAATCCATACTTCCATAACATCAATAATATTATAAATGCGAAAGTAACTCTGTCTGTTACGCTTTCACGATGAAACGGCTGAACCGATTTTCATGAAATTTGGTGTGAATATAACTTGAATCCCGGGAAAGGTCATGGGCTACTTTTTAATCAGCGTCTTCGCCTGCATCCGCGATAACCGACATTCACGCGGACGAAGTCGCGGGCAAAAGCTGGTATTCCATAAAAGTAGAATCATGCATGTTACTAGAATACATGCGATTCATTGATGATTTGGTCTTTTGCAAATCCACGTCCGTCGCCATCTGACATGGGTCTTTTGAATACTCCTCATTTTATCTTGCTTCCCCCTAATTCTCCTTTATTTCGATATGCATGCATCATCGATATACAATATTATGTGTGCCTTCTGACACGCGTGGATATTCCTGTTTGTCTTGCTTCTCTCACTCAATGCGTCTCCGTTTCCCTAATTCTCCCATATTTCAAAAGCATGCATCATCCGTAATGCAATTTGGTCTTCGTAGGTTATGAATAGGTCTAAATAAAATATTTACATTACAATTTCTGGACGGCAATGTGAAGGCAAAGTCACAAAAGGTTTAGTAAGGTCGTAACATTTTTATGATTTGTTTTGTAAAATACTACTGTGTTTTTTCGGGTTTTTTTATCCACGAATAGAACAAGGGTTTAGGCTTTGTCGTACTGCTACGTCATGTTACGTTGTAAAAACTACATAATTTTATTCAGATGTCGACGTGTTCAACCAAATCGTTACGAGCTGTTTTATTATGAACATAATATTACATAATACGTAGAACAACATTTTGTATGTTTATCTACAATCTCTTTATTTATGCTTGATACCTTTTAATATGAATCACAACATCCTTTGTGTACAAGATACCCGAAATTATGTTACGTATTTTGTTAAAGTCTCGTTTCACTAATTAATTCCTGAAGTAAAATTAAAATGTACTTATTGCTCTTGTTTGTGCCGTGTCTATGATCGTTCCGTACCGTGCTCTTTGGTACAAAGTTAGTTTTCATCTCAACTTTATATTCAGTGAAATGAATACTACATTTAATTTTAAACTGTTTTTGGACGCTTTCCGGAGATTACGTACCTATTCTATTTTTAATATTTACCGTTCCTGCTTGGTTTGCTTTTCGTCAGGACTTCGATGGTATAAATTATTCTATTCATTGAACGAAACGAACGAATGAAGATGGTCCAGATATTTAAGAGAACATCCTACTATCCTACTAATCCTACTAATATTATAAATGCGAAAGTTTGTGAGGATGGATGTATGTATGTGTGTGTGTAAGTATGTTTGTTACCCTTTCACGAAAAAACTACTGGACCGATTTGAATGAAACTTTACAGTAATATAGGTTATTCATCAGAATAACACATAGGCTACAATTTATAATGATTTTATGTAATTTTGGTCATAATATAACGATACGTGTCAATTAAGTCGGAAAAAAATCTTCCATCTGAGATCTATCTTGGCGTGCGCTGCCTTAACCAATGGAGTTACATAAAGATGATGTACCGCAGGATTGTTTGTCTTAAGTAGGTCTAAATAAAAGTCCGCGACAGCATATATCTACATTTTATGTGCAAGCCAGTACGACCAAAATTGTGAACCATAAATTTAATTAAATTTGGTACTATTTTACAATGCAACAACAACAACAAACAACAACAACAACAACAACAACTCTTACCAAAATGAATACATTTCTCGCATTAAGTATTTAATGTAGATAAACTTTGTCTTTCACACTAAGTAATTTGGCCGAATAGTTTAAAAGTTATCACGGCATCATAGTTTTTATAAGTAGCAAATAAAAATAGATTAGGTACTTACCTACCTACTTTTAATTTTCGTTACATTACTACTTATAATTATGTTACATTAAGAATTACGGTTAGTTTAACGTATAGGTACTGTTTACGGTGTTTAGCGGAACCGTAGAGTAGGAGTTCAAAGATTGTGTGGAAACTAATTTTGAAATTTGAAATCTGGGATGTACGATGTGAAGGTACATAAAAAAAAAAGTATTCAAAAAAAATGTCGCGTTACTTAATGTGGCAGACCAAATTCTACGCGAGCGAAGCCGCGGGCAAAAGCTAGTCTGCAATAAACGTCAACTTAGTACTAATATCTCTATCTGTAACTTTTATTTTTTCTCAGCAAAAGTTTCCAAAAGCTACTGTATTGGCCCAAAAAGTCCTCAGTGTTACAGATAAACTAGCGGATTGCGGAGATAACGCATCAAAAACTTATTACTTAGTCCCATTCGGATTATAGGCTTTTTTTCTTTGATGTAGTCCCGTAGTGCGTGACAAAGCAAAGAGGGCGAAATATCAGCTATATACATTAGTTGCGGGGCGAGTCGCTTCACCGGCTTTCTGTGTTTCTCTTCTAGGAACACAGTGCTCATTGCAAGTGAGTCAGTGCCACGGGATTCAGGAAATTTTGCTCACGACGTCATTTAAGAAATGTGACATTTATTACTATTATACTTTTGTAAGTACGTCGCTGTCAGTGCTTCGAGAATATGCATACTGTAAATAAATATCCTTGTGCATAGTGCGCCTCTTCGTTTCGTGCTCGCTCTGGAACTGAGTTGAGCATTTTTCAGTTGTATGAAATTAGTCTATGTTCAACAGAAACTGCAACGTTGCTTAGAAAAATGACCACTTTTGTTGCTAACAGCATTAGATTTACAACAAATGTCAACTTTGTTATTATCATTTCGTTTTAAAATTCTGCAGGTCCGTAAGTGTAGCGTTCTTTTATTCAAAATTCTGCAGGTCCATTATAGCGTTTTTGTATTCACCAATTTATCTAATACCTATACTTATACGAGCAATTCTTGTATATGTATATATAATCTGAATCTCGGAAACGGCTCCAACGATTTTCATGAAATTTAGTATGCAGGGAGTTTCGGGGGCGATAAATCCATTTATCTAAGTTTCATTAAAAATACCGAACTAAGCTCGATCGCCCAGGTAGGTACTTATTCTTATAATAATAACAATCAAAGTTCATTCAGTTAAGTTTGACGACACGGTTGGCGCAGTGGCTGAGCGATCGACTGCTGCGCAGCGTGTTGCGGGTTCGATTCCCGCCCAGGGTAAACATTTGTGTGATGAGCACTTGTGTTTGCCTTGTGTCTGGGTGTTGTTTATCTATATATGTATGTATTTACAAAAAAAAAAATGTATTTGTGTATGTATATCAGCTGTCTGACACCCATAGTACAGGGTCTCCCTAGTTTGGGGTCAGATGGCCGTGTGTGAAAATGTCCCCACATATTATTATTATTATTATATTATTCTCAATTCAATTTCTGACAATAAGTACCTTCGCTTTTCTCTTAGAGTTATAAAAGAGATTAAGAAGAAGGCAGAAGAAAAGATGGATGGATTGTGTGAAAAATGAAATGAAAGAGAAGAGAGTCAGGTATCATGAAGGTTTACAGAACGGGATGGAAGAAAGATATGAAAAAAAAATTAACAAAAAAGGCAACCGCCTTCAAAAAGTAAAAAATAACTTTCAATTCGCAATTCGGTGGCAATACAAAACAACAAGCAAAACCAAAGCCGCCGACTTGCGAATTGAAAGTTATTTTTTACTTTTTGAAGGCGGTTGTCTTTTTTGTTAAAAAAAAATTTTTTTTCGCTTTTTAGTGCCTACTTCTCATAATAGAAATGAATTACGAAACGGCGACACCAAAAAAAAAAAACTGTCATCCCTTAATTTTCAACCCTTAGGGGTGGAATATTTTCTTGAAATTTATATGGGACCAAATGGCAACTATTCCGCATCAAACTAAAGAAGAATCACGTAAATCGGATCATAAACCTCGGAGTAATCGATGTACATACATAGAAAAAAAAAACCAACCGAATTGAGAACCTCCTCCTTTTTGAAGTCGGTTAAAAATAAACATGGGATAAGGGCAGGAAATTGATGATGACCTACGCTATTTTCTTGATGAATTGCCCAATATATTTCTAAGTAAAAATAACTTATTCTTTTTAAACATTTTATGTTACAGCGTAGCGGGGTGGCAAACATAACCTTTAGTATAAATACGACCAAGCTGTGTGCACTGAACCTTACATTGATAGGAAAAGATGACCTTCCGACCGGAAAGTTACTTTTCCTCATAACACTACCTAATAAAGCGAAACAAAGGAGGCCCATTTTCTTTTTTATAAAGATAGTATTAGACGCGGGGATACGAAAGTATTAGTCGAAATAAGGCGGTGAACTCGGCTAGTCCCGGCCATGTATTAGGAACAGAATCAATACCTTTCGGCCTTTTTATATGAGCTCCTGTTACGATGTAGCGACCCTTGATAAATGTAGACAAGCACTCTGTATAACACGTTGAAACAAAGGCTATTGAACTTTCGTAAAAGTGAAAACATTCACTGAAACGATAGACACGTACTTTCTTCGCCCACATACGTATAATGTGATATTTTTACATATCGTACTCTGCGACTTTACACCGTAACTGGGGTTATCCTTAAGGGTACGTGGTGAGAATACTAATGGAATCCCTTGTTGGTACAGCGGGGCGCGGAACGTCTTCTGCAAAAGTAAAGACATTGTAGCAATTTTTATTCGAAGTTTTAAGGGGAGGCTACGATTTTGTTTCAGGCATTATTGTATTATTTGTTTTTTTTTTAACTAATTGATTACTTGTTACTTTCCCTTTTTTTAATAGTTAATTAGCACCTACCCTACTTTTTATACTAATATAAATTATATATATATCTAATATATAAAATTCTCGTGTCACAGTTTTCGTTCCCGTACTCCTCCGAAACGGCTTGACCGATTCTGATGAAATTTTGTGTACATATTGGGTAGGTCTGAGAATCGGCCAACATCTATTTTTCATCCCCCTTTTCCCCCCCCCTTTTCATCCCCCATCCAAATGTTCGGTAGATCGGGACAGGACAACGTCTGTCGGGTCAGCTAGTATATTATATCTATAATATAAAAATGAATCGCAAAATGTGTTGGTAAGCCCATAACTCAACAACGCCTGGACCAATTTGGCCAATTCTTTTTTTAAAATGTTCGTTGAAGTTCAAAGATGGTTTTTACGGCGAGAAAAATTCGAATAATTGCCGGAAAAACCCTAAAAAGAGCCCTTTTCTTTTTCCCATACAAACGTTTTCTAACTAAAACGAGCTTTATTGCTATTGTATAAAGTTCATAATTACAAGCAGTCACTGTTGTTTAAACAATGTAGGTATGTTCCTAACGTCAAAGAGTCAATTTTGCACTTAGGTAGTGGTAGGTGTAGGGTAGGTGTAGGGTAGGTGTAGGGTAGGTGTAGGGTAGGTGTAGGGTAGGTGTAGGGTAGGTGTAGGGTAGGTGTAGGGTAGGTGTAGGGTAGGTGTAGGGTAGGTGTAGGGTAGGTGTAGGGTAGGTGTAGGGTAGGTGTAGGGTAGGTGTAGGGTAGGTGTAGGGTAGGTGTAGGGTAGGTGTAGGGTAGGTGTAGGGTAGGTGTAGGGTAGGTGTAGGGTAGGTGTAGGGTAGGTGTAGGGTAGGTGTAGGGTAGGTGTAGGGTAGGTGTAGGGTAGGTGTAGGGTAGGTGTAGGGTAGGTGTAGGGTAGGTGTAGGGTAGGTGTAGGGTAGGTGTAGGGTAGGTGTAGGGTAGGTGTAGGGTAGGTGTAGGGTAGGTGTAGGGTAGGTGTAGGGTAGGTGTAGGGTAGGTGTAGGGTAGGTGTAGGGTAGGTGTAGGGTAGGTGTAGGGTAGGTGTAGGGTAGGTGTAGGGTAGGTGTAGGGTAGGTGTAGGGTAGGTGTAGGGTAGGTGTAGGGTAGGTGTAGGGTAGGTGTAGGGTAGGTGTAGGGTAGGTGTAGGGTAGGTGTAGGGTAGGTGTAGGGTAGGTGTAGGGTAGGTGTAGGGTAGGTGTAGGGTAGGTGTAGGGTAGGTGTAGGGTAGGTGTAGGGTAGGTGTAGGGTAGGTGTAGGGTAGGTGTAGGGTAGGTGTAGGGTAGGTGTAGGGTAGGTGTAGGGTAGGTGTAGGGTAGGTGTAGGGTAGGTGTAGGGTAGGTGTAGGGTAGGTGTAGGGTAGGTGTAGGGTAGGTGTAGGGTAGGTGTAGGGTAGGTGTAGGGTAGGTGTAGGGTAGGTGTAGGGTAGGTGTAGGGTAGGTGTAGGGTAGGTGTAGGGTAGGTGTAGGGTAGGTGTAGGGTAGGTGTAGGGTAGGTGTAGGGTAGGTGTAGGGTAGGTGTAGGGTAGGTGTAGGGTAGGTGTAGGGTAGGTGTAGGGTAGGTGTAGGGTAGGTGTAGGGTAGGTGTAGGGTAGGTGTAGGGTAGGTGTAGGGTAGGTGTAGGGTAGGTGTAGGGTAGGTGTAGGGTAGGTGTAGGGTAGGTGTAGGGTAGGTGTAGGGTAGGTGTAGGGTAGGTGTAGGGTAGGTGTAGTAAATAGGCAGGTAAGTAGGTAGATCGGGACAGGACAACGTCTGTCGGGTCAGCTAGTATATAATAATACTAGGAGCTAACTCCTATTATTATTACATAAGTATTCGGCAATAAAGACTCACTCACATCTAAAATTCACACAAATGATACCATTTACCCCATCGATTATGTACATTTACTTTACTCCTCATATTTTGGCCCTTATTTGCTTGTCAGTTTTATTTTATATCAAAAAAAAATTTAATTGTAATAATAATAGGTCTTTCAAAATACGTTAATGAAATGATACTGCATATACAAAGTAGGAAAGATAGGTAGGTACAATAAGAATCTCTTCTGATCTCCAATACAAATGTAAGAGCGAAACCAACCATCTGTGATTTTAATAAGAAGGCAAATCTCAACTATTTATATGCATGTATCGCGAGCATTTACCGTTCTCATTGCTAAAGTTGAGCTTTAAGCGGTGCTCACACTGACTCGATAGCGCTTGACGCTTTCAAAGTAAATGCGAGGTGTAAAGAGTTCTATACGCCATTTGATGAGAATATAAAGTATTAACATAAACGTTACACAAACACACGTGGGACATCATTTTCAGTATCATATTTAGCTTCCGTTGAACGAGCTGCAATAATAACGAGATTTCTCTTCGGGAATGGCCCTTTTAACCTTTTTTTTCTGGGGGAAATGACATCATTCCGTCGGATGGCTTATATTGTTATAAGCTTCTGTATGTTTTGCCCGTGAATCTGTTGAAATTGTACCCACATGTCATTTTCATTTTTGGTAATACGTGTATGGAACAAATTTTCTCCTAAATGATGTTATTTTCATTTGGTATGTTTTATTTATTCTGAGTTTATCAGCGGAAATTCGATGTTGTTTGTTCTGCAAGAGTTAGGAGTCAAAACCAAACTTCCTTACATTACTAGAAAAATAGTGTTTATTTCAGTAATCAATTGCATTGCTTGTTTCAATGCAATTTTGTCGCACCTCTCAGAATTGATTCCCTTATAGATTTGATACCAGTACAAGTTTAGTATGATTTTTTAGTATAAGTAATTATATCATAGTTATTTAAATAAATATAAATACTTTTCTTCCTTTTCTTTTGTTATGTGCAACAGGAAAAGAAAAAGCAAGAAAGAATCTAATTATTTGTCGTTTCGATTTTCGTCCCAAACTGGCCCAAGGAAAAATATAAATTTCCACTCTTGTGATTAACTATTTGTACCCACACGGTTCGTATACACAAATCAATGGGCCCAAAAGTCTGTATTACAAAGCAACAAAGCATTTACTTCAATATTAACTCGCCATGTGCCGAATACGTGACCAGCGGTGCCATTTACATGGGGCAAATATTAGCCCTATTTGTATCACTGGTCACCGGTCAGATTTATTGTGAACCAAAGTTTCCCCCACCAACGTACCGTGTCGGTTTTGTGTCTTTGTGGCCGTAACAAGCGGAGTTCGGGTCGACTTGGGCGGAGTGGACTGTGGACTAATAAAACTCCGGGGCGTGCCGGCCCCAGCGACCGGCCTTTCTCATGTTGATGAGACCAACACCAACATAGATAACCTACATAACGTCCCTTATCAATATAGTTTGTTAATTTCTTAGAAACTTGGTCTTTATAATTATTGTAGTCTTTATAAAGGTTAATTAAAGTTAGGTCCTTTAATTTAAGACACTGTTTAAAATCTGCTCTTTTTCAGAACCTTTTTTCTTACCTGAGACCTTTAATCATAAGGGTAACCGCGTTTAGATGTGGATGATAGAGATTTGTTTTATGATTTGTCAGCATGATGTGGAAAACTTGGTTATATAAAGTGCGCATTTATTACCTACAATGGTTTAATTTGGAAAGTTCATTGCTATTTCATAATGGAGATACAATATCAATTGTCTGTTTTTGAATATTATAAAATATTCAATGTTAATATTTCAACTTAATAATCAGTTCAACAATAACCGTTCTCGAAATACGAGTCCTCTGGGCATACACGTCGCACGGGCCTTCCGCTTACATAATACAACAGAAAAGCCTTTTTGTAAAGCCTGTCTACATCATAATGAACTACAAGAAAGAATTTTAATTAGACTCAAAACAAATACGTTCACCGGAGCGCAAATTGGGTCGCGCAACAAAAGACAAGGGTCAACCGCGTAGATGGAGTGCGTTTCTTTTAGGCGTAAATCTGTTTAAACCCGTCCGTGCCGTAGACTTGCGGCGTCCGTAATAGACCCCTTTGGTCTATTAGTTTAGGACCCTATTACGTTACGGTGTGTTACTACAAAAGGAGCTTTATTAAACCTCATTCGGTATGTTCGGCTCTCGTGTCGACTTTTTGCCCGTCCCAAGTCGAAGGATAACTATGTTTGGTTTGCGCGACATCTGCTGTTTGTTCAGCTGAATGTACGCGCAAAAAAACAATATGCGAGGCACGAATGTTTGGATGAAGCAAAAACTGATTTTTATCAACGTCAGCTGAATAAAAATATTGTTTACCTCACGACTAGAAGTTTCCGTGCCTATACCGAGTTACTGTAACGTGTTGATATGAAGATAAAAACTTTACCTAATGTGGAAACAAGAAAAATACTAACTTTTCTTATTAGATTTAGAGCTCGTTCTACTGTGACTGCAGACTGCTGGGCGAAGATTATAAAAATAAGTGTTTGTTTTCTTTGTCAGCAAATATCGTTTCCCCAAAGAGGGCATTTAAAATTTTTACACACACATAAAACGTTACAGTTTAGACCACAACAACGTTATCCCGTTGTTCCTGTTCCATAAACATGTATTATAAAAAGAGTAGAGCGGGGATTTTTTATTAAATTACTCGAGCTGCGGTGCTGTGACAAACAGTGGACGTTTGCTCCTGAGTCGTTCATATGCTGCGGCGACCGCGCCAATAAAATACGTGTGACATTTTACCCCACACTCCCTCCGGACACCAGCCACAAACCACGTTATGCTTTTTGTACCATTTCAATTGTGTGCAAACGTTTTATCCTTGTATTTTGCTTGAAGTAATAAACAGGGATTTGAATAAGGATGTAAATGTTTCAATGGTCGTCATGGCTATACAGTACCTTTTTATGATGGCTTATTTACGTCTTTCACCTTGTTTTAATTTAAAGGTGTGTTGAATTTCAATCTAACTGAATGTAATTTTTTTTTAGTAAGTGCATATTTTTGGTATTAAGAGCCTGAAGTCCAGCCCCTCTTTTATTTATAATACTCTTAAAAAAGTGATGACTGAGGCATAAGACGACCCCCAAAAAGTCTTCAAGTTGCATTTTAAGAAATTCCACAAACATAAACGAAATTTCCTTGGAATTTGAATTTTTGCCTTGCGTAAGTAATTCCATTTTCCTCCAACTATTACGTGGCTTATGGCCGCTCCTCCAACGTTTGCTCTCACCACTGTTGCTAATGAAATTAGAGTACCGCAGCTAAGACAACACAATTTACAACAGCGGAGAATATTTTTAAAAAGGTACATTTTATTCGACTTTTTTCTGTTAAGTTTCGTAACAGATGAATTGTGTCGTTTCGTCTCGACCTCGGCACTTGTGAAAAAGCAATGAAACGGGGACCCGGGACCCCGGGCTTTCTCATGCTAATACACTACTGGTGCTGGCTGCCCCACCCTCCCTTGTCTGTTGCGTTCCAACAACTGTGAAATTGCACCTTTGGAATGTTAGATTTGTATGGTCTTTATTTTGTTGGACAGTTAGCATCGCTTTTTATCGTTTTTAGGGTTCCGTACCTCAAAAGAAAAAGACGGAACCCTTATAGGATTACTTTGTTGTCCGTCTGTCTGTCTGTCAAGACCCTTTATCTCGGGAACGCGTGGAGGTATCGAGTTGAAATTAAAACCATAACTCAAGTCTACGGTCCCTTGATGCTGTAAAAAATTCAATCCTCTATGTTAACGTGTAAAAAAGCTACGGCTGTTTATGTTGCAAAAAACGCATCTATAATATTAAGTAGATTAAAGTATTGGTAGTAGGTATGAATTAGTATAGAAGTATGGATATGTACCTAAGTCAAAGTCAAAGTCAAGTCAAATCATTTATTTCAATTAGACCATTAAAAAGGCACTTTTGAACGTCATAATAAAAAAATATAAAGTTGATTCTAGTTGCCCATTCCAAAAGGTAGCTTCGTATGGAGAAGAATGGGCAAGAAACTCCATACTCACTCTTTTAAAAAAAAATGTGTAACTACAATATTTTGCATTTACAGTTTTCAGTTATATAACTATACGTGAATACGATGGACCTTGCATAAAAACACTATATTGAATAAGTTGTATACATAGGTACATAGTGTTCACATATTATTATTTACAATTATTGTAAAAGTAGACCACCACTCCATACATTTCAACAAACTATGAACCTATGAACCAGTGTGTGACCCAAAGCAAGAATTAAATATAATTTATATACTAAGTATAAATTAATTAGTTTTAATTAGCAATCCGTTTGATTTTGTCTAGACTGTAGATTGTCCTATGGAGCCCGGACCAGCATGTTTCCAAGCATTCTTATCATGGATATAATCCTCTAAACTGTAATATGCTTGTTTACAGAGTGTACTTTTAATATATGTTTTAAATTTTCTTTCATTTAGTTGCAATATATCACTAGGAATTTTGTTATAACACTTAACACAGAACCCCATAAAAGATTTATGAACTTTAGACAATCTAAAATATGGTTGAGCTATTTTGTCTTTGTTTCTAGTATTAATATTATGTCTATCACTAACCTTATTAAATAAATGTAGGTTTTTTCTTACGTACATAATATTTTCATAGATAAATTGGCAAGGCACTGTCATTATATTAATATTTTTAAATAGTTCCCTAAGAGAATCGCGGCGACGTAGACTATAAATGGCTCTAACAGCTCTTTTTTGTAAGATAAAAATGGATTCAATGTCGGCAGCCCGACCCCACAGTAAAATACCATACGACATAATGCTGTGAAAGTAGCTAAAGTAGACCATACGCGCAGTTTCTACATCTGTCAACTGTCTTATCTTTCTAACAGCATAAGCCGCGGAGCTTAGTCGCCCCGCAATAGATGTTATGTGAGGTCCCCATTGCAACTTCTCGTCTAGCGTGATTCCCAGGAAAACCGTTTGACTATTAAATTCCAGTTTCTCTCCATTTAGAATGATGTCACAATTGCTATTCCTAACATTTGGTAAAATGAATCGAATACATTTGGTTTTTTTTTCATTAAGTACCAAATTGTTTACCGTAAACCAATTTTGAACCTGAAGAATAGCGTCATTTACGTCGTCAAGATGTTGTGACCGTCTGTCTACTTTAAAAATCAATGAAGTGTCATCGGCAAATAACACCATCTTCGGTTGGTTTTGAAGTAATTGGGGTAAATCATTTATATAGACTAAGAATAGAAATGGACCTAATATTGAGCCTTGAGGAACGCCCATAGTCATTTTTGACCCCAATGAGTTCACACCGTTAACCTGAACTTTTGCCTGTCTATCCCTCAGGTATGACCTTAGTAAATCAAGAGATACTCCACTAATCCCGTAGTGCTCCAGTTTCAGCAATAGTGTCTCGTGGTCAACGCAATCGAACGCCTTTGAGAGGTCGCAAAAGATTCCAATGGCATCTTGCGATTCCTCCCAAGCGCTAAAAATGTTCTTTATTAGGGTGACACCGGCGTCAGTTGTACAACGCCCTTTGGTGAAACCGTATTGTTGTTCATGAAAGATGGAATTTTTATTAAAGTGATGTAACATTTGATTGAGCATTAACTTTTCAAACACCTTACTGAGAACTGGTAGAATCGACACAGGCCTATAATTGTTGGGGTCTTTACTATCACCGGATTTGAACAATGGTACTACTTTACTGTGTTTCATCAGATCCGGAAAGACTCCTTGGTTTACACTGGTGTTAAAAATGAGAGCTAAATAGGGCGCAATTGTTTCGATAATAGATTTACAGACTTTTACAGACATTCCCCAAAGATCTTCTGTTGATTTAATTTTAAGATCTTTAAAGGCTTTTATAACAGCCTGGGGGTTTGTATGTTGAAACCTAAACTCCAAAGGGCATTTCTTAACATTTTTCCTAAGTAAGGCAGCAGAGAGAGCGGGAGAGGAATTTAAGGCTTCAGTGGTTCTAATGGGAATGTTGCCAAAAAAGGTTTCAAATTCTTGAGCTACTTCTATATCTGAATTTATGGGACCATGTGCAGTCTCTAAATTAAATTCAGTACTACGCTGCTTTTTCCTACCTGTTTCATTATTTATTATTTGCCAAGTAGTTTTTATTTTGTCATCAGCTAATTTAATTTTATTTTTAATATAGAGAGATTTGGCTATTTTGCAGACACTTTTAAAAAGTTTCGAATATTTCGCAACATACTGATGAAAGCTTGTATTAATTATATGTTGCTTTAGGCCATAAAGCTCAAATAGTTTTTCCCTGCTTTTACGAATACCTGGAGTCGCCCAGTCGCTAAATAAGAACTTAGTGCAAATACTTTTATTCCTTAGTGGAAAAGCTTCATTAAATTGCATGTTTAATAGTGAAAAAAACTCGGCGTAGAACTCATTTGGGTCACCTATATTATCAAAGCACTGAACACTCAATTTACTTTCCAATGAATTATCAAATTTCTCTAAGTTTTTACATGTGATTGGCCTAAACCTTATTTGAATTTTTTGTAAAGGTATGTAGGCGCAAAACGTTATTGTCTGTCCACTATGATCAGATGGCAGTTGATTTATAATTTCTTTATGAAAGTAATCACAATTACAAAATATATTATCAATACAGGTGGCAGAAGAAGCTGTCACTCGAGTGGGTTCCATGAAAACATTGGACAAATTAAATGACCTAAAAAGACTCAATAATCTGATACTATTGGAGTTGTTTTCTAACAAATTAATATTAAAGTCACCACATATAATGATAGATTTACTACTAGTACTAATTTTTTTTAACACATCTTCCATTACCGAATCAAATATAGATAAATTCTGGTAATTTGGAGGTCTGTATACGCATACTATAACATGCTTATCCAGCTCAACACAGGACAATTCAATAATGTGTTCAACTGATAATCTAACAATGTCTTTTCGTGCTTTACATTTAATAGAATTTTTAATTAAGATTAATGACCCGCCGTGTACCATATGTTTCCGGCTGAAATGGCTAATTACACAATAATTTTCATAATTAATAGACATCACTTGATTATCTTTTAACCAATGTTCTGTTAAACATATAATATCATATTTGGTTATTTCTAAAAACATTTCTATTTCAAGTAATTTGGAAGAGCAACCTTGAATATTTTGATTAAATAACTTTAACGTATGTTGCTTTCCTTTATTTGTTAGGTTGCCAGAAGATACCTTTTTATTATTCAGTAATAATAAATGATTATTTGAAGGGGTAACTTCTGTTGTCGTACCAACTAGTTTAAACAGTTATCCGGAGTGCCCTCCACAACCACAAGTGAAGAGTTCAAACTGTCTGTATGTATCCCAACAGGAAGAGAATACTCTAACTGACTGGTAGCGGCCTCCAAGGATGTTGGTGTTGTAGGTGGACCCTCCTTCGTACAATATGAGGATTCACAAAGATCAATCACTATGTTGTTAGTGTGACTAGACAACATAGATTCGTCACTTATACTACAGTTCGTTATATTATTAGCTATAACATTGTTAATATTATATGCTATCAACATAGCAATTAAATGTCTACATTCTCCAGACAGAGATAAAGTTCCCTGAGTTAACTTAAAACCACTAACAAAGTTATTAGTGTCAAAATAAAATAATTTGTCACCTAACAAATACGGAACCCTCGGTGGGCGAGTCCGACTCGCACTTGTCCGGATTTTTTTTTTGGAAAGTTTCTAATCTGGCCTGCATTGCGATTTTAATCACTATGATTTAATGAAAACTTTATTTGACTCTTATGATCTCTCTCACAGATAAACAGCTGTTTCACAAAAACTGCTATTTTTAGTATTTTATTAAATGATTGCACTTAGCATTAAATGCACTTTAAGATTTTATGGGATGTTTTAAATCAAACATTATTTTGTTGGTTTCTCGTCTATGTTCACGCTTTTTCCTTTTTAATATATTTTTCCTTTGAGCCGATAATTAATCAGGCTCCTACACAACAGCATTGTGAACCGCACGACCAATTATTGTTTCTCGTTCATTCATTAGTTTGGACGCAGAAACCACAGGTCGCAGAGCGCTAATAATAAAATCCAATAACAGTCCTGATCTAATTACATTTCTATCTGCTTCCTTTATTCGTGTTTCTTCTAATTATATACTAATTTAATTATAGCTTTGTCCTGTGCTAAGAATAGGTAGTTGTGTTTCTATGTAGGGTTTTTTTATTGTCCTTTTGTTGGGCTTGAGCTATACAATTAATCATAGTCTGATAAAAATTGGTAATGTTATTTATCTAACTGCCCAATTGCCCAATTTAGGTGAAACAGCTTGAGGTGAGCTGTCATCTCAACAATGCTAGGGATTAACAGCTCACTTCACTGATTTAACACTAATAACTTTACCGAATAGCACGGCTGTTGAAGGTTCAAGAACCTTCTCTCTTCTTGAAGAGACCATTCCTTATAACCATAAACCAGGCTTTATGTTGTGTTTATTAAGGAGAGTAAATGAAATTCCAAAAAGCAAATACATGGCGTTTTTTACATTAACTATCAGTACACAAGTTATTGGGCGGGCGGAGGGCAAACGGCTGCCAAACTATATGCGCGGGGAATATTGCATTTTCATCGCTAGCACTATCGTTATTTGTAGTCCCTACACTTTATATTTACGACACGGTTGGCGCAGTGGCTGAGCGATCGACTGCTGCGCAGCATGTTGCGGGTTCGATTCCCGCCCATGGTAAACATTTGTGTGATGAGCACTTGTGTTTTGCCTTGTGTCTGGGTGTTGTTTATCTATATATGTATGTATTTACAAAAAAAAATGTATTTGTGTATTTTATTTATTTATTTGTGTATGTATATCAGCTGTCTGACACCCATAGTACAGGGTCTCCCTAGTTTGGGGTCAGAGAGACACGGCCGTGTGTGAAAATGTCCCCACATATTATTATTATATTGTTGTAAAACCTGTAAAAGTTTGAACAATATAAAACATTGCATTATCAAATTACTGATCGTAACGTCTACTGCTAATGAGCACACAATTTTCCTTTAAACTGAGCTCATCCTTTAATTAGTCCAGTAAAAAGAGTGTTGGCAAACAGCTCCAGTATTTCGCAATTAATTCGTTATAAAAGTATAAAGCTAGATCCAGAATATGTTAGTCGGACCTTTGTCTTTTTGCTTGGCCGCTATCCAGAGCTAAGAGCGTTGTAATTACGTCTTATGGTTCGCTAAATGTTTTGTATCCAATCTAACACGTCTTAATAGCCGTGAAAGAGATTGTTTTAGCTTCTCTAATCTCTCATTATTTGCCAAGTAAAGTATTTAATGGGTTTACAAACTTGCTCTTGCAGTGTTTCTTGTTGTTGCTGCTTTGTTACAATATTGCTGAATAGGAGTGAAAAAGATAAAAAGTGTTTGCTTTTGAAAAATTTCTTGATTCTTGACCTGTCCTTAATAATCGTCTTTGACTTAGGTATACCTAAACATAAATATATTTGTATTTCAGAAAATATTCTTTCCATTTCTGTCTCCGTTGGTTCTATAGCGAATTGATTACTATTTCAGATAAATAACTTAGGCAGTTTCTAAAATATTTGGCCCGAAGATTTTTGTTAAGTACCACTGAAAATGAGCAATTTATTGTAAATGTGACTTTTTACTAAATAAACGATTATTAAAATGAATTATTAATTTAACGTCAAGGTCTTTTAGTACGGTTATCATTGTGCTTAAATTTTCTTAGCTTTATCTAATAGCACCGTGCTCTGGTTTCACCCTAAATTATTTATTTATCATCCCTTTCAGATTGCTCATGGAGTTTCTTGCTCTTTCTTCTCCATAAAAACCATCCTGTTTGGAATGAGCAGTTAGCTTCACCTTTCTAACTGACTGACTTCTTGACAATTCAAGAGGCCTGTAAATGGTATAGGTATTTGAAATAAATGATTTGAGTTTTATTCATCAACATCATCATCATCATGTAAACCTTCAGACGTCCACTGCTGGGCATAGGTCTTCCTCAAGGGGGAGGTCCAACCGAAACCGCCATGCTAGGCCGATGCATGTTGGCGATATGGTACTCAGAAGGACGCTGCTGCCCATCCTCTGGTCAATATCCCTCTGTCGCCTTCCACGACACCCACGGATAGAAATAGGGAAATATTTTTTATTAACTTGTCACTATTCCACAGGTCCGGTGGTTCGAGCAACAGCGTGAGAAGCGACGTGTGAAGAGGGACTACTCCCCGTACGACCGCGCCGCTTTCTCTCAGCTATCTCGGCGGTTACAACCACACCGGCCGCACTATCGCGCGCTCACCTCCTCACCTTTCTTCCCGGATCCACTGTTCAAGGAGCAATGGTACTTGGTGCGTATCTATTTGGACTTTACGAAAATTTTAAAGGAAGATGTAAAGTTTGTGTCAAAGAACTGATGCCGGTCAAACGATCTATTTAACTTTTTTCTGCATTGGTGGGGAAGCTCACAGGACTAATAAATATTCTGAAATCGCCAATTCGCCTTGAGCATGCTTGGGGATCAATGGTCATGCCTTCTCTGTATGAAAGGGCTTTTCCCTGCAGTGGGACTGTAAAAAGCTGGTATAATATATCAGTCAAAAGATAGAAAAGATGATGGTTATACATTAGAGCTTCTACAAGGTGTAACGATAAACACGCAAAACCTGACTCCCCAAATGATTTTTAATTCAATTAACCTAATTCTGAAAGAAAAAAAAACATAAAAAAATAATTAAAGGTTTTATGTGCTGTTTTAGTTTTACCAAGACTCGTATTTGCATTGAAATAAGAACTATTATTATCACGCGTATGAGAAAATTTAAATTGGACGACAACCATTTGTGTTTGTTTACCTATTTTGGCAGGTTTGCGCACGTGATGGCTTGACTTATTAATAAATAAACAGGGCAACATGTACAATGAAGATTTTTTGAAAAAAAAATATTATATTAAAAAGTGGTTCAATTGATTCTGCTCGTTATTCTAATCAAACTATTTTCAGGTTTTGCGTATTTGACGTTACACCTTGTATACCTTCCGTTAAGCTGCCGATGGGATTATGTCAAGTGGCTAGCTAAAATGGGTACTCTCTTTGAGACCTTTTTTTATAGGTACAGATCAAACCATACCAAACTAACATTTTCCCATTTGAATACGAACCTTATCGTTTTGTAATAAAGTTGAAAATCTATCAAAGAAATTTGACAGATTGTTGCTTTATGCGCTGGCCTCTGTACCAAGTATGATACGTCCGACCACTAAATAAGATCTGGGCCTCAAGTCTGCTATTACAATAGTGTCAGAATGGTCTATAATTGATTTCATAATTGTTGATTTTGACAATTTTAGTAATCTACTAATATAATGGCGTCATTATGAAAATCAATGACAGACCATTCTGACACTATTGTAATAGCAGACTTGAGGCCCTGTTTGAAGTTAGAAAAGATTTTCATTAAGCTGTCACTTTTAGCTTTTATATCAGTTTATAATGTTAGTATTAATATTGTTGTAAGTTATATTTAAATTTTCTTATTTTGTTCACTAGCAATTTAATTTGGTTATACGTAAGTATCATTGTATCTCATGATAATTCCCAAAAAGTTATTTGTTTTAATTTGATATATTTTCCCGACCGAATCACGGTGGCTAATCTCAATGGAGAGTAGCCAAGAACGCATCAGATTATAGTGTTCAACATATAGTGTGTTCAACAAATCACAAATACAGGTGCATAATATCTCCTGCTTTCCAAGACACAGGGTGTACGCCCAAATTTCGGGCTGCTTCTGAGATATTTCTAATGGAATTACCCAATAACACTTTGTCTGACCTAAGAATCGAACAGAGGACCCCACGTTCCGCAGTCGCGCTTGCGATCACAAGACCAACGGGGCTAGTTAGTTAGTTTTTTTTAATGATTATCTGCTAAATGGTTGTTGTTTTTCCTAGTGGATAAGCAAAACAAAACATCGTTAAACAAAACGGTAAGATCTTAGTAAGATTTAAATACTGTACTTACTTATTAATATTTTCAGGGTTTTTCTGGTTATATATTGTAATATGGTCCCTGGCCACCATTGCCCAGTTAATAAAACTATAGTTGTGACACAAAACAGTCTATCCCTTCGAAATACAGGCTGATTTATAATTGACTGACCATAGTCTAGGTGGATTAGTACTTAAGAATACGAGCAAATTTTACTATGTGAGAAATCATGAAAAACGTTAAAATAACCAGCCGCTTCATACATTTGATCGTTTTTTTGTGCATTTTTGTAGGGAACAGCTGACTCAAATTTTTCCTATCAGTCTATTATCGGGTACATTTCGGAGCTTTGGAATTGCACAACTAAATTCCTCCATCCCCATTCCATCATTCGACGAGCCCCTGCTCGTACCATATAGCGGTGACGTTTCACCGTATCCCTTTACGATGAAACGTCACCGCTATATGGTCAACTCCCCACTATTCACTGCTCGCCTCTCTGTTCCCCGATAAGTATAATCTGGGTATCTAGTGAACCCGTTCATCCTAGGCAAGCGAGCTCCACTTTAGGCCGCATCATCACTAGAGATCAGGTGAGTTGCGGCCAAGCGCAATCAGATTATACAAAAAATAGAGTGGGTCCATTGTAAAGGTTGTTCGTATTAATTGGTATCAGCCCCTGAAAGATGGCAAATAAATTAAAACAGAGTCTGTACACAAACATGTCTTTTAAAAATTGTGTCTTGTATAAAGTACTTAGTATCCCAAGAAAGAAACGTAAATTATCCGCTCCGGAAATATGGCCGTTTCTCCTGCCTTCTGTTGTGAAAATGTGTAAAGATTTTAAATTTTTCATACAATCTTTTTATTTAGAACGGTGGTGCCAAGGACGGACTGGACATGAACGTGGCTCCTGCTTGGCAGAAAGGTTTCACCGGCAAGGGTATAGTTGTGTCCATCCTGGATGACGGTATCCAGACCAACCATCCGGATTTGGCGCAAAACTATGTAAGTAGAACTTTGGCTGAAATTTTGTAAACATTTTAATGATCTACAGCTAGTTGTTCCGTTGTGTATCGACTTTTTGCGCGTTACTGTTTCCTAATGGCTTCGGTGGGTTTATATGTTTGTAAACGCACCCACGATGAAGGAGAAATTCCAAGTGTGGGGTAAAGCTTAAAAAGTTTAATTATGCCAAAATGAGCCAATCCGAAATCTCTCAATAATTAAATTAATTACTTCAAACTTATGCTTAAAATAGCTTTAAATAATCAGCGTTGTACATCCAAAATGATTACAAATTTTGAGGTGCGGTTGGTTCGTTTTGGCAGAAATACAACCAACTATTGTACGATCCAATTGTATTGTCAAATTTTGTACGATCGATTGTCAACTTGCTTGTATTTTTGTGGTTTTTGTAAAGATGTATGATAGTCTGTAAGGTATATATGTTATGGGTCTTTTGTTACCCGAAATAAATGATATTATTATTATAAGGTTACGTATAGGTATAGTATTACAATCCTAAAAGCCAATAGTCCAGCCGAGTATTATTTTACGAAAATTATAAAACATAATTTTTTAATCTAATTTGGTAACATGAGACTCGGTTTAATGTTATTAAAGAGCTTTTAAGGGAACCTTTCAATATAATAGACTAAACAAGGCAACCAGTAAAAGGCTCATACGCACAGAAATATAGGACGAAAAATAGTAAAAAAAAATGGCCACGTTTTTAATCTCCCCACTCTCGGACCAACTGTGGTTACGATTATTCTTTTGTGAGACCAATAAACTGTCATACAGAACAGATATTAGTTTTAGTAGGTACTGAATGTTGGTGTTTATCTCGTATTGGATTTTGTCGAGATTTCATCTGAATTCCCAGAGAAAGATGACAAATAGAAGCTAATACAAAACATGTTTTCATTACAAAATAATTGTTTGAACTATGGTCTGGAATTGGGTGAATTAATACGCAGTTCATTTTCAATGATGTAGATGCGAATAAATTAAGGCGTCAATTTACGCCGGCGACCTTGAGCGACCAGAGAATCGTATGCGCTGCGTCCAAAACTCTCAAAGTTTAGTTGAAAAAATTCAATAAAAGATAGTATTATTTAACTTAAATAAAAGCGTATACTAAAGTATAGATAATAAAATTGTCTGTAAGATAGTAAAAGTTTCGTTTAAATATTCCTGGTAGATTTTGTGTGATTGTCAATGTTTTGTCCGCGTCAGACACAACTTCACGATTTAATTAAACTATTTAAAATGATCTTAATCAAAAACATTCACTTACTAAATGGTTAAGATAATGTTCTAGTTTAACATATATTTTTTTCAAATCATTTACACTACACGTTTTGACGTGATTGTCAGTTTAAAATCTGCAAAAGTCGCTTGTTAGCGCCTTAATACTAATGTCTGAAAACTTTAAATTCATCGTTGCTCAAAAAACATAACTGAATATGACTCTAAATAATGAAGTTACCAACAAAAAAACATCCACACGGTTGTGTTCAGGAATTTTTAGCAAAACCCAACAATAATACAATAGATATGAATTTAAATCGCCATACGTCCCAAAATCAAAAGCGACACTATTTCAGAACTATATCTGTAACATATCGATACGATATATACCTAGCAGTTACTTGTTCCATAGAGAGCCGTTAATATAGGCTGATAACACTATCAGTTGGACTAACAGTTGCTGTAAAGGTCTAGCTGGCACTAACGATAAGCTGCCCGCATATTAACTTACGAAGTTAGGCTCTGGAACTGAGTTGGGTAATATTCATGTAGAAAAACTCTATAACTTGTATCTAGAATTCTAGACCCTTCGTTAGTTTTGGGTGAATTCGTTTGACTTGTTGGAGTTTATTGCGGTATATTCTTGCGTATATCAGTTTTTGAAACTGTCTCTGTATATTCATTGGTAATGTAATTCCTACCTATATGTACCTATATTCTGTAGACAAATGTAATTTATCATTTCTGGCAAGATGTCAAAGCCTGATGTCATTGCGCTTTTGCAAGGATTTTAAGTTTTTATCGCTAACCAATTCAAATACTTCATTGTCACATATCGTCAAACTTGTATTCATTGGAAGGTAAAGATTCATCTGAGTCAGATACTCCAAAGTTACACCAAAGATAATGCAATGTCTTCAACTTTTGGAAATGAGCAACTTATTTAAATATAATGCCATAATAGAAATGTTCAGTAAGTAACGCGAAAATGAATAACTTGAATAGTATTAATTCCATCAGGGAAAATTGCAAGTATAAGTTGGAAAGGGTCGAAATTTATGAAGTTAAATAATTATCAAAACGCGCCAAATTACAAACAGTGTAAATGTATCAACATCAGAATTAATTAATTTCCCCAAAAGTGCCTTGAATTTTGCAAATTCATAAGTCAAATTCTATAAGGAAACAAGATTTTTGAATTACAACTTCAGTTTTGTTTTAATGTAATTACAAGCATACCAGAAGCCGAAATGTTGATCATATTATTAAATATAATCTATTTCGTTAGGATCCCAATGCGTCAACAGACATCAACGGCAACGATGATGACCCGATGCCTCAAGACAATGGCGACAACAAGCACGGCACACGCTGTGCCGGCGAGGTTGCCGGAGTTGCCTACAACCAATACTGTGGCGTAGGTATCGCTTACAACGCTAGTATCGGTGGCGTGAGGATGTTGGATGGTATCGTCAACGATGCTGTCGAAGCCAGAGCCTTAGGCCTCAACCCAGACCACATCGATATCTACAGCGCTTCTTGGGGTCCTGAGGATGACGGCAAAACTGTTGATGGGCCAGGACCTCTTGCTAGAAGGTAATTAGATTATTTTTAACGAAAATAATTGTGAGATAGTGAGATTAAGCTTCGGGATTGTCTAAATTAATATTTGTTTTTGTTCTCCAGAGCATTCATCTACGGAGTTACAAGCGGTCGTCGCGGTAAAGGATCCATCTTCGTGTGGGCTTCTGGAAACGGTGGGAGACATACAGACTCCTGTAACTGTGACGGCTATACGAATAGTATATTTACTTTGTCAATTTCTAGTGCTACACAAGGTGGTTACAAACCTTGGTACCTTGAAGAATGCTCTTCTACTTTAGCCACTACATATAGTTCAGGCACTCCAGGACATGATAAAAGTGTTGCCACTGTTGACATGGACGGCAGATTGCGGGCCGATCATATTTGTACAGTAGAACACACAGGAACTTCGGCTTCCGCTCCCCTTGCGGCAGGTATATGTGCCTTAGCCCTAGAAGCAAATTCAGAACTCACATGGAGAGATATGCAATACTTAGTTGTAATGACGTCACGACCACAGCCCCTCGAGAAAGAGGGAGGCTGGATAATAAACGGAGTTAAGAGGAAAGTAAGTCATAAATTTGGGTACGGGCTTATGGACGCTTCGGAGATGGTCAGCTTAGCAGAGCAATGGGTTTCCGTACCACCTCAACATATTTGTAAGTCACAAGAAATAAACGAAGATAAGCAGATAGAATCAACATTTGGCTACACCTTATCAACTCATATGGACGTTAATGGGTGCAGTTCTACAGTAAACGAAGTGCGTTATCTTGAACATGTTCAATGTAAAATATCGTTAAGGTTCTTCCCTAGAGGTAATCTGCGTATACTTTTGACATCTCCAATGGGCACTGCATCAACATTACTGTTCGAAAGGCCACGTGATGTTGTTAGTTCCAACTTCGATGACTGGCCTTTCTTAAGTGTTCACTTCTGGGGCGAACACGCTGAAGGCAGATGGACACTACAAATAGTTAACGCCGGCAACAGACACGTCAACCAAGCTGGTATACTAAAAAAATGGCAGCTCATATTCTATGGAACATCAGTTGATCCAGTACGATTAAAAACAAAAAGGCCTGTAGCACCACCATTTGCATTCCCCACCGCCGCAGATGGCTATGAAACTATCGGGGATTCTTTTTACAACACTGACGCGTTTGCCAACTATCAAAGCTTTCCAAATCTATTCGCCGCTGGGTCGAACCCGGAAAAAGCGGTAGCTCGGCTCGATGGACATAACGTCCCTTCTCCGCATGGGGAGAATGTCCTCGCTGATAGTAACGACAAGCGCGTCATGCATGACTGTGATCCCGAATGCGATTCTCAAGGATGCTACGGAAAAGGACCTATTCAATGCATCGCGTGCAAGCACTATCGTCTTGACGACTCTTGTGTTTCCCGGTGCCCCCCGAGAAGTTACGCGAATCAAGGCGGAGTATGCTGGCCGTGTCACGAATCTTGTGAGACTTGTGTTGGACCGGGCCAAGACTCGTGTTTGACATGTGCTCCAGCTCATTTACTAGTTGCAGATCTGGCCGTGTGCCTCCAACAATGCCCAGATGGTTACTGGGAAGATAGCGAATCTTCCGTTTGTCGACCGTGTGCTGCCCACTGTGCTACTTGTTCCGAACGAGCGGACGGTTGCACATCTTGTGAACACCATCTAGTTCTTCATGACGGAACATGCTTGGCATCGTGTCCGTCTTCTCACTATGAAACTGAAGATTATATGTGCGCAAAATGTCACGATTCTTGCGACACTTGCCAAGGGCCCGGGGAAGCGCAGTGCGTGACTTGTCATCCGTCAACTTATGCATTAGACGGGCGATGTGTTACGTCATGTCCTCCAGCTTATTACTCTGATAAAAAGAGGAAAGAATGTATGAGGTTCGTATTATATATTTCCATGTCATTTTAATATAAGCTTTGATGTGACCTCGTTTTGATTTTTTTGTTTTTTAGGTGTCCCGTCGGTTGTTTATCATGCACGAGCGCGTTTTGCCTCTCATGTGAACCGAACTGGGAACTGAATAAAAAGGGAAAATGCATGCCCGTGGGAACAGAGAAGTGCAGTTCCGGCGAATTTGTAGAAGAACAGAAATGTAAGAGATGTAATGAAGCTTGCGACTCATGCTACGGAGAAAACGATGGACATTGTCTTACTTGTCAGAATCCCAACTTACTTGAAGATTACAAGTGAGTAAATCATATGTTATTAACAAAGTGTTGTACTCTCTCAAATTGCGAAGTTGTATGTAAAACTGTCTCAACAAATCATAAATGCGGAACTTCTCTGTCCAGTTTAATGGTGTATTTAAAGCCCTTTATATAATAGGGTATTACACCCATTTTTGAAAAGTGTCTCAATGAAATTCTGTAGTGCTAATATGCCACCAAAAAAAAAACACAAAATTTTTATTCAATCGATAAGTGCCATAAAAATGCATCTAAATTTTAAATTTTCAAATTTCGCGCGTAGTTTGACGAAAACGCCTCTTAGTGCCGCCATATTGCTCAGCGTAAATGACGTCAGTTCGTTTTGTATCAAATGAGCTCTTATTAAATATGATAATTGTATATCATTTAAAAATAATTAAAAGTATATTTTGTAATAGGTGTAATAATGAAAAAATTACGTTGGTTATGAAAATAATAAAAGTACAAAGCCTATATTACGCCAATCGGTTGACTGACAGTTGACAATTTTTTGTTTACACAGCCGTACGACGTAATAATATGGCCGCTACTATTTCACGGTGTTTTATAACAGATTAAAAATACTGAAAACTTTGAATTGAATTTAAAAAATGGTTTTGTTATTTTATGAACTAAAACTTACATTTTCTGACTGCTTTATGCCTAAACTGTCTCAATAACATAGTTATAGTTTTTTTTCTCGTATAGAGTAAAATACCCTATTCTATTCAATTTTCACGCGGAAACCCTAACGAACCGCGGTTTGCATGCACGTGGACGTGACCCGGGTTCATGTTTATTTTCAGCTAATGAGTAAGGTCAACATTAATAATTATGTTACCTTTGGTTATTCTTGGGCCCTTGTATTTTTTAGCAGCTACAGTTTTGCATCTCTCTCGTATGTTTTGATTTAATTTTGAATACTGACTGAATGTAATCTTTTGAATAATTTTAAACGTAAACGCCTACACACGCAACGTATCTAGGACCTGAATTGTCTAGTTTTTAAATATGATGTAAGTACAGGCACATCAAGCTATACCAAACTGTCAAAATTTCCCAATTGAATATGAACCTTATAGTTTTGTAATAAAGTTGAAAATCTATCAAAGAAATTTGACAGATTGTAGTCGCTTGAGTGCTGGCCTCTGTACTTATCTACTTTTGCTCATTCATGTATATCACTCATCATCTAGGTACCTAACCTTTTCCCAACTATATTAGAGCCGGTATCCAGTCTAACCGGATGCCGCTTAATACCAGTGTTTTATATGTAGGGACTGCTTATCTGACCCCCCACAACCCAGTTACTGGGTAACAAGATACCCCTTAGTAGACTGTAGACTTGTTCTGGACTATTCATATTTATACAAGGTGGGGATGACGATACGACAAAAAATGAAAATACTGGTAATACTAGTTCATAGGAATATTTCAAAACTATCAAATAAATCCTATCACCGATATTAAAATAAAAATTTCAAATAATACTAAAGTGCATATAAATGTAACCAAAATAGAACACCATTTGAAATGTACTAACTTGTGGCGCCATAATTTAATATTATTTATCCATACTATACTATATATACTGTATAGTATCCATATCCATACTTCCATACTAATATTATAAATGCGAAAGTAACTCTGTCTGTTACGCTTTCACGATGAAACGGTTGAACCGATTTTGATGAAGTTTGGTATGAAAATAGCTTGAACCCTGGGGAAGGACATATGCTACTTTATAATCCGCGACTTTGTCTGCATCCGCGATAACCGACATTCACGCTCACGAAGTCGCGGGCAAAAGCTAGTGCTCAATAAAAACAATTACACTAAATTATCAAATCCCGCCATGATCCTTTTTTAGGGTTCCGTACCCAAAGGGTAAAAACTGGACCCTATTACTAAGACTTCGCTGTCTGTCCGTCCGTCTGTATGTCCGTCTGTCTGTCACCAGGCTGTATCTCATGAACCTTGATAGCTAGACAGTTGAAATTTTTACAGATGATGTATTTCTGTTGCCGCTATAACAACAAATACTAAAAATAAAATAAAATAAATATTTAAAGGGGCCTCCCATACAACAAACGTGATTTTTTGCCGTTTTTTTTTTGCTGGATGTCTTATGTTTAATGGTACGGAACCCTTCGTGCGCCAATCCGACTCGCACTTGGCCAGATTTTGTGCTATTGTCATCGCCACCCTATATCCGCTTTCACACTCCGTGGCGCGATTTAATTCCAAAGACATTTTTAGTTAGTAGCTTCCTGGCGCGATCTGGTACCAGTAGGCATTTTAAATTTAGTCCTTATTTCTTTCGCTTTAGATCTTACATTCTATTACATTAGTCCGTACGTACGTAGTTAAATACGTTTTGAAATTCCGATCATTTTGATATACGACAACCCCATATAGAGCTAACCCTTCCATGTCCATTATAGATGTGTGTCAGAATGCAGTCGAGGTTACTACGCAGAGGCAGGTCGTTGCGCGCGCTGCATGCACGGCTGTTCCGAGTGCGTGTCGCGGCTCAACTGCACGTCCTGCTCCAGCGCATTGAGGCTACAGTCCGGCGCTTGCAGGACTTCTTGCGCGGATGGGTATGCTCTTCATTCTTTATTTATTATCATTTATTTTAAGTTGATAGAGATAAATCACAATAATATGAATATTCTACCTGAAATCCTTTTTTGTCATTGTACCTTTTTTTTTTTTTTTTTTTTTTACTATTAAATAGGCTTGCGTTTGACCGCAATTCACCTGATCGTAAGTGATAATGCGGCCTAAGTTGGAACACGCTTGCCTAAGATGAACCGGTTCACTCGTGCCTTGAAGATACCCAGATTATACTTATCAGGGAACAGAGAGGCGGGCAAGGAATTCCACAGTCTGGCAGTTCGCACAATAAATGTGGAGTCAAAGCGCTTGGTTCGAGACCGTGGAACTTCAACCATATAGCGGTGACGTTTTGCCGTATCTCTGCTCGTCCGATGATGGAACGGGGATGGGGGAATTAAATTGTGCAATTCCAAAGCACACTCTCCGAAATGTACCCGATAAAAGACCGAAAGGCTAGCAACGGTGCGGCGATGTTCAAGGCTTTGGAGCTTAGCCCTAACCAGGGAGTCGTTGTTAATGAGCCTCTTGGCACGTCTATCGATGACTTCCAATGCCTCCAGTTTGTATTTTGCTGATCCATCCCAAAGGTGCGAACAGTACTCTATGCACGATCGAACTTGTGCTTGGTATAAGTTGAGCAGCTGTTCCGACGTGAAGTACTTTCGCACCTTTGCGAGGACTCGCAGCTTTTTAGCAGCTAGTTTGGCCTTGGATTCAATAAATGACCCAAAGTAAGGTATTCTTTCAAGTTATTCAAATCTCCATTCTTCTACAGGTACTACGCAGACCGCGGCACGTGTTCAAAGTGCTACCTATCGTGTCGCACGTGTATTGGACCGAGGAGAGACCAGTGTGCCTCTTGTCCTGAAGGCTGGAGGCTGGCTGCAGGGGAATGTCATCCGGAGTGTCCTCAAGGTACTAATAAATCTACTACTCTTATTTCACTTTTGGTATGCTCTATTTTATTCTTGTCTTTTTAACCGACTTCAAAAAGGAGGAGGTTCTCAATTTAATTGGTATTTTTTTATGTATGTACACTGATTACGCTGAGATTTATGATCAGATTTACGTGATTCTTCTTTAGTTTGATGCGGAGTAGTTACCATTTTGTCCCATAAAAATTTAACATAGTTTGTCCCAGTAGTTTTAATTTTATAAACATTTTAATATTTTGATTTATGTTTGACCACGCATAACTTTTCTCAGTGTAGTCCGATTTCGATGATTTTTTTTTACTTGATAGTGTATACCTCAAATTTGGTGCCATGTATATTTCAAGAAAATATTCCACCCTTAAGGGTAGAAAATTAAGGGATGACTGTTTTTTTTGGTGTCACCGTTTCGTAATTCATTTGTATGATAAGAAGTAGGCACTAAAAAGCAAAAAGCTTTGACATAAAAGACAACCGCCTTCAAAAAGTACAGAAATAACTTTCAATTCGCAAGTCGGTGGCAATACAAAACAACAAGCAAAACCAAAACCGCCGACTTGCGAGTTCCCTCCGTGCCTCGGATAGCACGTAAAGCCGTTGGTCCCGGCTGTCATTCGTAGATCTTTGGCAGTCGTTATGGGTAGTCAGAAGCCAGAAAGTCTGACAACCAGTCTTACCAAGGGGTATCGTGTTACCCAGTAACTGGGTTGTGGAGGTCCGATAGGCAGTCGCTCCATGTAAAACACTGGTATTCAGCTGTATCTGGTTAGACTGGAAGCCGACCCCAATATAATTGGGAAAAGGCTAGGCAGATGATGACTTCTGACTTTCAGAGCATGCAACACTGCCATTACAAGTAATATCCTATCATCATCATTTCAGCCGAAAGACGTCCACTGCTGGACATAGGCCTCCCCCAAAATGGGGGGTTTTGCCATAATCGCCACGCTTGGCAAGCGGGTTGGCGATCGCAGTATGGTTGTTACAAAGGCACAGAGTACGCTGCTGCCCATTCTTTGGTGAATCCCTTAGTCGCCTCTTACGACACCCACGGGAAGATATGGGATGGTGCTATTCTTTACGTCCGACACCACACGGACTCGCGGACGGAATATCCTTATTTAACTTAAAAAAACCATATTGCTTTAGAAGTACTAAACTTATCTACGAAATGGACACTACTAATTAGAAAAGAAATGTATAGCCTATTTATTTTATTAATCCACTGCTTACAAACGAATAACGATGAAATAAAGATAACAATCGAATGTTTCCCCCTGGTTAGTTATTACAACATTCGTCCTAATGAATCGTGTGGAAGAAAGAGAAGGGAAAATAACAAAATATGTTTACTCTCATTATTGATAATACAATAGATGAGATTAATGAAGATGTTGCACTGAAGGGTAACAAAGCGGATTATAATGTTGTTGTGTTAGTGGACCGACCATAGAGGGATACGGAGGGGAGACCAAACCAGGAACGTATAATGTTATCCATACTATAAACTATACTTACTATACTATTAATCCTACTAATATTATAAATGTGAAAGTTTGTGAAGATGTTTGGATGTTTGTTACTCAATCACGCGTAAACCGTTGAACAGATTTGCATGAAAATTGGCACATAGATAGACCATTTCCTGGATTAACATATAGGATACTTTTTATCCCGGTTATATGTTCCCTTGGGATAATCGTTCTTTTTACGCGGGCGAAGCCGCGGGCAGAAGCTAGTATTATAAATGTGAAAGTTACTCTGTATGTTACGCTTTCACGATGAAACGACTGAACCGATTTTAATGAAATGTGGTATGCTGATAGCTTAAACCCTAGGGAAGGGTTTGTCTGCATCCGCGATAATCGACATAATTCACGCGGACGAAGTCGCGGGCAAAAGCTAGTACCTATTATAAAGCTTTGTCTCCACTTGAGCACATTTGTTTCGGCATATAGTTTCGGCATTTTTAATGCCGTTGTGTAAATGAGGCAGCAAAATATAAAATTACCAGTGACTTAATCCGTGCGAATGTCGGTTATTGCGGATGCAGACCGAGTTGCGGATTAATTATTAGCCTTTGTCCTTTACCGGGGTTCAAGCTGTATTCATACCAAATTTCATCAAAATCGGTTCAGCCGTTTAGTCGTGAAAACGTAACGGACAGAGTTACGGTCGCATTTATAATATTACTAGCTTTTGCCCGCGACTTCGTCCGCGTAAATGTCGGCTATCGCGGAAGCAGTCAAAGTCGCGGTTAAAAAGTAGCCGTTAAAAAGTAGCCTATGTGTTTCCTCAGGGTTTACCTGAGGAAACACATAGGCTACTTTCTATCTTCATACTAAATTTTATCAAAATCGGTTTAGCCGTTTCATTGTGAAAGCGTAGCAGACAGAGTTACTTTCGCCTTTAAGTATAATATCAATTTGGAGGTTTGGATATGGATAACATAGTTACCAGAAGGGTAATCGTTACCAGTAGGGTAAGGCCGATGTCTGTTAGAACACCCACAGTTCTCCAATTATCTCAATTCTAAACTAATATCATACAGAGAAAAGATTCGATTTTTTTATGTTTATTTGTAAACTAATCTAGTGAACTCCAAAATATACTTAACCGATTTTAAAAATTCTTTAACCTATAGGCAGCTACATTATCAGCGAATAATGTATGCTAAGTTTTATTATACATTATTCGCTGTTGTCGCGTACAAAAAGTAGTGTACTGGCCTTCTTTTAGAGGACTTATAGGTACCTGTTAAAGGAGGCCAGTAATTTCATTAGCTATCCACAAATCTAGGCTCCGACAATAACATTTGCCGGTATCGATGATGCAGATACCGGCAAATGATGATCTCCATTCACGACCAAATGTGCAAAAAGCAACAAAACCAAATAAAAATCAGTTTAAAATTTAATAACACGTAGGTAACCTTTAAATCTATGCAAATAGAGTCGTAATTTATTGTTATTTTATCGTCTAGCTAGAGGTTTTCGTTTAGTTTAACCGAAAGAGATTTATCGCTGTAAGCGTCTTGCGGTCTCAAGTAGCTACTAAAGAGTCTCTACTGAATTCAGACTTCGCACGTGTATGTACTCAAATTTCAAGTGGGCTTTCTTGAATGTTCTACTTACAAATAGGAATAGTTTAAATAGGTTTACTTTAGAGATAGTTTTTCGGTTTAAACTTATTAAGTAATAAAACTGAATACGTTCCATCGAAAAACTAAAGGAAAATAAGACACTGATGAATGGTATTGTGTCCTATGCCTTCGAGTTTTTAAAAAGCAACCCGATAGTCGCGACTGCCGTGTGCAGTACAGTCTCTGTCAGAAAGATGTAGGTATTCGTAAATAATTATTATTAACTAGCAACCCGGCCCGGCTTCGCATGGGCCTATAGGGTTCCTCGATAAATGGACTATCCAACACAAAAATAATTTTTCAATTCGAACCAGTAGATCCTGAGATAAGCGCGTTCAACCAAACAAACAAACAAACTCTTCAGCTTTCTAATATTAGTTTAGATTAAAATGACTATATCCACTACATTAGAAACTTCTTCCTTTGCTTTCTTACGGGTTGACATAGTCGTGATCGATTCATGCAGCCTGGAGCCTACAGGTGTATGACGTTAGCACCGTCTGGACAATCTTGAACACCTCGTATCTAGCGATAATGTCCACAGAATACAAAAAAACAAAGCGCGTGTCACAATTATGCGGAAAATGTGTAAAATAATAACAACCTTCGCTAGTTGTAATAAGTCTTAATTTTGTATGTACGACAAATTCTACTTTGACGAAAAGCTTATTCGTTGATCATACAAAATTAAGACTTATTATAACTGACGAAGGTTGTTATTAATATACATATTTTTCTGCATAATTGTGACACGCGTGGGATAACTGCGTGCGCACTTGTTTTTCTATTCCCTGATAATGTCCGTCTGGCACACAGGTTCTAAATATTTCAGATTTTCTTCTTATTAAACATATATTTTTTGTTCAGGTTTCTACCAAACCCTCGGTGGCTGCCGCCACTGCCACCACTACTGCCGCGAGTGCGACGGTTCAGGCCCCCTCCACTGCAAGTCATGCCCGCCTCGCTTCATGCTAGACGGCGGGCTTTGTATGGAGTGTCTCGGCTCGCAGTACTACGATGCCAGCAGTGGAACGTGTCGTGGCTGTGACACGACCTGTCGAACATGCTCAGGACCAGGACAGTTTAGTTGTACCACGTGTTCCAGACCGCTTAGACTTGACAGGTGTGTGAATATCTCTTAGTTTTATGTACATTGCGGTATTGAAGTACTTTGAGAAGTAATTTTATAGCACGATGACAGAAGTGGAACGTGCTGTCACGTCAACTCTTGCACTGGATCGGATCTGGAGGTGATAGTTGATTAGAATAACTGAAACGGATTATTTTAGTAAACATGCTATTACAATAAACACGTTGATTCAGTTTCCAGAAACTCTCATTCATCATTTAAAATTGCGTTTTTTTGCCAAATGTGTGGGACAGTTCATTTGCCCTTGCCCCACGCGTTTCACTTCACACTGGCTCGACAGGTGGGTCATACATTTGGAAGTTACTCTAGCTCGCCGGTTATATATGAAATAGCGAGTGAAATACCCGAGCAAAGGGCGCAGTGGAATAGTAGCCGCCGACAAATGTCGAGTGCACGTGCTCAAAAGACTGCAGTTTTCGTTTACGTTAAAAAGTAGGTTTTGTGGTCACTTGTATCAGCATATATTTGGGAGAACAAAACATAAGATTAAATGAAATTTCTTTGCAAAAATAAAGTAATAGATATCTATATAAAATAACTTACAGTAGGCGCAGATTTACCATTTAAAAACTTTCACAGTTTAGAAAATTAATGATGGTAAAAATACATTTTCCTAAATAGAGAGACATACTGTAGTTTTCATGTTGTTTATATTAATGTGTTTAGGTCAGAGGTGGACTATGAAATCTATATAAATAAAAATCAATTACCGCATGGATGAAGATTTGTTAGGGCAAGATATGTATGTTTTTTTTTTGTAAAATCCACCAGAAATATCGGTCAGGTCTCTAGTTACTTCATGGAATGACAAGTAATGCAATATATTAATGAATAGGTGCATGAGCAGTAGAAGAATGAGATCTATCTTAAATATAAAAAGTGTAAACCAGAGAATTACATTTTTCATGTCGTATTTCCCCTTCCACTCAAGTGGAACATTTTACCCGGCAGTACCACTTAGTTCCCACGGCGGAGCAAAGGTGTGCCGTAAGGAGTCCTCAGTGATTGAAGGACACTGACAGACGTACAACGTGTCGACCAGAAACACTTGTGACGTCTTACACTTAAGCTAGTGGAGACTTACCTTTACAAAGCGTTTGACATAAATAGTGCTACCATTTTCGTGGATTACTTTTCTTTTTTGGTGGCTTTTAATCTGTTTAGAGGATCAAATGGAAGCGGTACTCGTAGTTTGATGTTTTTAGGGATATTTTAATGTCTTTAAGAGTTCTTTAATCCTTCTGATTGAAATCTAGCCATCGGCTTAAGTGTTTCAGTATTTTTTTCTTTTTTTCTCTTTTAGAGTTGCGTATGTCAAAAGAAAAATACAGACCCCAAATAAGATCACTTTTTGTCCGTGTCACAAAGCTTGGGTATTTTCTAAGATCTATGCAACGTTGGAACTTGAATTTTAGTTAAATGTTAGATGTTTATAACGCCCACACATGTCGCTTGTCAAAGACGGATAAATATACTTTTCAGGTATTTTTTTATCATGTAAGGTACCTAATGAATGACTGTTTTTTTTAATTCTTAAAATATTGTTTGATAACTTTTGGCCCAGTGGTCTTAAAATAAGCTCTTCATTTGCATAGAATGCCGATCAACATCCAACCCCCAGGCCTGATCTCCTAGTTTTCTAAAGTGCTAAGCTTGGGTACCTACTGGGGTTAATTCCTAGGGTGTGCTAAGTGTTATTTGGCTGATGTAAGTCGAAGGTGTGATTCATGTGCCTCGTAGAACACGTCCCACACACACACATACACAAACACACACACACACACACACACACAAACACACACACACACACACACACACACAAACACACACACACACACCAGCCACATGTGTCGTCACATTGGTCCGTCACGATCGGGGAGAGCCCCAATCGTGTCGCATTGCCATTTCATCGAACTATGAGAGTGAGGAAAGTGCACCTGTGTTTACGTAGGTACACTCTAGTGTACTATAGTGTCTCCTGCCTTATTGACCAGTCTATAAGACTAGTAATTTATTATTCAGATTGTCCGCCGTGACCAAAATTCGGCTGGACTCCATGTTTATAGAGACTTTCTAGTGTAGGATAGCTGAAACCGATCAAAAATCAAGAGATAGAATCAAATTCCGTTCAATCATCTGTATAACACGAAATTGGAGAGAAACGTTTGCTAGGTAGCTATAGTAAGATTATCATCTACAAGATATTGGAATTTCTAGTAGAACACTCGACAAATTCCAGGAATTGCTATCTATAGCGCCTGTTAGTAAATCGATATAACATGTACGTTTACCTATTCCTTTGTGACGTCTAGCATAGTAGATACTTACTAAGTGTCAACTTAGATTTCAGGTACCTAGATGTGAAATATCGTTTGAACAGATGGATTGCTGGTGAACTCAATGGCTTGAATTATAATTGCTATATGATTTTTATACTTTGATGTTAACAAATCACACTGTAGTCTTACCATCAAAGTCAAAGTCAAAGCATTTATTTCAAATAAACCACAGGTACTTTCGAATTGCCAACCAGTCGGTCAGTTTGTCAGAAATTTGAAGCTAGTTGCTCGTTCCAAAACGTAGGTAGCGTCATCGCATCGGTTAAGTTTTAATGAAAAATATTATAGCATTTTATCGTTGTAACGAAATTGACATTGAATAAAATGTTTCAGCAATCGTTAAAATATTTTCGGATTAACGAATTTTTATTGCACTCTTGGCCACAATGAAGTTTGGTGACACAAATCGTTTTTTTTTGTCACTAAGGAGCTAACACTTTGTTTTCAGTGCATACTCCTGGATGTTGGGAGAGACCTGTAGTTTTACTTCAGCTATTATGATTGTTACATAAAACTAGTATAATTCATCATCTTCCTGCTCTTATTACTTGGGATCGGCACAACTCGTTTTAAGGTCGTAGACACCAACTCAACGTCGGCGTCGGCTCCACTCCAACTCAACTCACAGTATGGCATTGAAATGTAAGCTTTATTTCGTGTTATTTACGAGTGAATTTCATACAACACATCAAAAGGTGAACAACGCGTGGACCACGCGTCGTAGACTTTCCACTTGTGTTGATAAATTCACTCTATGTAACACGAAATAAAGCTTACATTTCCATGCCAACTCAACCAACTCAACTCACGGAGTTGAGTTGGAGTGGAGTCGGCGTTGAGTTGGTGTAATTTGCTAGACCTTTATTTTTGCATTCCGTCCTGTCAACTGTCATGATATTACTCTCTTCCGTTTCATATCAATCTTCACACAATCCATCTATTTTCTCTTCAGCCTTTTGAAAAATCTAGTAAATTATGTCTATTTCTTCTTTTTAAAACGTTGCCCTACACTGGGAATTCTCTCCTGTGTCGTGGGTGCGTTTACAGACATATAAACTCACATACACAAACAGCCAGACCCGAAACAACTATCTGTAGGTTATACAAATATTGGTTCCGTGCGGGAATCGAACCCGCGACAAGCACCGCTCCATCCAAGCATTCAACCACTGCGCCAACCGTGTCATCGTCTCAAAATATAATATTCTTAATTTAACATTTCTTATGTCATAGGCTAAACAACCAATGCGTGCCGTGCTGTTCTGAACGCGGCGCAACCAACTCCACGCCGGCAACCGACTGCTGCCATTGTAACCCTGATAACGGTAAATTATTTACAAATTACAGTGTATATTTTTGCTAGCAATGAAACGAGACAAATGATCAGAAGGCATTCAAAATGTAGTCGCAGTTTTATCTCAGCGACAATCAATATTTAAATCTTGTCGAAAATGTAGTAACAAAAAGGTATTTTCGAAAAGTCATCGTCGAGGGGCGGACTAAAACAAACGAATAGAGGAAGCGTTTGTTCTACTAAGACTTATGTGAACTTTTGGTTTGGTCGTTCATTTAATACCTTTTAACGAGCAATTCTTGTGTATATAATAAATTGATTTATATATCATTTGAATCTCGGAAACAGCTCCAGCGGCTCTAACGGCTTTTATGGGATTTAGTATGCAGGGGGTTTCGGGGGCGATACATCGATCTAGCTAGGTTTCATTTATACAAAACACGAAAAAAAAATATCGAGCCCAGATATTATTATCAATGAGCACGTTGTATATGCCATCGTCATTGATTCATCATCATCATGTCAGCCTTTAGACGCCCACTGCTGGGCATAGGTCTTCCCCAAGGGGGGTTCAGCCGTAATCACCATGCTTGACCGATGCATGTTGGCGATCGCAGTAGGTGTTATGGTACTCAGAAGGACACTGCTGCTCATCCTCTGGTCAATATCCCTCTGTCGCCTTTTACGACACCCATGGGTAGAAATGGGGTGGTGCTATTCGCAGTCGGCAATATGCTTGCTATTCATTGATTGCATAGTGTTCATTAATTATTTCCGTATGGTGTCGGACGTAAAGAATAGCACCATCCCATATCTTCCCGTGGGTGTCGTAAGAGGCGACTAAGGGACTCACCAGAGAATGGGAAGCAGCGTTCTCTGTGCCTTTGTAACAACCATACTGCGATCGCTAACCCGCCTGGTAAGCGTAGCGATTATGGCAAAAACCCCCCTTTAGGGGAGGCCTATGTGCAGCAGTGGACGTCTTTCGGCTGAAATGATGATGATGATAGTGTTAATTTGGCCAGACACCACTAACAGTATTCATGTTAGCTCAGTTCAGTTTAGAAAAATAAAATTAAGCAGTACCAGAAAAGACTTATTTTCGAGAAACATTCTTAAAACGGTTATCATTTTAACCAGGCGAGTGCATAAACTCGTCGGTGGCGGGCAAGCGTCGCATCGCGGAGTGGGGCGCGCTACACACCGCGCCGAGCGCTCGCTCCGCGCCCAGCGCCGCGGTGGTCACACTCGCGGTGTGTGCAGTAGCCGTCGGGCTTTTCATCGCTGTTCTGGTGGTGTTACAGGTTGGTATGAGTATTTGGGTCCGTTTCAAGGACATGAAACAACTTATACAGGGCGGGGATGACGATACGACAAAAAATTAAAATGCTGGTAATACTACTTGATAAGAATATTTTGAAACTATAAAATAAATCCTAAAACGAAACAAAAAAAAAAGTCAAAGTCAAAAGTCAAAGCATTTATTTCAATTAAACCATTTACAGGCACTTTTGAATTGTCAAGGTGTCGGTCAGTTAGTCAGAAAGTTGAAGTTCAGATATACTAAAGAGCACATAAATGTAACCAAATTAAAACACCATATGAAATTGTATTGGTTTTCTAACTTTGAGAAGAGCGGCAACTTGTGGAGTCATAATTTAATATTATTAATGCTCAATAAAAACAATTACACCAAATTATCAAATCCTACCATGATAATTTTTTGTGCTTCTGCCATCCCCACCCTGTATAAGGCATACGTTAATTATTATTATTCTTTTGTTTTTATTTTACTTTATTGTAACAAAGAACAGGTACATACTACATAGTATTATAAAGTATGACAGGATTCACTTAAGGCTAGGTGAACGTGTAACTCACACTGAAGTCCAAGAAATAATGTAATGAAATAATAAAATAAAATGCGTAATGTTTATTTATTAAAGACAATACCAGTCCATAATATTTGTTAGTAGTGCTTAAGATTTATGTTACCTACATCAACTAGTTAACATTCAAATAAATTACCTGCCTACCAATTAAAATTTGTAGGCAGGGAATCTGGAAGATACCCCGTTAATCTGGGTATCTTCAAGGCACGAGTGAACCGGTTCATCTTAGGCAAGCGTGTTCCAACTTAGGCCACATTATCACTTACGATCAGGTGAATTGCGGTCAAACGCAAGCCTATTTAATAGTAAAAAAAAAAAATTTAAAAATATTGATTCATTAAAATTAAACATTTCTGTAAATTAACAATGCCATAAAATCAAATTATAAATATCAAATTAAAAAAAGAACAAAAATACCGCACGAAACTGTCATGCTATCCTTTACATTTTGTATCAAAAAGAAAGGAGCTCGTGGCTAAATTAAAGCCGTACATCGATCGGTCAAAGGTTAAGCTACGCTAGCCGCGGTCGTGGATGGGTGACCATCCCTTTCATACAGAGTTCCCTCCGTGCCTCAGAAAGCACGTAAAGCCGTTGGTCCCGGCTGTCATTTGTAGATATTTGGCAGTCGATATGAAGAAGCCAGAAAGTCTGACAACCAGTCTTACCAAGGGGTATCGTGTTACCCAGTAACTGGGTTGTGGAGGTCAAAGTTAAAGTCAAATCATTTATTTCAATTAGACCATTAAAAAGGCACTTTTGAACGTCATAACGTCGTCTGATAGGCAGTCGCTCGCGCGCCATGTAAAACACTGGTATTCAGCTGCATCCGGTTAGACTGGAAGCCGACCCCAATATAGTTGGGTAAAGGCTAGGCAGATGAGATGATCAAAAAGAAATAATAATAATAATAATAATTTTATTGAGCAAAACATTTTGAGTACAAATTAACTTATACACTACTACAGGATAAGAATGAAAGAAACATGGCATGTTAGAGTGGAGAGCAGAGCAAGACCCAGTCCCGTGCTAGGAATTAACCTGTATTGCAAGATCTAGGCAAATGTTCCGTCCCCGCACCAAAACAAGCTCAAATGTATCATTAGAGTAGCATATCGACGACACGGTTGGCGCAGTGGCTGAGTGATCGACTGCTGCGCAGCGTGTTGCGGGTTCGATTCCCGCCCAGGGTAAAACATTTGTGTGATGAGCACTTGTGTTTGCCTTGTGTCTGGATGTTGTTTATCTATATATGTATGTATTTACAAAAAAAAAAATGTATTTGTGTATGTATATCAGCTGTCTGACACCCATAGTACAGGGTCTCCCTAGTTTGGGGTCAGATGGCCGTGTGTGAAAATGTCCCCACATATTATTATTATTATTATTATACAAGAACTTGACTCACTAAATTCCCTAATTAGGTATGCCTGTTGCTAGGGAATCAGTCTTTAACTAAATTAGGTACTAACTATTATAAGGTTAGGTATAAAGTATGGGTGTGCCACAGAACCCAGAACACCAGAAAGTGACAACATCAATTTCAAGTCTCATTAAACGTTACGTTAAACTTTCAGCTAATATTAGTTTTGTGCAACTCACCGTTAGGCCCATGTAGAGTTGTGACTTGTAAGCGAAATAAAACCGTAATCAATTTTAAGGAAACTGCTGTAATATCTAGCGGGGTCTACCATCGAACAAAAATATGAGCTGGATATGTTTAATAAAGTACACATTTCTCATCACAATACTAATAAACCATATTACGGTCCGTACATCCATAAACATTCATACTTTACTGCGAGCAACATCATTAATGTCGCTATCGACATTCTCGTAAGAGCAGCATACGAAATGAAGACGTTTGATGTCACATAAATACTTATTTTATTTTTGTTGGAATAATAAAACTAAGAAAACGGCAACTTCATGTTTATTTTGACCGAGAGACAAATAGGAAAGTTTTAGAAAGCATTGTTTTTGTTATCTCAGGTCAATACTGGACATAGTTTAAAAATATTTTCCTGTATCTATAGACACAGGAAAAACAGGAACTGATTTACTTAACGGCTTTCAATGCCAACAATTTCCTCATTAAATATCTCCGTCAAAAGATCCTGTTAAGAGTATAGAAGCAAGAATTCATTGTCATCTTGTGACTTTTTATGCACTTCTGACAAAAAGTAGTGTCAATCGATTTTGAACCATGTGCTGTGCAAATCTGAAACGTCTTTTCTTTGGCAGGCTCACAGTCCGCGCGAGAAGACCGCGAAGCGCTCGCGCGCGCGCGGCGTGGTTTACGCGCCGCTCGCGTGCTCGGATGACGGAGACGTCGCCATCCTCACCTCGCGCATCGCCTTCCCCGCGAGAGAGAGCGAGAAAGAAGCATCAGTCGAATGCGAACACGAACCACTACTCGAACATTCCACTTAGCGCGTGCTGTGATTGTAGAAGTAAGGTATATGACGTCATCAGAGTCAAGTAAACCCGCGCCGAGCGGTAGGTAAGTCAGTAAGTGATGTACGGTCACAACTTAGTTATTGAAATTTTTTGTTGTTCAGTTTCTACACGATAGAGACATAGCAGTAAGTCAACTTCGCTAGTTTATTACACTTTGACATGGATGTCAATAAGAGTTGGACTGTTGTTCATTTCTTTATCGTGTCTTGAAGGAGGACCATTAAAATTGTGTTGGATGTTGTTATAAGACACTTATCTAAAGCTTTGTAAAAGCTAATGAAAATCTGAAGTTTGAAGCGCGGACTTTTTATCGATAAAGTCAATATGATATAGTTACTTCCGTTAATTATTTATTTACCCAACAATATTATCTATCGATCGATAAAACGTCCGTGCTTACTATCGATAAGAAAAAGGTTCGATAAAAACGATCTATCGAATATCGATAAAAGTTTTGCGACTTTAGTTTGCAGTTACCGCCTTTGCATAATGTGTGATGAGAATGGAGGAGACCGTTACTGCTGTCAGTGGCCCTCCACATTTTTCCAAAATTTCGGCCATAATATTGACAAATAATGTTCCGGAGTTGACCAATTCTTGAAACATATACGTAAACCCTATTTTGTAATAGTAAATAGATTATTATGATAAATGCAACTTGACATGTTTCTTTTTATTAAACGAAAAAACACAAATCGATAATTTAAAATGTGATTGGACTTCGGTTGTTTGTCTGTATTATGTATCGATAAAAATTCGCATCACCAGCCCTAGTACTAAAGTCTTGTAATTAAAATAAATAACTATGTATGTATGTAATATAGCTAGTTATAAAATTGTAAGTTGAACAAACAGTTCGTGTAGCAATGGTTTCGACGCCACACTTGTTACAATGTGATACTCGGACGATATTATATAACCCTCAACAGTGTTCCTTCGATATTCTCTCAGAAGTTTGTAAAAGAATCGATTCCATATCAATCATTCAATAGTTAAAGATAGATAAAAACATTCCGTACAACTTTTCAAACTAAACTAACTCGAAACGAAGGAAAACCAACGTCCAGGAAAATTATTTTAATCGATTACCATTTAATGGATAATCGAAGCTTAATCGATTAAGACTATGTTATGTACGCACTAAGGTTCGTAGCTTAGTTACACAAGTTCTTATTAGTGGTTCCATGTTTGCTGGTACATCTTGACTTAGCGCTCACTCGACTTAATCAAACCTGCCTTTGATGTTAGCCGCTAAGGTAATTTGCATTACACATGTGGTATGTTCTATCTCTGTCGCACAAATAACTGAGTGCCCATGACGCCATCAACCGTCCATTGTTTGTTCCTTTTTCAATTTATTTGGACTTCTTGATACGTTATTGTTCTACTACTTATGAAGCACCTATGACATTGTTATCAAGTGCTATTTTGGCGTGACGGACCATAGAAAACTTTCTATAGGCAGTTACGTAAAAAAAAACTAACAACATTGTTACAACATTGTTTTTAAGACGGTCAAATACGATTACTTGCTACAATGAAAGTATTGATTTATTAAATCATGGCAATTTAAATTAGTAAGATATCAGCAAATATGAATCCACCAAGAGACATTGATAAGCCATAGGACATGCCACGCATACACTATGTATAATGTAATTTGAATCTGATTTAAGATCTGTGAGCTCTCTTAGTATGGCGTTACAACCCTTAACTGTAATTAAATGTATTTTAATTATAATTTAGTTGATAGGCCCAAAGTTACCATAGCGTTTTAAAAATTGTACAATTTATAATTTTGAACCCGTTCAACTTGACGACATAGTATAAAATGTTGATTCTATTAGGCAATTTTTTACATAGTACTAAAATACACCTTGACTCGTCATAATTCTAACTTTATTTTGTAAGTAGTAAAGTTTCTTAGTGTTAATTGTAATTAGTTAATAATAAACATTCATTTATTTCTTCCGCGATCTTAGATATATTTTTAGAAATTAGATTTTTATATTTAAATATACTTAATAAAATTGTCACAAATTTTCAATCTCAATTTGTATAAAGTCTCAAAATTTACATGTTTTGTATTTGACAGGTATGTTAATAACTTTAATGTGATATATACTGTAGGATGTTTAAATACGATTGTAACGCTGTCGCTTGAAACGCGGCGGTCGTAGAGAAATTAAACAAAGTCAAAGATGTAATGTTACCATTTACCGACCTGTATATAATGTTAGATAGATTGTTGAATTGTTAATAAAGAAAATATTGTCAATAAATTCTTATGGTATTTTAAACATTATGTATGAATGTCACTATTTGCTTTGGCTTGGTGTTTCGTCAATTAAAATGTACTCAAAATAATTTATTAGAAAACAATTTTTTTACAATATTAAATGTTTTAATTCCTGTTTTATATTTAGGAAAGCTCTTGACATCTGATTTGATAAAGTATATTTTTTTGCATTTCCACTCCAATTGCGTATAATCAAAATTTTCTGATTATTGTATTTGTGTAATGTTGAATATTAATTTTGTCTGACACGCTACAGCGAGTCTTGGTCTACCTATATTTTCTAGTTTGTTTTAGTGGGAATCTTTTTAATTAAGAATATTATATTTTTGTATGAAATGTTCTTATGTGCAATTAATATTTGTAATAAAAAGGAAGTCTGTGTCAACGATGCCTGTTTTTTTATTTTAATTCGCCAATACAAAGTCATGTGTATATAGAAGACTAGCGGCTGCCCGCGACTTCGTTCCCGGTGTTTTTTGCGATCGCGGGCTTACGCACGACAACCCCGCTGAGTTACACTCAAATTAAGCACCCAGGAAAGCATAGAGGACTTTTGGAAGATCGATGCAAAGCCGTAAAGCGGAGCTAGTATAGACTATTTATAACCATTTGACCCGAACTTGTCTTAGCTGAAGTGCCACTATTTTTTTTAGCAAAAATTTAAAGATTTTTGATGACAATACCCAAAATATTGCAGTTAGTTACAATTAATGGTCAATTTGAAAGATAAGTCATTTATTTTTTATTTTATTTGGTTAAAATGATGTGGAAACAATCTAATAAAATATAATTAAGGCGTGGTGAGACATTTTTTGTACAGGTATTTAAAGTCAAAGGCTTTTTTAAGAAATTTAAGAAATCTGATTTAAGATTGCTTTAAAAAAATCACGGAAGGTGCTTTTTCATTTTTTTAAACATGCCTGGTTATTGTTCTTTCTTTCGAGGTATCAACTACGTGGATAGCTCACAAATTAGGAGAAAGATAGAGAGCTCTTTTTTAAGCTAATTATTTAAAAGAAAATTTTAATTCAAATCATTTATTATTTGCGTTCAAAATGTTCGCCGCGGTCTCTAACACCTACATGGGTTCGTCTTCACACTTCTGTTGTTGTTATTTTTAACTTTATCTCCAGTTTCATCGTTTCAAACGCTGAATTAATTTTCTCAATCAATTCTTCTTTTCTGTTTATTTCCACATTCGTTTAAACTAGTTCCTTAACCCGACCAGTCGACACGTAAAAGTCAAGTGGAGTCAGGTCGGGTGACCGAGCAGGCCAATCGGTCCGTCTCTGGCGATCCAGCAGTTAGGGAAGCAATTATTTGCTCGGAGTACATTTAATGTCCAATGCGCTGAACAACCACCTTGTTGAAAGATGACTTCTCGGTCCCTTGCGAATATCAGGGTCCCGGATTCAGATGACTTCTCGGTTTCTAGTGAATTCCTTTACATGATCGGGAAGACTATTTTTTAGGGAATTCTAAACAATTGTTGTCATACAAATTATCATGCGGCGTACCACAAGGTTCTCTTTTGGGTCCCTTTTTGTTTCTGGTTTATGTAAACAACATACACCAAGCAGGCTTACAAGGTCACCTTGTGCTTTATGCAGACGATACATGCCTATTTTATTTTGGAGACAACATTAATGATATCACAGAAAATGCCCAAGTTGATTTAAATATAAGTACTACAAAATTGGTATCAGTGTAATCTTTTAACTATGAACGCTTCCAAAACCTCATACATTATAATTTAGTGCAAAACATAAACATCTCCCTAACTTCCCTGAACTAAGCATTAACGGAGAAGTACTGCAAAGAACTGATTAAGAAAAATACCTCGGACTAACTCTTGATAGCAGTTTGACATGGAAAGCGCACATTCAACACATTAAAACATATTGCAAAAAAAAAAAAAATAGCCACACTTCGGCTAAGACAAGTTCGGTTCAAATGGTTATAAATAGTCTATACTAGCTCCGCTTTACAACTTTACATCGATCTTCCGAACATCCTGTAGGTCATTAAGTCTAAAATCGCGAATCCGCTTTGAGCAGGCCTCAAAGCTTGTGCCTTATCTGTATGCCATTGCCTTGCGGGTGTTTTTTAGGGTACCGAACAAAACAAAAACGGAACCCTTATAGGATCACTCGTGCGTCTGTCTGTCACAGCCAATTTGCTCCGAATCTACTGGACCAAATCAGGTGAAATTTGGTAGGATGGTGTAATCCTATGACCCAAACACAGATGTGCAAAGTAAATTTTGTTTTCTTTTTTTTAAATAAGGGTCTTTTTCGGGTGACCAATAAAAAAAAGAAAGGGCTCGTTATGAGGATTTCAAATAGGTATATTTTTGTTATTATTTTGAAATAAATAGTTTTAATTTTATTCATGAAAGAAGACGAAAATTGACCATTCCCCTGATCTCCAAAACAAGTAGTATTATTGTAATAAGTACTTAATTGCTTGTAGATTACAGAAAAACCCATAACAATTCTATCAATTAAAAATAAAGTGGTGAACTCAACAATACGTTCACTTACGGAAAATAGTGGTCAATTCAAAATTCACACACCACAATTAAATAAAAACATTTGACTTTGGAATTGTACGGAACCCTCTCCACGCGAGTTCAACTCGCACTTGGCCGGTATTTTTTACTGGAATTTCTTTATGCGAATTCAGCCCACGTTTCCCATCGCACCCGCCAGAGACAATCTACCTACCTGCAAAAAAAAAAACAACTTGTAAATTCCCATATCGATACGATACATATTACATAAAAGAAAATATTCATACACAGGTATCGCAAGCAGTAGTTTGGGCGGTGGGAGGCCCGTGTCATCCCCTCGCATACATTACTGGGCCAATATAGGGGGATGATATTTGCATAGTATTGTCCCGTGGTCCACGCATTAACATTTAGACTACAAGCCGATCCCTAGAAAGCAGTTGCCAATACGTACCTGCTTATAATAGGATTTGGAATGGAAATTATTATGCATCACATATTTTTTATTGCGTTGCCTATACCAATGTATTTTGCACGTGTATAAATGATCTACGGGTTTTCCCCGACTTAGTACCTACCTACCCTTGTGACGATGTATAAAGCAATGCCACACAGAGAGCGTGGTGCAGGTTTCCGCTAACTTTGTGACCTAGCGTGTTATTTTTAATGCTATTAGACGCTTAAGGGGCAATTAACGACTTTCACAGATTTTAAACTGACAATCTCGTCTAAATGTGTAGTGTAAATGATTTGAAAAAAAAATATGTTAAACTTTCTAGCTCTTCTTATTTTTTTTATTTATTGTTTTTTTTACTTACCCCCTGCCGAGCTTACCCCCTGCCGAGCTTACCCCCCTGCCGAGCTTACCCCCTGACGGACTTACCCCCTGACGGACTTACCCCCTGACGGACTTAACCCCGCCGAACTTAACCCCTGCCGAACTTACCCCCTGCCGAACTTACCCCCTGCCGAACTTACCCCCACGGACTTACCACCTGACGGACTTACCCCCTGACGGACTTACCCCCTGCCGAGCATAACCCCGACGAACTTACCCCCCGATGGACTTACCCCCCGATGGACTTACCCCCCGACGGACTTACCCCCCGACGGACTTACCCCCCGACGGACTTACCCCCGACGGACTTACCCCCTGCCGAACTTACCCCCTGCCGGACTTAACCCCTGCCGGACTTAACCCCTGCCGAACTTACCCTCTGCCGAACTTACCCCCTGCCGAACTTACCCCCTGCCGAACTTACCCCCTGCCGAACTTACCCCCGCCGAACTTGGCCCTGCCGAACTTACCCCCGCCGTACTTGGCCCTGCCGAACTTACCCCTTGCCGAACTTCCCCGCCGCTTAACCCGCTCATTCTCCTCGGCGTCGGGCGGACAGCGCGGGTTGCTCGCGTGGTCGCCCCCTGTTGCTAACACCGCCTCCTGCGGCTAACACCGCCACCTGTTGCTAATATCGCCCCCTGCGGCTAACACCGCCACATGCGGCTAACACCGGTCCATGCGGCTAACACCGCCCCATGCGGCTAACACCGCCACCTGAAGCAAATATCGCCACTTGCGGGTAACACCGCCACATGCTGGTAGCTCCGCCACCTGCGGGTAACACCGCCACCTGCGGGTAACACTGCCACCTGCGGGTAACACCGCCACCTGCGGGTAACACCGCCACCTGCGGGTAACACCGCCACCTGTTACTAATATCGCCACCTGTTGCTAATATCGCCACCTGTTGCTAATATCGCCACCTGTTGCTAATATCGCCGCATGTTGCTAATATCGCCCCCTGCGGCTAACACCGCCACCTGTTGCTAATATCGCCACCTGCGGCTAACACCGCCACCTGCGGCTAACACCGCCACCTGCGGCTAACACTGCCACCTGCGGCTAATACCGCCACCTGTTGCTAATATCGCCACTTACGGGTAACACCGCCACCTGCGGGTAGTTTAATTAACTCGTGAAGTTGTGTCTGACGCGGACAAAACATTTATCTATCTTGTTTGTTTATTATCTATCTTTTAGTATACCCCTTTTTTAAGTTAAAGAATACTATCTTTTATATAATTTTTTTGACTAAACTTTGAGAGTTTTGGACGCAGCGCATACGATTCTCTGGTCGCTCAAGGTCGCCGGCGTATATCGTCGCCTTAAGACCGCCCTTCCCTATCGAACGAACTCGAACGCGAGCGTGATTGAAAATTTTTTTGTTTCAACCAACGCAAAGCTCGAAAACAAACGAGTGAGTGAGAACGCGATAACATCACAGGAAAATTGGCGCACGGAAATTTCACAAAACTTGTTCCAGGACATACGTGTTTTTAAAAAAGCCTTACAAGTTTTTGGTTAAAATGTTTGTAAATTAGAATCTCCATTACATGTGCAAGGTTTCTATGAAGCTGTTTTTTTACTTTTTCAATGAATGAGTGTATTATAAACGGCCAAAGTTCAGACAAAATTGTGCAAAAGAAACTGATTTTCTGGCGTTTTTACTGAATTTGTTTCTAAAAAAGGTTTACTTTTGGCTTCATACAAACCTAGATTTAAACCACAAGATACCAGTGTGTTAAAAATATTTGGAAAATAATTTGTTATAACGCCGTAATCGCGTACGAGCGTTTGTATGGGAAATATGACGGGATGGGCGTTCTTAAACGCTTTATTCTAGTTTGCGAAAAGTAGAATTTGGAGTGTCTCGTAGCTAAGTAAAAACCGTACGTATTATTCGATCATGGTCAAGGTACGCGGTTTGTCCATGAATGGGTGACAACCATTTCGAACCGAGAACTCTCCGTGCCTCAGTAAGTAGTAGGTCTCAGCTGTCATTCATAGATCTTTCACAGTTGTTATGTGTAGTCGGAAGCTAGAAACTCTGACCCAGTAACTGGGTTGAAGATATCAGACAGGTAGTCGCTCCATGTAGAATACTGGTATTCAGCTACATCCGGTTAAGGCGGTACCCTGAGCAAATAACCTTCCCTCTTCGCCGTGCAAGAGATACAGTAGCGAATGCGCTCAGATTTTAGAATTAAATCTTTATAAAATCAAATTTTAGGAATTTTGAAAACAAAAATTGGACGAAAATGTTCATTAATAAATTACCTATCCATTAGTGTTAGTAAATAATCGAATTAATGGTTACTCGCCGAGAAGATGCATGTTTTCAATAATTATTTATCATTTCTGTGGTTTCGTTGTGAGGAGATTAGTTAAATACTATACTTCGTAAACAAAAATCAGATCTACCGTTTTGGAGTCAAGATTATGTAGAATTTTAATCTATTTTTTATTTGTTGATATTTCTTTTGGATATGGACTATTTAGGTCCGAAAGACTGAACAAAAAACGGCTAGCGCTGCGTTTTGCACAGGGACGCGCCTTAAACACCGCCGCGTCGTTGCCAGCCTATTGGTCTTTTATCGTACATTTCGGAGAGTGTGCTTTGGAATTGCACAACTTAATTCCCCCATCCCCATTCCATCACCGGACGAGCAGGAATACGGCGAAGCGTCACCGCTATACGGTTGAAGTTCCACGGTCTCGAACCAAGCGCTTTGCTTCCACATTTATTGTGCGAACTGCCAGACTGTGGAATTCACTGGCCGCCTCATATCGGGGAATAGAGCCCCGATACATATAATCTGGGTACCTTCAAGGCACGAGTGAACCGGTTTATCCTAGGCAAGCGTGCTCCACCTTAGGCCGCATCATCACTTAAGATCAGGTGAGTTGCGGCCAAACGCAAGCCTATAACAATATAAAAAAAAAGAAAACTGGCAGCCGACCCCAACATACCTACTTGGGATTTTTTTTGGCAGATGATGATGAAGTGTAGAATATATACTTAGTAGAAACCGCATAGCATATTTACATTGTTTACATACCTACATTCAAACTAAATATTACGTTCAAAACGTGTATTTTAAATATGTTTCCCAATGGAAAAACTCCATTGCCCGACCTGTAAATCTAAACTAAGACTTCACGCTCAGCGGTCGAGCTAGCCACTACGAGACCTACGGGGCAGCCAAAGTATACTTATTTAGGTACTGTAAAGGTTGCATGCATATGACATGCTGGTAAAAGCATTTGACCAAACCACTCTGGATTTGTTATAAAAAGTATTTAAAAAAAATCAGCATAGGTACAGTCAACAGCAAAAGTAGATAATCAAAATCAAAAATTCAATATTAATTTACTAACACTAATTTATATAATTTATTACTAGTTTATTTATTAAACGTATGTGATTGTCACACACATACTTTTGAATCACTTCGACGCCACACAGTTCTGACGCGAACTCCGTTTATTAGTATTGAATTTCTGATTTTGATCATCTACTTTTGCTGTTGACTGTACCTATCGCACAGTATTACAATATTCCCAATATAGGAAATATTGTAATACTGTGCCTATCGCTTCTAAATTCATTAGAAGCGATATGCTTTTTTTATATCAAAGCGTTGTTTGACCTGTCACTCTTGCAGTGCTAACGTTAACTGATCAATCATCATCATTCGGTTTCCCTCTTGGATTTATAACAACCCCCGACTCCCAGTACACCAGGACATATTACATTCCGGTGCCGTAAGGCTCAGCACGGTCTGAATTCTTACAGTATTTAGGTATTTATATGCCAAAACGTTCCTTTTGTGCATTACAACTTCTGCCCTTTCACAAAACTTCAAGTTTTAAAAGTGCGTAGGCAATATATATTAATAAACATTTCAATGTCTCAAAATGTTTCATGAAGTTGCGTTCGTAATTGGGTTAAAAAGCTATTAAACGCATCTGGATTGCGTCGTGGAATGGCGCCGGGCCATTTGTTAACGATCCCAAGGGGAGTAACCGGCTAACGACTGATTAAAACTAACTGTGACTCGTGAGTTATGACTACGAGTTGTTGCACTGGTTGTTTGTTATACTAGTTACTCTGTGTCGCATTCATGCGTTCCTGGTATGTTACAGCAAGGCCCGCAGAGCGCGAAATAATAATTATGATAGTTAGGTTACTGTTTCCTAGTTTTAAGTACCCTAGCAATTTATAATGTTGTTATCGTTGTTCTACTGATGTTGTTGAGGAGTTTAATGAACTTCTGCAGAATGATGGTGTCTCTAGAGAACACGAGCCATCTCAGTTTTAGGTACAGACAGCGTCATCAACTGGTAACCCCCTTTCCGAAGAAATTTCAATGCGTGGGGGGTAAGCAATTGATGACGCTGTCTGTACCTAACCATTGTTTTAACATGGCTTTGTAAATGGCTTATACAGTGAGCTAACTGATTTTATATTGGAATGATACCGCCATTTAACAACACAACCACCAAGTATGTACCTAATTGACATACTTTTTATTGTCAAAACGCGATTTCTCCATCGATTTTGAACGGCAATATGCGGCTAGGAAGTCACTTTAAATAACAATTGACTTACTATTATTAGGCTCAAAAGCAACTAAAATGTAATTTTACATTTAATTGAATATAATCGTGTTTTTGAGGTCAAAATGAAGTGGTTAATGTTGACAACATG